>OY728141.1:1070635080-1071885080 GCA_963277665.1 Viscum album
AGACGGTAAAAAGTTCAATAAAATTTTTATATATCTAAAATTATTATAAAATATATCCAATGAATTAAATTGAACTTATATATGAATTATGTATCTATTTTGACCTAAAATAAATTTAAATAAAATAATTCATTATTTAAATAAAAATTCGGTTTTATTCAATAACTTAGTGTTTTCACTATTCATCGAAAATTGAAAGTTTTTAGAAAAATATCAAAATTTCACCCTAGGCTAATTTCGATATTAGGAATCAAAAAATAAAGTCCATTTTGAAAGATAAAATTTATAAAATTTAAAAAATTGGGTATTACTATTCATAACGGCTAGTTTATATAATATTTTAATAACATATCGTTGTTTAGTGAAACTCGGTATTGCATACAACACAAGCTATCGAGGAAAGTTGCTCTTGCGTGTAACGCCAACCAAGACAGTGTTGTGTGAAGTGAAAGATTCCTTTGGTGTTGCATATAACATAATACATAAAAACAAAATATTTCTCATAAAATCTTAGGGTGTTACACAAGGACTACCTCAAGTTCTACTTGTAGATCAACTCACCCTGTAATTCCTTAATTCTCATCATCACTATCAAAATCTATTAAATTATATACAATAATCATCAAAACACCTTCATACTTACAATTTTAAACTTATTTTACTTCACTTTCATCAGAACTATCTTCTTCTTCATAAAGAAAAATTTTCATTTTGAATCCCCTTTATTGGAAATTCTTTGTACTTTCTTTTGTCATATTATGGGGATGTTTGTCTCCATAATCATCATCTTGATAGTTTTTAGGATATTTAGCTACAATATGTCCCACCTTTAGATATTTTAAGTAAGAAAGAGGAATAATACCCATACACCTTATTATTTCTATATTAATATTAGAAGACATGAATGAAATGACCTCATAAACATTATAAAACTCTAGATTATCCTTGATTGAGAGTTTATTCCTGGAAATAAAGACCACCACCTAAGTACTTTCCTTCGTTCATGACTCATTATCTTCATTTCTCATATCATAATCCATAGAAGTACTATGAAAATAATTGAGTGAAATATATAATTTATCTTTGTATTATATAACTAAAACTTTTACATTAAAACAAGGAGGTAATGTTCTCATGATCCTCTTCATGATCTTCTCATCTTTGAGATCTTCAACAAGGCCTCACATATATTCAATAATAATATTTAGACGGTCGAAAAAGTCACCATCTATCTTATTTCAGTTCATTCTAAAATATTCATATTTATTCCATAGAACTTTCAAATTATCCTATAAAACAACCAAATATCCATAAAAAATATTAATAAGTTTTTCCCACATAACATGAAAGGTTTTCCATGACACTACATTTGTGAAAATGGGATTGGCAAGATCACTTACCAAAGAATTTATGAAATGGACATAAACATCCAATTCTCAATGATATTTCTCCGTCAAGTCTCCACTATCAGTAATAAAAGCAATTATATAAGTGATTTATGTGTAGAAATCCATGACCATAGATCTTAAATAATGTTGTATACAAATTTTCCATAACTAAAAATTAATTCTTTCAAAGGTGGAAATACCTTTATAGGTCACAACTGTTGTCATATTTCCAAGTGATATAAATAATAAATCTCACTTTGATATCAATTGTTATATAATTATATAGTATTACACTCTAGAGGGGTGAATTAGGGTATGGAAGTTAAAAAAACTCTTCCTTTAATGAGTATTTTATTCTCTCACCCAAAGGAACACTTTAATTTCTCTTTATTATTCCTTCCAATGAGTGATGAAATAAGTAAGGGACATAATTTTTTTCTAGTTTAATGATCATAAATTAAAATGTTTCTATTTGTTTAATTCACTAAAATCTTACATCTCTATAAGTACAATTTAGAACAGTCTCACTAACCCTATTGGTTAAATACCATGAAAAATTAGAGAAATCATTACTCACCTTCAATATGAAACCCACTGCTCCATTTTTTGAACATTTCCTTCTTCACATGAATATGATTAAATAATATACCAATGATGGAATTTATCTTCATAAAATATAATTTAGACTTCCATTAAGAATAGAACTCTTAAAATAATCCCTTTTACCTTTGACTTTCTAGATGAGATCTGGAATTCCACTATGAATTATTGCTCATGAAATTCTCTCCCTACATATCTCTTCTTTTCAAAATAGGTCTATATATTTCTATTTTAATATAATGGTTAGGTTGACTCTCATATCTCTAGGATTGTTACAAGTGTACCTTGTGATTCATGGGGCCATTAAGTAATATTTAACCCGAGTTGGTTACCCTAGAGATTTAACCAATAACTCCCACTTTCAGTTTCTAATTTAAACTAATGGAAAACTAAAAGATACATAGTTAAAAAATGTCCTGATGTAATATGGTATAAGAATCTCCCATTTTTAAAATTTTATACTGTAATCACCTTAATTAAATAGAAAACTCCATTTTCTTCAACTTTACTATAATGTGGTCAAGCACACTATGGAGTGGATGCTCATAGTTGACCAGATCCACATTTGTTGGGAAATAACTCCTCAATTAACTCATTCATGATCTCTAGCATGAAATATTATAACTATTTTCACCCCTAACTAGTCGTGGAATGGAAAAATCACAATTGTGTGAGCTCTTATAGGATTGAAAATCTTGGATTCTTTACTCCTGTTAAATTTAGACCACCCACAATGCAAGGAGAAGCGGCGGCATGGCCATCTTTTCTTCTAAATAAACTATGATGTGGATATATCTATATATTGCGGACACCTCAAATGTTCCATCGGAATCAACATTTTCCCAACACTCTTTTACATCATGTTTCAATTTTTTTGGGTGTAACATGTGAGTTCTGAATCCCATATCCAAAATTCCTTCAAAAATCCTATATTATATAATAATCTGCCTCCCTTCACCAGATCAATCCAGTATGATTTTCATTAGTTCTATCTTATATAATCTTGTTCTTCCCCACACGTTATAGGATAAACACCACCCTCACACCATTTCCTGCCACATGGACTACCTTCACACACACTTGTTTCTGCAAGCATGGTTACTCACATGCACACCACTGCTGGCCTGCTCAGTGTTGTGATGCATGAGATCGACCACCAACTTGTGTAGAAGCTACTTTGGTGATGTAATTGAGTAGTATTGCCCATGTTTTTTTACCCTTAAAACACCATTGCAACGTATCCATGGTAAATATGGTGTGGAAAAGCCTTTATAACATAGCTAGATGACCAATGGCATATTCTTCTCAATTACCCCATATTCTACTATGTGGAGCATGCCTTGAGGTGTGAGATATATCTACCCCAAAAAACTTCTTCAACACCATCCAAGAAATCATCTTTTCAACAAACAACACTCATATAAACTTTCAAAGGGGTTTTGGAAAACAATATATAGTCAATTTTAAATAAATTTATTTAATTTATTTAAAATTGTTAAGGTTGAAAATATTAAGAAAGTTTGGATGAGAATTAAGATAAAATAATTGATTAATTAAAGAAGATAACTAATTGATTCAAGCATGATTTATCTTAAATAAGAAAAATTTGTATTTCATGATATCTTATTAAATGAATAATTCATTTTATATATGTGGATGGTCATGAGCATAAACCCAACCTTTGTATGTGATTAGTTTCTTCTTAATTTATTGTTAAATTTAATTGATGGTCTATGCATAATACATTCTCTCCTTATGTAGGGAATGTGTGCCCAAGTTTTTTTTTATATAAACCACCTTAACCAATCCTTTGGTTCCACTCACCTGCATGTGATTAAAAGATTATGTAATGGATGAATATCCTGAGTGAGTGGGGTTATTCAGGTTTGGAGTTGAGGTGAAACCAATCCAAGAGGTAAATTGGTTGTCAAGTGAAAATATGTAATAGAAACCTAGTATTGGATCAATGTATTTTCCCCTAGGTCAATGGTCTATTTATCACCATCTAGATAAACTAAAACTTTGAAAAATATCATAATCATACAACTATTATTATTTTATTTCTATCAATTTCATGTATAATTTCAATATGGATGTTTTTCATGATCACCAGAGTTAATGAACTTAACAAGCATGCAAGATAGACCTAAAATAAATTGAATTATATATAAAATTTACCCAAGATATTGTTAATCACATAATTACATACACTTAATATTAATAAGCATGTAATAAAAATAAAATGGACAATTTATGAATAAAGATTGAAATACCTCAATCATTTATATTAGGTCGGTATATGATTCCACTACAGGGGTAGGAATTGAACCATGGTTCAAAGTGATTGACCAACCTCTATTGGGGTGCTTTCAATTATCGGTGAATTTATATCTTGATTTTTGGGTTTACTTAACCTAGTTCACATTAAGGGTTGATCAACTCCATGTGACTTAGTGTAACTAATAAGAAAAGTGTCAAGGGAATCAAAATTAAGGATTTTAGGATTGAAGAGTATACTAAATTGATCAATTAACTATGAGTTAATGAATTTGACAAGTCACACCTATCTAAATACATTCAAATAACTATAATGATGTATCATCCCCAATATGGTTCTCCCACACATAATCGACTTGGGTGGTTAAATGACCTCAAGTGAATATTCTGGTATGCTAGAGGCTTCTGGATAGTAGTGATGGTTTGAGTAATATATTGGGGAGAGTATATCGTATGGAACAAAAATATAAAAAATAATGAAAATATGATAATAAATCATGATATAAAACTCAAAATGATGACATATGAATACAAAAATATCCAAATAAAAATAAATAACCATGTTAGGTCATAATTCATGTTAACTAATTTTCATGTAAGGAAAAAACTAATAGACAGTCTACAAACACCTTGTTTTAAACCCCATGCCTGGTCCCTTCTCCAAGATCTAATCCCATCTAGTAAAGTAATAAATCAGGCACATGACCCCTTTCCCTTGTCTAGAACTACATCCATGAAATCTATTTGGGTACCAAACAATGTCCCAAATGGGGTGTGAGTAAAAATAAATGGTTCGACACCCATGGTGTCTAAACAATCAATTTGGAATAAATAGTGAATGAAATAGTATGATAACCATGATCATAAATTTATAAATTAATGCATAAAATCAAATAACTTACCAACCCTTGAGCGTTGGGTTGATGCTCTAGGTTATCCAAACCTACTTCTTCATAATTTATGATATCTATATCAATTAGTGGAATATCTTATCTAGGAATAATCATCCATACCACTAGAAGATTATCTTTTTGAGGATGAATCATTAATATCATGTGTCAAGAAACATTGCGTCTTTCCCTCAGGGAACTAAGTAACCAAGCATCCTGCCCTTAGACATCAAATATGAACATACATCTCACCCTAAGGCATCAATTAACCATGCATCTAGAGCTCATTCAGTATGTACCCATGAATCTATCCCTAAGGTGGTACATTACCACAAATTTATCCCTCAATCAGTATGTTACCACACACCTATCCCTCAAGAATAAATATAATTAATGATTGATAAAAAGAAAATATGCGAATCAATCCATTTATAATACCAACCACCAAACATTACAAACATGTTAACATATTAAATATTGGTAAATTAATAAAATTAACAATTACAAAATAATTTATCTGGTTAATGAAAGTTTCCCAATTATCAAAATAATTATAATAGTACATCACATTTATTAATTAATCAAAGTTTCCCATTCAGAATCCATTATATCTGTTCTCTATCTTATTATCATCCCAAGAAATTTACATTTCAAAATAACCACCTTCAAGATAAGTGTTTTTATATTAAGATAATTATCATAACTACCAAGTTATTTCAATTCCAATGTTAATCCAAAACAATAAAAATTTCAAAAAATAACATAGGCTCATGGGTTGGCACACCTCTCGGGTGGATGCATGTCCTGGTCTCAAAGCCAATAGAACCAATGAGATCTATAAGAGGTCTAGGAAAATAGATTCATCAATTTCAATAGGTTACAAATCTGGTTAGGTAATGTACATGATGTGACTATGCGATCATACTTATTAGACATACTAGAAAAACCCATAATACTTTAGGGAGTTGTTCTAGGCCACCCACCTCAAGAAATAAATAAAGAAACTAAGATTCAGTGTCAGATAAACATGAAACAGAATAATCCCCTATGGAAAAAATTGAAACATCCATTCAAGGTTAGTATATAAGGATCTAGGGAGGGGATAAGGGGATTTCACCAAACATAAGCGAGACTTATTGATTTTGGATCACCATATAGATGAATGGATCTAAGAACCAATGAAAGGTTTTGGGGAATCCTAAAGAGCCTTGGAGGGCCTTTACAATTCATAAATCAAGAATTAGAGTCTAATAAGGGCTAATAACACCTTAGTTGGGGGTTTGAGGTAGAAAAAGATGTTTCAGACCCTCACTTATACATCCCAGCCCGATATCATCGGTAGCCAGTAGGCAGTACTAACTAGATGGTGTTTTTTGTTAGTGTGTTTCATAGTTGAAGACCCCAAGACTGGTTGGTGAGTCTAAAATTACTAGTTTATGGTTATTATCGGCTAACCTATGTGAATGATGTAGCCTTACTAGGACACTGGTCAGCTGATAAGTATATTTTATGCATACATTTTAGGGTGTTTTAATACACTAATTTCTATACTTAATTGATTAATCTTTCTAATTTTTGGACAATTCAACATGTTTTGTGATTTATGGAAGAAAGAAACATATATTTTAAAACTGAAAAAAGGGATGAATTTCGGATCTAAAAGACACTTTGTGCCACATCGTGAAGTGGCATAGTGGGACACACGATTATTGAAGATGAAATCCAACATCATCAGGAGAGGAAGTAGAACTAATTACCTAATTGAAGATAGTTCAAATAATTTAAACATAACAAATGATGTAAGTTCATATGGATTTACAACACCACCACCCATTTAAAGTCATGAAGTAATTCATGTTGTGTGAATAAATTACATGTTGTGTACATAATACAGGCTATGAATGTTTTGACGTCAGAAGGAAACTGGAGATGCCACTGTTGCTACACATTACACACCGTGTACATAATAAATGATGTGAATCCAATAGATAATATGTATTTTTAGCATGGGGGAGGACCATTTTTTGATCCATGTCCACCATTGAAGACTTGAGACTAATTTATGGCCATATTAATGGCTAATTAAAGATTCCCCAACCATTGAAACCCCTATAAATAAGGGTCTAGGTTACAGTTTCAAGGAGTATTCAGGAGGCTCCACCACTGGGATCAAGGACCGCTACTACCGTGATGCGTTAAATATGATATTTATTTCCCTACCCCCTATGACTAGAATGAGGGGGTATAAATTATGTGAATCAATTTTAATGAAGAGGGATTGATTGTTTAAGGTATTTTGTTTTTAAATACAACTCATTTGAGTGTTTTTTTGAAACCTTAATTTCTCAAATATCCTCTTTGCTTTATCATTCATGACCATTGCGTGATTAGTGAATGAGTGATTCTTTTAACACATTGACTAGTGAACGGTTTACACCATGACCATTGGGTGGATTATTTTATATGTTTAAAAATGGTTCTAAGTTACAAAGTCATCAAGTAACCAAAGTAACACGACCATTATGAAAAGGGAACCTCAGTGATTTTGGGGGTAGTCTACCATGACCATAGGATTATCCTTAACATAGTTCTGAAACCTATGATTTATTTTTCATTATTTTATGACCTAATGAATCATGAATACGTATTTTCAATTTAAAATCACATTTGTTTTATTTTCATAAAATCCAAATCAATCATCATCTATTATTTCAGTAAATTATTTTCAGTTTCTTTCATAAAAGAGTTTAGGTTTATTTTATTAAATTAATATTTTCTCTAATCCTAACTATGTGGGTTCAACCTCATATTTTTTATATCCTATAATACCCTATAGTTTATTGGTTTGTTTAATTCATGTCATAAATTTCTAAATCCGGTAACCCAATAGAATTAACAATGTTTATGGGGCTATATAATTTTTATCATTATTGCTGAGGATAGGAGAAAATAATTTATTGGTTTAATAAGTTAGAAAAATTCTTTTCATATATTTTTTATTTACTTGTTTTAACATAGGATTTTGGTTTATTTTTTATTACTTTTTATCGATCTGGGATGGATTTGAACACATGAATACCCTCAAAATACTCATACCTGACCCAAATTTCCACATACCCGAAGGGAATTCCCAATCCACATAGGCAGGCATATACCACCCGAGCATAAAAAAAATATGAAGGAATGATTTATCCCAACCTAAAGTGGAAAAAATGAAAATATACGTATATAGGAAGAAAAAATGGAATGAAACATGAATATATATGTCATAAAAGGTTTAGAGAAATATAAGTAATAAAATTAAAATGGTAACAATACAATCTCCAAGAGACAAGTTTAACACCAAAGAAAAAAAACAAAAAAAACTACTCCAACAGTCTCGATGTGATAGTGTGGTAAAACTCCCACCATATCACCACCAAATATCCAAACCCAACTGATATAAAACCTCACTACCTCACCATGGTGCCTTGTCTTTCCCTTCATTGAAATACATAACAAGGTATATGCACTACCGAAGGGGTGTGTAGGTTGTGAGATAATAGTCTCAGAAGGACCCACCCAGGTGTTCGATAACAAATATATGTGAAACAATAAAAGATTGATTTTCTTTGAATAAAATAAGGAATGATAAGCAGTTTAATAGTTTTATATTAAGAAAATGGAAAAACAATTTATTTTCCTCACATTTACAAATAAATCAGGTAAAATAATTTCAAATCAATTCAGATACCAAAAAACAGTCATATCAATGAAAAGAATGTATCTCACATCACATCAAATCCATTGTAGTACAACCAAAACAATAAAATTCCATACATCCAAAATCAGCTAAAGAATACATAACATCACACTAAGGATCACACCAGTTCAGGATATATGTGACATTCATACCTAACATAGAAAATAGAGAATGCATCAAACATGTATACATATGCATCAAATATAGATAGCAGAGGAACCCCCCTGAAAGTGGACCCCCTAATTGGTCTAACATGTCCCAAGAACAATAGGCCTAGTTGGTAGATAAACACCCCATGAATGAATCCATTAACATTGGACTAGCCCTATTACTATACCATCCACCTAAGTACCAAGGCTCCCCATGCACTCTACTTTACAAACCTTTTCATCAAACCATTTCATCAAAACCATTATTTTAAAACCATTTCACAAAAAAATTTCATAATGTTTTAAAAACATATTTTTGTTTACCAAAACCAGGGGAAAACCATCCTTTATAAAAAACCATTTCCACAATACAAATAAAATCATCAAATCATTACATTTCATTTATATAACAATTTATCAAAACCAAAGTAATGTAGTTCACCAACATAGGATAGAGACGGAACCACATACCTCAAAACATGGGTCCACACATTCTATTAATTGGATAAAACAACAATAAGAATAAAAAAAATGACAATTGAGGACCTATATTCAATCCACACATCTCAGAATTGATTCAATTTAATAAAATTCTTAGCAAATAAGATGAAACAACACATACCTCAAGAATTCAAACTCACCACACCACAACCAACAAAGGATCATCCCTCAGAACAAGATATCACAAAAAATTTATAATAAAAAAATAGAATCAACACCACATATAAAAAAATACAATAGTTTAATACAATAGTGCTACCATGATCAAAGGTACCAGAGAAGTAGAAGAGATTACTCACCTTAAGAGAAGAAATGAAACTGGCCTGATGATACAATACTAAATAAATCAATCCAAAATAAAAAATGCTCCCAAAATTGATATGTTAGAGCTCCAGGTTAAGAGGGATAAGGGTTATGATCAATTGAATAAACAAATCAGCCGTGAAAACCCTAAAATCATAACTTGTGATAAAACAATTTGGTATCCTTAAAGACGTCATTAATTTCAAATGGTTATAGAATTTAGAAATTTATAACATGAATAAAACAAAACACTTAACTATAGGGTATTATAGGATATGAAAGTCTGAGGTTGAACCCATAGAGTCAGGGTTGAATAAAATATTAATTTAATAAAATAAACCTAAACTATTTTAAGAAAGAAACATAAACTAAATTATTGAAAGAATAGAAGATGATTGATTTTGATTTTAAGAAAATATAAAAACATGATCATAAATTTAAAATCTTTATTCATGATTAATTAGGGCATAAAATAATAAAAAATAGATCATAGATGTTGGAAACAAGTTGGGATGAATCTAATGGTCATAAAAGACAACCCCAAAATCACCGATGTTCCCTTTTTATAATGGTCGTGTTACTTTGGGTATTCGACGAACTGGTAACTTGGGATAATTTTTAAACATAGAAAATAATTCACCCAATGGTCATGATATTAATTTTTCACTAGTAAATTCATTAAAAAATAACTCCCTCACCAATCATGAAATGGTCATAAATGATAAAGTAGATAAGAGATTTAAGAAATTATGGTTGTGAAAAATTCTCAAATGAGTTTAATTTGAAACTAAAATACCTCAAACAATCAATACCCCTTCGTTATAATTTATTTTCACAAGGTATAACCCCTCATTCTAGTCACAAGGTGTAGGAAAATAAAAATACTATTTGAAACATCACGATAATAGCGGTCCTTGATTACAGTGGTGGTTCCTCCCAAATACTCCTTGGAATGGTACCCTAACCTCTTATTTATAGGGGTTTTAAATTATTGGGAAAGATTTAATTATCCATTAATATGTTCATAAATGGGTCTTGGGTCATCAATGGTGGTCTTGGTTCAAAAAATGGTCCTCATTCAGGCTAAAAAACTGGACAATCTATTGGTTTCATGCCGTGTATTATGTGCATGAAATGTAATGCATGGAAGTGGATAAATATCCAAAGTATTTTTGTCATAAAAACTTTCACATATTGTATTTTGTACATGACATATAATAGATTCACATAGTGTGAATTACTTTATATATTTTAATGGGTGGTAGTGCTATAACTCCAAATGAACCCAGGCCATGTATTATGTTTACATGACATGAACTATCTTCAATTTGGTACTTAGGTATACTTCCAATCCAGAAGATTTTGGATTTTAGCTTTATTATTCTAGTGTCCAATCACACCACGTCATGATGTGACATGAAATTTATTTTAGCTCAAAAATTCGTCTTCTTTTTATCATTTTTCAAATATCTATTGATTCTTATAATAAATCAAAAAACAACTCAAACAGTCCAAAAATTAGCAATATTAATCAATTAAATACAGAAATAAATGAATCAAAACACTCTAAAATGTATGCATAATGTGCCCTTATCAAATACCCCTACACATGAATTCATACATGTTCTCAAGGATGAAATCTCAACATAATACAAAGGATTCTTACATTACCATGACTTAAATTCAATATCAGTAAAATAAATTGAGAAAATGGGAAATTAAATATTCAATAATCACATAGTAAAATTCATCAACACCTCAATTTTAAAATAAACAAATCAAAATAGTATTATACCTTTCCTCTTTTGAAATAACTAAGCCTTTTCATTCATCCAGTTTTATTTTTCAATTCATTACTAACATGCGTTCCATTTGAAATTTACCTCACGTTTAATTTTTTCTCTCATCATCAAGGTACAAATGTATGTAGAGTTCATCCCATACCTTAAGAACATGTCACTTTCCAAATTCCTTTAAATATAATAACATCTCCAATGTGTAATGTTAGAGATCACAAATAATCATGAGGGATTCAAAATTAGGTTAAAGTAACTATGAGGATTTAGGGTAGGTGGGTTAATGATTTAAAAATTAATTCCCAAAAATTAGGTTTGAATCAAAATAATAATTCATGATATCAAAAGATAAGATCTATAATACTATCCCTTAAAAAATTTAGTTTCTACCCCCCCAAAGCTCAAAGTGGGTTCATGATAAAAGTAAACACAATGATTGAATCAACCTCACTTGATCATTTTTTATCTTTGATTTTTTTCTTTTTAGAAATATATGCTTAAGAAAAATATCACATACACCACCTAACCATATATAGTTAACAAATCATCAGTCTAGAAGTGGTGATTTTTTATCCTCCCAAGACTCAACCCAATTTTTAATTTTTATTTTTATTTTTTTAAATATGAGAGGTGTGTAATAAAATAAAATGAAAAATAAATAGCCTATAAAAATATCATAATGAAAATACATAAAAATATATATCCCTACCCATAATGGAATGTATCTCCCCCACACTTATTCTTTTAAATATCATGTAATATAATTGGAGGATTATAGGAATGTATAAAATATATTATAACTCAAATCATTACATAATGAAGATAATCATGGATTATATGGTAGTAAAAAGGATTAATGTAAGGTAGGTTCAATAATAAATGGTAAAAAAGAATTCTTTAATCATATTAAAAGTGATTTTGTTCAGTCATAACTTTGATATGATGCAAAGACAGATCTAAAAGAAAACATTATTGATTTTAACTTAAAAAATAGTCTATAGAATGAATGGGAAATACTTTAATATGAGGATTTATTTATAATTATAATTATTATGATAAAATAAATATCATTTTTTAATTTAGAACATCTAAATTAGTTTGGGGTGACTTTATTAGAATTTTCTAAAATATTTTTTTTAGTGAATACTAAAAATACAGTTTTGATCTTTCAGCATGTTTAATTACATAATAATGATGTATTATGTAATATAAAATTTCTGGTATACTCTTATGGATTACAATAACATAATAGGTGTCCCAACTATCCAATACCATGAGAAATCCCATGGTTTTTCAAATACCACTACCGATGTGTCCAAGGAAATCAATAAAAAATTTCTCACTTTTTCTATAAATACCCACCCATTTATCTATTATATTTCATTCCAAATTCATCCTCCATGAATATATGATATTTTTACCACCTAATGAGTCCTCCAAAGGTGTCATCAATCCCCCAAGTTCCTAATATTCAATTTTTAGGAGTTACTCTTCAAGGTAATGTAAATATCAACTTCACTTTTCCTTTCAAGTTCCCTTTTTCTATGGTATGTATTTAAAATTTCCATAATATACTCTTATATTCATTTTATTATATTAACATAATGTATTAAGACTATTTTATTAATGGGATATCATTTTACCCTCTCTTTTTAATGTTTTCTACAACAATGTTTTATACCCGTTATGCTGCCTGATTTTCTTCTCAAAATTTCCCTTTTTTTCTCAAGAAATTATATTATTTTATATTTTGAATACCCAAAACTCTTTATTTTATAGGTCTATTCACATTTATTTAAAAATTATTTATTTTATTTTGGTATTAAGATACATGAAACCCACCTTCCCATTTCATAGGTTAACAATGACATAAAGATCTTGTCTTTAAGAACTTTTTTTAAAGTCAAGATTTTGATATGAAACCCATTTCTTTTATTATCTATATGTTATTTATGAAATGTTTTATTATGATATATATGGATCAAATTAATTAATACATATTAAGGGTTCAACCTGATATCACTCCAATGCATTGGGTAAAGAATTCAATCTTTAGAGATGACTTGATTTATAATACCGTAGTGAATAAACCTTGGTGATATGCTTATGAGTAACTCTATTAAATATTGTATCCACATTCCCATGTTATGATTCATGTTATTATTAATATTATTTTTCTCTTTCTCATGCCTTTATGATATTCCTCAAGTTCTTATTGATAATTATCATGATCACATGTAAACTGTTTCCCTTTATTTCCCTTACTGGGCCTTATGATCACCCGTTCCTTTGATGTATGTCCCCAAGATATGAGATGTTGTAATTGTACATAATATGGACCTATGATAAATACTATAAAGTCTATTAGAAAAATGGTTTTTTTTTGTGTTTTAGGTACCTTTTTTCCAAGAAACCAAAATTTAAAAGATACTCTGTTTTGTTCAAGGTAATGAAAATGTTATGTAATAAAAATGTAGAATGCCATAATGTATGATATGGATTTCATGTCATGAATGGGTTTGAAAACATGTAGTTATTCTATAGATTCTTATAATGACTCTTGATTATTTTTTCATTTTTCTTTGTTGGACCTAACGAAATATAGATAAATAAATTCTAGTACACACCATTTCAATAACTCTAAAAAATATAAGGGGAATTGAAATTAAATCCTAATATACAATTTAAATATTAAGAAAGAAATAAATATAAATTCCTAGAAAGAATTAAAAATATGGTTACCTCTTAGAAGATTATCATTTTTAATGGTCATTTAGATCGACCATATAAGGTTCAATTGATGGGAGTGTGGTATAATGCTAACCATATAGTGTTCACCCAATCTTGACTTTGAAATTGACATAGGTCATCTTGAATTCTACTCAATGGAATTGGTGTGTAACTTTGAGGTGGGGACCATATTATAAATAGTATGAGTATAAATAATTGTTTTTTGGAATCAGTCCATACTTGGTAAAAATATTCTTTTTCTATTTCTGGCTGTGTATGTTGAATTTATTCATGTTCAGCTTCCAACTTCTCAACTTATTCTATTATTTTTTCTTCTTTTTATTCTCTAGAATAGTCATCACAAGGTGTAGCTTATTATTATTATTCTTCTTTTGGTTATCCAATATATTTTAATTTTTTTGTTATAAATTCGTCATCTATATATTACTCCTCCTTCTCTTCTTATTTAGGTTGTGGTATCAGTTTTGCGAGGAAGCTTTATAGAATCTCAACATCCAAGGTCTATTTTCATCTATTTTTTCTTATTGTTCACTTTATTCAACTTGCAATTTTTTAAATTTTTACTCAACCCACTCAAGTTATTCAAAAAGGTTACCCTCTTGATCATCTTCCAAACCCATAAAATCAAGGGAATCATGATTATCATAAAAAAAAACTTTAGAAGTGGTTTCTACCTATGCTTAATTATCAATGTTTCTTTTCTAATGGTGCTCCTTATTAAATTATTTCTCCATTCCATGAGGTGTTGTGTATTTAAATATTGGGTATAGATATAGGTGCTCAATGGATTGATCTTTCATGATTATAATTTCATTGAGTTAGTGTGCCATATCCTCTAGCAGGAAGGAAAACCTATCCTTGATAGTCATCATGCCATGTAGCCCTACTATTAGTAGCCCACTGGCCAGCTAGTATCCCTACAGTACCTCCAATACAACTAGCCATTTATATCCTTCATCTAACCCTGATACTCTGAGCCCCCAAAATTCTACAAGACCTTGATTCAATCCATGAATGGACCCTAGATTATAGAATGAATGTAGCTCTAAAAAATTTAAAGAAGATGCACCTAGTTAGAAAGGCGAGATCTTACAACCTATCCACCATATAACATCTCATCCATATGTTTTTCTCCCAAACATCATTATGGGGTATCGATGAAAATGTTGGTCCACTGTACCCATATATCAGAATCCCTCTCCCATGTCTCCTCTTACACTCGCCCGTGTTTCCACTACACTCACACAAGGGGAACAATCTTTCATATAGATTTTTATCACTATAGTCTACAATAATGATTAGATTATCGTCTAAGGATGCATCAAAATCAAGATCAACATTATCAACATCAATCATGTGAGAAGTTTTGTGTGACGTATATGAAGTTGTGACATGTGAAACACAACATGCATGACACTGTAGTGCTATGTAAGATCCAATCGATATTCTGATTGAATAATTCTCTACACAATCTCAAATGGATTGAGGAACTTAGGTATTTTCTTTACCTGCTTCCTGATATGATATTTCCCCAACCTAGGTGACAAACAAAGAAAAACCTGACAACTGACCTCAAACCTTATAGATCATATTTGATGGCTAGAATATGATTTTTTCCTACTATGTGTGGTTATCGACTACTTCATGATCAACCAAACCTCCTTTGATGTATCATACACAAAACTAGGTCTTATCTACTCAAAATCTCCCACCTTTAATCTATAATAAGTTGGACCTTCTAACAGTATATAGACCTCACCTTAACATGGCCATCAAGTCCTGGCCTACTAGGCTCCACCAGTTTCCTTGTATAAACTTTCTCCCAAACTTAAGGCCCACCCACATGCCCCAACGGGTTATTAGACTATTGGATGTCACCATAATCCAAGACATGACCTTTTATTGTGATTTTTCCTCACTCACACACACCCTAATAAACTTCATAGGAGGTCACCCATCCTGATCACTACTCTATGGAATGAATGATAAACTATGGATTTCTAATCAAGTAGGCTCTCAAAATGAATGATTCACCCTGTTGACATGGTTAGTAACATTTATCATTTTTAACCTCTAACATTTTGGGGATTTATATTCATCCCCATTTAGAGAAGAATGTCCTCACAGAAGACCCTATATCTCAACCCAAAAAAGTGCTACCACACTTCTAGATGTCATCCTCCTCTGATACCAATGTAACAACTCAGCACTGTTGACAACACAGACCCTCCGCCTTAACATAGATGTTGGGTCTTGACCTACCAAACATCACTAGTTTCCCTAAAGACATGTGTTCCTCTACTTGGGGCCTACCAACGTACCGGTATAGGTCATCAGAATTATGAATGTCCCAATACAACATCACATGTTATTTTAGTGTTATTTTTCTTGGCCCTCCATACATTATCAATTGAATCACAAACATATGAATCCATACTTTGGCCCCACCCACATTCCTGAACGGGTTATCAGAATAGTGGCTATCACTAAAGGCCATCATATTTTCTTTCAGTGTGATTTTACCTCACCCACACACACCTTGAAAAACTACCCAGGAGGTCACCCTTCTTGATCACTACTCCTTTCATATCATGCACAACTTTGGAGTTCAAATCAAGTATGCTCCAGAATGTAATGATGCACCTTATTGACATGAGCAGTAACATTTATCCTTTTATCCCTTTAAAATTATGATGTGTTTCATTCACCCCCCTTTAGAGCACATTTTTATCATTATGAACCCTATATATCAACCCAAGTAGTGCCACCACACTTCGAGATGGGTTCCTCATATGATACTAATGTAACAACTTGGCCCCGATGACTGTGCATACACCTCACCTTAACATGAATGTCATGTCCTGACCTACCAAACACCATCTGTTTCCCTATAGACATGTGGTCCTATACCTGGGGCCTAACGATGTTCCCAAACATGTCATGAGACTTATGAATGGCCCTAAAGGCCAACACATTTTTTTTAGTGTTCTTTTTCCCCACTCACACAAACCCTAATAAACTTCCCAGGAGGTCACGCATCCAGATCACTACTTCATGAAAAGCACACATAAATATGGATTTATAATCAAATAGGATTATGAAAAGAAAGGTGAAACATTTTGACATGGGTAGAAACATTTATCCTTTTAACCCTTTAACATTTTGGGGTGTTACATAACCACCACAAGGGTGAATGACATGAAATTCTATAAAAATCCACAAAATGATCCATTTGAATTGATGCCTATAATATGTTGTTATAAGTGAACTCCAATAACACTAGATTATACTATCAAGAACCACATAAATCCATAACAAAGGCTCATAACATGTCCCCTGAAATTTGAATTATCTGTTAAGATTAGCCGTTAGTCTGACAACGGTGGGATATATTCAAAAGAACCAGCAATCCCAATTCTTTCAGAAGGCCCTTCCAAAAATGTGATGTGGAATGATGATCTTGATCAGAAACAAAAATCCTCCTAACAACATGCATTCAGACTATCTCCCACACATAAAGACTACCCAAATCATTGGTAGTGAAGGTATCTATAATATGCAAGAAGTGGGATACCATTGTTGGTCGATCCATGATCATCCATACTACACCATTTTTCTAAGGTTACATAGATAATACTATCACAAATTCCATGGTGATATCATCCCACTTCCATTCTGGAATGGTAAAAGGCTATAGTAACCCAATAAACCTCTGAAGCTCAGCCTTCACTTGATGATAGGTGAAACATCACACCACAAATACCATTATCTCTTTGTTCATACTTGGCCACCAGTACTGCCTATAGAGATCATAATAAATATTTTTCAGCTTGAGATGTACTACCCATTGAGAATCATGATTTTTTTTTGTAAAAGTAGGTTCCCCAGATCCAACTTTATCCATACTTTTTTGTTACTATATCATGTATATAATGAGTTATGCATGACAAATACATACTATAATAGTGTTGATATTTCTACATCCTCTATTAAAATGGTAATTTCCATATATTATTTTCCATATAAGAAGTTTATAGAAGTTCCCAAGTTATAATGAGAACTTTGAGATACCCTGACATTAATCATAAACATATATCCTATGGTCTAGATACATTGTACTGACTGGAAACAAATGATCTATGAATATTAGGTGTTAGGAGCTCATAAGCATTTGGAATTATTCTCATAAAGTTCTCACTTGGAGATCTCGAGTAGACGAGACCATGAGGACTGACCCTCCAATAGGAACACCAATTATTTCATGTGTCATTGGTTTTTCCTATATGAAAACATGTGTAATGGTCTCTTGAATTGAGATTATTATTGATGTGTACCATTTGAACATGTACTTTGATTCAAGATAAATAATATGTAATTGATGTTTTAGTGAGGTAGTTCATGTTGGGTACATCATTGGTGGTATAACATTTATTGAATAATCAAGAAATAATTTTTTTTCTTCTAAAATGAAGTGATATATTAGGCCTAGTTGATCAGGATGGTAGTATCTTCACTGAATCCATGACCATGGTAGAAGAAGGAAAATCTATTTAGTTAGGTTAATGAATAATAAATCAATAAATATGATAAAATGAAGTGAGCATCTTTATTTATGGTATATCGTTAGAAAAATAGATTATATTACACGATTTGTGTTTTTAAGAAGAGTTTTCATTGCTATGAATTTTCCCTATCTCTTTATGATCCTTGATGGGTTGCTAGATTGTACTTTTGGTTTGTGAATATTATTATATACTATCGAGATATGGGCCTAGAGGTCCACACACTTATAATATTCAAAATTATGGCATATTCTTATGAATATGTGTTTATGAAATGGTGGGACCCACTACAGTGTCTGAGAGATGTTTAAGAATATGCAATCACTAAGGAATAAATAAATTCGTATTATTTGAGTTTAGAATAATTAGTATTGATTCATTATAAATGTATTTATAAGTATTAAAATAAATACATCAAAAAATATAATGAAAATGAATATAAATTTAATATTCACGGTTCATTTAATATTTGCATAAATATCGATTCAAGTTAATGTGTCAGTTTTATCATGTAATATATTTATTATATCACAAAAAAGTGATAAAAATAAAAATGACATTTATGACCTAGTTAGTTGGTCATAACACATCATTTATGTCTTAATTAGTGGGTAATAAATATCCTAGGTTCTGGGGTGCCATTTCTGGGTATTTAGCACCTCGCTATGTAAGGAAGAGAGAGATCACAAGTTAGGAACTATTCATATTGTGAATTTAAGAGATTTTATATCTTCTCTTTTGATTCCTAGGATCTAATATGCTAATACAAGTCTTTGATTGAAGTTAGTCCTCACAGATAAGAGAATCAATGTAGTGATGATCGTTAGGATGTTGAAGTATTCATCATATTTCTGTACCAACACCCAAAATTTGACGACAATGTTTCCATATAATTTCAAAGCACATGTTGATGATATAGATGGATAATATTTTGTTCTTTTGAGTAAAAATCACCAGTGATGAGTGAATGTCAAGAATAGATCCATATCAAAAGTGATAATTTTTAATTTATTTTTTGTACTTAAAAATATTTACGCTAGATCCTTGGGAGTTATGCCAGTATGTGATTCGCTGACGATGATGTAGTTACATCAATCGCCGATGATGTTTTTTAAAACCCCATCCCATCAGATTCCACTATATGTCATAGTACCTTCAATTGGTATTATAGGGATCATGTAATGTTTTAAGCTAAATAAAAATTTAATTTTCAATAAATTCATGTAGAGGGAACCACTAGGCTCTCAATGCCACTGGAGGTGATTCAATCTGACATTTCATGTCTAAGTTGCAGCCATATGATGTTTTAAATCGGATTAAAATAGGTATATTTTAATGTATAAATTAAGTAACTCATATATATAAATATATTTAAATTTCATCCATAGTATATTGTCGATTATATTTTGGATGAACTCCATTATTCCGGTAGGTTTCCAATGGCTTGAATAGTGTGTTCCAATAGGAAATTATTCCTCCGGTATATGGAATTTAATTATAAAAAACAATATTTTAAAGCCTAAATCATGTAGGGTTGAAAAATGTTTAATAAAAAAAAATGGTGGGAAGTGTCAAAGGTATACAATAATATATTAAAAAAATAGAAATGGAGGTGGGTGGTGGTCAACTATCGGGACAATATAAATAATTTTTTAAAATACAATTTTTGGGTCTTTTAAAAAACTATCAGTTGAGTTTTTTTAATAAAAACTAAAAATATATATCAAAAGGGTAGGCCACTACCCTTCACCACACCATCGACTGGATATTGATACCTCCCAACCCTCTCTTATGAACCCTCACTATGTCGCTGACCTCCCTCTCAACCATCGATCATTGCTGAGCAGCCCCTTCCCGTTGGTCCTCTCATTTAGTTGGTTATTGCATGTCATTTATGGATTATTTAGTGGAAAATAAATGTATGGGGGTTATAGATCCATTTTATGGTATTTAACACCTCACTATATAAGGATAAAGGTCTCATGTTAGTTACCATTCATCCTATTAATTTGAGGTATTCTCACACCTCAACCCCACTTCCCAGAGAGAGAAGCTCTTGATCCAAGTATGTGACTGAATTTAGTCTTCATGAATAGAAGGATCAATGAAAATATGATCATTAGGGCATTGAAGGAATTTTCATATTTCTGAGATAACACCTAGAATTCAATGATTGACATGCCCACAGAATTTCAAAGTGTGTGTGAATGATCTAGAGGGAATTATCTTTGGTTCCTTTGAGCAAATATCACCAACAAAGAGAGTATTTTGAGTTGAAATTCAGATTGAAAGAAGTAATTTTTAATTTAATTTTATACTTAAAATTATTCTCATGATATACTTGGGAGTTATAGTGGGTGGAGCTTCATCACCGTCTATGTAGTTACGTCGATCACTAGTGAAAATTTTTAAAACCCCGACCAATCAGCTTCTACTGTGTACCTCAGTACCATTAATTCCTTCATCATATCCTCATGAAATCCCATGAGAACCCATATATGACCATCGACTAGGATAACACCATCGCTACTAAGAGACCAACTAATGTTGGATACCCACCATATATGATTCCCTTAGATCCAAGCCCTATTAATTAGATAACCACACTCTCTTGATCTAGTCTTGATGTAAGAGAGAAATAGGTGGCGAAGTCAAAGTCGCTCACCCATAGGACTCCTAAAAATCTATATTCATGTTTGTAAAGAGTGAAATCAGCCACCACTCTTCACTATACTTTGACATTGCCTCTGACTATTTCTTCCAACTCAAGGTATCAACAATAAAATTTCCCTTTCCTAGAGTGTATGTAAACTTGACGTTGAAAGACTATAAAGACTCAACCCACATTCTCTACTAAAGATTAAAGTACCACTATGAAAATATGTACTTCAGGATCTTATAATATATTCACACCACAAACCTCTTTCCCAAAAGATAATTTCACCAACATCTCAGGTCATGTATTGTTGCGACTAACTCTAGATTATGAGTAGGATAATTTCTCTTGGGAGACTTTAACACTCTCGATCCATAAACAACCAATCATTCTTCCTAAATAAAAATTTCTTTGATCCTAACTCTATATGCATCATAGTAAACAATAAAATGGTTACCCAAATTAGGTAAGTTGATGATTAGTGCTGAGGTCAACCTACTCTTCAAATCTTATAAAGACCCCTCATGCGTATCCAACCAAACAAACTTCACCCATTCCTTGGTCAACTTGAACATTGTTACTACTAGACTAGAAAATTATAGGTTTAAATGACAATAATATCCTATTATACCTATAAATATTTTAATCTTGAAGACATTCTTGATTTTTTCCCAAGATTACATGATTTTCACCTTCTCTGGGTCCATTATGAAGGTAATAAGGAATGAAACAGAAGTATATAGGTCAAAAATTTAAAATGTTTCACAGAATAATGATGGAATTAGAACATCTACAGTGAATTGAACCCCTGATAGTGAGCCAAAGATCTCATGTGATAAGTTTTAAGTAGAAATATTAAACAAAAAAGTACACATTTTGATCCAAATCCACCCTCAACATCCACTCATTGTTAGAGATCGTTTCTTGAAGGATCTGAAGATGATTACCTTTATATCATCTACATGCTCTTTTATATTCCATGGGAGAATTGATTTTTGAATTTTGGGTGCCAAGGAGGAGAACTTATATAGTGAAACTCTCTTTTGATTCCACAAAATTACATTAATTTTGTGTAAAACATAATACATTACAAAAAAAACCAAATTTTGTATTAGTATAGTAATTTTAAACATGAAAACATAAACACTAGTACATAATTGAGCTACATTATCTCCCACTAAGTTGTTCTTAACTATCACCCCTATTAGACACATCAAACATATTACATAACTTCATAACCTAGATGAAAGAAGACTTAAAAAATGGGTGAACTCAGATTCTTAGTAAGGGTAAACAAGGGAGATATATAAACATAATCATGACCATAAGGGTATGAGAACATGATTGTAAAAAAATAATACCATACCTTATATATCAAAGATCATAAACATGAATTATGGCATAAATATTGGTAGTTCATAAGACATGAATCATAAGGAATTAAAGAACATGATCCATGAAAGCATAACATAGGAATAAAACATGGAACTATGGAAAAATCATAATCATATAGTAATTATTTATATAGTATTCAAGGAATATCTACCAAGAAAATCTTTGTAGTATGGTTTCACTTCCCATACCATCTTGGTAGTCATGATTCACTCCCATGACAATATTAGTGAAAAAAGTCCGTTATGTCTATCTCATGAGATAAAAATCTTTACCCAATGAGTTAGAAGGAGATATAGGTCCCACCCATCTCATAATGAAATCATTCATATGTGTGAAATTAGAACAAAAATAATTCATAAACCATGAAAAGAAACAGGTTTCATAAAACACTTCACCATAGTATAACTCATGGAAAAGAAAGAAAATTGATAAGCACCAATCCATCATAAATGTAAAACATTCAAAGAAAGAATATGAATGGTATTATTGTTTAATATCCCCAGTAAAACATAAGTAACATCAAGTAATATGGTCGTATATGGAAAATAATTTTGAGAGAACTCCTGAAAATATTTCTTGAGGATAATAACCCTTTTTCGTTGAAAGAAGGTGTACAAAACATAATTTTTTTCTAAAATCTATTTTTTATTTGAATATTTCTTTGAAAAATTATAAAGGAAGATTTAACAAAACTTTAAAACATAAAACATTTCTTTAAAATATTTTTCATTAATAATGAGTTTAAGAGATCTTTTTAAAAACATTTCTTGAGGAAAATAATCTTCAAACATTTCAAAGTGCCCCATACCACTTTGAAACCTTTGAATCATAA
Organism: Viscum album; assembly: GCA_963277665.1. Taxonomy (NCBI): domain Eukaryota; kingdom Viridiplantae; phylum Streptophyta; class Magnoliopsida; order Santalales; family Viscaceae; genus Viscum; species Viscum album. The sequence goes on from OY728141.1 coordinate 1,070,658,923, forward strand.
TCCTCATGATATAATTCCATTAAAATAAGCTTAAAATATCATTAAAATAAGTGTATTCATGATATAAAATTTCAAATGGAAGTATATACACCTCATAAATTATTATATGTGCATAAACAAACTTGTGTCTCAATGAGGGAAAATTGAGACAAATCTACCTTACACATTTGGTAACTTTTGATCCATAAAACCCCATGAAGTAGAGATAATAAAATTGATATGTAAATGCCCATAAATTAAATTATAAAAATTATAGAATACATTCATGGTCATTATGTACTCCCCACAAACGAAATGAGTGGTGAATAAGGCATGTATCCCCCGGAAATAAAATGTGAGGTGAAATTCCCTTATGTCACATTCGATGTCCTTTAAATGTGTTAAAACCTACCATATATTGGTTTAAACAAGGTTATTAACTCATTAAATAACTATATTCATATTTATAGTACCTTATATTATGATTTTATAACATCTTATGACCCATTAATTAATAATATATCATTATTTTGATGGGTTCAAGTGTGTTTGTTTCATTGTTTGATGATCGAATCATTTGGGTAAAATTGTGGATGTTATTGTAAAATGATATTAAAACTATAAAAGTGAAAATAAATAGTATTAATTTAATTCCATATTTATAAATAGTCCCATATATAATTTTTATTTCTTACATGAGTATAATTCATTAGATAAAATGTTAATGATAAAAATTTAGTTTATTTTGGCGGTTTTACTAAACACAATGAACTAGTTTAATTTTATTTAATATTATGAGTATATATTAGTAAAAGAATATTAAATAGATTATAATATAAATACTAAAATCTTATTTAACCAAAATAATAGTTTTAAGACCATTCATGAAAGCAGTAATGGAAAAAGAACAAAAACAATATTCATGGAGGTGATTAACTGACCTAACTTGGACAATAATTTCATTTCATTGAATAATAGGTGATGAGAAATGAGATTTATATGATATATTCCATTGGTAAAATAAAACTCAATTATATACATGACTATGGAGTTATCATTAACTTATTTATGAAGTATTTGAGGAGGAAGTAGTAAAAGAAAAGAAATTAAGAGGGGTACTTTGGGAAAATTACCTCTGGAATATTACCTCCTTGAGAGACCCTTTAAGGCTTTGGATTTAGTATTTTAGTGAGACCAGAAGTACCTTGACATGGATATAGTGATTATAATAGTTTTTGGAATATATTTGAGGATCTAAAAGGCTTGGTGGGTCGAAATGGGGTTATGAGTGGCGGTATTTATACATGAGGAGAGGTGGGTTTAAGTGATTAAATAATGAATATTTTATTTTTAAAGCCATCCATTTTGAGGTGGCATTAATTTCAATGAATTTTTATAGAAATTAATATTTTTTAGGATGTATAGGGTCAATACAAACCTCAAAAAACCTTTAAATATTATTTTTTTAGGTATTTTATGCCTTTAACATTTTTAACCTTAACATGTTTCAATTTTTACCAATACCGTGGTAAATAATTTTTTTGCCTATGTAATTTTTTTATCCCTAAAAATAAAATTGAACTTAAATCCTAAATGTGAACTTTTGACTCCAAAAAAAGAATACATTTATCCTAAATCAATTTATATAATTAGAAGAATTAGATTTAAAATTAATCTAATAGACAAAACGAAAAAGCGGGTTTTTAAAGTGAAAGACTCAAAAAGATGAAATGTTTTTATATCTAATTTCAACATGAAACTGATTCCAATAACCTAAATTGTATTAAATTATAAAAAAGTATCTAATTATACTTTAAAACTAATCAAATACATAATTTAACACTATAAATTATTTCAATGAAAAAGGTGTTTCGATTAAAAATGCAATATCTTTTTCACTATTCATAAAAAAAATAAAATTTATCAGAAAATTTCCAAAAATTTAACCTAAGTTAATTTTTAAATTAAAAATTCAAAAATTATTTTTATTTTATCAAATTTAATTTATAATAGTGTCTAAAAATGATTTTATTATTTTTTTTCATAGAAGGACATGGAAGGTAGTTCGTTTGAGAAAATATTATTTTTAATCATAGAAAGACTTTACCAAAAATTATTTTTTTCATTAAAAAAGTTTAATTTATTTAAAATAATTATTAATAACATTTTAAAATTAGATATTACACTTCATATTAATATGTTTAACGACTAGGTCATAAGCATGCTATTTAAATAATTATAACAATAAAATGATGTTTCGTGGAAACTCAATGATGCGTGTAACATGAGTGAAGTAGGTGTTGCATGTAGAAGAAGCCAAGGTGGTGCCGTGTGAAAGGAATTTTTGATTTAGTTCAATTAAATACATCAATGAAAATTAATTTATTCAAAAAAAATATCACAAAAACTCGGCGTGTTACATTCGGCCCCCCTTAAAATGACTTTCTCCCTAAAAATTTGTCATTATGAAACACAGAAATGAGGATACTTATACCTCGTTATATCCTAGAGTTTGGATGGAGCTTCTTCTAACTAGTGATTTATCTAAAAATGTTTAACCAGGAGAGTGGTCTTGTTTTGGAGAACTTTTTCTGTACGATAAAGAATATCAAATGGTTGTTATTTTTATCAGAGATCCTACTATAATGGTATGAACTCTAAGTTCATTATGTGTCAAGGGTTAAGTATGTAATTAATTAGGATAAATACATGGAACACATCATGGAATTGAGAGATATTGGTATAATTTTACAAGTGATAAGATATTGTCCCTATACGATCAAGAATTTCAAAGGGATAGATATATATATATATATATATAGGGATTAGTTTCACTTTATTCCTGAACCCAATAACATTATTCCATGAAGAAATTCTTAGAAACAACTTCTAAACAAATTTAAATTCTAGATTAGGACTTCAGTTATCATCATAACTTTTCTATTGACTTTGTGCTACCTTGATATGCTGATGAATGGTTCTAACCTTCTCATCCATCTCTTCTGTGATCTCATGTCCCAAAATATTTCTTTATCCAACTTCATCCCATCTTGTTGGAGCTCTAAATTTATTCCAATATAGAGATTAATAAGGGGATAGATGAATGATTTAGTGAACGATATTTTTGTAAGAAAACTCAACTAGAGAAAGGTGTTGATCCCAACCAACTTTGAAATATAGAGAAAAAGATATCAACATATCCTCTAGGGTTTGAATTGTTCTTTTAGATTGACCAACCATCTGAGGATGATAAGTAGTGTCGAAACTTAATTGTGTATGAATTTATTTCTAAATACTTCACTAGAATTTTTAGTTAATCCTTAGGTTCTAGTTAGATCCAATAGAATGTGGTGCTCCATGAAACCTTACCACTTAATGTATATCATAGAATGTTTATCAATAGATAAGTCTTATTTGATAGAAATGAAGTGTGCATTCATAGTAAGGTGATCGACTACCACCCATATAACATTAAAAAATATATAGGTTTTAGGTATTTCAATAACAAAAACCATTGTGATGTTCTCCCATTTCCATTATAGTATTGATAATGGATGAAACACCCCATTATATTTTTATCTTTCAAGTTTAACTTTTTTTAATACTAAGTACTGAGATACAAACTCTATAATATATATCTTCATTACATCAAAACATAAGTATTATGTCAAGTCTCCAGACATCTTTTTACTTCCAAAATAAATAGAGAATAAAAAGCTATGATCTTCGTCTAATAGCTCCTTGAAAACTAGTATGGAAGGAATACAAGAACGGTTCCTAAACCTTACCATTCCATCATGATCAAGGTTAAAATCAAGACAATTTCTTATATTCTTTTACACCTCCACATCTTATTTCTACACCTCTTTAATCTTCTACAGGATTGAGGTTTGAACATTCAATTCAGCAAGATAAGGTTTTCCTCCTTTCTTCATGATTTCTAGGTACATCCTATGAAAATCATGAAATATTAGATATTTTGTGATCCTCATCATGGAAAATCCAACATGATCTCTTCGACTCAAGGCATCATACATCTTGTTTATTTTACCAAGGTGGTAATGTATTGAGATGTCATAATCCTTAATCATATCTAACCACCTTCTCTAGAGCATGTTAAACTCCTTCAGTGTGAATACATCTTTCAAACTTTTATGATTGGTATATATATCACACTTTTCACCATAAAGATAATGACTCCATATCTTTAATGTAATAATTACCATACCTAAATACAAATTATGAGTTGGGTAATTTTTCTCATGAGTATTCAATGTTCATGAGGAATAAGTGATAACGTTTTTGTTTTTCATAAGAAACCATCCCAATACTTTCTTGGATGCATCACTAAATATTACAAACACTTCACCCCTGTATGGTAATGTAAGCACAAGTGCACTAACAAAAATTTTGTTCGGTTCCTTGAAATTTTACTCATATTCATCTATCGAGAGGAACGTGGAACCCTTCTGAGTTAACTTGGTTAGAGAATTATATAGTCATGAGAAATTCTCCAAAAACCATTCATAATATCCATATAAAATAAGAAAACTGTGGATCTCAATCACCGTGGTATTCCTAGACCAGTATTCAATAGACTCCATATTTGAGGGATCTACTTCTATACCTTATCTTGAGATAATATGACCCAAAAATGAAACCTTTTGCAGGAAAAATTTACACTTTGAAATTTTTTCATATAGTTTCTACTACATTAGGGTTTTTAGTACAAGTCTCAAGTGGTCTTCATGATCTTACTTTCTCTTTGAATATATAAAAACATCATCTATAAAGAATACCATAAAATAATCATGGTAATCTCTAAAGACTCTTTTAATCAAATTCATAAATATAAAAAGGGAATTAGTAAGATCGAAAGGCATCACAATATACTCATTGTGTTTATAACTTGTAGATAATACCTTTTTGGGTATATACTACTTCTTGAAACTTAATTGATGATATCCAGAATGCACATCAATCTTGGAAAAGTATTGAGCTCCGCAAGGTTGATCAAATAAGTCATCAATATGGGGAATAGGATACTTGTTCTTGATTGTGATCCTATTCAACTCCCGATAATCAATGCAGAGTCGAATTGATCCATCTTTCTTTTTCAAAAAAAGAATTGATTCACCCTAAGGTGACACATTGAACTAAATGAATCCCTTATCAAGATTTATTTTAAGTTGCTTCTACATTCCTTCAACTCAATCAGGGCCATTATATAGGGATTATTTGAAATTAGTGTATAGATAGGTATGATATCTATAGAGAACTCAACTTCAAGTTTTTTAGAAGACTAGAAAAATATCCTAGAAATAAATCCACAAATTCATGAACTATAGGCATATCATCAATGCCAATTTTCTCCCCAACCATTAGAGATAAAAAAACACTTCTGAATGGGAATTAACGTCGATACGCTGGATATGATATCTATAGAAATTTCATACTTATCATCACATTGATAGATGACCATAGTTTGGTTTTAAGCATAAAAATTAACTTCCCTTACATGGAATTAGATGTGGGATTTATATATAGAAATCCAATCCATGCCTAATATGACATCAAATTCAACCATAAGAAGATTGAAAGATTTATAGGAAACAAATTCCCATAAACATCAACTAGAGAGGAATCATAGAATTGAGAAGCAATCATAATACAATTAGGGGTTTTCATGAATAATTCCACATCTAATAATTTGGGTTGAATCTTAAGACCCTTATAAAATTATTTAGATATGAAAGAGTGGGTAGATATTGAATCAAATAAGATATTATAAGTTCTAGAGTGGATGGTAATTGTACCTTTCTCTATGTCGTTATTGAATCCATTTTAAAAAATAGTTATCTCATGAGATTTCCCCTTGTACCTAGAATTAAGAGGTTTTTAACATCAATCTTCATCACCATCCCTTGGTTTTGGGAACTGGTTATCATAATTACCATTCTCCTTGCACTTTTTGCACTGAAGTGTGGGAGGTGCATTCATGCCATTTTCTCTCCATTTGCACCGTTAGCTGATTTTTTACCATCACTTCAGAATTAAAAATCCCCATGAACTTTTTTTCTACACTTAAAACAATTATTATCCCCCTTAAGAAAATTTCCTCCATGATTCTTCCCATACTTAAAGTATAAAGGAAAGATTCTATTTTTCTCTTCATGGTTTTTAGATTTCCGTTTAAACTCCATCTTCTTCTTATTATCAAAACCATGAGATTGGTACATGACTCCAACCTCTATTTTAACCTTGATTTCACAATGCACAATCTCTTAGTGGCTAATGAATTTTCTTATATCCAATTCTCTTCTGAGACTTGTATTTAAGCCACTGAAGAACCAATTGACATTACTATAGGGTTGGATGATAATTCTTGAATAATACCTCACAAGTCCCATGAAATTATCCTCATAGGCACTGACAGATTAATCATCCCTTTTCTTTAACTCAAGTAACTATTTCTACATATTGGTATGAAGAATATAATGAAAGTTCTTATTGAAAAATTAGTTCATGAACTCATCCCAATCCATGTATTTAATTTCATCTTGCTTCCTCATATTCTTAATTAGAGTCCACCACTGGTCCGATTCTCCTTATAACCAATAAATATCCAAAATAACTTTATCATAATCCAAACACCAGATAACAGATACTATATTTTAAGTAGTACTAATCCATTGTTCAGTAACAAGTGGATCAGAATACCCACTGAAAGAAGGCATACATTTCATCCTAAAAGGCTCAAAATAATATTTTCTCCTCCTTTTATCATTTGTAAGCCTCTCACGACCCATCCTCTGGGCCCGTGCCATGACTACCCCAAGCCCGCCTTCCATAGGCCAGGGGCTGGCGACTACCACCATGGCATAAATCCCAATAAAAATGGGAAGACATTGCCTTGTAAGGTAAACAACACACAGAGTAAGTAAGCATAAGTAAAAACTAAGTAAAACTGGGTACAATAGTAACTGCGGAAAAGTAAGTGGGCTAGAATAAAAAACCAAACTGAAAGTAAAGTGAAACTGAAAAAGGGAGTAAAACAACTGAAAAGTAAAGCCGCAACGTCGGGCTGTCCACTGGAAGTCCCACTTGAAGGGTGGGTACAGATATCCTCCACAGCTCCCCGGGTCTAGCCGTCCGCTCCGTATACACCCCGCCCAGTGGTCCACCTCCAGGTACCGACTGATCCACTAGCCTCTATCACCATCAGCGTTGTCCGTCGTCTGCATCCAACACAACGTAGTGCGGGCATAACCCGTGTAAGGGTGAGTATACTCTACTCAGTAGGTACCCCGAGACCCCCAAAGGTCTCCCAGAATAATTAAATGATAATCCACAAAGGAAAGATACAATCACAAAGTAACATCCGACACTACTTAGGTATATGCCCATACATATACCAAAGTCATCAATTCTGGTTTGGCTCCAGCATCCGAGCCCAAGTACAGCACAATCCACACATGAAATCATAACCCAATCCAGACAGGAAATCATAATGTAATCCACATAGGAAGTCAATATTATCAAAGATAAATATTTGAAGTCAAGACTCAGCTCACACAGGTATACTTCTTCATAAGACGATAGAGATGATCAGATGTAGCCACTGATTCATCTAATACATCGGACCCACACAGGATCGATAGGTACTAACCCCCGCAATGACCCACAAAGGATCGAGAGGTACTAACCCCTGCAATGACCCCCAAAGGATCGATAGTTACTAACCCCCGTAATGAACCACATAGGATCTGACCCACACAGGATCGGTATGCGCTAGCCCACACAGGACCGCTGAGCACTGACCCACATAGGATCTGACCCACACAGGATCGGTAGCACTGACCCACGTAGGATCTCTGAGTGCTGTAGTCATCACCGTCGAATCCATGGAGGATTTCTGTACAGTCGTCATCGTCGTCGCAGTCACAGCCAACTCTAGGGTTCCCGCACACAGCAAGCTCGATCGGGAGGGTCTGCTCCATGAGCCGAGGGGCTGATACATCGACTGACACGAAGTCTGGAGTTGATGTATCCAAAAGTTCCGTATCGTCTACAGGAACTCAATGTCACAGATGGTGCGTCAATCAGATGCCCGGTCTGAGAGTTATTGGCTTTTTCGTCCTAGGGGCCCGGTTGGTTTTTAAGTCAAAACCATCCCGACCATACTCCAACTGCGTCCAAACCTCTAGTGGAGTAAGCCAAAAGGTCCGTCTCACTAAGAGGAATTCAACAAAGTCAACGGCACGTCAATCAGACGTCTGGAGCTCAAGTTATAAGCGTTTCCGCTTAGAGGGCCCCGGTTGGTTTCGCGTTCAAACCAACTCGGCTGAACCCAAAGTTATCCGAAACCTTCAGTGTAATATACTGAAACGAATGTCTCGATCCAAGGATTACATCGCAGCTGACAGTGCGTCAATCGGAGGTCCGTAGCCCATGTTATGGGCAAAAGACCGAAAGGGGTCCGGAAGTGGGGGTTTCGGGCCTGGACTGACCCAGCCTGAGACCCCCTGGGTCGGCCCGAACCGGGTCGACCCGAACCGGGTTTGGGTCCAGCCCGCTTGGGCGCGGCCCGACCCGACTGGCGCGGCCCTGTCCGGCCTGGGTGCGGCCCGACCTGGGCAGCCCGGCCCGACCTGGGAAGCCCGGCCCGGCGCACTGGCACGGCCAGCGGCCAGGTGGCTCGTCCGAAACGGCCTAGCGGTTTGGGGGGGGGGGCACTGCCCCCCTGTTGCGAAACTGCGGCCCCCATGTGGGGGACCACTGCTGTCCGGCCAGTCGGGGGTTACGACCCCCGACTTCTCCCCTGACCGGCCGGCCTGCTCCGGCCAGCCGGCTGCTGCCGCCACGAGACAAGCACAGGCAGGTCCCCCTACTCCGATGACGGCGGCCAGAAACTGGCCGCCGCTCTCTGCTCCGCCGTGGCCTTGGTCCGTCCGGCGCGGCGCGACGGCGCCGCGCCGCGCCCCTCCGCCATAGCCCCGATCCGGCCGCGGTATTTTCACAATTCTCCGGCGCGGCGCGGCGGCGCCACGAGCTTGTTGGTCTTCATCGGCGCGGCGCGATGGCGCCACGCATCCTTGCCGCACGATCCCGCACGGTGCGACGACACCACACCATCTCCGTTCCAAACCACAACAAGGTCATGCAACAAAATTAAGGGAGGATGGTCGGTCGTGTTTGTGCAGTTTGGCCCCCTCCAATTAATCGATAGCAAGCGGCTAAGATTAATAAAGAACGTTCGAAAATTTACGAACAAAACAACAATAATAAATCCTTTACCTCAAGCGTCGTCAAGCAAGGGTTCGTTGCGGAATTTCACGTCGCAGAAGAAGGCGTCGCGGAAAGGGGATCGTCACGTCGCGGAGAAAGGCTTCGTCAGCATCGCATTGTCGATCTCCGAGGATCCGACATTATTGTCGACCTTCGTCGGAGGTCGGCGTTCTTCGTTTTATTCATGTTCTTCGTGTTCTTCGTCGAGGAAGAAGAACTTCATGACCTTGAGCAAAACCTCCCAAGCCTTCACGCACAACGAACCCCTTAATAAAATAAGACTTGTCTTATTTTATTAACACACAAGTCAACGTCTTTGAAATTCAAAATTGAATAAATTAATTTAATTGAATTAATTGCAATGTTTAAACCGCCCAATTAAAAGAGTCGTTTAATATTTAATTAAACACACGAGTTGACTTCATTTAAAAAAAGGGGGGTGCGGGTGCGTTACCTTAATTAAAGGGGTTGATGAAGTTGAAAGGGTGGGGCTCGTGTGGGCCCCAACTCACTAATATCCTACCTAGTGGATTAGTTAGGATGTGGGTCCCACTCATCCACTTAGCTTAGGTTAACACTTCCTTGAATAAAAATAAAATCTGTTGCACGATATTTTATTTTATTCTTTAGTTAACCCAAATAAGTAAAACTCCACCCGAGAAAACACAACTTCGAAAAAGGTGTTCCTAAGAAATTACCAGCGCTGCGATTCCATCGGTGCCCTTGGAATTCGATTCCATGCACCGGTTCAAAAGTTAGGAAAACCCGCTCATTTGTTCACTGAACGTACCCAAGCCAAACTTCGGAAAATGATTCCGGGCACACCGGGCCTCGGAATCAGGTGCCGTCAGAAACCACTTTCTTGTAAAATCCCAAAGAAAATTAAGAAAAAAAAATTTCCCTTGAATTTTACGGGTCTTTACTTTACTCCCACCTAAGGGCTTTACGTCCGCGTAAAGATACATCATAAACCAGGGTAAAAAATGTAGGTACAAAGCACGCATTTGAGCCTCCCACTCCCAGGTGATCTCCTGGAGGTTCCCATGCTGCCATCTAATGCACACTAGAGGAATCAACCATCCACATAGGACCCGCTCCTATCGATCCTCGATCTCCACCGGGACCTCCGCAAACGTCCCCCATCATCAATGTCAAGCTTCCCATGGTCAATGATATGTGTCGGGTCGTGCACGTATCTCCTCAACTGGGATACGTGGAATACGTCGTGTACCCGGTGCATCTGAGGTTGTAGAGACAAGTGATACGCCACCTCGCCAATCCTGCTGAGGACCTGGAATGGTCCGATGAAGCACGGAGATAACTTGCCGCCTCGACCAAATCTCCGTAATCTACATCAAGGTGAGACCCGCAAGAAGACGTGGTCTCCATCCTTGAACTCCAGTGGCATTCACCTCCTCTCAGCATAAGACTTATGCCGGCTCTGAGCTCCTCATCCACTCCTGGATGACCTGGACCTTCTCTGTCGTGGCCTAGACCATCTCCGGTCCCACAAGTGCTGATTCTCCAGGGTCCGTCCAGCACAGCAGTGATCTGCAAGGTCGGCCGTACAACACCTCGTATGGTGCCATCCCATTGGTGGAGTGGTAGCTGTTGTTTTACGCGAACTCCACTAAGGGTAGGTGGTCCTCCCAGCTGCGACCAAAGTCGAGGACACATGCACGGAGCATTTCCTCGAGAGTCTGAATGGTCCTCTCTGTCTGACCATCTGTCTGAGGGTGGAAGTTGGTTCTCAGACGTAGCTGTGTCCCGAACGCCTCCTGCAACCCCTTCCAAATCCGGGAAGTAAAAAGAGAATCTCGATCGGAGACGATAGATGATGGAACATCATGAAGCCGTACAATCTCCTGAACGTAGAGACGTCCCAAGCTCTCCACTGAGCCCTGCTCTCTGATGGGTAAGAAGTGAGCCGACTTGGTGAGTCGGTCGACAATCACCCAAATGGAGTCGTGACCTCTGAAAGTGCATGGAAGTCCATTCACAAAGTCCATAGATATCTCATCCCACATCCACTCCAGGACCTCCAAAGGCTGTACCAAGCCTGCTGGTTTCTGGTGTTCTGCCTTCACCTGCTGGCAGGTGAGGCATCGAGAAACTAACTCTGCCACAACCTTATTCATACCTGGTCACCAGTGTTGTCTTCTGAGATCCTGGTACATCTTCACCACTCTAGGATGTACCGCCAAAGGGGAAGTGTGAAACTCCCTCAGCACATCCTCCTGTAAAGTAGCTGGTACCATGGTATGTCTTCTGAAAAGGAATATGTGCTCTCCTCCGATAGAGAATCCTTCAGGTGCCTATCCTGAGGATATCTATGCATGCCACATCTCACAGTCGGCATCCCCACCTTGTGCCTCTATGACCCGCTGTAGTAGTGGAGGAGTGACTGTGAGTGACTGAATAAAGGCTGCTCCATCTCTATCCATGAAGGATATCTACAAAGCGGCTAGCTGCTCTGTCGCCTCCCCAAGTAGCTGAATGCCCATCCTCCTACTGAGAGCATTGACTACTACGTTCCCCTTTCCAGGAGTATAGACTATCTCAAAGTCATAGTCCTGGAGGAACTCGAGCCATCACAGTAGTCTCAGGTTCTGGTCCTTCTACGAGAAGATATACCTGAGACTCTGATGGTCAGAATAGACTGTAAAGCGCTCGCCCATCAGATAGTGTCTCCACATCTTCAGAGCGAAGACCACTCCTACTAACTCCAGGTCATGGGTAGCGTAGTTCTGCAAATGCTGCCTCAACTGTCATGATCCATAGGAGATCACGGACTGCTCCTACATCAGGACACATCTGAGTCCAGTCCCTGATGCATCGCAGTAAACTACATACCATACTCCCTCCTCTGGTAGCCTCAAGATAGGTGTGCTAGTCAATCTCTGTATCATCTCCTGGAAGCTCTGCTGACATCTGTCTGACGACACAAAGGGTTTCCCCTTCTTCGTCAAAGCTGAAAGTGGTTCCTCAACTCTAGAAAAGTCTGGCATGAATCTCCAGTAGTATCCAGCTAGCCCCAAGAAACTCCGCACCTCCTTCACGCTCCTAGGTGGCTCCCAAGCTAGCACTGCCTTGATCTTCGTAGGATCCACCGCAACTCCCACCTCAGAGATGACGTGTACCAAGAAGTGGACCTCACGTATCCAGAACTGACACTTCAAGAGCTTTCCATAAAGATGGTGCTCTCGGAGTGTGTCTAGTACAACCCGCAAGTGATAGGTGTACTCCTCCTCAGTGGTCAGGTATATCAAACTGTCGTCAATGAAGACCACGACAAATCGATCGAGGTATGGCTGAAATATCCTGTTCATGAGGCCCATGAATACAGCTGGAGCATTGGTTATGCCGAATGGCATAACCAAGAACTCATAGTGGCCATATCGACATCTGAAGGCCTTCTTCTGCATGTCCTCATCCCGAACTCTGAGCTGATGATAGCCTAATCTAAGGTCTATCTTTGAGAACCACCGTGCTCCCTTTAGCTGATCGAAGAGGTCATCAATCCTCGATAGCGGATACTTGTTCCTCACGGTCACCTGGTTCAGGCGACAATAGTCGACACAAAGTATCAAGATCCTGTCTGCCTTCTTGGCGAACAATATCAGGGAAGCCCAGGGTGAGACACTAGGTCGGATGAATCCCTTGCCCTGCAAGTCCTCCAACTGTACCCGTAGCTCTCGAAGCTCAGCGGGGGCCATGCGATATGCTGGAGTGGATATCGGGGCTGTCCCTGGGTACATGTCAATATATAAGTCTAACTCTCTGCGAGGAGGTAGCCCTAGGACGTCATCGGGGAAAACATCCACATACTGATCCACCACTGCAAAAAAACCAGGACTCCGCACGTCAACTGCTCCTAGGATGAGGGTAGCCAACTGATGAGTGATGGGCTTTCCTCTCCACTGTGTGAGTCCATCCTGTGCTGAAAAGGCTCCCTTCTCGCCGGTGAAGGTGAACCTTCTCCCGTCGGTGCATATACACCGCACCTTGCGCCTAATACAGTCAATCTGAGCATGGACTGTAGATAACCAATCCATGCCTAGAATTATATCGTAAGGCCTCGATGCCACTACAAGAAGATCCCAGCCGAAGCTCTCGGCTCCTAGAGTAAGCTCACATTGCCGGCACCGGTGCATAATCATCGAGTCTGCTCCCATAGAAGTCTCTAGCCATAAGGATCAAGACAACAGCTCCATCGGAATCTTCGAGCTCCGAACAAGGGCAATGACTATGAAATAATGACTCACTCTTGTGTCTTTAAGAATTTCATCAAGGGTTGAGTGGACATAGATAGTACCTCAAATCATCTCGGGTGCGCCGTGGTCGTAGGCCTCCGCTGCCTAGAGCTGTACCTGTCTCTGCTCGCCAGCTCCCTGTGGTCGGGGTGGACCTCCTGGTGGTGGTGGTGGTAGAGCCTAAAAGCGTCGCCCACCACCTACTTCTCAGCCAGCTCCTCTTCCTCTTCCGCCTGCTCCCTGCAGACCGCCATGGTCAACCCTCTTCCTCTACCTGGGTGGTCCCTCAACCATATGCTGCTCCTCGGCACGGTGGGTCGGGTAGTCACGAGCCATGTGGCCCTGGCCGCCGCATGCGTAGCACTGTCTGCCTCTTGTAAGACTGGATCTGCGCTGTGTGCCCCACACCTCTGAGCTAGTTTCCTGAGGTCTTCTGCCTGAGGGTCTGGTTTGCTTGGACCCATGTGTCATCCGTCGACTGCCTGCTGCAGAAGAATATGCTACGTGCCGCCCTGCGGTAGGTCTCGCTGCTGATGTAGGCTCAACAAGGAAGATCTCAATGAGAAGAGCTCGCTCGAGTACCCCTGCCTATATCAGAATGCTGAGGGAGATCAGTGATGCCCTGATCTCATGCCTCAATCCCTGCTCGAAGGTCCGGGCCCGGAAGAATGGGTCCTGTACCATGTCCATCGAATAGCGCGAGAGGTCAGTAAATCTTGCCGAGTACTCGGCGACCGACAAGCTTCCCTACCGCAGCCGTAGTAGCTCCTGGATGCGCACTGCACGGAGGGTGGATTGGACGAACTCCGAGCAGAAGAGGCTCTCAAAGTCCGTCTAGAGGAGAGACGCCTCGTCGTGCACCTAGAGCATCAAGCTCCACCATATGCCTACTGCCGCGTGCAGGAGACTCATTGCAAGGATCAACATGAGGTCTGCTGGTGTCCCTAAAAAATGGAAAACTCGTACAACTACCTGTAGCCAATCCTCGGCTGCCTGAGGGTCCGTCTCCCCACAGAACTTGGGCGGTCGCTGACGCTGGAACTCGTGTAGTGCACTAAGGCGACGTGCACTCTCAACGGCTGGGGCTGGTAGCATTGGTGGCTCGGCAGGTAGAGGTACCGTCAATGCCTCTGCTATTAAAGGGCCCTATACCGAGGCCTCGTCGCTTGGTGGGCTGTCGTCACATACAAAAATCAGAACCCTAGCTGGCTGCCATCGTGGGGCCATCCTGAAAAGAAATAGGTGTGCCACGGTCAAACAGTATACCTGGTGAGCTAACACAAAGTAATCAAAAAGAAAACTTGAAACACACATACAATCAATGTTTCCATACACTAAGTCAGAAATCAGAAGTCAGTGTCCTGGTGTACGGATACGTCGGCCGCCGCACCAACACTAGACTCCCTGGACTGATAACCACACTCAATACTCTTAACACTATTGCTTCATATAGAAAAAGATCAGAGTCCTGAGTTCTACGGTAGAACTGAACTCCTCCGATACCAATTTGTCACGACCCGTCCTCTGAGCCCGTGCCGTGACTACCCCAAGCCCGCCTTCCATAGGCCAGGGGCTGGCGACTAGCACCAAAGCGTAAATCCCGATAAAAAGGGGAAGTCATTGCCTTGTAAGGTAAACAACACACATAGTAAGTAAGCAGAAGTAAACACTAAGTAAAATTGGGTAAATAGTAAGTGCGGAAAAGTAAGTGGGCCAGAATAAAAACCCAAACTGAAAGTAAAGTACAACTGAAAAAGGGAGTACAAAAGCTGAAAAGTAAAGCCGCAATGTTGGGCCATCCACTAGAAGTCCCACCTGAAGGGTGGGTATAGATACCCTCCATAGATCCTCGGGTCCAGCCGTCCGCTCCGTATACGTCCCACCCAGTGGTCCACCTCCAGGTACCGACTGCTCCACTAGCCTCTACCACGATCAGTGTTGTTCGTCGTCTGCATCCAACACAACGTAGTGTGGGAATAGCCCGTGAAGGGGTGAGTATACTCTACTCAGTAGGGACCCCAAGACCCCCGAAGGTCTCCCAGAATCTACAAAGGATAATCCACAAAGGAAAGATACAATCACGAAGTAACATCCGACACTACTTAGGTATATTCCCATACATATACCTAAGTCATCAATTCCGGTTTGGCTCCAGCATCCGAGCCCAAGTACAACCTAGTCCACACAGGAAATCATAACCCAATCCACACAGGAAAGCATAAAGTAATCCACACAGGAAGTCAATCTTATCGAAGATAAATATTGGAAGTCAAGACTCAGATCATACAGGTATACTTCTTCGTAAGACGATAGAGATGATCAGATGTAGCCACTGATTCATCTAAGCCGTCAGACCCACACAGGATCGATAAGTACTAACCCCCACAATGACCCACAATGGATCGATAGGTACTAACCCCTACAATGACCCACAAAGGATCGATAGGTACTAACCCCCGCAATGACCCACAGAGGATCTGACCCACATAGGATCGGTATGCGTTGGCCCACACAGGACCGCTGAGCGCTGACCCACACCGGATCTGACCCACACAGGATTAGTAGCACTAACCCACGTAGGATCGATGAGTGCTGTAGTCGTCGCCGTCAAATCCACGGACGATTTCTGTATAGTCGTCATCGTCGTCGCAGTCGCAGCCAGCTCTAGGGTTCCCACAAATAGCAAGCTCGTTCGGGAGGGTCCGCTCCACGAGCCGAGAGGCTGATATATCAACTGACACGAAGTCCGGAGTTGATGTATCCAAAAGTTCCGTATCGTCAACAGGAACTCAACGTCATAGACGGCGCGTCAATCGGACGCCCGGTCTGAGAGTTATTGGCCTTTTCGTCCCAGGGGACCAGTTGGGTTTTAAGTCAAAACCAACCCGACCATACTCCAACTGTGTCCAAACCTCGAGAGGAGTAATCCAAAAGGTCCGTCTCACTAAGAACAATTCAACAAAGTTAACGGCACATCAATCGGACGTCCGGAGCTCAAGTTATAAGCGTTTCTACTCCGAGGGCCCGGTTGGTTTCGTGTTCAAACCAACTCGGCCGAACCCAATGTTCTCCAAAACCTTGAGTATAATATTCCGAAACGACCGTCTCGATCCAAGGATCGCATCGCAGCTGACAATGCGTCGATCGGAGTTCCGTAGCCCAAGTTATGGGCAAAAGACCGAAATGGGTCCGGAAGTGGGGGTTTCGGGCCCGGACCGACCCGGCTTGAGACCTCCTAGGTCAGCCCGAACCGGGTCGACCTGAACCGTGTCTAGTTCCGGCCCGATTGGGCATGGCCCGGCCCAACTGGCGCGGCCAGCGGCCAGGTGGCTCGGCCGAAACGGCCTAGCAGTTGGGGGGGGGGGGGGGGGCGCTGCCCCCCTGTTGCGAAACTGCAGCCCCCATGTGGGGGGCCGCTGCTGTCCGGCCAGCCGGGGGTTACGACCCCCGGCTTCTCCCCTGATTGGACGGCCCGCTCCAGCCAGTTGGCTACTACCGCCACGGGACCAGCGCAGGTCGGTCCCCCTGCTTCGACGCCGGTGACCAGAAACTGTCCACCGCTCTCTGCTCCGCCATAGCCTCAGGTCGCGGCCTTGGTCCATCGGGCGCGGCGCGACAGCACCACGACCCTCCGCCACGGCCCTGCTCCGGCCGCGGTATTTTCGCAATTCTCTGGCACGGCGCGATGGCACCACGACCTTGTTCGTCTTCATCGGCGCTGCGCGATGGCGCCACACATCCTTGCTGCACGATCCCGCGAGGTGCAACGGCACCACGCCATCTCCGTTCCAAACCACAACAAGGTCATGAAACAGAATTAAGGGAGGATGGTCAGTTGTGTTTGTGTGGTTCAGCCCCCTCCCGTTAATCGATAGCAATCAGCTAAGATTAATGAACAACGTTCGAAAATTTTTGAACAAAACAACAACAATAAATCCCCTACCTCAAGCGTCGTCGAGCGAGGGTTTGTCGCAAAATTGCACGTCGCGGAAGAAGGCGTCACGGAAGGGGGATCGTCACGTTGCAAAGAAAGGATTCTTTGGCGTCGCGTCATCGATCTCAGAGGATCCGGCGTTCTTGTCGACCTTCGTCGGAGGTCGGCGTTCTTCGCATTCTACATCGAGGAAGAAGAACTTCATGACCTTGAGCAAAACCTCCCAAGCCTTCATGCACAACGAACCCCTTAATAAAATAAGGCTTGTCTTATTTTATTAACACACAAGTCAACGTCTTTGAAATTCAAAATTGAATCAATTAATTTAATTTAATTAATTGCAAATTTTAAACCACCCAATTAAAAGAGGCGTTTAATATTTAATTAAACGGACGAGTTGACCTCATTTAAAAAAAGGGGGGGTGCGGGTGCGTCACCTTAATTAAAGGGTTTTAGGAAGTTAAAAGGGTGGGGATCGTTTGGGCCCCACCTCACTAATATCCTACCTAGTGGATTAGTTAGGATGTGGGTCCCACTCAACCACTTAGCTTAGGTTAACACTTCCTTGAATAAAAATAAAATATGTTGCACAATATTTTATTTTATTCTTTAGTTAACCCAATTAAGTAAAACTCCACCTGAGCAAACACAACTTCGGAAAAGGTGTTCCTAAGCAATTACCGGCACTGAGATTCCATCGGTGCCCTCAGAATTTGATTCCGAGCACCGGTTCAAAAGTTAGGAAAACCCGCTCATTCGTTCACTGAATGTACCCGAGCCAAACTTCAGAAAATGATTCTGGCCACACCGGGCCTCAGAATCAGGTTCCGTCAGAAACTACTTTCTTGTAAAATCTCAAATAAAATGAAGAAAAAAAAATTTCCCTTGATTTTTACGGGTCTTTACAAAGCCCACCATGATTCATAGCATGAGAATTATATGTGAGTATAACAATAATATTTTTTATTCCAGCTCCCATAACATTTGGTTCCTTTGGAGGATAATCATTGCATTGTCCATCGCAATCACTATTAGTCTGATTTCATTTTGTTGCAGCCACTGAATAAAACCTAACTCATAGAGTAATAAAAAATTATCAAAATGATTAACCAAATAATCATGAAAAGTCACATATAATATGTCTAAATTATGGAATCTTATTTAATTTATGACACCTCAAGATCATACTAGGTCATTAATTGCCAACTTATATTTAAATACTTCATAATGGTTCATGAAGAGTTTGTGAATTTACAAATAATATACCCCGAGAGTATCAAACTAGGTGTACAACAAGTAATATTATAATGTACTAGGTTATGATCCAGTCATACCTGACACACCTTTTCAGAGTTTTTACCACCAGGTATATCTGTGCTATAGCCACATCAACTTGTTGTATCAAGACAAAGATTTATTTCTAGGAAACCACTCGCTCTATCATTTAACAAAATTTCAGTACATTTTATATACTTTTCCTTATCATTACACTTATACATAGTCATATCCTTAGGTTTATCTCTAAGGTCTTTCATCCTATCTTTCAAAGGTTAACTAAAATTTTTCTATGAGAAAAACTATAGTGATCCTTACTTTTAATATCTTAACATTACATTACTTTTGAGGAAAACTTAATACATTACACAAATAAATTCTTAAAGGTAGTATTATTATAGTGACTTTGGAAACATAAACACATGTATATAATTGAGCTATATTATATCTCACTAAGTTCTTATTGACTAGAACCATTCTTATAAACATAAAACATAATATATATCTTCATAACCTAGATGAAATGAAACATAAAAAAAGGTGAGATCAGATGCTCAATAAGGGTAAACAAAGGATATATGTAAAAATAATCATGATCATGAGGGTATGATAACATGACCATGAAAATAGAATATCATACCTTGTATATCAAATATCATAAAAAAATCATGGAATAAATATTGGTAGTTCATAAGACATAAAACATAAGGAAATAAAGAACATGATCCATAAAGGAATAACATAGGAATAAAACATAGAATTGTGGAAACAAAAAAAAACAACATGATAATAATTTAAATATTAGTCAATTAATCTCTACAAATGGGATATTCTTAGTATGGGTTCACTTCCCATACCATCTTGGTAGCCATGATTCACTCCCATGACCAAATTAGTGTACAAAGTCCTTTATGTCTATTTCATGAGATATAAACATTTACCCAATTCATTAGTAGGATATATATGTAGCAAAAATATCATAATGAAATCAATCATATGTGTTCTTCAAGAATATAAATCATTCAAAACCCATTAAAATTAATGGTTTTTATAAAACACTTCATCATAACATAACTCATGGAAAAGAACCAAAATTCATAAGCACCAATCCATCATAAACATAAACCATTAAAACAAATAATTAGAATGGTATCATTGGTTAATATCCCTAGTAAAAATATGTAACATCAAATAAAATGGTCTTATAAGGAAAATAATTTTGAGAGAACTCGAGAAAACAATTTTTGAGGAAAATATACCTTTTTATTTGAAAAGCACAATTCAGAACATAAATTTTTTTTGAAAACAATATTTTATTTAAAAATATATTTAAAAAATTAAAAAGGTATATTTTAAAAACACTTTAAAATATAAAAAATACTTTTAGGATACTTTTCCTTGAAAATGAGCTTAAATATATTTTTAAAAACATTTCTTGAGGAAAATAATCTTTAAACATTTCAAAGTGTCCCATACCACTTTGAAACATTTGAATCATAATCCCCATGAAATAATAACATTAAAAAATTATTAGAATATCATTAAAAAAATTATATTCCGGATATAACATGTAAAATGGTATTATATAAACCTCGTAAAAATAATATAGGTGCATAAAAAAAACACGTGTCTCAAAGAAGGAAAATTGGGACAAAACTACCTTACTCATTTGGTAACTTTTGAATCATAAAAACCCATGAAATAGATATCATAAAATGCATATGTAAATTACCATAAATTAAATTATAAAACTAATATAATACATTCATGTTAAGTATGTACTCTACATAGAAGAAATTAGTGGTGAATAAGGCATGTATCTCACGGAAATAAAAAGTTAGATGAAATCCCCTTACCTCACATTCGTCTTCCTTCAAAAGTGTTCAAACATCCTGTATAATGGCTTAAATAAAGTTATTAACTCATTAAAGAACTATATTAATATTTATAGTACCATATATGATTATTTTATAACATAATATGACCCAGTCATTAATCACATTTCGTCATTTTCATGGCTTCATGTGCGTTTGTTTCATAGTTTCATGATCGATTCCTTTTTGTAAAATTATGGATGTTATTGTAAAATGTGATTAAAAATACGAAATTGGAAAGAAATAATATTAATTTAATTACATAAATTTAAATGGTACCATATATAATTTTTATTTCTTACATGAGGATGATTAATTAGATAAAATGTTAATGACAAACATTTGGTTTATTTTAGTGGTTTTTCCGAACACCACAAACTAGATTCATTTTTTATACTATTATAAGTATATATTAGTTACAGAATATGAAATTAGTTATAATATAAATATTAAATTATTATTTAACCATAAAAATAGTTTTAATACCATTAATGAATGCGGTAATGAAAAAAGAACAAAAACATTATTTATGGAGGCGATTAACCGACATGACATAGACAATAATTTAGTTTCTTTGAATTTGAGGAGATGAGAAATGAAATGAATATGGGATATTCTATTAGAATCATAAAAATAAATTATATAAATTATTATATATCTATAATTCCTTTATGTTTGAATTTGGTGATGATAAATTAGAAAAAAAAAAGAAATTAAGAGAGGAATTTGGGAAAATTACCTCTTGAATATAACCCCCTTTAGAGACCCTTGAGGACCTTAGATTTAGAATTTTAGTGTGACCAAAATAAATTTTATGTGGGGATAGTGATTATTAAAGTATTTTAAAGATATTTTTGGATCTAAAATGCGTTTTGGGTCGAAATGGGGTGGTTATGGGTGGTATTTATACTTAAGATGTAGGTTTAATTGATTAAATAATGAATATTTTATATTTAAAGTCAACCATTTTTAGGTGATATTAAATTAAAAAACTATTTATAGAAATTAATATTGTGTAGTATGTATAGGGTTGAGACACACCTCAAAAAAATCTTATACTTTTTAGTTTTTAGTTATTTTATGCCTTTACCCTTTTTAACATTAACATGGTACATTTTTTTACATACACCGTGATTAATAAATTTTTTACCATGGTAAATTCTTTATAACTAAAAGTGAAATTGAACGTAAAAACTAATTTTTAGATTCTGATTCCAAATATGGAATACATTTTACAAAATTAAATTCATATAATTGGCATTTTTAATTTTAAAATTAATCCTGCAGACAAAACTAAAAAGTTGGGTTTTAAAGTGAAACATTCAAAAGTTTGAAATGTTTTTATATCTAATTTCAATGTGAAATTTATTTCAATGAGAAAATGATTTCAATGACCTAAATTTGATTAAACTATAAAAACATATCAAATTATACTTTTAAAACAATAAAATATAGAATATAACATTATAAATTATTTCAATGAAAAAGTTGTTTCAATTAAAAATGCAATATTTTTTCACTATTCCTCAAAAAATAAATTTTATCAGAAAAATACCAAAAAATCATTCTAAGTTAATTTAGACATTAAAAATTCAAAAATTATGTTTATTTGATAATATTAAATTTCTAATAGTGTCTAAAATTAATTTTATTGATTTTTTTCATAAAAGGACATGAAAAACAATTCGTTTGAGAAAATAGTATTTTTAAACATATAATGACTTTAAAAAAATTAGGTTTTTCAATACCAAAAAGTTAAATTTATATAAAATAATTATAAATAATATTTGAAAAGTAGTTATTATGATTCATATTACTATTTTTAATGGCCAGGTCATAACAATATTATTTAAACAGTTATAAAAATAAAATGATGTTTTGTGGAAACTCGAGGTTTCATGAAACATACAACGAGTCAGTGTTGCATGTAGTGCAAGAAATGTTGGTTCAATATGAAAATATTTTTTGATTTATTTCAGTTTAATACATCATTGAAAATTAATTTATTCAAAAAAAATTCAAAAAAAAAACTCTAGGTGTCACAATAGATGATGCCTTCGACATCCCGATGACCACCAAAATGATGATTGTAACACCCAATTACCTTTAATTCAGGAATTGTTTCACCTTTTTTGGTTTTACATTATCTTTTGTTGTGTAATTACAAGATGGTATTTCCAGGATACCTATAATGGTGAATTTAGGGATTTTTTATAATTTTTAGCATAAAACATGAACTTTTTCTATTCACTAGGAAATTATATAACATATAATTAGAGTACATGATGTGTAATAGACAATAGAAATAATCCCTGAATTGGATATAAAACGTGATAATTTTAAACACCTTGTAAAGGGTATATTTCATATAATGAAAAAAATATGGTGTTTTTAATAAATAGGTGATTGGGTTTTCAACATATGTGGGACTCGAGGATTACACAACGTGTTATGGAATTACACACCATGTAAACTCCTAAGGATTGGTTTTAAGAAAGATATTTGGATGAAATTATTATTTCACTCTTACAAGATTACTTACTCTCAACCTAGAGGATATTCCTAGGATTTTTTGGTGACTCACACCCTTCGAGATCACTATGTTTAGCGATTGATCACCACTGTGGTGGGATTTCTTCTCTCTAGGTATGTAATCCTTCTGGTTCTTCTTTGGTTTTGGTTGTGGATATGGTTTGGCAGCATATTTTTAACCAGATATCATTTTCTATCAATAATTTTCAGTTTCTTAGCATTCCTTATCTTTTGAAGGTCATTCTATTGCTTTTCAGTCATCATTGTCAAAAGTAGCTAGGTTTCTAGCATACAGAGGTAGTTGTTTCTATGAAATGGGTTAATTATTTAAATTACATATCATTCTTGATAAATTCTTTTAGGCTGTTCATTATTTTTAAGTGATAAATGGTTTCAAATTATTTTATTTAAAAGAAAATGTTTTTCAAAAAGGTTTTTTTTTGAAAATTAATTTTTCTGATAAGAAAATCGATTTTCAAACACCAATTTTGACCAGCTTGGATTTGAAAATATTTTATGAAATTGTGAGCATGGTTTTGAAATGAAAATTTAAAAAATACACATTTGGAACCTTGGGTGTGTTAGTAAATATATAAGAGCTCCATTAGTGTTAGTTTCACCAGTAAGAGGTAACCATTTGTGATATCAACTAGAAGGAATCTATATCAGTTGGATTGAATATTATAATGGTTTCTGATTTTTAGTGTCTATAATGTAGTGTACTAGAGGATAGATCCCATATGTGATGTACTTTTTAATTTATGGTTATTTATCACATGATTTTTTTTATGATGGATTGTTTCTAAAAGCCTTTTATACGAGGTTGTATCACATAGCTTTACATGATATGATGTTTCATGCATATGTGTTTACCTGTTTACCACTTGATGCATATGGATATGATTTCCTATTTTATCACTTATACTTTTCAAAATTTTAGATCAATAATATGAAAAGATTTTATGAAAATAAAAGTAGAAAGGGGAAAATTATTTATAAATGGTTTGGATTTATAAAAATTCTTTGTAAAACTATTTTGTTTTAAAATATATAATTGTTTCATTCTTGATATTAGAACTTCTAAAAAAACTACGGTGGTATCCTACTAGGATTTGGATCACACCCTACTTGTTCCTTTGGGAGTTTTTAGATGTTGTATTGCAGGATTTTGGTAAAGGAGGGTGTATCTTTCAGCATGACAGCTTCTCTCATTGTTGTTACTTTCGATTTGGGTTGGTCTAGAGGTGGATGTTGGTCACGTGGTGACTTGACTTACATTATGGTTTAGCCTGTTTTGGCTTGGATGGTATGTATCTTGTGGCATCTGATCTATTTCCACTTCTTACTTTGGTTTTTATCTTGTTTTTATTATATTTAGGGCTGGTTTTTATTTTACCATTTTACATATATTACATGACAGTTCAGTTCTGGTGGCTTGTCTAGTTGACCTGGGTTGGTTTATTTCAGTTTTGTATCAAAGGGATGCTCTTCACGATGCATGTTAATATTTCTGGAATTTGGTTCTAGGCCTTGGGTAGAAATAAGAAAGGACCGTCAGAATTCAAATAGTATGTGTGGAAAAGGGGTCTGGCTATCTCACCTCAATGATTGAAACTGAGTTACCACAGGTGGTCAGGGACTTTTACCAAGTTTGAGGTCATTTAAAATAATTTCATGTGAATTTTATTTTAATTGACATGTTCCTTTTTAAATAAGGAATTTTATTAATTGTTTTTTGTTTTCATTAAATTCTTAATCTTTTAGAGAATTTTTACCAATACCAGAAGTTTTTCATATGATTTTTGAATTTTATAGTGAAAAATTGGTTTTTGAATTTTATTAGACAATTCCTATGAGAAGAACTATTCCAAATCCAAGAGAGGAATCTATAGGACATGTTCCACAGATAAATCATCTAGTGGATCCTACTTTGGTAGAATTTATTACTTATAATGTTCAGACTCTAGGTCAAGTGGTTGTTGGGAACCTGGCTTGCATAGTGGATCATGACTTGGAATTTCCTAGGTAACATCCACCCATATTTCATGGTAATAAAGGAACCCTTGAATACGAGGAGTATTATTATTAAAAATAGAGGTTATTAACTTATTGAAGAATCCTAAATACTATAAGGTGGGTTTTTCCCCATATTTGATTGAGGGACTGAGAAAGAGATGGTGGGACTCTATTGTAAAATTTAAGTTACATGAGGATATTACATGGGATTTTGTAAATAAAATCTTTAATGAGAATTTTTATCTTGATACATTGAATGTGAAAAATACCAAAGAGTTTCTAACCTTAGAGCAGGGAGAGTGTACTATTCTAGAGTATTCTACCCTTTTTGCTGAGTTAGGACTTATGGAACTGGATCTTTTCAATGAGTACCTGAAGGCTCAGAGGTTTGAGTTAGGAATGAGGGATGATATTCTATCGATGTTCATACTCATGTGACTTTTGACCTTTTTGGAGGTATTTGATAAGGAAAATTTAGTTTAGGCAGAAATAATTGGGAAGATTGGTTTTGGTGGAGCATTATTTGTATTAGTGGTTAGACAGGGTGCACCTTCTGGACAAAAAAGGAAGCGTAAGAATGGTCAGTTTTTCTTAGGACTAGTCTTTGGGGTGATGGAAGGGTAATAACAGGTTGTCTACTACCAGTGTAGAAGGAAAGATCATACCAAGACTAACTGTGCAGAGGATTTTAAGACTTTTCATCTTTTTGGATCATCTAACCATCTAATATACCTTTTTTTTGAAAAGATATCTCTGGGAAGTAGGGAATGATCTACTCTCCCAAATGGTTCTCAGGTTTATGAAGATGGTTCCAAGGGTGGTGGGTCTAATTCTCAGGCCAAGGGAGATGTTCATGTGGCCCGGAACAGATGAATTTATGCATTGGAGTATTCTCTAGAGGAATATGAATAAGAATTAGCTTCTATTAGCGGTATAGTGTTTATCTCATCTTTCATGGTGGTAGCTTTGTTTAATAAAAGTGCTAATCATTATTTTATATCTTTAATGTTAGTTGAAATTTTGTTCTTGTGTTTAGAAATTCTTCCACTCTTTTTGGATCAATCCATGCCTTTGGGAAAGTGGTCCGAACAAAATTTTAGATAACCCATGTGTTAGAAGATGATAGCTGACTTTGAGGGGGAGTGGGACTTCTTAAGGCTTGATCTTGACATCATAGACTAGATTATCAACATGGATAGGATCATCAATGTTAAGTCCTAGATAAACTATTATCATCATCAAGTTCTATTCTTATCTACTAATAGGGTTACTGATGTTTTTAGGGTGAGTGAGAATCTAGATCGATAAGGTAAGGGATTGTTGTTATACATGTTGTAGTAATCTCATGTCAGTATTGATAGATTATTCTTGTTTCAATTAACACATTCTGGGGTGGTTAACTTCTTATAATTATGTGAGATTAACCTAAGGTATTTCTAGATGATTTTTCTAGTTTTCCACCATAGAGAGAGGTTGTGTTTACTATTTATCTACTCCCTAGTATGATAATCCTTTCTATTCCATCTTACCATATAGCACCTGCTGAGTTAGTGGAACTCAATGTCTAGCTTGAGGACTTAGAGGAAACATGATTTATTTTTCCTAGAGTGTCTCTGTGGGTTTTCTTGAAATATTTTATAAGAAGGCATACATGAGCCTTATACTTTGAATTGATTATTGAATGTTGAATTAGGGGACCATTAAGAATAAATATCATTTTCCAAGGATTGATGATCTCCTTGATATGATTAGAGGGGCTCATAGGTTTTCTAATATTGATCTATGGTCAGGGTATCACTAGTTGAAATTATAAGAATATGATATACCTAAAACAACATTTAAAAGATGATATAGGCATTTTGAGTTCCTAGTTATGCCATTTGGTCTCACTAATGATGTTGAGTTGTTTATGTCCTTAATGAACTAGATCTTTCATTGGTTATTGGAAACTTTTTTTGTGTATTTTTGGATGATATTTTGGTGTAATTCCAGTCAATGGAGGATTATGTGGACCATTTGGATATCATTATTTTTTCATTTAAATAACTTCATCTCTATGGTAATATTTTCATGTGTGAGTTTTGGATCTGAGAGATAAATTTGTCGAGAAATGTGATATCTAAATGGGAATCTCAGTAGATCCTAAAAAGGTATATGAAGTTATGTCTCGGGATCACCCTAGAAATGGGTTTGAGATTAAGAGATTCTTGGGTTTGGCTAGTTACAATAGATAGTTTGTTCAGAAATTCTCTAATAACACTTCTTAGATGACAAATTTATCCCATAAGGGTGTAAGGATTGAATGTAATTAAAAGTTTCAAATATATTTCGACGATATGAATGTGAGGTTGACTTCAACATTAGTTTTGATTATTTAGAACTGGGGTTGGGTTATAATGTTTTATTTATTACTTCTGGCATGGGTTTGGCATTTGTCTTGATGAAAGGGAAAGCAGTTGTGGTTTACGGCTCTTTCTAGTTATTCTCTTATGAGAAGAACTACCCAACACAATATCTTGAGTTATAAGTTGTTATTCATGAAATCTAAACATGGAATCATTATCTCATTGGGAATTAGTTTATGATATATTTTGATCATAATATCTTGAAATATATTTTTACTCAAAGGGATCCAAATTTGTGATAGAGACACCAGGTGGAGTATCTTTAGACTTTTGATTTTGATATTGCTTATACCCCTAGGAAAGGAAATGTAGTTGCTAGTGCATTGAGAATAAAACTACTTACACAACATGTGAATGAATCAGTTTTGGAGTGATATCTAATTATTTTGTTTGTTGATATGATCTTGGAATTGTAAGAGGTTGGTGGACAAGTGTTCTTCGCTTCGATGATAGCTGAATCATCTCTTTTATGAGTGAGTTTGGCTTGATTATGTGGCACACATCGAGTTCCAATTATTTTTTGAAATCCTTTATGGTGGGGAGACCATGGGTGAGTGGTCTTGGTCAACCAATGAATATTTGTGCTTCCCAGTAGGTTAGTTTTATTGTTTTCCTTGAGAGAGGAGTTGTTGGATAGTATACACCATTCTTGTTGTTCTATGCAACATGTGGATGACAAGATATATCATGATGTGAGGTATCCGTACTGGTGGAAAGGGATGAGATGATCAATAGTTGATTTTTTTTCATGGTGCCTTACCTGTTAGAGAATTGAGGTAGAGTACCAGACACCTAAAGGGTTTTTGCCATCCTTATCCATTCTGGTATGGAAGTGGGATGATATTTCCATATATTTCATCATTGGTTTTCCACAGAATCCAAGTGGGAAGGATGATATTAGCAAGATCATTGACTAACTCACTAAATCAGAACATTTACTACATATCAAGGAGATAGAGAAAATGGAATATCATGGGGAATTTTATGTATAATAGATTAAGAGACTTCATGTGGTTCCCTCTATAGTTGTTTTTGATAGGAATCTGATGTTCATATACAGGTTTTGGAAAGGTTTATATGAGGTGATGGGTTCCAAAAATAAATTAAGCACAGCTTATCATCCATAGATGGATGGATAGATGGATAGGGCTATCCAGGTTCTAGAGGGTATGCATTGAGAGTGTTTACTTGATTTCAAAGGACATTGGGAAAATAATTTAACTTTGGTTAGGTTTTCCTATTAAAAAAATATCAAGATTCGATATAATTGGAATCCTTTGAGTATTTGTATGGTCATCAATATAGGTATACCTTATGCAAGGTAGAGTTGGGATAGTGGTCCTAGGATGGATTGAGTAATGTTCAGGAGATGATAGAGATGGTATAGTTGATCTAGAGAAATTTGACCATGGAATAGAGTCATCATAAATCTTATACAGACCGTTGGTGTCAGCTACTAATGTTTTAGGTTAGTGCTGAAGTATTTCTCAATGTTTCACCTCTCTTGGGATATCACTAGTGGGGTAAGTAGGGTAAGTTGGAACCATGGATTATGGGACCCTTTGTGATCATTTGACAATTGGGGATGGTGTCTTATTGTTTTCAATTTTCATTTGGTTTAATAGTTATCTAGGATGTGTTTTATGTTTCCCAACTGAGAAGGTATATACCATATCCTTCCCATGTGATTAGATGAGAGGATGTTGATCTTCAAACCAATACCACTTTGGATAAGAAACTAGTTTAAATTATGGATCACT
The DNA here is from genome assembly GCA_963277665.1 of Viscum album. Classification (NCBI taxonomy): domain Eukaryota; kingdom Viridiplantae; phylum Streptophyta; class Magnoliopsida; order Santalales; family Viscaceae; genus Viscum; species Viscum album. Next base: position 1,070,688,239 of record OY728141.1, read on the forward strand.
AGGATAAAGTATATTCACTAAAATAATCCCTCTAGTCTAGGTACTATGGAATTAAGGATAGCATAGACATGATACATAGGAGAAAGAGTCATTGATGAGGTAGTAAAAACCTTCTCTTTTTATGGATCCAAAATTTTGAGGGATTTCTGGCGGATGAAAGTATTTATGGTTGGGAAATTATAACACCCCATTACCTTTCAATCATGTATGTTTTCACATTTGTTTTGGTTTTCCTTATTCAATGATTGAGTAATGATGGGAAGGGATTGAGAGGATACCTATAATGGTGAAGTTATAGATTTGTTGGAATTTCCAGCATAAAACCTATAGTTTTTTCTATTCACTGTGAAATTAAAAAATGTGTAATGGGAGTGCACAACATATAATTTATGTCAGAAAGAGCCTATGAATTGGAAGCACAACATGAGAATTTTACATTCTGTGTAATGGATACACATAATTTAATAAAAAATATAACGTTTTTATTAAAAAGGTGATGGGTTTTTTAGTGTATATGGGAATCGAGGATTACAAGACGTGTAATTGGATTGGACCCCATGTAAAATCCCAAGGGTTGGTTTTAAGAAAGTGGGTTGGATGAAATTATTATTTTATTCATACAAGATTCCTTACTCTCAATTTAGAGGATCTTCCTAGGCGATTTTGGTTAACTCCCTTCCATTTGGATCACTTTGTTTAGCGATGGATCACCATTGTCGTTGGATTCCTTCTCTCCAATTATGTAATTATTATAGTTATTCATTAATTCTGATTAAAACTATGGTTTGGTTTTTGATTTGTGATCATATAGTATTTTTTATTGATCCTATTTAGTTTCTTGGGGTGCCTTGTATTTTGAAGGTCGTTCTCTTAGTTTTTGGTCATCACTGTTGAAGGAATATAGGGTTGTAGTATGTCAAGGTAGGTGTTTCTATACAATGGGATAATTATTTTAATTTCGTCTCATTGTTGATAAATTCATTTGGGTTGTTTATTTATTTGAATTGATAAATGGATTAAAATTATTTTTTGGAAAATAAAATGTTTTTCAAAAAGGGGTTTTGATTTGGAAATGAATTTACTTGATATATAAACGGGTTTTTAAACTCTGAAGGGGATCATATTGGATTTGTAAATATTTTATGAAATTGTGATCATGGTTTTGAAATGAAATTTAAAAAAATTCACATTTTAGATCCTTGGGTGCATCAGGAAATAGACACGGGTAGCCTCAGTGTGTGGTTTACCACTAGGAGGTAACCATTTACGATATCAAATGGAATGACTTGATATTGTTTGGATACAATGTTATACCTATTTAGGTTTTTAGTGTCTTTCATGTAGTATACTAGAGGCTAGATCCCATATGTGAGTTGCTTTTTCATTTATGATTATTTATCACATGATTGTTTTTTTCATGATTGTTTTCTCACCGGTGTTTATATGAGGTTGTATCACATAGCTTCACATGATAATTTGTTTCATGCATATATGTTTACCTATTTAACTCTTGATATATGGATATGATTTTCTGTTTTATCACATTTACTGTTCATATTTCTGGATCGAAAATATTAAAGGATTTTTTGAAAACCATATGATAAAAAGGAGAAATGATTTATAAATTGTTTATATTTATAAAAATTATTTCTAAAACTATTTTATAAATCTAGAGTTGTTTATTTCTTGATATTATACCCTGAATAAAAACCGTGGTGCTATTCTATTGGGCTTTAGATCACATCTTACTATTGTCTTTGGGAATTTTTAGATGTTGTATTATAGGATTAATGTAAAGGGAAGATCATCTTGTAGCATAATTGATTCTTTTATTTCTATTTATTTCAGTTCGAGTTAGTCTGGTGGTGACTATCAGTTATGTCGGGAATTAACTTACTTTTTGGATTATCCAATTTTGGGTTGGATTTTATGATTCTTTTGGTGTCTCACCCATTTCTGATTCATACTCTGGTTATTTTTTTTCATATATTTAGTACTGGTTTCTATTTTCTTATTTTACCTATATTACATGACATGCTAGTTCATGTGACCTGTCTAGTTGACTCGGGTTGGTTTGTTACAACGACCCACTGATCCATGAAGAAGAACTTTGACCGGGATCTTGTTTCATCCGCTTCTCCCTCTAGAAAGTGGGATAGGGGAGAGACACCCTCATGAACTCATATTGAAGAGTATAGTATGTGAGAGCCACTCCTCACTAAAATAGTGAGTTAAAAATTACCTATAAAAGGATCCATGACTGCTAAATATTTAAAACCTATTGCATAAGTGATAAACAACATCTTATGACCAACTAATTGGGTTATAAACATAATTTATATTTTTATCAATTTATTATAATATAAAAATATATATTACATGATAAAAGAGATCCATTAACTTGACTGGTTCTTCCCACAAATATTAAACAAGAATTGAATATTAAATTAATATTTTTTCATTTAATATTTTCCCTTGTATTAACTTTAATAATTGTAAATACATTTAATAAATAAATTCAATTCCAATTATTCTAAACTTGAATAATATGAATTTATTTTTTCCTTTGTGATCGTATATCATCAGACTTATCCTAGACACCATGGTGGTTCCCACCATTTCGTAAACTCTTATTCAATAGAATAAAATAGAATTTTGAATAATATTAATGTGTATCCCTCTAGGACCAAATCTTAATAGCAGTGAATACTATTAAAAAACTAGAAGTGAAGTTTACCAACCCATCAAGGACTCTAAAGAGCTAAGGAGTAACCATAGTAAGAGTATCCTTCTTGTGAAAAAACACAGTGTAATATAATATTTATGTCTTGTGTATATCATAAAGTAGGACACACACTTTATTTCATCATCCTTTCTTACTTTATTATACATCAAACTTATTGGAAGAACATAACTTTTTCTACCATGAACATGGATTTAGTAAAGTTACTGCCATCATAATCAACTAAGAATGAGATATCACTTCCTTTTAGAAGCAAAAACTTTTGTCTTAATTATTCAATCAATGTAATACTACTAGTGATTCACCCAACACAAGGTACCTCAATATAAAATCAATTCCATATTTTTTCCTTACATTAATTTTTGTGATAAAATAGTATACACTAATAATAGCATCAATTCAGAATATTATTACATGTGTTTGAAGATAAGAACTACCAATTAAACCTAAAAAATGTGGTGTTCCAATTGGAGGGTCAGTCCTCATGATCTCATCTACTCAAGATCACCAAGTGGAAACTTACTGATAACAAGTCTCAGTCCTTACGATCCCCCAACACCTAATAGTAAATCATCATTTTTGTCTAGTTATTATGATGTATCTAGACCACATGACATATGTTTAAGATTAAAGTCATAGTATATCAAGGTACTCAATATAGCCTAGGAACTGCTATAACCATTTGATATGATAAGTAATCTAAGGAAATTACCATATAAATATTAGACAAAAAATATCAACACTATTATGGTAAGTAAGAATCATGTATAACTCACCGTATACATGATATGGGAATAAAAAAGTACTGTTTAAGTTGGGTCTAGGGAACCCACTATTAAAACACTCCTACTTGCATTGGAACAAACATGCTAACTATACTTATTATCTCTCACATGATAAGATCATATTTATGCTAAGTTATAGCTTTAGTCATGGGTCTACCACATCTCCACTGCATGGCTATTCTGTTGTCCATGAATTCATCTCCATAAGTAAGACTCTTAAAGAGATCATATCCCTGAGTATATTCCTTTTTTAAATTATCAAATTTCGACATCTTGCATAGTATCAATTTTAGAATTATCATAAATTATATTATGATAAAAATATACTTACTTGGTGAGATTTCAAGAACATGAAGAAATAATTATGTATTTTATATTGTTTCTTTAGATGCATCAAAAGCTACAACGCACTTTGTATTTATAGATATGACCACCACTAGCTTGAATGAGTTTCTATTGCTAATTACCATAGCCTAACTACAATATTAGATCATATTTTCCAAAAGGAAGACTACTCTGTGTCCCCTTAAAACTAATTTTCCTTTCTCTCCATGTAGTAGGTGCATATCCCTTATAATTACTTAACTACAATTGGATAGTTCTAATTGCTTCCTATACACTTCTCTTAGATATTACTGATATTTTACTACCATAGAATATATGTTGTAAATATCACATTTAGTACATATCATGGCACACATTATTGATCCCTCACAAATGAGTATGGAATTAAAATCACCTCTTTAATCTCCTACTATGCCCCATATATGTTTTCTTAGAGAGATTTATTCCATGTGACACTGGTAACAATTCTCTCTCGAATTATTTCCAAATTTTATTTTTCAATACCCTATTGGTATATGTACTATTGGAATAGGTATAAGAAATCATTAAATATAACTCAGTAGATCTTATTCTCTAGAATATAGGTTTATACTTTAAATCAATCTCTATAGAGTTACTTTCATTCTGGTCTTAACTAATTGTAATACCAATAGTTGTTTTCCATATGTTATCAAATACACGTTCCTTGGATAATAGTCATTCTCCCACAAACCACTTGTATAAATATGACACAAAATTCATTATAAATTAAAATTTTATGGTTTTGTTTTTTAAAAATCAATCAAAAAGTATAATTTAGTAACCTGCACCCCTTACTAGAATTTTATGATGTCACTAACCATTTTTGGTTGCATCGTATAGACACCTTACAAGATTGGTGGTATTGAAATCTAATTACCAATTTAATTATCCTAGTAAGTATCTATAAAAAGTAAAATTCAAATAGATTTAGGCATAAAAATTGGTATTACCAATATATCCTTATGGGTACCACGCTTGTACGACTGATGTATAGTATCACTAGAATACCCACCATGATATTCAAAATAATAACTCCCTATACTTTGATACATGGAATCCATTTTTGAATTTTAATTTATCTTTTAAATACTATATTATTACCATTTACTGGTTACTTATAAGACCCATTATTCTCAATGAATAATGTATCACCTACTACAGTAAATATGAAATCATTACTATGGTTTCAACCTTCTTACATCATATGTGTCTCTAGAACATTCAGTTTTCATGAGATCTTGTGAAACTCGTTCCTATTCCAACTATTTGTCAATCCTCAACATTGAATAAATCCAATTCAATCATTCTACCACTATCTCAAAGAGGTATGTGATTCCTTTTATAGAGATATAGTCTATTACTTTTACTATCACTTTTATATATTAGGGATTTTAGTAATATTTGTAGAAAACTTTTCTATAATTACATTGTATGCACACAATGTTTTTCTTGATGTAAGTTTGTTTATATCCTCAAAAAATTATTTTCATTTAAACACATTTTATTATGACATAATATATTTCCATCATACTTTCAATCATATGATATCCAATTTTAAAAATTAGTTGGTATATAATTATGAGATAAATCCACTATTTGTGAATCATGTATTGAAAAATAATGGAAGTTTCTAAAATGTATATTAGTCTCAAAATTGATGCCCATTGTACTTAAATCATGACTTATATGTGTATAAGGAAATTTTCATTATGGAATTTCTCCAAAATATATTTTAATAATCAATTTTAACATGTAACTCTCACTTCCAATCCTCCTTATCAACATTATAACTTTGATGTGTATAAGGAAATGTACATTTAGAAATTACTCCACACTACATTATAATGACCAATGAATGCCTGATCAAGATATTATTGGCCACATGGGATTAAAGTAACTCATATCTTCTAACCATGCATATTTCATACTTCAATTTTACATTCTTTAATTACACTTAAAGTAATATTATGTAATATATTTAACATTATCTTAAATTTGGAATAATACATACCCTCTATCCAAACAAATTCCAAAATATTTTCGGGATTACCTTTATTTTTAAATGTTTTTTATTCAAAACTAGATTTGTGGATAATAATTATTGTCTTTAACTCCAAATATTATAAATACCATACTAGGTATATCCTTGAAAACTAATTAGTTTTACTATGAAAAAAATTATCTTTCCACAACTATGTATAAGTGAGTCTTATATATTATATTTATCAGTTATTGTTAATGATTCAAGCATCACCAAAGAATTGTCTGAGTATTAGACACCATAAAAAATAGTCATTCAATAATGGAATAATGTTTCCTTGTGTCTAATAGATAATTGAGATAAATTTTTTGGTGATACTTAACAACAGTTCTACTTGAATCAATATCCTTGCAAATTAGAAGTTGTGTGATTCTCATCAACTTATTCATATATTGATTCACTTTATACTTATAATCTTCTCAAAGATGAGAAAAATTGTGAAATAATTCATTTATTAATGTTGTATAAACAAATCACATCAGACATTGGTGGTCGCATTATGATGTAACCATCAAATGCATCATACATGGGTACCCTGTAAGAACCTTTCACAACATCACATATTGAGGTAGCTCAATAGGTATTAGAGAATCAAACACCTTGAATTTTCTATGTTTCATTACTTTGTGCATGTTCCTTTAGTACTTTGAGAGTTTCAAGGTATTCTTTTTACTATACAACCACATAAACTTGTGGAACCTTGATATGTTGAGTGAATTCCCAGCTTCTTAAATTTATAAACGTGATTTAATCAACTCTTTGCCTCTAAAGATGCAACAAGATAGATATAAATACTTCTTTTTTTACCATATTAAGTTAAGTCAACTCCTTGATTTCATAATAACTCCCCAGTAGTGGGAGGCACCCTTAACTAGGGCCAACAATCGCCCAGTACACTCAGTTTTGTTCAAATTAGAACTACATAAGGTTTTTGTGGCATAATATTTCTTTGAGGGGTTTTAAAATTAATCATATCTTGAAGAATAAAATAATTTTCAATCTAATATGCATTTACTATATGATAAAACTCACTATTAACTATACAATAAATAGAAAAAAAGTTATCACATAACAAATTGATTTATTCTATGCATTTTATGTTTTTTATTTTATGTGATTAAGTAATCTCGCAATCAAACTAAACAATAATAAACAATGCATAAATTAAATAAACGATGTAACTGATCTTGAGGATTTGATATTGGTTGATCCATTTATTCTCAATGGATAAACCATGAACCTAGGGGTAAAGTAACTGAGTCATATCTAACTCATATCACAGCTTTCACCCCAGTCCAATGTTACTCCATATCGCATGGAATACCACCTTATCTTGGCATGGTCCACGTCTTACAAAGTCTACACCCATCTTTATCATAATTCAAACATACTCGTATGTAAACGAGGGGACCTCTGGAGTGTGTAATAAATAAATTATGTTAAGTGTATTAAATCAATTATTTGATTAATTTTAATTAAAATTATCGTTTGTTTCTAGTTTATAAAATTTAATTTCATAAATTATAAATTATTTTTAAAACAATTTTTTTTAAAAACATGTATTCCAAAAAAGAAAATTATTTTGAAATATATATATTAATTTTTTTTTCTTAGACTCACGCGCAGCACATAATACCCTGAAATGGGTTTTAGACCCAATATTAACTATAAATGTGCCTGATGGGATGGGTAAGGCCCCACCTGTCCTGATTTGGGCTAGGCCAACCTGACTAAAATACAGTGTAATATTTGGTTGAGTTTGGTCAAACTGGGGATGCACAACTGTCTAGAGCAGGGAAAAAGTAGGTGTTGTGGGACGACATTCCTATAGGGGGTTCACTGGAGGAAGGGAAACCACGAGATGCCAGGTGGTGGGGCTAACCAAATCTAGCCATCGGTAAGGGATGTTCAAGATGATGGAAACCACATAGTGGAAAAGATGATGGATGCGAGGGGTCGGCGATGCATGCCAAGTTGAATGTGGATGGGGAGGCTAAATGGTCGCAGGGAGGAGGGATCCCATAAGAACATATTTTTTTGGGTTTTTATTCCCAAATCTAAGCTATGTTTATATTTATTTTGTATTTCTTGTCCAACCTAGAATATGTGCACCACATTATGACATTGGAGACCCGTGTGCAACAAGAAAACAACCCAAGTTTGTATCATTGAAAATTTTCAATCCTTTTAAATAAATATTGAAAATTGTTTATTATTATTTTTGCTTCATTAATTTCCAAATTTTGTGGGGAAAAAATTCCCTACTGGAAGAAAACTGTCATGACTGGAAAGAACAATTTCATCTATAAAAATCTGGTCAGATTTTGGGGGATGCTAAAAGTCGTCACCAGCTATCTTCCTTCAGGTAAAAATTATTATATAATAATATATAGGTTCTTCAATTTTAAATCCAAAAACATGATTTCAATATGATTCAAAACTTTAGACAACAAAATATTCATTTTTCAATGTCAAAATGACTCACCGTCTACGACATTAGGATGGTTGTGATTTCCTCTACATTAGTTTTTTAAAAATTTAATTTTTTGTAGCTAAAAGTTATCACATGATTCATTTGATAGCAATATGGTACTAGGGTTCACAAATAAAACAGATGGGTCGAGGGTTTGAAAATTTTTCATTGAATATCGATATAACTACATCATCAATGGTGAAGCGTATCCTCAGTAAAGGCCCAAGGATCCCATGTGATAAGTTTTAAGAAGAAAAATTAAATAAAAAATTACCTCTTATGATCTAAATCTATTATCAACATACGCTCTTAACCGATGATTGTTTCTTAATGGAATTGAATCTGATTCCTTCTAGATCATCCAAACATGTTTCAAAAGTATATGAGAGTGACAATCAACAAATAATGGGTTCAATTTTGGAGATTTGATGATTCCTTCAATATCTCGATGATCACCACAGTGATGATCCAGTGATACATGAAGAAAAAATTTGACAGAGATCTCAGTTCATCTTATTTTCTCTCTATGAAACGAAAGAGGAGAGGGAGGATCTCATAAACATTAGTGAATAGTACAGTGCATTGGAGCATCTCCACACTTATATAGCGAGTTAAAAATTACCTGAAATGCCTCTCTAACCCTCGAATATTTTTACACATTACATAAGTCATAAACAACATCTTATGAACAACTAACTGAGTTATAAACATCACCTTTTATTTTAATCACTTTTTATAATATACTAAATATATTACACGATAAAAGTGAGTCCTTAACTTGACGCATCATTCCTATAAATATTAAATGAGCTTTTAAATTTAAAATATTATTCACTGATATAATATTTTCCATGTATTTTCTTCAATACTTATAAATACATTTAATAAATAAATTTAATCCCAATTATTCTGAACTCAAATAGCATGAATTTTTTTCTCAATGATCGTATATCCTCAAACATATCCCAGACCCTGTGGTGGGACCCACCATGTCCTGAAGCCCTATTCAATATAATAGGCCAGAATTTTGAATACGCTTAATGTGTGACCCTCTAGGTCCTTATCTCAATAGTTGTGAATATTATTCACAAAATAAGAGGAGATTCTAACAACCCATCAAGACCCCTAAAGAGATAAGGATTACTAATAACAAAAAAAAACATTACTAGAAAAAAATTTCATGTAATATAATCTCTTTGTCTCATGATATCTCAAAATCACTATGCACACTTCATGTCATAATCCCTTATTTATTATTTTTTGATTGTAATATAAAAACATACCTTTTTCTACCATCACCATGTATTTAGTAAAGTTACTACCATCTTGATCAACTAGGACCGAGATATCACTTCCTTTTAAATGTGAGCAATTATATCTTGATAATTCAATTAATGTGATACTACCAATTATGTACCCATATAAAGATAACTTGTTATGAAACTAATTCCATAGTTTTTACCTTACATTAAAGTATACAATTAAATAGTATATAATGATAATAATCTCAATCCAATAGACCATTACACATATTTATAGATAGGAAGTACCGATGAAACTTGAAACATTTTGTATTTCTATTTGAAATACATTCCTCATGATCTCATCTACTCAATATCACCTAGTGCGAAATTCATGAGAATAAGTCTCAATGCTTATGATCCCCCAACACCTGATAGTAAAACATCATCTTTGTCCTCTTAGTATGATGTATATAGACCATAAAATCAACTCACTAACACTCCAACCTTTAGGATAATGTGACCCATGAAGTTCACTTTATCAATATAGAAGTGACATTTATATATTTTGATATATATTTAATACTCTCTTAGCATACTCAGGATGGTGTCTAGATGTTGGACATGCGTATTTCGATACTGGGAGTACACTAAGATGCCTTATATGAAAACCAACACATACTGATCCAAAAATAGATGAAATATCTGATTTATCAAGGATATGAATACCATCGATGTGTTTTTCATACAAAAAAATATCACAAAAAACATGATAAATAGATGAATCGATTCTTAACCATTATTTAGTCACCACAAAATTCAATCGAGTCATAATAGTTTACGGTTCTTAACTAATTCCAACTTCTATTCTTAAAAATAATCTACTTTATAATGATTTGTTTCATAATAATATCAATTCTAACTTCAGTAATTAACCGTTTTAGTTCTTAACTCGATAATGAATTCACTATAAACTTTGATAGGTAGCTTGGAAGGGGATTCCAGTTCTCAACCATAATCAGGTCAAGCCTCTGTTTAACCACACCTAAGAACAATGTCCCACCAACATTCTTAGAGAAAAGAACTGGAGAACTCTATAGTGAAATAATAGGCTATATGAATCCCTTAGATTCAAAATCTTCAACTGCACTTTCAAATATCAAAGATCCATTTGTTCCATCCTTTATGTTGAGATAACAATGAGTACGACTCTCGAAAATAACTTAACAGTGAAATCAATGACCGGATTAGGTGATAACATGAAAAACACTTTAGGGAAGATGTCCTAAAAATGGTTGACTAATGGAGGAAAAGTACTATTATTCATCCCACCATCATCTGGAAAAAATCTGGTTATCTAAGCCACAAGATAATCTCATATTTAATGAATTATTCATGCATGAACATCCTAATAATACCATTCACCCTGATGATTATACATGCCCCTTATGGATAAATAAAGGTAAATTTCCTCTGATATTAGTTGATGTGAGCCTGGTATAGATCTAGACAATCCATGCCTAGAATCAAATCTAAATTTTCCATTTCTATCATAAACTACTCCCAAAAGAAACAACAACCACTAATTTCAAGAGAAAAATCCACAGGGTCTCTAATACCCTTTGATCACAACCTGATGGTGAATTGATGGTCATAACCTCATCTGATCTCTCCACAACCAAACCCAATCCTTCAAAAAAATGAGTAGATAAAGTGGAATGAAATAACCTTATATCAAACAAAACATAGACAATGGTAGATGACACAAGAATAACAACTTTGATAGTAGAAGGTCCTACATTTATTATATTTGGAATAGACTATATGTCATGAATCTGAATCACTCCTCCACCCTAAGATCTAACATAACTCCCCTGGTATTCTCCCTCCAACTGATACTACCACTTCTGTATTGGGGTACCATGTCCCCTACCCCATCCTGAGCATCCAATGGAACTATAAAAACCTAATTTATAAGGGGTAGCTGAATCTTTCTCAAGCTACAATTCCCATCCTGTCCATCTTTCATCACTTGATTGTTGAGTGCTCCTATAAAACCTCCATAGATGTCCCAAAATACTGTAATATTGTCACTCTTCGACAGGATAAGGACACCATGGGTGATTGTGGCTATCCATACCACACTGAAAATACAACCCCTAGATATTGTCCTAAGATGGATTCCCACTCCCCTAACTACTTTTTCTACCACTTCCCTAGCAGTAACTATCGTAGTGGTGCTTCTTAATTCCTAAAGAAGTGATCCCCCATAATCATACTAAAACTTCTTTACCACCACTCAGGGAATCTCTTAAGTTTAATTATATAATGAGATCCTAATTAATTATGTTAGTAAAGTTTATCAGGTAAAATATATTCACCTGTGACTTGATCTCATAATGAATCCCATGCTGGAAGAACTTCTTTATGACTATCTAATCTTCTACCAAATATAGAGAAAAATATTACAGGTTAGTAAAATGTATACTGTAGTCCATAAAAAATATGCAGTCCTACATTAGGTGTATGAAATCTCAAGCCTTCTCATCCTCAATATCTCTAGATAAAAGTGGATTTGGAACTTCATCTAAAAGTATTTCTTGGTTAGTTCTTCTTACTATCTAAATTTCTTTAGGAAATCCCTACAGTTCATCGATATTCCACACAACATATAACCAAAAAACTTCACCCTCTTATTCACAGGTGTTTCTAGGTGCTTTAATATCTTCCAGAAGGACTCAATCTAGAACTCAACTACTTGAGGTCCCAACTCCCCAATGAACATGGGTCGATGTTTTCGCTAGAAATATCTGGTTAGGTTCGATATCTAAAGAACAATTCAAGTAATATACCTCTCCATGGATCATATGACCTTCAAAAAATAGTCATGAAGCTAACCATTCACCAGGTTCCCTAGATCCACTGGAAGTTCCAGCTTAGCTATGTGAGGGGTGTGCTGGTTCCCACTATATTGACACTAAACTTGAATTTGTCACGAAGGCATTTTACCTCAAGGGTCAACACACTCCTTAGATCACATGATACACATAAAGATCAATCTCAAGAGGTTAAGACAACAAAAAATAACCACATAAATAAGGTTACTCCAAAACTTGGATTAACATATGAATTGGAATGTCATAAAAGTTTCATTAATTCTTTATTAGAAATGTAAATATATTACATTTCATAGTTTAGATAGAAATATATTTCACATATTATAAAAATTCATGAGCATGAATAATGCATATCGATATATTTTCCTATGTGACTACTATGATGAATGCATACACAACTCATTCCATACCGGTCCACGAGTAAAATATCATAAAATAGTAACATTACATGACAAGTTCATAACTCAAGTTAAAATAACATAAAAAATATAACAAGAGAACATCAAGAAAAATAATACAATCTTAGGGAATGTGGGATTTAACCCATACATGGGTTAGTTATTTCCATGAATTAACTCATTACCAAGCCTTGACACATCACAATCCCCAATCTACCTTCCCAAAATAGAAAAGTAATAGAATATTCTTGAGTTCTGATAGCACTTTGTAACATCCCCAACCTAGTTCTCCGCCACGCGACTGAGTCAAGTGGTTAAACGACCTTAAGTATGCCTCCCCATACACCAGAGGTTTCCAAAAATCATTTAGGGTCTAAGGAATATAGTGAGGTGATTATACCATAAAGAATAGGGTATCAAAAACACCAAGAATAAGATAATCAATCATTACATACAAATCATGTATATGATAGATTAATAACAAACAAGAAAAATAATAATAAATATCCATGTCATGTCATATTATTTTTCAACTAAATATCATACAATAAAACTAAAAGGTAGACTCCAAATCCTCTGTTCTAAACCCCACACCTGGTCCTCTCTATAAGATCTAATACCATATAGAAAATAAATCAATCAAACACAGGGCCCCTTACCCTTGTCCATAATTGCATCCATGAAATCTGCCTGATTACCCAATAAACCAAAATATCTGGGTTGACACCCAGGATCATCAAAACCTACTTCGACACAATGTCATATATCTACATCAAATGGTGGATTCTTCTTCCTAGGATGAATCAATCATGCTACTTAAATATTTTTCTACTGATGGTTAATAATCAATATCATGAATCAAGAAACAATTTATATTTTCCTTAGGCAATCAAGTAACCAAACATCTCACCCCAAGCATTTAATATAACCATACATATCTCCCTCAAGAATCAAGTAACTATGTATCTAGACCCCAGGTATCATGTACCCATGTATCTATCCCGAATGTAGTATGTACCATGATTCTACCCCTCAGGTGGTTTGTAATCATGCATCTAGCCTTATGGCGGTACATTACCATGAATCTAGCTCGTAGACTGTACATTACCATGCACATATCCCTCAGACATCAACATAGTCAAAGAGTGATAAAAAAAATATGCAAAGAAATCCATTTATAAAACAAACCACTAATCATGCTAAACATGTTAACATATTCTATTTTGGTCAATCCATAAAATTACAAATTAACACACCATTTATTCCATTAATCTAAGTTCACCAATTATCAAACTAATTTTAAAAGTACATTATACATATCAATTAAGCCATGTTTCCAATTCACTAGCCATTATATCCACTTTTAATCTTATTATCATGATAATCCATTTACATGCCAAAACAACCACCTTCAAGATAAGTGTTACTTTCTCAAAATAATTATCCCAATCCCCCATTTATGTCAATTCGATGCTTAGCTAAAATAATAATAATATGTGTTTACAAATAACATATGCTCAAGGGTAGGCACACCTCTTAGGTGTTCACAAGTCTTACTCTCATTGAGAAGAAACCCAATGTGATTTTTGGGAGGTCTAGACATAAAAATTAATTAATTTTAGTTGGTTAAAAATTAGGTTAGGCCGTGAACATAGTGTTCCAACATGATAACACTTATTGAACATACTATAAATCCCAAACGGACTTTAGAGATTTGTTCTAGACCACCCCATAAAGTAATGAAATATAAGGAAACCAAAATAGATCTCTATATCAATGTGAAACACAAAAATCCCCTATGGAAAAAAATTGAAACATACCATTAAGGTTGGAAGAATAGTATCTAAGGATGAAACAAGATTATTTCACCAAAAAAAGTGAGACTTACAGATTTTGGATCACCAGATTGAAGAACAGATCGATGAACCAAGGAAAGGTATTAGAGAATTATCAAGATACTTGGAGAGCCTTTAAAACTCATAAAACATGAATTAAGGTCAAATAAGGGTTAATTATATCTTCATTAGGGGGTTCAATGTGGAAAAAAACATTTCAATCCCTCACTTATGTGGTCCATCCTGATACCACAAACTTGCCGATGGTGTCCGCCTGTGTGTCTGCATGATTGGAGACCCCACCAGCATGCTAGTGAGACTATTGTATCCTGATCAAGACACTAATCCACCCATCGATTAGCTGGTGGACTACATTGGCTAGCCGATGGTCTTGCAGTACCTCCAGTACTACTAGCCACCTCTATCCTTCTATTAACCCGGATCTTCTGGGGCCCCAAACCCCTCTAAGGTGTCGCCTCAAGCCTTGCACAGGACATCAATTACAAAATTAAAGTTTCATGATAAATCTTAAATGGTAATGGACCTAGGTTGAAATACTGGATCTTACAATAGACCTTCTTCTAGGTTATGATAAAGGGCATACATATCATTTCCACTAAAATATCAAAGCAATAAGATATTTTTAAACCAATAATGAGAGCTATCGGGTTTTGATAAAATAGTGGAAGATTAATAAATTTTAATATTTATTATCTATTTTTTATAAATGAAATAAATTACTAAAATTATGCTCTCTTTAATTATAGAATCGGTAACAATGAGTTGAACCATGTCACTACGATCCATACTTGATCAGGATAACCTTCTCATCAGTATTAATTTATAATAATGGAAAATTCACTTACATATTATTATAAACCATGAAAGGAAGTTATATGTACTGAAAAGTCTTATTCCTGAAGCTCTTGACCAAGAGGCTCATAAGGAATAATTATCTATCCATGAGAAACATTTGGACGATGCCAAAAATTTTCAATGTTTTATGCTATATTCCACGACCAATGAGCTTCTAAAGCAACATGAGGACATGGATGTGTAAAACATGATATATCAAGTTCACGATCTCTATCATGAGAAGGTGTGAAAAGAGTGAAAATATATCTCCAATTCACTATTTTTATGAAATATTATAGGTTTAGAACCTATTAGGCCTTATATAGTTAAGATGATTGGCTATATTGTGCACTTATACATCTTGAGCATTAATGTTTTGACGAGATGCTCATAAATCTCATTCTGTCCTCACTTCCTAAATTCATATATAGTTTTATTATGAATTAAAACCTAAGAAATATTGAGAAGAGTATTTAAAAAATTCTTACTCTCATTATCCAAGTTGATAAGGAAATGATGAATGATAAACCTACAGTCCTCATGGTGAATAATAAAAATAAGAACAAGATAAATGGGCCTAGGACTGACTCCATATCTAAATCTCTAGAGTTGTATCCTTACAATAAGAAGAATATTAAAAGGAAGGATAAATAAAAGGAAGTATTGTGTTTTTTGTATGGAATGTTAGGCCACTAGAATATGAGCTATACCCAAAATAAAGGGAAATATAAAAGTTTGTTCATTATTGAGTGTAATATTTTTGTATCTACACATTGGGTATTTGATATAGCTTGTGGTACCCACATCTGTATGCAAATGTAAAAACAAAGTAGATTTTGAAATATTACTAGTGGAGGGGTGGATATTCAAGCATCCAATGGAGTGAGAATTACTAATTTGTCTATAAGAGACTACTACCTTTTGTTTCCAACCAAAATGATTTTGGTTTTAACGATTTTGTATTTTGTACATAGTGTTAATGAAAACATCATCTTTCTTTTTTGGCTTGGAATGGATGTATTTATTTTTAAATTTAGAAATAAATAATTATTATTTTATAAAGACAAATTTTTTTATGGCATTCCACATCTTAATAATGGTATTTATGTATTAAATTACAGAAACTATATTTGGACAAAAGATAATAAATCACGTTTAAATGACTCATAAAACACCCAACTACAAAATCACCATATTGGTTACATAAATGAGAAGCATATTACAGTTCTATAATAAAATGGTTATTTAGATTAATTTGAGATAATACCACTTGAAAGATCTTATTCTTGTTTTCAAGTTAAAATGAACAAACCACCATTTGGTGGACAAGCTAAAAATGACATGGAGATTCTTAGATTGTAAAAAATTTATGTGTGTAGACCATTTACAGTAGAATCCATATGGGGATATTCTTACTTCATTACTTTTATTGATATCTTGAGAATATATGGTAATATTTACTTGATGAGGTTTAAGAATGGAACCTTTGATAAATTCAAATAATTTAAGAATGAATTAGAGAATCAAGTTGGTAAGAACATAAAAAATCTTAGATCCAATCGAGCTGGTGAATATCCTAACAAATAGTTTATCAAATTTTTGTTGGAGTTTTAGATTATATCACAACTCACTCCACCTTCCCAACCTTAGTGGAATGGTGAGAGTTAAAGGAGGAAATGTACATTGGTTTACATGGTAGGGTCAATGATGAGTCATGTGGATCTTTAATTATCCTTTTGGTGATATGGAAGAAATGATAAAACAAACATTCTAAATTGAGTACCAACTAAGATGGTGAAAAAAATTCTATATAAGTTATTATATAGAAATAAATTCATGTTTTCACACACTCATGTATGGGGATGCAAAGTGCTTGTTAAGGTTATCTCATAAAAAAAACTAGAGCCCTGAGACATGAAGTGTATATTTATTGGATATCCCAAGGAAACAAAGGGATATTATCTATACACCCCCTAAAACAAGAATGTGATTGTTGTATGAAAATCCATATTTTTTGTTTGGGAGCACATCCTCAAGAAGGATAATGAGAGTAAGATTGACCTCAATGAATGTTATGCTCAAGACACACAAGAGTTAGTACAAGAAAAAATTCCACAGATCCCCATGGAAGAAGTTGTTCCTAAAACACAAGTACTAAATTAGGGAACTAGAGAGGTAAGGGAACTAGAAAGATACATTTTTCTAGTCACCGTAGATGGTGACTCATTATTGGTTGAAAATAATGAACCTGTATCTTAAAAAGAGGAACTAGAGAGATCAGAAACTAGAATATGGAAATAAGACAAGAATTGTGAGATATATTTAATCTATTAGAAAAAAATTTGGGTTTTGGTAAATCCACCCATTGATGTAAATCCTGTTGGGTGAAAATGACTATTCAATAGAAAACTGGACAAACTGGACATAAAAGGTAAATTAAGTACATATAAATCAAGGCTTGTGACTAAAGGCTTTAAAAATGATAAATTCACTATGAAAAAACATTTTATTCAGTTTCAATGTTTCAATATATTAGAAATATACTTTCTATAACATCTTACCATGACTATGAAATTTGATAAATGGATGTCAAAACATATTTCCTTAATTGAAACCTTCCATCATATGTATATATGACGCAACTAGAAGGTTTTGTGACTCCAAAAAATTTCATAAAGGCGTGCAAGTTATTGAGATCTATTTATGGATTGAAGTAAGTATCTAGGTCATGAAACAATCAGTTTGATGAAGCTGTACTGGAATTTGGTTTCATTTAGAAAGAATGCAAGAATGTGTTTACAAGAGTTTTAGTGGGAGTGTGTTCATTATTCTAGTAGTATATGTTGATGACATATTACTTATTGTAAATGATGTAACGATATTATAGTCAGTTAAGGACTGCTTAAACAAGTGCTTCTCTATGAAGGACCTATATTAAACAATATATATATTAGGATTCAAGATCATTCATGATAGATCTAAGAAGCTGTTTGAACTAAATCAAGCTACATACATTAACGAGATACTAAATATATTTAGTATAGAACAATCCGAGAGAGTATTTGTACCAGTGTCACATGGTATACATATTTCCAAAAAAATGTTTCCTTAGATAAAAAAGAAGAAAGAGAGAATGAGTGGGATCTCATATTCTTGTTTGATAGGATCAATCATGTGTTCCATGTTATATACTAAGCTCGATTTTTCCTACACCTTAAGCATGGTTGGAAGATATCAAGCTAATCCAGGTGAATAACATTGGTCTTCTATTAAGGCTATCCCAAAAAATACGAGAATAACTAAGGATTTATTCCTTATATATGGAGAAGATGAGGAGCTAGTTATCAATGGTTAGTCTGAACCCTGTTTTAAAATAGATCATAATGATCTGAATTCACAATCAAGATATGTATTCAGTATCAACAGAAGAACTATGAGTTGGAAGAGTTCAAAATAACAAGCAGTTTCTAATCCTCTATAGATTCTAGGAATATAGTGACTTATGATAGAGCCAAAAAATCTTTATGGATACAATTTTTTCCAAAATCTTAATTTTTTTGTATCAGTAAAGACCATATTGCATTATATTGTGATAATACTATAGAAGTGACTCTTGTAAAGGATCCAAATTCACACTAATGGTCAAAGAACATTCTTAATATGTATCATCTCTTGAGGCGTTTTTATCATAGCGGTGATGTTTTAGTAAGAAGAGTTTCTATGAAATAAAATATAATAGACCCCTTTAATAAATCCTTATCGTTGTAGAATCATGTGTATCATGTGATATCTAGAAGAATGAATGTTTTTAGTAGTTGGATCTAATGAATGTGAGAGTCTATTGGAGTTGATTCTATAGAACTAACTTTTTTTTACTTATGATAATCTGCATTCATTATTTTTAAGATTAATAAAATTATTATCACATAATTATTATTATTCTATGTGACATAGTTTGTGATAATGTCCTAAGAGTAACCATCACACTAAAGAGATATAGCAGTTCTCCACTATGATGAGAAACTATAAGTTCCATGAATGTATTATTAAATCCATGTTCTATATCTGGATGATATCATTTTATGAGACAAAAATGATACAAACTATCTGGGGTGGAAACACATAAGACTTTGAATCACTTTCTCATAGTGTAATCCCTGGGTAATTTATAGCAATAAAGATTAATAGAACATGACCCATCAGTAGGAAATCCAAATTTATATATTTCATTGGATGTTCCAATCTTTGGATGAATGTATGGATCCTTAGAATTGAATATTATTATTAATGGATATCATTATATGCATACTTTGATGTATTGTAAAAAACTATGATGACATATGTCCAGGATGAGGTATGATATATTGGGTGTGTCATGAGTAATAGTTCATTAATTAATAATGTGAGAAAGGATTTTTACATTTTTTTCTTTAATATAAGTTTATATCCCAATCCACTTGATTGGAATGGAATAACCAAAACAAATCCTTGTACATAGTGTTCTACGGGCATGATAATTTCTAAAAAGTAAAAAATATATACATCAAACACATAGGTTGATGAAACCAACATACAACTTACTTGATTAGAGATATCATGATAAAAGGATACATTACACAATATTAGGCTATATTTCATTGTGATATTAACTTCATTCGCCACGAGTGTCCAATATTGTTTCTAGATTCTAACCTTAGACTTTGGGAAACCCCACCTTATGCCACTTAGAAAGTGGTATATAGGGTTACACACTAAGTATATCCAGAACATCAATTAAATAATAATATTATTTATTATTTTACTTTTTGAATAAATATTATTCTTACAATAGTTTAATAATTATTCATGTTTACTTGATCACATATATCCAGTCACTATTTATTCAAGAGAATAATTCATTAGTGGAATATATAATAAGAATTTATTTTATATTTATGGAATTAAATATTTATTTATTTTTTAGAGAATAATGAATTGATATTTATTTATTAAATAAATCTTCATTATTTAGGATCCAATAAATAATGTGGATGAATGAAAAACTGGTTTTAAAGGTCTAGTGAGAAATAATATATATATTAAATATTATTTGAATATACTTTGAATAATTTATTCAAGAAATAATATTCAAATAATTCACTTATTTTCTCATGTCAATGAATAATAATGATATTATTATTATAGGTATGATGTTCCATAAGGATTAATGAAATAATAAGGGGGCGTGAAAATTATTATTTTCTAACTATAACACTATTTAAATCAAATTATATTATTTATAACCTTAAGGGTTTTCATTTTATTTTGGTTGTATAGAACAAGATTCAAAGAATTATTTTACTCTCTAAAGAATCCCTCTCCAAGAATGCTCTCAAGAATGAAGAGTGATCCTTCTCCACTAATCGTCTAGATTCTATAGAGATCAAGGAGAATCATTCTTCGAAGTGATTCTCATGGGGATCAAGGATAAATGATGCAAGCACTAGGATCATCTACACAAGCAATTAAAGATTCCTATGAGGACATTTGGAGTTTTGTAGTATACATGTGTATCTCTAATGGAGGGAATCTATACTTGATTATGTGACACAATGATTATATCAAGTAGAGACGTTTTCATATTCATCAATGAAAAAATAATTAATCGTAATGTAATTTTCTAATTGCTCAAATTAATTATGAATCATTATGTTATGATACCATGTTTGGTTCCATAATTCATAGGTAAATTAGTCACTGATTCAATTTTTTTGGTTAAAATATTCTTTGTTGATGTAATTATCATATTAATAATAAATTTTGAAAAATAGTGGAGTTGGGATTGCCCCATCAACACTTCTACTGCATTCAAAACCTTCACCCCCAAAGTCTAAAAAAACCAAGTAAGGTATCATCATATACAAAAAATATCTATTCCTCCTATTTATTTTATGTGCTGAATAATCTATTTAAAAACATTCCAATGAACATTTCCTAGATTTTTCATAAACTTACTAATCACTCCCATTACATGAGTGATATTCAAGAATGTACACTTCATAAAATACATGAAGCTTCCAACTGGTGAGGCATAAAGAAATTTCAACATGTAATTTTTATCTTACTTTATTCATGGTGATTGTTTCTTCAATAATTTGAAGTGGACAACTAGAGGATTTGAAACCATCTTACATCCACTCATTCAAAATATTTTAATGATATTATGGATTTAATCCTTTTGTGATGATACTAAACATAGTGTTTTCCAATCATGTTCAATCCTCATGCCTAATATATTCTTTACTCCACCAAGATATTTTATTTCAAAATTTACAGATAAATCATCCTTCAACAATTGAATTAGAATAATATTGGGTCCTGCCAAAAAAATATCATCCATGTAAAAAAATAATATTATAATGTTATTTTCCTTGAACTGTTTATAATAAAAAAAATGATCAAAATTACTCTGTACAAAACCCTTTTCTTATATGAAGGAATCAATGTACTTGGTCCAACATACTAATGCTTGTTTCAAACCATAAAGTCTTGTTCTTAGTTTTTCCACCAAGCCCTAATTCCAATTTTCCACAAAGCCATCAAGTTTGTTCATATAAATTTATTCCTCCAATCCCCATGAATAAAATCTATCTTCACATTCATTTGTTCGAGGTAAAAATTTATGGAATCAACTAAACATAACATAGTTTATATGGAAGCACATTTTACCACTAGAGAGAATATCTCTAAGATGTTGATTCCCACATTCTGCAGAAAACCTTTCATAAAAATACTAGCTTTATATCTTTTCCTTTAATTGACTTTTTCATTCAAAAAAATACCCACTCGTTCATATTTTATTTCTTCCCTGAGAGTAATTCAGTTAGTGGCCACGTGATATTCAATTTTAGTGAATCCAAATCCTACTGTGTTTCTATTTCCCACCTTTTGAAATCTCCAAAATTAGCCAGTTCTTTTAGACTCTATAGTTATCCTACATCTGTTAGTAGAAAGAAAATTAGATCAAATCTATACCTTTGGACCGGTTGGATGATCCTTGAAGATCTTAATATATTATCCTATGAATTATATTCTTATATAACTACAAATTATGGAACTTCTCCTTCCAAAAATAATCCTCCCATAATTTATGCTTTTAGATCATGAGTGATCTTCCCTAGTTCTTGAGATTTCTAATATATTTTTCACCGACCGTCCTTCCAAATTTTTTTTACTTTCATCTAGACATCCTTCAATAATATATATTATTTCATTAGATTTAGTGACATATAAATATTATAAAAAATAATATCCTCCAAAAATATCATAGAAATGGTGAGAGAAACAAACAAAAAATACTCACATAAGAGTAAAATTTGAAAAATAATAATTATAAGAATATCAAAGGACACAGAGATTTATGTTGTTTGCAAAACGATCCTTATGTTCAAAAATAGGCATAATAAATTAACTAATGCAGAAGTAAAATTACAAGGAGTATTTCAAAGTTTCATACATATTGAAACCCTAGCTCAAATTAGAAAATAAAGAAAAAGATTAACTATTCCACCAACCGCATAGTAAGACTTCTATGTTACAAAAATACTACCACCCGTGTCCAAGATACTATAGTTTTTATAGAAATAAGTTCTTGGAGCTACAATGACCCATAAATAGAAGTATACAATGGTATAATGACCTATTACATGCTTCTATAATAACTCCACACTACTGTAGTTCCTTTTTAATGTTTCTTGGTGAACTATAATATAATTGCTCAGATATTATAAAATTCCACAAAATTTGGGATGGGTTCCTTTGGCCCCCATACTGCTAAATCAGGGGTTTGTTTCCACTGAATCCCCCAATGACCTCGCTGTAGTGGTCAAAACCAAAATTTGTAGTCTAGAGTATAGTCTGGACTGCTAGAATTCATCCTAACTTCATTCAAATGGATCATGTTTCACCATTCTAATAGGAACCACCAATTATATCTACTTAAATAAATGGTTTATCTTTATCATCAACATCCATAGCCTTCATGTTACGATATTTACACACAATATTCTCATTAAATATCAAATTAAAACTTCTAAAAACGTTCTTATGTGCATCATCCCAAATTTGAAAACCAAAGTCTTCATCTCCATAGGCTATGAAGAAGAATTATCATGATTTAGATTCAAGATTATCTCCATATTTATCATCAAAATGCATGTAGGATAAAAATAAAAAAAACTCTAAGGTGAGCTAATTTCTAAACATTACGAGGCGAAAATTCTTCTAGTAGTTTATATCCAACTGGTGCTGAAGGAATTCTATTGATTAAGTAAGTAACTATTCCAACTACTTCTGTACCAAATTACTTAGGAATTTAAAAATTAAGCAATATTCTTGTATTTTCCTTCAACATCCGACTCATTCTCTTGGATTTATCATTTTTCTTAGGTGTAAATAGAACAATATTATCATTCTAGATTACCCTTCTCTTATAGTAGTTATGAAAACTTCTTCTAGTAAACTAACAACCATTTTTTGATCTTGGACACTTTAACTTGCTTTTTGGTTCCCTTTCCACCATATAATTCCATTAAATAAATATTCTAAACACCTAAATTTTATATTTTAGAAAGTAGACCCATACTTTTATTTTTCACTCATCAATGAAGGAAAAAAAGTTGAAATCCATTCCATATGAATGTATTAGAGAAATTCCTCAAACATCAATATAAATCAAATCTAGATTCTGGAATTTTGGTGTCCTTATAGAAATATTGAAGGATATATTATCTTGAGTCCCGAGTATAAAACTATCACACATTATAAGTTCTTACTAATATAGATTTAGTATGACTCTATCTTATAGAATCTTTTTACTCTTCTCACTAAGGTGTCCAAAATAGTATGATAAAGTTCTAAACTTCCAGAATATATTGTCATTCAAATGATTATAGCTCCCACTTCCCTTTTGTTTAGATATAATGAACCATCTTCTATACCCCTAGTTATGATAAGATAACCTCATGTTATATTCCAAACACTTTCCATAAAGATCATTATGAAACTTGGTTCATCTAGATAACCCATTGAAATTAGGTTTTTCCAAAGTCCAGGATCATGTCTAACTTACTTCAGTATAAGAAAAATTCTAATCATAAACATAACTTTAACTTCTATATTTCCCACAACATCACGAGCTTCATCATTAGTAATATGAACATTGCCATTTTTTATGTTTAATTTGATAAAAAAACCTTTCTCTCATGTGTAGTTTAATAATGATCCAGAATCTATAATAAATGATTCCATCTATATAGAAACATTTTCTAGTATATTTGAACAACCTTCTATTTCCACACTAAAATCTCTTGAAGAAGTCCAATAAGTTTTCTTCCTATCATGATAATCATTCATGTGACAGTCTATCATTATGTAGTGACAACATATAGACCCATTTATGGAATACTTTCATATTCTCATCTCCCTTGATTTCTTCTCTAAATATATATGATTCTTTTAATTATGTGAGAGACCTATTACTTCTATATTAAATACTTCACTAGAATATTTTCAATCTATAGACTTTGAATATCCTCAATGTGAATCAAGTTCCAAACTTCAGCAAACATATTATCATTCTTTACTCTTGAACTATTTGTAGTTGTTACCATCCATTCTTATGACCCTTGTACAAATTATAATAACAAAACCACCAAAACTTCAATAGTACATGTTACCTCTTTAGTCTCTAAATGGCATTAGATTAAGTTGAAATCATTCAATAGATCATATGAGGATCTTACTTATGATAATCTAATGCTGAATGACCACTTTATCAAGAAAACATTATTTAGTGATGTAGGTTTCTCATACATATATACCAGGGATTCTGTCAACTCTATAGTGGTTTTCTTCTCTCGAATTTTCAAAGCCATGTTTTGGACTAATGTATGTCATATCAAGCCAAGTGACTTCCGATCCATCTTTTCTCATTCACCTTTTTTATTCTACATCTAGTTTGACACCCTTCAATGGAAGATCTATATATTTTTGAATGAAAGTATTCTATCTAAATTTTATTGAAACTAAAATACACTCCATCAAAATTTTCAATACAATCCTCATATTCTTCTAACACCATCCTTCCGAAAAATAATGATTTACACTAAAATTCAAAAAATGATTAAAAAAAATAATATTACCAAAACTAAGTGAACTATTGAGCATCCTATGAACCTATATTTGATACATATTTTTGATAACCCCATAAAAATTTATTTTTCATTCTTGAATATAATGGAAATCAGTCATTCTGAAATAACTCAAAAAAAATTGATTCCAGAAGGAACTATCACAACCTAATATTCCATAACTTGGTAGAAAAAAATTTCGCCAAAATAAACACACTAGTTTTAAACATGATTAATCCTTGGTCACTCCAATAAATATTTTAAATCCTCAAAAATTTATTTTAAAAGAATACTATGCTCAATAGATTTCTTAACATGAAACATTGAACATTAAGCAAATATCGACATACTACAAAAATATTAACATTTAAATGTGATCATAAAACCAAATCATTAAATTGATGATATTAACAGGAATAAAAAATTAAAAAAAATTGTATAAAGGTTTTTTATAATTATAATTTATTTATTATTTCAAAATAATCAAGTATTCATTTTTTAGTAAAATCATTTTATGGTTCAAAAATAGGTTTTCTTCAAAAATGGGTTTTAATGCATTTTTTGCCCATGAATTATAATAAATTTAAAACATTTTTAAAAGTTTTATTTAAACAAATTAATAAAATTTTTAAAATCATCATATCAAAATTATCTTATGGTGAAATATTGATATTTTTCTAAAAATAATTATTTTTCAGTAAATATTTGAAAATACTAATTTCTGTAAAACAATCATTTTTCATAATTAAATAAAATAATAAAAAAGAACCATTATTTTTTGAATTTAAAATTAAATTAATATAAATATAATTTAATTATATAAAATCTAATTAATTATATAGAAACCAATATTATACTTTATTTTTTGTAAGTACATTTTTACGATTAAAACAAATTTATTTAAAAACTATTTTTCTTTTTCATTTTTCAATTTTATATTAAAATTGATTTCTTATACTTATATAAATTGAATATTTAAAAATATATTCCTTATTTATAATTATAATATTTATATTTGATAAGTTTTTTCTTTTTTTGGACATTATGAATAGTAATCGTAGTAAATTTTTATCACACCTGTAATGGTAAAACTAGTAAAACAAGATTAAAATTACGGGATGATAGTTTAAAATATATATAAAAACTTTATTTTTTTTATTGGATAATTTTTTTGACCATAAGAATCCAATATTATAAATTTTTTAAATTTCATGTCAACTACTTTGATTATAACATTTTTATTATTTTAAGAAAATGATAAATTTAAAATGTTACTCTCTTGATTTTAATATCTATAATATTTTTTGATAGTGATAAAAACGAGTTATGTTTAGTTATAAATGATTATTTAAAATATTAGTGAATTTTTTTATCGTGGTATTTTTTAATTTTTCTTGTTTTGGAATAATTACCTTAAATGATGACACAACACTGCAATAATGCTTGTTCAAGGAATAGGAAAATAATGTAAATGATTTTAAAAACATTAAAAGTAATATAATTTGGATGAATTATTTTGTATAAATAATTTTTTTTGAAAAATTTAAAACATTAGTAATTTTTTAAAATTTTATATTTGAATTACATTACTATCTTGATATTTTTAAAAGTCAAATTATGCGAATAGACCTGGAAATGACTTTAATGGTATCTTATAATAAATAATATTTTATTAAATGATATAAAATTCATAAAAATATTATCATTGGCCAAGTGAATGAGATATGGTCTATTATATCAACCATTTTCCATTTTTGTGTCACTTTTTCTTTCTATAGTAACTATCTTGACTCCTAAATAGTAAATAACTTTAATATCACAATAGTCATCAAAAAGGGAAACGGGAATTTAAAACTAATATATAAGGTTGAAAAAATCACATAAATTTTTCCAAATTTTATTATATAAGATGATTTTAACTTATAATCATCTTATCATTAAAATATATAAATATTGAGCCTTTTTAACATGAAAATTAGTTTATATTAATTTAATACTTTAAGTAATTCCAAGGGTGCCCCTCCCACAACTTATAAAATGGAACCATCTTTTCTATCTTCATCACACCTTTTGATCACTATAGTTCACCCAATACCTACCCAAATATCTCCCAAAAATCACTCCCCACATCTTATAGGTCATTGTCTCAAAAAAAACTAAACATATAAGGCTTAAGGTGTAAGTCAAAGAGGTTACTCAAGGTGAAGATATAAGTCCTAACCGACCCATTTCAAGTTTATTCCTTATTCTACCTTATTAAAATCTTATTTAACTATGATGAAATAACAATATAAGTATCTAAAATATACCTAAATGTTATTATGATTATGTTATAACCTGTTTTCACCTCTTTTCCTATCCTATAAGAAATGAAGACATATCTTGTGTGTATGTATGAATTACCACTTCCACAAAATTATGTGTTTCATTTTTCATCACCATAAAAAAGGACGTTTATTATGATAGATTTCATAAATATATATGATATTAATGAAATAATTATAAATGTTTAATGATTTTATATCATATATTTTATTACCTTTCCATCCATTGAAAAATGATAACGCCATTCATGCGTACGTGTAGACTACCACATCCACAAAGTGATTTGTTTCATTTTTTATGTACGACTTTCATAGATGGGTTTAAAAATGTATTTAATTTATAAAAATGATAATAATTTCATTATTAAAATTATTAACATGATGTAACAATTACCACTTTGACCAAAATCATCCTACCTAAGCTGTTTTGGGATTATTAACTAAATGTCCTCAAAACGTCTGATGTAAACTTTACTGATTAAGTGATTAAATAAAAAAGAAATACTAAATTAGAAAAATAAATATTGATAAAAAAATTATCTTAATAAATATTATTAATAAATTAAATAACTAATTTAATTTTATTATTCAGGAGTTAAATAATGTACGACACTAGATGAAATTTAAGCAAATAGATTTTTCTTTAAAAACTTTTCTTATAGTATTCCATTAATTTTTTTCCTACATATGCATGTTATTTTATATGTTTTAAGAATGTTTTTATTTATGATTCAAAGGTTTAAAATATAATTTTCAAATACATTTTACTTTATTTACATGGTTTAAAAATGGATCCTCCTATTATTTTGTGAATGATGAACTTTTACAGAAGGTATGAAAGGAATAATTATTTTAACTTTTATAGCATGAAATAAATTTCCTTTAGTTATGAATATTCATTTATTTAAAGATTAAATTATAAATTTTCATGTTTATTTTTAAATAAAATAATTTCTACAATATTTTGATATTTCGCATTTTAAATATTTTTTAAAAGAAAGGGATATTTTTCACAATTTTTATATGAAATTTCAAATAGATTTTCTAGTACATTCAAAATATTTTTTCAAGGACTTTATGATAAAAGGTGAATGATTAATTTATTTCCATTATATGTTACTTGAATTTTATAAATGATGACGAGTGTACCCGATAAAACTTATATGACGAGTGATCCAAATATCTCTCTCTAATGCATTGAGTAATGTTCATTATCTTCAAAGGTAAGAAGGAGAGAGTAAACTGGGAATGTTTCACCTCTAAATTTAACTAGGATCCAGTTAATTTTTACACGAGTGAGCATGATTTATGAATATAATTATCTGAAATGTATACAAATGTTTTTATTTGATTACTATGAGTTTTAATGTTTTATTTGAGTAAAAACCATGCTCTCCATGTGAATATGATTTATTTCATATGATCAATGAATAATGTGAAAAGGTAAACATTTTATGGGTTTTCATGTTTTTCACTAGAATAATAGTTTTCTTTCTTTTTTATCTACTACTGATTTTTTTGTTCTCATCCCATATTTTTATATGTTTTTCCAAGGTTTAAGTATGAATAGAAACAATGAATAAGTAAAGTTGAAAGTGAGGAAGATTTTTCAGGAGAAGAAATCTTGTTACATTCTTAATGTTTTATATTATGAGAAATATGGTTACTAAGTAGAAGTGTCCACTTTATAATATATTATTTTTTTATATAATACTTATGAAAAAATTCTCTAAAACTATAAATCGTAAAATCCATGAATTTTAATAAAGTGAATTCTTGTATTAAAACTCAATATTGTATAATGTTTTAAGGATGGGACCTTATAGATATAAAATTCTTTCAATGTAAAGTAAAAGTAAGTAAAGAAAAATTTGATATTACGTGGTTCATATTGAGAGTCCCAAGTTCGCAGGAGAAGCATTCCAAAATTTAATTTCACAGAAAAGAAAACTTTGTAACTCAATGACTAATGAGTCACATCAGATTACTAGAAAATGTAATAAAAAATATTAAACATTCAATTTACAACTCAAGTGACACTACCCCTCCATATATAGAGTCATTTGGTCATCTAGTTGCATCGACCTCTGAAAAGTGAGGGCCTCCATATTTTCCATTCCTAAAATTCCCAATCTCTTATAACAATTTTAAATATGACCGCCACCTCTGGTAAAATGGAAAAACCACAAAAAACATAAACACCATAACTCCCAAAAGTAAAAATAGAAACTTCCAAAACCAGAATACCTATATCTCAACACATTTGGAAGAAGAACCTTTTGAAACATATTCTTATAGAAACCTCCTTCTAGAATAATGAAGGAAAACTACTATCATTGCCTTAACTTAAAAAAACAAGAATTTATAGAACCACTCCTTTCAGCCAACTCATTCTGGTCTATTGAAGTAAGATTCACATTCCCAAAAAATATAAAATTATCTCAATATCATACATATAATTATTATTTTTTCATTTATTCTCCTACTCCAGTTCTTCATGATTGGAAATAAAATTTACTTTTAGAGGGGGTAGGTTGAATTTACTAAATCATTTCCCATTATATGGAGTTATTGGGTATGTTTTTTTGTATTATTTTATAAATACCTAACTACTGTTAGTGTTTTTTCAACTAATATTCTTCAAAAACTCACATATATCTTGATTTCTCTTAAGTAAAAGATTCTCATAAAAATACTAAATTAATAGTTTGTTTCATATCTGATGGAAACTGTAACTTGCTATTAGTTCCTTAAATTTGTTTCAATATTCAAACGTTTATTTATTCAAAAATTATTTTATGCTACTATTTATTTTCATAGTGGTGGGTTTTATATAAGATAAGAAAACTTTTTTAATAAAATTTTCCTTATTATTTTATTTCACAATAGTTTGGATGGAAAAATTAAAAAGTCTTAACATGGATATTAAAGGAAAATTTGATTATTCTTACCTTAGTTTTCTCCACAATTCATACAAGATCAAACTATATAAATTATTTCAAAGGAAAATGAGAATCCTCTTCTAACATTCCACGATGTTTGGGAAGCAAGTTAATTCATCCATATTTGAGGTGAAAACCTTCCTCAAGTTTAGGGTACTAAATTTATAAACAATAATAATTCACAACAAGTGTAACTAATTCCTCAATACTTCTTCAATATTACTCTTAAATTTTAATTTATTCTTTTAAATGTACTTAAAAATATCTATTTTTTTATTTTGTAGTTTTTTTTTTTGATTTTTCATATTGATATTTATTTTTTAGAGTCTAAATGTCATGACCCCTCCCCCCAAATAGTACCCCTATTTGGCTGACAATGAGAGAAGTGAGATGGTGAATGCCTAAGTCCCGCCTCCAATAGGCCTGAGGTTGGAAACTAGCACTAGGGTATAAAAAAAATATAAATGAGATTCCTTACACTATAAGGGAAACATATGGAAGAGAGATATAAGATAGTTACACCAATAGAAAACTACTCAAATATATAAAATAATCCCTAGTACATAGATGTAATGTCATATAGTACTAAAATAATTGAATGGAAAACCACAAGTACCAAAAAGGTAAACGCATAAATGACCACAAAGCCCAAACCACTCCTACAAAACTATGAGCTAGTAATATACATCCCAATCTTCAACCTAGTTCCATTAACCTAAAAAATAGTTTATTTATATATGGGGTGATCATAAATGTATACTCAGTAGGATCCACCATAAAGCCTCTTGTAAAAGAGATAAAGAAATCATACTAAAGTATGATGAAGAACAGTGAAACTTACTCATCAGCAAAACATGTATAATAAGTTTCCGTCCTCATCATGGGTATCACTCACCAAGTAAAAAATACCATAGAGATAATATATTATAATAGTAAATCAATAATGGTTCCCCACTACCACTTATCCACTAGTTTCCCGCTATTCCCCAACATTTCACATCCTCATCCATCTCTCTCAGAAGAACCTCGCTAAAAGAGACATGTGATAAGTATCAAAACATGAACCTAATGCATCACATCATAAAATCATCCTTTATCACATCTTCATATAGTAACCAAGTAGTTTTTAGGATCCACCACAACCTGTATGACATGTATCATACATCAGGTATTATACCTCAAGCCATCCCAACCCATACACTACATATGGTACCTCAAGCCATCACAACCTATACACATCATACATATAATAATACTTTAGATACTATAACAATAGATGCATGTGTTTGAAATCACCACAATCCATTACATCCCTCTAAACACCTATATGAGAAACTAACCAATGTGCATACAAACACATAATACTACCAAGAGAAGAGAGCGGGGCCAAAGAGTGGAGTCACCAATCTATCCTCCCACCATGAAATAGGGGAAAACACCCTCCTAGGGTCCACTAGGTTCCAGTCATCCTAACCAACATGGGTGTGGTGGAAAATGAAATCACAAAATATAAAATATATAATATATCTCAAAGAAACACTATTGGTATAAACTAGTCCTAGGCTTAACTAAAACTATTATCACTCAGATACCCGACTACCACTGATAGGGATAAGGAATCATATAAGAATGTATTAATTTAAGAGAACTACATTATGTTCATTATTTAATTTTATAGTTACATTTTGATAATTAATTTATGAACTATTAATTAACAACATTATTCCAAGATACATTTCATTAGAAAACATAATGAAGTACATTCCCTCCATACATAATCCAACTGAGTTCTTGGTTTCTCATGATCATCTCATTTTAATTCCAGAAACACTAACCCCATAGGTTAATTTAATTATTAACACTATTGAAATAATTAGATAAATATAGGTACTATATGAAAACAACCTAAGATACCATATGGAGATGAAACTAATCACATACAGTTGCCTCATGCCGTAGGGAAATGAATGTAGGTAAATAAGTAACCCACTCATGTGACCATTAAATAGATTCTTATCAAGAAATAATCCAATTTTATCATATCATTGGTAAGAACATATTCAACCCATTCTATCAACTCGATGTCATCCATGACAAAATCATGCATATCACCATGCATCTCATAGTCATAGGCATCAACTACATCCAAAACATTAGGCCACCCCACCTATATCTCATTAGTCATACCATGATCAACAATTCTATTCTCATATCATAATACACAACAAGGATCAAATACAAGTCACATCAAGTGGTTAGAAACTAGAAACATAGTCAACATGAAAAAATTTCCCTAAAATAAGTCATTCAGTATTCACATGAATATAGACTCACTCAGCCCCAAAAACAAAGTAGACATCCTTTATAAAAAATGGGAACTCACAAACCTAAAGTCTTATCTTTATCAAACAACTGGGATTTATTACATCTTGAATTAACTGATTCATTATTCATAGGTTCCAACCAATGGAAACCTAAGATATCAAGTATAATGAGCTATCAAGTTTTTTTAAAATATCTCTATCATTTTTCATCATTAAAAAGGTTTAGAGGAGAATAATTACCATTTAACATATATTTTATTATTTTCATCAACAATAATCAACATGATTCAATTTCTTATTAATTACACCCACCCTTGGAATAACAATAATAAACAAACATGAATTCTGCATCAATTTTATTACCATCAACTTAAAAGGTACACCAAATTTATTTAACATTTCACTTAAAGTTATTTATCTAACCGATAATTATTACTGTATTTACATTTCTTACTAATTTGATCAATAACATGCTAAACTACATAATCAAAAACATGATCAAAAAGCATAATATAGATAAATCACTATCTAAAAAACCAATTGGTAAACTGTTATCATGTTATAAAACATAAAAGCAGTAACAAATTTCTTTATTTACAGTGTTCAATATTTATAAGGTTAATTTCACTACCATCCACAGGGATAAACCATGGTAAATTTATGATTTCATGTAAATAGAAGTGAATCAATGAATCCCCTCCCTAAAAGGTTCTGATGTTCTTTCCATGATAACAAATCAACATTGAGGATCTATGATCACCTATACTGAAATAAACAACAGTTTAATAGAAACACCACACCACAACCAACCCGACAAAAAACTAATAAAAATATTTTAGAATGAAGGAGAGAATCCACTCTTACATGACAAGATGAAATTGTAGGAAATGATATCAATACAAGAAGAAACCCTGAGAAGTTGGGATATAACATATCTTATATTTCTTCAGATCGAGCATAGGTATCTAGGAAAAATTCCTATGAAAAGGGCCTTCAAAGATCCTCAAAAACCACTTTTGGGTGCTTAGGGGTTGAGTAAAATACTTGGGAAAAAACTAGGTTTAAATTATATAGGGGTTATTTATAGACAAAGATATTTTCAAAAGACCACAACACAACCCTTAAGACCATGGCGCAACCCTCCCTAACATAGGGCATTCTATGGTGAAGCCTAAGGGGCCACACTACAACCCCCTTGGTCAAACTATGTGTCCGAGGAACATGGGTAGATTCTATAAAAGTGCATTCAGGTGATATGCCATATCCTTAAGCACCAAACCACATCCAACCTTTAAAAGGTAGTATCCCTTGAAGCCCTATTTCTTATAGCCTCATAAAAACTGAGAAGGTCTTATGCAGTAACCTTCATCTATGACATAGCCATGCCTAAAAAGGTAGTATCCCCAAAACCCCCCATGGGTTCCTCTATGACACAACCAGGATCCATCACACCATAACCACCACAAATACAACATAACACTTCCCTCAAAACCAAAAACATGTCATTTTTTGTAGTTATACACATCGTTTCCTCTAAAAACCCTCCAAACATCATGGAACCTCCTATGGGTGCCTCCATCACCCATTACTCACAAAGGGAAGGGATACTAGTGTCCATGACCTTAAATCACATACATATCAAAATATTATCATCCTCATGAATCTAAAACCAAAAATAGAGAGAAATAAAGTGAAAAATGGGTTTTCTGAACAACCACCCCGTACGATACCAATCAAGAGTCTCAGTATCACAAGAACTCAACCACCTCACTTGGAGGAAAAAAATCATAAACCACATAGAAATAAAAAAATATATCTCATAAGACTCTCCTAGGGGA
Organism: Viscum album; assembly: GCA_963277665.1. Classification (NCBI taxonomy): domain Eukaryota; kingdom Viridiplantae; phylum Streptophyta; class Magnoliopsida; order Santalales; family Viscaceae; genus Viscum; species Viscum album. Next base: position 1,070,723,470 of record OY728141.1, read on the forward strand.
GATACATCTCAATGAGTTCAAGTCCAAAATAAAGAAAAAAGAGAATATTGTCTCATAAACTAGAAACATATTGAACATCCACAAAAAATGTTACAATAATAGAAGAGATAAACAAAAAATAGCTCAAGGTACTGATCACGTATCTACAAATCACATTCCTAGGTACTCTCCTCGATACCTTCATATTTACACAATACATGAACCAAGGGAATAACACACCCATGAAACTTATTCTCTTTGAGGTCTTGGATCTCCATAGATTGATCCTCAAAGGTTGCATCATCATCAATATCAATCTCTCCATAATTAATAATGTCAGAATCTTCATGAAGGTAATAATAGATCAAAAACACATTATAAACACCTTGTATCAGGATCATATATGGGGGAATTGTTATCTAATATTCCACAACTCCAACATGATTCAACACCTCAAAATGCCAAAAAAACTGGGGAGAAACTTACTCCCACGAATAAACCTTCACTACCCACAATGAGGAGTCACCATCAGGAACACATGATCTCCAACATAAAATTATAGAGGTATATTCCTATGGATTGTATTGGATTTATGACAATCCTATTCTAATTTTATCCTCTTTTGAATAACCTAAACCATCTCTATCAAATTATGTACCAACTTCATTTTGAGAATTATTGAATCTCTAAATCTAGTCCAGAAAAATAGAGAATGACAAGGTAGACCATACAATTATTCAAACAAAACCATACCAATGATGGATTGGAAATTATTATTGTAATAAAACTCAAACAATGTATGGTTCCTCATCCATGAACATTAAAATTATAGGATAAAAGAATACAACATGTCTTTATGATTTTAGATAGTTCGTTCTTTATGGTTGTCTATACGTGGATGAAAAATATTGATAAGGCACAACTAAGATCCAAAATCATATTCAAGACCTATAAAATCCTAAAGGTAAAATGAGGATCATGATCTGAGATTATTTTCCTTAGAAGTCTATGGAATCTCACAAAATTTTATAGATACTTCCATGACAAAACCTCCACTGAGCTCGAATCCCTAATCTATATAATGTGGGATGATTTTATCAAACAATAATCTATTACCAATATAGCATCAAAGGCTCCATAATCTTGAGTTAGAATGGTAATTAATTCCACTGATATTTCCTCTCACTTCCATTTAGGAACTTCCATTAGCTGGAGAAAACCACTGGGAACATGGTGCTTGACATTCACCTTATAGTAGACCAAACATTTAGAAACAAATATTGTAACCACTTGCTTCTAACTAGCCCACAAAACCTGATCTCCCAAAGATCATTACTAATTTGAAATGTAGAGATGTACCATCAAGGTGATCTATGGAAATCATAAAGAACCTCCTCACCCATCATTAAAGTGATGAAAAGCCTCCCCTGGAACAACACCTGATGTTGTTTGACCTTAGACCAACCATTAGAGGAATTGATAAATAAACTCAGTCTATTTCTTCATCCACATCAGAATCCCCTAGTTGAGACTCCCCCACCTAATACACCAAAGATGAATGAATTTTAATCTAGAAAATAAAACCTCTTCCTCCAACCACTCACATATTAAGATGAATCATTGAGATCTCATCCATATCTTTCCAAGCATCTTTAGATTCATACATGACATCACTACATGACTTTCTACATAGCACATCATCCATCAAATTTCTCTTTCTTGGTTTATATAAAATCTCAAAGTCATAATCACACAATAATTCCATCCACCGTTTTTATCAAAATTTCAATTCACACTGAGAGAATACATACATCAAGATCTTATGTTCAGTAAAAACCAAAAAATGTTCACTAATGAGGTAATGTCACCCCAAAATCAAGAAAAACACAACTTTTGTCACCTCAAGATAATGAGTTTCATAGTTATAATCATGAGGAAATAACTAATGAGGCCCAAAAGAAATAATCGATCTCTATTGAATCAGAACAAAACCCAACCCAATAAGAAAATCATCACAGAAAACCTCAAACTGAACACCCTCATATTAAAAATAAATAACTAAATCATTGACAAAATTCTATTTCAAGAACTAAAAATATGACTAACACAGATATTTTCATAAAAATGTATGATCCTTTATAGTCAAAGCTATTAGAGAAGTCAAAAACTAAGGGATATTGGCAACAAATCTCTTATAATATCCTACAAGACTACAGAAACTCAACACCTCTTCAACTATCTTGGGGGATTCCCAAGAAATAAATTCCTCTACCTTTTAAGGGTCCATAACTAACCCATGTTAGGACATGAAATTCCCTAAGAAAAAACTTCATTAGACCAAAATTAACACTATAACATTTAAAATAGATGATGATGATGAAGAACTCTCAAAACAATAGAAAGGAAAACAATAAGTACTAAAAAGCCAAGGTTGATAGAGACCATAAATCCCAAATGGATCCTACAAAACCACAAGTTAGTAATATCTAGCTTGATATATAACATTATCCTACTTACCTGAAAAATAGTTTATTTATACATGGGGTAATTATAAAAGGTTTCTCAGTATGATCCTCCTTAGAGCCTTTCATGCAAAAGATAAAAAAATAATGCTAAATCATAGTGAACAAAAGTGAAACTAACTCTTCACCTAAATAGGTATACTATATATCTACCCTCACCATGAACTTATTTCAAAAATTAAGTCATAAAAGAGATATTATATATTATAATAGTAAATCAATAAGGATACCCTACTACCACTTCTCCACTGGTTTCCACTCTACCCCAACATATCACGTCCTACGCCATCTCTCACCAAAGAATTATACTCAAAGACACCTGGGATAAGTATCAAAACATGCAACTCATGTATCATATCATCATATCATACTATCTCATATCTTTGTATATTATCCCATTAGTTTCTAGGATCCACCACAACTTGTATGATGCGTATGATACCTCATGCATTATACTTCAAGCCACCACAACCAATACACCAATTAATGTTAATCAAGCCATCACAACCTATATACATCATTCCTATAATAATATGTTGGATAATATATCTTCAGATACATGTGTGTAAAATATCCTCAATCCATTACAACCATCTACACACATATATGAGTAACTAACTACCATGCATACCGGTACATAATATTACCAAGAGAAGAGAGCGATTCCATAGGGTGTTGGTATCTATCAATCCTCCCACCAGGATGTTGGGGAAAATACCCACCTGACTTTCATAAGTGGTAGGTAGCCATATATACTCCCTCCAAGATGATGAGGAAAACACCATCATAATGTCCATTAGGTGTCATTTTTTTTATTCTACATGGGTGGGGTAGCATATGAAATCAAAAAATGTATAGGATATAATATAGTCACAACCACACTATGGGAATAACCTAGTCATAGGATAAACCCTAGTTATATTCACTCAAACACCCAGTTGCCACTTCTAGGAACTAGGTATCCTATAATCACACAATCATTTAATGGAGCTACATTAAATTCATTATTTCCTTTTATCATTTTCACTTGTTAATTAATTCATTAACCATTAATTAAAAACATTATTCCATGATACATTTAATTTTCCAAAAAATTTAAGTCCATTCTCTCAAGGTATAATAAATCCAAGTCCATGGTTCTCAAGATCGTTTCATTTTCATTCCAGAAACAGACACCCAACAGGTTAATTAATTTATTAACAATATTAAAATCATTCCATAAATACAAGTGCTCTAATAAAACATCCTAATCTACAATATATAGATACAACCAATCACATCCAGCTTCCACAAGTGAATGGAAAAATGATGCGGGTAAATATGTAACCCAACCATAGAACCTTTAAACATATTCATATCAGTCAAGCATCCAACTTTTTTACATTAATAGTAAGACTAGATTTAACTCATTTCATCAACCCCATTCCATCCCTGAAACCATCAGGCATATCCTTATGCATCTCACCATCATATACATCAACTACTGCCACAATCTAGGTCCTACTCACCCATATCTAACCATCCTAGACACGTATCATAACACATATCAAGGGTCACATCTAGAGCACATCAAGATTTAAAAAACCACAAACATACCCAATAAGGAAACTTGGCCCTAAAACAAGACATTCAACCTTCACATTAAAATAGGCTCACTCAACCCTAAGAACAATACATTGAGACATTATAACGAATAATAACTCATGAATCCAAAGATTCGTATTTATAAAACAACTAGTTTATATTGTATCTTGAATTATCGGATTCATTATTCAATGGTTCCAACCACATTCAACCTAAGACATCAGCTATAACAAGCTATGAAGTATGTTTTAACATTCTCTATAAAATTTTCCATCTTTAACAAGATTTAGATAAGAATAATTATCGTTTAAAATTTAATTACTTCCTTTCATAAAAATAATTAACATGCTTCATGTTCTTATCAATTCCATAAAAACATAGAACAACAAAACTAAAAAAACATCCATCTATAATCAAATTGATTGCCATCAAATTACAAGTTATACTAGATTTATTTAACATGCCTCTCCAAGTTCTTTAGAAGACCAACAATTATTATCATCTTTACAATACTTAGAAATTTCATCAACAACATAATAAACCATATCATTATAAACATGATCAACACGAATAGTATAGATATCACACTATCTATAAAATCAATTGGAAAACCGCTATCATAATATAAAACATGAGATCACCAAAAAAATTCATCATTAATCTGGTTCAATATTTATTAGGTTAATTTAACTTCCATACAAGGGGATAAAACATGGTCAATTCAAAATTTTATTTATATAAATAGATGGAATGAATCACCCACCTCAAAGTTGTTAATATTATTCACATGAGAACATATCAACATCATGGTTCTCTGATCACCTCTCTTGTAATAAAATACATCCATCCAAGGATTATATGCTAAAAACATGAAAAAATACCCAATAAGAATCTATTATAACAATAGGAAGAATCCTACATAACATGGAAATCAAAAAAAAGGAGTAAAATAGACTGATCCAAGAGGAAACCACAAGAATAGTGTGGTAGAACATTCCTCAAATTATTATAGATCGAGCATGGGAAGCTGAGATAAATCCTTATCAAAAGGGGATTTAAATATCTTGAAAACCACTTCTAGGTTCCAAGGGGTTGAGTGTAAGACTTGGGAGAAAACCATGTTTAAATTTACTAGGGTGTATTTATATAAATGTAAAATTTTATAAGACCACAACTCAACCGATAGGACCATGCCACAACCCTCCATAACATTGGTCATTGTATGACATAGTCCAAGGAACCATATTGCAGCCCCCATGGTTAAACAACATGTTTGAGGAACATGGGAAGATCCTATAAAAGTGGATATGAGGGCTATGATGTAGCCTTAATTACCACACCACAACAATGCCTCAAAATGTAGTATCCCTTGAAGCCTGCTATGTTGCAATAGCCAATTCAACACCAAAGCATCATGACCATCGAGAAGGGAATATTCTATAACCTATCTCCATAGAATACCCATTCCTAAAGAGGTAGTAGACTCAAAATACTCCATGATCTCCCCGATAACACAACCAAGATCCACGACATCACATCCATTGGAACTATGTCACATCACATCCCTCCATACTACAACCATGCTATTTTTGGTAGAGGTACCCTTCTTTTCCTCCAGACACCTTCGAAACATCTTATAACCACCTATGGGTGCCTACAATACCCAAAAATTAAAAAGGTAAGGCCTATATAAATATGGAACCTTACATCATATATTTCTCAAGACATTCTCATCCTTTAGAATTAAAAACAAAACCCATAGAGAAATAAAGAGAAAAAGGGTTTGTCCAAACAACTACCCCATGATATAACTCTAAATAGTATCGACATCATAGGAGCTCAACCACATAACTCAAAGGAAACAAGTGTAAACCACACAATAAAAATAACCAGATTCTAACATTCACTCAAGGGATATACCTACCAACAAGATCAAGGCCACAACAAAGTAATGAGAGAAAACCATTTCATAAATCATAAAATGGTCAAATATCTAAAACAAAGAATTAAAATAAGAGAAGAGATAAATAAATTTTGGGGTAAAAAGTGAGTATATGTGAATGAAATTATTAAGTACTCTCCTCTAAAACTATGTGCTTCCATATGACACAAAACAATGTAATACCATTCCCACACAACACCTTCTCCTGGCAATCATGGATCTCCACAAACTACTTCTCCAATGTTGCATCATTGTAAACATAAATATTTCCCTAATAATTGATATTAAAGTATTCATAAAGGTAATAGAGGAGCTGTGATATGTGAGATACATGATGTATCTAACTCATATGCAAGGTAAGTGTTATCTGATATGACATGACTCTAAGACGATCCAACAAATTGAAATGCCCAACAAACCAGGGAGAGAGCTTACTCTCATGACCAGACCTTCACTAACCATGATGAGGAGTCACATTTAGAAACACATGTTCTCTAAATTCAAACTCTAGAGGTCTTTTCCTATGATCATAATTGCATTTCTAATGACCCCATGCTACTTCCATTCTCTCATGAATCACCTAGACCATCTCTTTAGTATTCTATACCTGCTCTAGCATGATAATTATTGTATCTCTAAACCCAGTCAAGAACAAAATAGAATGATAAGTTCTTTCATAAAAATATTCAGATGGTGTCTTTCCAGAGTTTTAGTGAAAACTATTATTATAAGGAAACTCAACCAATGGAAGATGGCTCATCCATGAACCTTCAAAATCTAGGACACTATAATGAAACATATCTTTAAATGTTTGGATTGTCCGCTCTGTCTGAACATCTGTCTATGGATGAAAAGAAATTATTAGGAATAGTAGGGATCCAAAATAATTATGAATACCCCTCCACACCATGGAGGTAAAACAAGGATCATGATATGAAATGATTGTTCTTGAATCTCCATGGAGTCTCACCACCTCCTCCAGATACTACCTTCACAAAACCTCCACTAAGCTTGAATTCCTTATCATTATATCGTGGGATGATTTCTTCAAAATGTCCACTATCAATAATATACCATAAAACCCCCCTTGAGGATAAGATAAACCAGAAATGAAGTCCATAAATATTTCCTCCAATTTCCATTGAGAAACATCTAGTGGCTGGAGAAAACCACCGAGAACATGGTTCTCAGCCTTCAACTCGTGAGAGACCAAACATTGAGAAAAAAAATCTACAAATAAATGCTTAAATATAGACTACCAAACTAACCTCCCAATGATCAATACATATTTGTCACACCAGGATGCACTACCATGGGTGAGATATGAATCTCATGAAGAACCACCCCACACATATCCAAATGGAATAAAATCTTCTCTTGTGAAAACTCATGGTGTTATTCATCCTTAGAACAACCATAAGGGGCATCCATAAAAACAAATATATCTCTCAAGACCCACACCTTAGAATACCCTAGTTGGGAATCCTCCACATACTAAACCAAATATGACTTCACTTTTATTTAGAAAAGAAAACATATTCCTCCATCATCTCCTCTATCAAGATACATCATTGAGAGCTCTTATATCACTCTCTAGGAATATTCAGATTCATTCATGGAATCACTACCTGAATTCCTACTCAGCACATTATCCACAATATTTACCTTTCTCAGTGTATATGAAATCTCAACGCCTTAATCCTATAATAAATAATCCACTATTTCTGTCACAATTTCAAGTCATGCTTGGAGAATACATACCTTGGGATATTATGATTAGTAAAACCACAAAATTCTCACTGATGAGGTAATGTTGAAAAAACTTCAAGGAAAGCATAACCTCTTCTAGTTAGAGATCAATAGTGACATAATTATACTCATGAGAATGTAACTTTTGAGACCTATAAGAAAAAAATATCCACTACATTAGAAAAAATCCCTACATAAGACATGGGGCATCACAAAAAACATTAAACTGTACTCCCTCTATTCGAAAATAAAGAACCGAAGCACTAAAAACATCTTCTTTAGGTACTTGAAAGATTCCTAACACTGGTCAGTCTGTAAGAATGCATGATATATTCTAGTTAAGGTTTTCATAGGAGTTAGAACCCTAGAGAAATTTACTACTAATTTTTTTAATATCCTATAACACTAAGGAAAATATGAACCTCTATTACTGTATTGGGAGATTACCAAGAAGCAAATGCCTATATCTTTAAACGGTCCACAACTACTAATTTATAGAACACAAAATTCCCCAATAAATGAACTTCACTGGACTAGAACTGACACTTTGGATACTTCCCAAATAGCTGTTGAAGATGAATAAATCCCAAAACAACTGAAAGAAAAACCTTAAGTACCAAAAAGGTAAACTCGTTTGTGACAAAAAATCCCGAATAGACCCCCCAAAACCATGAACTAATAATATAATCCCTGATATTTAACCCGCTCTTACTGACCTGAAAAATAGTTTATCATATGTGGGTTGAACATAATAATTTACTCAGTAGGATCCTCCTCGAATACTCTCATGAAAAATATAAATAAATTCTACTAAAATGCAGTGAACAATAGTGAAACTAACTCATCACATAAAATGTATACTAATTTTACATCCTCATAATGGTGATCTCTTACCAATTAACAAAAACAATAGAGATCATATATAATAATAATAAACGAACAAGGGAACCCTGCTACAACTTCTACTTTGGTTAGACACTCTCCTCCAACGTTTCACATCTCGATACATCTATCTCAAAAGATGCCAGCCATAATACACCTAGGCTATGTATCACAACGTGGACCCCATGCATCACATAATCACATCATCATATCATCCCATTTCACATCTATATGTCATAACCATGTAGTTTTTTAGATCCACCATAGCCTGTATGATTTGTATTATACATTGATTATTATACCTCAATCCATAAAAATCTAGTTACCTTGCAATATGTCTGAATCCATCACAACCTATACATGTCATACCTATAATAGTGATTTGGATACCTTATCTAGAGAAACATGCTTGTGAAATAACCAAAAGCCATTACACATATATGAAAAACTAACAACCATGCATACTAGAATATAATAATACCATGAAAAGAGATAATGGTCATATAGTTAGCATATTAAATCAAAAAACATATAGGATATAATATTTTTCATAAAAAATATAATGGAATAACCTAGTCCTATGATCAAATGTTGTTGTCATCACATGAAGCCCCAAATACCACTATTATAGACAATGTATCCTATAAGCACAAAAGCATTTAATGGAGCTAAATTATGTTAATTCATCCCTTTTATCATTTTATTTTATTAATCAATTCACTAACCATTAATTAATGACATTATTCCAATATAAATTTCATTAGACAAAAAAGTGAAGTCCATACCCTCCAGGAATAATCTACTTGAGTCCACAGTTTCTCAAGATCATCTCATTTTCATTTCAGCAACACCAAACCCATGAGTTAATTAATTTATTAACTTTATGTACATCATTCCATAAATCTATGTACTCTAGGAAAACATCCTAAGATACCATCAATAGATGAAACTAAGAAAATCCAGCTACCTCAAACAGTGGGGAAAGGAATTTAGGTAAACAAGAAACATGACCATCTAACCATTAAAGAGATTCATATCAAGAAATAATTTTGCTTTATAACATCAATAGTAATCCTAGATTCAACCCATTCTATCAACCTAGTTCCATCCCCAAAACCCTTATGCATATCCTCATGCATCTCAGCTTCACATAAAAATTGTCTTACTCAGCCCCAAACACAAGGCATCTAACCTTTATAACAAATGAACACTTATTTCACTAAAGATTTATCTTTATCAAAAAACTAGTTTTTATTCCATTTGAATTAAGCGATCATTATTCCTAGGTTCCAACATCAGGAAACCTAAGGCATCCTCTATAACAAGTTATTGTGTTGTTTCTACATATCCTCTAGATTTTCCAAATTTTATAAAGATTTAGAGAAGAACAATTCTCATTAAACAAGTCTTGAATTATTTTCATCAAAAAATCATTAACTTTCTACATATTCTTATCAATAAAATCAACACATGGAATAACAACTTTAAACAAACAAACATTTAACTTCAATTTGACTACAATAAAATTATACGATACACTAGATTTATTTAACATGAATCTTAAACTTATTTAGACAACCAAAAATTCTAAATGGATTTAAATTGATTACCAATTTCATCCATAATATGGTAAACCATACTGGCGATGCCAGTTGCGGGGTGTGGAAAAACATTATTTTAATTACCTATGTATATTATGGTAGTTGATCTTATGTAGTCTCTTTAAAAGGAGTAGACACAAAAAAAGGTTTCCAATTTTTATTTGGTTTAAAAAATTGTTTTAATTGAATCTGAATGATGTGTGAGAAATAAAAATATTGATTTTATTGGTTTTAAACAAATGAGAATGATAATGATCAATGTAGCTTTGGCTAGACAAAGTATTGTGATACCATGGTTTCCAAGTTTTCCCCCTTTTTTCCTTTGTTTATTTGGAGATAGATTCATCCACCGAGTCCTCTCTATCCCTTTACAAATATTTATGGTAATAATTTTCCTATTTGAAACTTTAAGTAGGTCTATTCCCCTTCTTGTGTGTGTAACAACCATAAAAAACTCACCACCCAATCTTAATCTATTCCACCGTATACCAAAGAGAATTGGGTGGAGGGAGATAAAGATTATTGACCAAAGAAATTTAAAATAATATAATTAAAACCCAATTCAACCACATTTGGAATTTAAAACTAAGTTATAAATTGAAACTAGATTTAGAAAGAAGAAGGGATATTATTAGATTGGAATACAAGAACTCAAGAAAAGCACATAGGTATAGTCTCCCCCCTTCCCGATAACTCAATGAAACTACCCCACCATGGATGGAGAAGTCAAGATGATGTGAGAGAAAGGAAAAATTAGAATAAAATAAAAATAATGAAAAGAAATAAATCTAATTAAATTCTTCTTCCAATACTTCCCTCAGTAGTTGATTGGAGGATGTGAGGATGGAAAATGGAATTCCTTGAGAGGTGGGAGCTCCTCTCCTTTTATAGAAATAATTTTTCCTCCACAAGTTGGTGCATTTAATCCCAAATTAATTATCAAATAACAAATTTATCCCTTTAGTAATTTTATTAAAAATTAACTTTTCCATCCACCCTCAAAATTTCAGAGTATTTGGACGCTTGGTGAGTGCGTTATGGTCTTTTTACTCCAAGAAATTATTCTATCCAGACAGACTCTCTACATTTTACATATCACACAACAAGGACCATCAAAAAGGCCTATTCACGTATTTAACTCTTCTTGAAAGTTGTTGATCATTGTATTTATCGAACACCCTACAAATGTTAGTGTAATTGGCCACCTTATGTATGAGTTATGAATTTTTTATTGGCGGTTTTTTTCTGGATGAAATTTCTAAGAATATTTATTCAATGGAGTTTATTGAAAATCCACCTTAATGGATGCTAAACTTCATAGAAGGTAATCGGTGAAAGATAAATTGAGTCCTATTTCATATCTAGGTGTGATAACCACAATTAGAGATCAGTAAGCCAAGATTTGATTCTGTTACTGTGGTGGAATCCATGCTATCCACCCAGAAAATTTTTCAACTTCAATGATTTTTAAGGCCTCTAATGCTCAAATAAGCCCCTAGTCCAGAAGAGAAAGATAAATAAATTAAATCAAGGATTATATCAGAAAAATAATCATTCAATATTCAATTATATTTTTAATTAAATGAACAAAATACCCTTGATGTAAAAATATGTCAAAAATCTAGATTTATGAAACTTTCAATTTATATCCCAACAAACACCAAAAATATTAAAATCAATCAAATATGCTCAATTTGACAAAGTGAATGAGATTAAATCACTTAAAATCATATAAAATATGATGAAAATATTAGCTCTATCAATTACCCCACACTTAATCCATGCTTTTCATCATGCAGGAAATGTCAACATCAAAAATTTGAGGGCACCAATGTTACCAATATTTAAATTACAAAGCAATAAAATCAAAAAAAAAATCAATGTTAAATAAAAATTTCAAATTCCACATAAAATATCAATTTTAATTTCCTAATATTTAAAGAAACAATAAACACGTGCATTTTAATTTTCCCTTTTGAAAAATGATGGTACTTCTCCTTTCATTCATTAATGATCCTCAATTAATTATTATTAAGGATGCCATATCAGTATTTACCTCACCTGAATCTTTTCTCCCATATCTCATGATACAATTCATGTAGAGTTATGGTCATATCATGAGAACATGCTCCTTATCCATAGGCTTGTAAATGAACAAATTTCTCTACTTTGTAAAGGAAAAAATTACATTATGTGATGAGGACTTTTAATATCATTTCAAATGACTTTGAGGCTTAGGGTTGGTGGGAAAATGATTAAAAATGTTTCAACCTAGAAATAGGAGGCTGGACTCTTAATTACAATGCATGATTAATTCAAGTTAAATCATAGGAAATTCCTCTCTCAACCCCACTTGAAAATGTGGAAAACAAAACCACCCCATTTCATGACATGGTATATGAGCCAAATAATGATTATAATGAATGATATCATCCATGTTCTCCCCTTTTTTTACAAAGCTACAAAAATGCACAACTTTATTTTCATTTTTTTTATTTTTTTTCATGGAGGATGAGATTAAAATTGAAGACAATGAATGAATGAATATTCAAGCCCTTGGTTTTTGAGAGGGACATGAGTCATCAAAAAATCTACAATGAGTAATTCAAGTTCATCTTCATTTTTTTTCTTTTTTTAGATGGAGAAAAGGTTCAAGAAAATAAATCACAATGAAATTATGACACATACACAATTATCTTATTATACACTACCCAAAATATTGACACACACCTCACACCACCCATAAATGATACACATACCAATGAAAAAACAAGAAAGGCCCTTCCCCCTACACTCAAACTTGAAATATCCATGAAAAAATTCTAAAAGTGTGGTTATATAAGGACAAATCAGCTTGTAATGTGGCCTAAACATATAAGTCAATTCACGGATTCTATGGGATAACAAAGGATAAATGTAAGGGTGGGTCTTAAAAAAATATGAGGCTAGCCAAATTAGTGCCTTAATCATTTAAAATGTGTTTTTGTAGTCATAACTTCGACAAGTTTCAATACCCATTTTCGTAGGTGACATGTCCCAAGATCACTCAAGAAACATGATCAAGATAAAATATAAAATATTTGGTCTAGAAATCCTCTTGGGAATGAGAATTATTATTTAGGACAATAACTAATGGAATGATTAATAATAACAAATCAATTCACATTAATTTCATATATTCAAATCATGAAAGATAGTAGAGAAATTTCATTTACATGAATCAATTAATTAATTCCAATATTTAGTCCTCATTTCAGTATCCATACTTCATTTTAATCATAAAATTCTCTATTTTACTCATTAAATTTCATTAACATTGAATTTTAAAACATGGAATCTTTGGATTCCTAAGAAACTCATGTCCCCTAAATAACTCATGTAAAATATGAATTTAAGTGTGGGCATGAAATTTTAGTTTAATTCACAAATCATTATTGGAAGGAAAAATAGGGAATTAAAATGATATTGAATGTAAAATAAAATTACCTTTAGCAATGATGCTTCAATTAAGTAGTGCTTTTCATGTTTCTTCAGTTATATTTTGAAGCACCTTCACAATATGTGTTCTGTTAAGTATCTCAATTTTTAGACTTTCATCATGAAACAAAAATATAATAATGAAGACAAATTACAATGTAGGTCTATTCAATCATGCTAGAATATGACCTAGAGGAAGAGTGTACTAAAAAAACATGGGTTGCCTCCCGAAATCACTTTTGTTTAATGGCATTGGCTTGAATCAGAATTTTAAAGAAATTGAAAAATACTAAACTAAAAGAATCCCTCCCCCACACTTAATTGATGCAGTGTACTCAATGAATTTAAATTAAAAAAATTATGTAAAAATAAATGCTTTTACTTAAGTGTAAAGGAATGATACAACCTGGTGAGTCTTAATTGGTATTTAGGGTAAAGGAGTGGAATCTCCTCAACTAGTTCTTGAGGTATGGCCTCATGGAATTTCTTCAGCCTCTTCCCATTTACAGTTGATGAGTTTTCCCCTATTTCCGTTTTGATCTTCATAGAACCAAAGGGATATACATGAATAATAGTAAAGGGAAGTTCCCATCTAGAAGAAATTTTACCTGTATTTGTTTAAGTTTTGATTTGTATATAAGCACTCGATCTCCTGGGCTCAGGGTTCTTGGTTGAATCATCCTATCATGGCCCATCCATCTTCTCTTCTTATAAATCATTGAATCCTTGAATGATTCTTTCCTAATTTCCTCTAGATCTTGCAACTGAAATCTTCTCTATTATTCATCTTTCTCAAGGTCCAAATTTAACACTCTGACTGCCAACTAAGGTTTGTGCTCCAATTCCACAAGAAGGTGGAAACTATTTCTATAAATCAATCTATAGGGGCTCATCCCTATGGGTATCTTGTATGCTATTCTGCACGCCCATAAAGTATCATATAACCATTGGCTCTAGTCCTTCATGTTGGGTTTTATAGTCTTTTCCAAAATGGATTTTATTTCTCTCTTAGTGACTTCTTCTTGGCCATTTGTTTGGAGATGGTATGGGGTTGATGTTTTATGATGTACCCCACACTGTTTCAGCAATTATTCCATTTTCCTATTTCAGAAATGAGTTTCTTGGTTGCTGATGTTTGCTTGTGGCACTTCAAACCTTTAAAATATGTTACCTTTGTAAAAATCTCAAAGAACGTTGGCAATGTTAGTTATGGTTTCTTTTGCTTTCTCCCATTTTCAAAAATAATCCATTACTAAATAAATATATGAATTTTCAAATGAAATTGGAAATGGTACCTAAAAGTATATTCCCCACACTTCAAAAATTTCACATAATGTTATTGGTTTTGAGGTATTTTCAATCATTTGGAGATGTTACCCAAAAACTGGAAATTTTCACATCTTTTAAAAATTCATATGCATCCTTGAATAATGTGGTATAATAGAGTCTAGATTATAATAATTTTTAGGCAGTCTTCTAAGGTCCAAAGTGGCCTCCAAAAGATAACTTATGATATAATTCAAACACTGATTCAATTTAAATTTCTAGTAAGCATCTTTTTAAGATTTTTTCATTACAAAATTTTCAAAAAAATGGGTCTTTCCAATTATAAAATATTGATTTAGATTTATGATTATGTTGTTGATGAAAGTTAATATGAGAGGGTACCTAAGATGTTGCCAAATAGTTGAAAATATTGGCATACCATGGCACTTCACCATTGATGATGCATAGTTGTTCTCTAGAAATCTCATCATTAAGTGGGACTTGGTTTAGAATTTCTACTTCAGTGATGTAGGGTAGTTGACTTAGATGATCGAACACCTGATTTTCAGTCCCCTTCTTTTCTTTGATTTCCAAATTTAACTCTTTTAAGAGTAGCATCCATCTCACCAACCATGGTTTCACATCAGCATTTTCATTAAATACCTAAGTACTGGATGATTAGAAAATATAACAACTTTAGTGACAAGAAGATATGATAAGAATTTATCTAGTGAAAATACGACTGTAAGGAACTCTTTATTTGTGGTTGTGTAATTTATTTGTGTGGAATCCAAGGTCATTGATGCAAAGGAGATCACATAAGGGTTGATGTCAATTATTTATCATAGAGTGGCTCCCACCGCTTGGTTGGATTCATTGCAAAGTAACTCAAAGGGGTAATCCCAATTAGGTGGCTACATTACTGGTGGGGTGATCGACCTTTTGTTAAATTCATCCAATGATTTCTTATGTGCACAATCAACATTAAGGTTTTCATCCTTTAAAAGTAATCTCGAGAGAGGGAGAGATATCTTAGTAAAATCCTTGATAAATCTTCTATAAAATACCACATTCCCTAAAAAATATCAAACATGATTTACAGAAGTCAGATATGGTAGGTAATTTATTACTTCAACTTTTTTATTTATCAACATCAATCTTTTTTTGTGAAATTATGCTCCCAAATACTATTCCCTTTTCAATCATGAAATGAATTTTTTCGAAATTTAAGACATGGTTCATTTCAATGGATGTTTTAAATTTTTTTCCAATTTTCCCATGCAATGATTAAATTAATTTTGATAAACTATGAAATCATTAAGAAATACCTCTAATTAGTCCTCAATATGGTTTGAGAAAATACTCTCTATACACCATTGAGATGTACCCTGGGCATTGCATAGCCAGATCAACATAATTTTGTTGGATAATCTGCCAAAAAGATAGGTGAATGCCATTTTCTCTTAGTCTTCTGGTGAAATCGATACCAAGAAGTATCCTGAGAATCCATCTAGAAAATAGTAATGAGTTTTTCTAGCTATCCTTTCAAGCAGCTAAATGATGAATAGAATGGGAAATTGGTCTTTTCTGGTAACTTAATTTATCTTCATGTAATATATACACATTCTCCATCTTTTTTGTAATATCATGTGTATCAATTCATTTATTTCATTTCTCACAGTGGTCATGACATCTTTATTGGGGACTTCATGAATTGGGATGACCCACTGAGAATCATAGATGGGGTAAATGATGTCAACTGCTAGAAATTTCTCCATCTTTTTCTTAAAACCCAATATGATAGTGGTATTTTTCTTCAATAAAGTTGTCTAAAAATTCACGAATCACTTTCTAAAAATATACTATGAGAAAAAACCTTGGGGTTGATTCTGATTATATCCCCTAAACACCGTCCTACTGCTTTGACATTCCTTTTGAGATGGTCAATCAATGTATGTTCTTGTGAATGAGATATGTTATTGGTAATGATTACCAGAAATTTATCTCCTTCCATTAGGTAAGAATTATTCAAGTCACTTGGCAATTTCTTAAGTTCCAAACATGGGGGGTGTTCAATGGATGATATTGCATTTAGGTTTCCTACTTATACAGATGGATTCTATTGTATAATCTCACTCTCTTTTAACAAATCATCGAAGAAGTAAGATTTTAACTCTTCCTCTAAGATGAGAGCAGAATTTTTAGGTTCTTGGGAATTATAAAATTAAAATTAAATATGTTCTCCTACTAATAAGAAGTCATGAATCATACCTGAGTCTTTAATTGGTTCCATACCTTCATCGCAGGATATCTCATAAAGTGAGTGATTTCTGGAAGGATGTTTCATCGTATCAAGAATGTTGAAGTGTACCGTACTGTCTCCAAGATCCCTGGTGAGTGTTCCTTCCTGGACATTGATGGTCATCCTCACTATTTTCATAAAGGGTGTCCCCAAGATGATGGGGTATTGGGAAGGTTCTCATCCTTTCTCTATGATAAGGACATAAAATTATACTAGAAAGATTAATCCTTTCACTCATACGAGTACATATTCAAAAACTCAAGCTGGGAAAACAATTGATCTATTTTCTAATTGTACCACCACTCGAGTTGGTTTTAGTTCTTCGATCTACAAAGATAAAAACACTGAGTGAGACATAAAATTTATGGAAGATCCCAAATCACATACTGTATCAGTAAAATTTAAAGAACCGACCGTGTAGGGAATAGATAATGCCCCTCGATCTTGACATTTTTATGATATAAATGGTGTGATTAGTACCGAGACACTTCTTCCTAATTTGATGATTTAATATCCATCCAAACTCCTTCTTTTAGTGCACAACTCCTTCATAAAATTTTCATACTTAGGGATTTGTCAGATTTCCTCCTTTTGTGGGATGTTAATCTTAACTTTCTGGATGGTTTCCCGAATTTATTGTGGAAGTCATTCTTCTTCACCATTCTTAAACTCAAGTAATGTCTATGGGAATGATGTTGGGATATAATTCTTCTCCATTTTTTGTTTTTGAAAAGTCATTTATGGTATTTCATTTTCGAACCTTGTTCTTTCCCCTTGTTTTTATGTTTTCCATATTATGGATAGATGGGTTGAACTTTAGGAGGTTTCTTTTAATAATCAACCTCACATTTTTCAAATGGATTGAGCTCCTTTATGCCTTGAGTTGTGATTTCACTAAAATTATCATTTGGATTCAGAATTTTCTATCCTGGGAGTTTAGCTTGGTTATTGGTTATAACATCTATTAGGTTTGAAAATTGATCAGTTAGCTTGTCAGCTTTATCTTTCATTCCTAAAACATTCATATTCAATTATTGATCTTCATTTTTCGGTGCAGTTGTGGATGGTTTCTCATAATTATTTCACTGGAAAGGTGGTGGTTCGAATGCTTGTTGTTGCTTGTAGGATTTCTTGTAAGGTTATTGGAATGGATCCAGGTTCTGATATTACTACTAAAAAGGTAGAATGTCTTGGTTCTGTTGAAATCCATACCCCGGTTGGGTATGAGGTTGGAATTGAATTTTCTAATAGGATGAAGTACAAAATTATGTCTCCTAGACTTATATACATTGATTAGTGTAATGATAAGTATAAGAGCATAAACCATATACCTGTCTGAAGCCATATTGTTCCTTAACTTAGTTCATAGTAATTTGTCTCACAACATTTGTAGTTTCTTTAAGTGTTGCTTTATGTTAGGGTGAGGAAGAATCTAAAGTCCTTACCTCATAAATGCCTCTGGTGCCCATACCTTTGGTGCCAAACTAGTGTGAGTTTTGTAAAATCTTTTCAACCAGTCCTCTGACATCTGCTGGTGACTTGTAAATAAAGGCTCCTCCAGATGATGCATCTATCATATTTTGATCATTTTTGAATAATCCATGAAAGAAAGAAAAAAATAAAATGGTGTTCTTCCACTGTTTGATGTGGAGAGATGGTGTAGAACTTCTTGAATCGTTCCCAATACTCATAAAGTGTTTCACCAGTTGATTAGTGAATGAAATAGATCTCTTTTCAGATAGTCATGCTTCTAGATGCAGGAAAAAACCTTTGCATGAAACATCTTTAAAGATATTCCTAGTATTGGAATTCTCCTGGTTATAGACTGTACAACCATTCCTTTGCTTCTCCCTCAAGTGAGAAGGGGAATTCCCTCTACTTTACTTATTCTTCTATAACACCTTGGGGTATGTAGCTAGAGCACGTATTTGTAAATTCTTGGATATGTTTGTTGTGGTCTTCACTTGCAAGACTATGGAATTTAGGAATAATTTGAATCATGTTAATGCGCAATTCAAAATTGTTTTCTAAGGAAGGTATAACTAGTTGATTTTATTGGTTAGAGAATTATGGTACGCAAACATCATGCAAAGTTTGGTTGGTATTGATATCCATTAGAGGTTCAGAGTGATCACGAGATATGTTAGTTGAAATTTTTAGGTGAATTATTAAAACTCTATTTGCAAATTTTCTATCTCAATTGGGTTATTGTACGCTCAATTTTAGGATCAAATTCATTTAAATTGTTATTTGAACTATGGTTCATTCAATAAAAGTACAATTTTTTGGGGGTTTAAGGCACCACCTCCTCAGAATTAGTGCCAAGTTTGACGTAGTCCAGTCATCGTGCGTGGGAAAAAAATATTTTAATTACCTAACTATTGTATAGTAATAGATCCCATGTAGTCACGTTAAGAGGAGTGCACATAAAAATAGGTTGTCACTTGTTAATTGGTTTTCAAAAAAAAATTTGGTTTTAATTGAATTTGAGTGATGTGTGAGAAATAAGAATCTTGATTTTATTGGTTTTAAAAAAATTAGAAATATGGTGATCTAAGTGGCTTTGTCTAGACCAAGTACTCAGCTATAATCGTTTACAAGTTTGTTCCCCCTTTTCCTTTGTCAAGTTAGAGAGATATTTGTCTATCGAGTCTTATATCTCCATTGACTAAATAATTATGATAATAATATTACTATTTGAAATATAAAGTAGGTATATTCTTCTTCTTGTGTGTGTAACGACATTCAAACACTCACCACCCAATCTTAATCTATTCCACCGTATATAAAATAGAATTAGGTGGAGGGAGATAAGGATTATTGACCAAAGAAATTTAAGATAGAATAATTAAAACTTAATGTAAACTCATTTGGAATTTAAAACTGAATTATGAATTGAAACCAGATTTAGAAAAAAGAAGGGATCTTATTATATTGAAACACAAGAACTCAAGGAATACACATAGGTATAGCCTCCCCCTTTTCCGATCACTCAATGAAACTACCCCTCCATGGATGAGGAATTAAAGATGATGTGGGAGAGGGGATAAATTATAATAAAAAGATAAGAATATAAAGAAATAAATATAAATAACTTATTCATTGAATGCTTCCCTCACCAATCGATTGGAGGATGTGAGGATGAAAAATGGAATGCCATGAGAGTTGGGAGCTCCTCTCCTTTTATAGGAAGAATTTATCCTCCAAATGTTTTTTTGTTGAATCCCAAATTAATGATCTAATAACGTGTTTATCCATTAATTAATGATATTTAAAATTTTATTGGCTGTCCACCCTAAAAATTTTAGAGTATTTGGACGCTTGGTGAGTGAGTTATGAACCTTTTACTCCAAGCATTTATTCTGTCCAGGTAGACTCTCCACATTTTACATATTAAGAAATAATGACCACGAAAATGGCCTCTTTAGGAATTGACCCCTTCATTAAAGTTTTTTATCATTTTGTTTCATGTACACCCTCAAAATTATATTGTAATTGGCCACCTCATGTACAAGTAAGGAATTTTTTTATTGGTGGTTTTTTTCTAGATGAAATTTCAAGGAAGATTCTTTCAATTGAGTTTGTTCAAAAGCTACCTTAATGGATTCCAAAATTCAAGGAAGTTAATGGGTGGAAGATAAATTGAATCCAATTTAATATCTATGTGGAATCTCCACAATTAGATATGTGTTGGCCGAGATGTGCTTCCATAACTATGGTGGGTTCAATGCTTTCTTCCTAGAAAATTATTCAACATAATAGATTTTTAATGCTCTAAATGCTCGAATCATCCCTTGGTTCGGAAGAGAAATACGAACAAAATAAATCAAGGAATCTATAAAAAAATAATCATTCAATTTGTAATTATAATTTTAATGAAATGACCAAATACCCTTGATGTAAAAATATGTCAAAAATCCAGATTTAAGAAACCTTCCATTTTTAGCCCAATACACACCAAAAATATTAAAATCATGAAAATCAGATCAGTTTGACAAAGTGTATGAGATTAAATCATTAAAAATAAATTAAAAAATAATAGAAATATTAGCTCTATCAATTCCCCCACACTTAGACCATGGTTTTCCTCAGGCATGAAATCTCATCATTGAAAATATAAGGGCACAAATGTTACCAATATTTAAATTCCAAATAAATAAAATCAAACAATTTTCAATGTCAAATAAAATCTTCAAATTCCACATAAAATATCAATTTAATTTTAAAATTTTAAAATAAAAAATCAACAGATGCATTTTAATTTTCCACTTTTAAAAATGATGAAAATTCTCCTTTCATTCATCAATGCTCCTCAATTCATTATTATTAAACTTGTCATATCATGATTTACCTTCTGTGAATGTTTTCTCTCAACTCCCATGATACAATTCAAGTAGAGTTATGCTCATATCTTGGGAACATTCTCCTTATAAATAGGCTTGTAAATGAACTAATTTCTATGCTTTGTAAAGAAAAAAAGTACATTAAAAAATGAGGAACTTTAATAAAGGTTTAAATGACTCTATGGCTTAGGGTTGGTGGGAAAATGAATAAAATAGTTTTAGGCCCGAAAGAAGAGGTTGGACTCTTATGTACAATGAATGATTAATTTAAGTGAAAAAACATGAAATTAATCTCTCAACCCCACTTGAAAACGTGAAAAACAACAACAACCATTTTATAACATGGTACATTAGACAAATATTGATTACAATGAATGATATCATACACATTATCCTTTTTTTCAAATCTCTAGAAAGGAACAACTTTATTTTAATTATTATTATTTTTTTTGATGGAGGATAAGATGGAAATAGAATAAAATTAATTAATAAATATTAAATCCCATGATTTTAGAGAGGGACATGAGTCATCAAAGAACATACAATGAAGAATTCAAGCTCATCTCCATTTTTTCTTTTTTTAGAAGGAGAAATGGATGAAACAAATAAAGCACAATGAAATTATGAAACATACCCAATTATCTACTATCCAAAATATTGACACACACTTAAAACCACCCAAAAATGCTACACATCCCAATGAACGCAAACAAAAGGCCCTTCTCCCACACTCAAACTTGAGATATCTATGAAAATATATTTAAAGTACATATAGGTAAGGGAAAATTGTCTTGTAAAGTGGCTTAATAATATAGATAAATTCATGTATTCTTTAGGCCAATGATGGATAAATTAAAGGGTGGGTATTAGGAAAATAGGTGGCTAGCCAAAGTAATTCCTCAATCATTTAAAATATATTTTTTCACAATCATAGATTTAGAGAGTTTCAATACAAGTTTTGGTAGGTTACATGCGCCAATATCACTCAAGAAATATTCTCAAGATAAAATAAGAAATATTTGGTCTAGGAATCCTATCATTAATTGGAATTATTATTTGGGCCAATCACCCATGGAATTATTAATAATAGAAAACCAATTCACACGAATTTCTAAAATTCAAAGCATGAAAGATAGTAGAGAAATTTCATTTACATGAATCAATTAATTCATTAAAATCTTGAGTCTTTATTTTAATATACATACTTCATTTTAATCATCCAATTAACTATTTTACTCATTCAATTACATTAACAATGAATTCTAAAAAATGGAATCTTTGGATTCCTAAGTAACTCATGTCTCATAGATAAGTCGAGTAAAATATGAATTCAAGTGTTGAAATTTAATTTTAGTTTAATTTTCAAATCACAATTGGAGGGAAAAAATTGGGAATTCAAATGATATTATCTGTAAAATAAATATCCCTTTAGAAATGATGCTTTAGTTGTGTGGTGCTTGTCATGTTTCTTCAGTTATTTTTTGAAGCACCTTCACAACCTGTGTTTTGTTAAGTGTATCCATTTTTTAGCCTTGCATCATGGACCTAAAATTTAAGAATAAAAAACAAATGATAATTTAGGATTGTTCAATCATGCTAGAATATGACCTAGGGGAAGAGTGAACTAAAGGAAAAAAGCACAGGTTTCCTCCCAGAAGCACTTTTGTTTAATGTCATTGGCTCGAATCATAATTTTAATGAAATTAAAAAATGATAGACTAAAATAATCCATCCACACTTAATTAATGAAGTTTCCTCAGTGCATTTATATTAAAAAATAAAAATGTTTGATTTTCCTAAAGTGTAAAGGAAATATACAACCTGGTGGGACTTTATTGGTATTTAGGGTAAAGAAGTGCAATCTCCTCCGCCGGTTCTTGAGGTATGGTCCCATGGAACATATTCAGCCTATGACAATTTATAGTGAACATGTTTTATCCTCATTCTTTTTTGATATGCACAACACTAAAGGGATATATATGAATAATTATAAAGGGACCTTCTCATAGAGAATGATGTTTAACTAGATTTAGTTTAAGTTTATATTTGTATAGAAGCACTTGATCTCCTGGGTTGAAGGTTCTTTGTTTAATAATCTTGTCATGGGCCATCCATACTCTCTCTTTATAGATCATTGAATTCTCGAATGATTCTCCCCTAATTTACTCTAGATCCTATAACTAAAATCTTATATCTGTCTCTACTTTTTTAAGGTCCAAATTTACCTCTCTGACTGCCCAGTAGGCTTTGTTCTCTAATTCCATAGGAAGGTGGAATCTCTTTACATAAATCAATCTAAACAGGATCATCCCTATGGGAGTCTTTTAGGATTTTCTTTACACCCATAAAGTATAATCTAACCTTTTAATCCAGTCATTCCTATTGAGTTTAACAATATTTTACAGAATGCCTTTGATTTATCTATTGTAGACTTCTACTTGACCATTTGTTTGTGGATGGTATGGTGTTGATGCTTTATAATGTACCCAAAAAATTTTCTGTAATAATTACATTTTCCAATTTTAGAATTGAGTCACTGGTCTCTGATGATTTCTTGTGGCACTCCAAAGCTGTAGAATATGTTATCATTGAAAAAAATCACAAACAAATTTGTCATCGTCAGGTATAGTTTCTTTTTCTTCCACTGATTTTGAAACATAATCCACAACTAAAAGAATATATGAATTTAAAAATGAAATTGGAAATGTTCCCATAAATTCTATTCCACACACATAAAAAATTTCACAAAATGTTATTGGTTTTTGAGGCATTTTTTTGTTTGGAGATGTTACCTAAAAACTGGTATTTTTCACATCTTTTACAAAACTCATATGCATACTTGAATAAGATGGGTCAATAGAGTCCATAATCTAAAACATTTCGGTCCATCCTTAAAGTTTTAAAGTGGCACCCACAAGATAATTTATGACATAATTCAACCACTGATTCTATTTTACTTCTTGGTAAGAATCTTCTTATGATTTGATCATTACAAATTTTCCACAAAAATCGATCTTACCAAGTATAAAATATTGATTCAGATTTAAGCATATACTATTGATGAGAGATTATGTGAGAGGGTACATAAAATGTAAACAAATAGTTGACAATATTGGCATACCATGGCACTTCTCCATTGATGATGTAGAGTTTTTATCTAGGAATCTCCTCATTAAGTGTGTTTTGGTTTAAAATTTCTGCTTCAACATTATGGGGTAGTTGACTTAAATGATCATCCACCTGATTTTCAATCCCCTTCTTATACTTGATTTACAAATTGAAATCTTTTAAGAGTAGAATATATCTCACTAACCTTGGTTTCACATTATCCTTTTTCATTAACTACTATGGAGTGCTGTATGATAAGAAAAAACACCGACTTTAGTTCTAAAAAGATATGATCAGAATTTATCTAGTGTGAAGACAACTGCATGGAACTCCTTCTTAGTGGTTGTGTAATTTATTTGTGTGGTATCCAAGGTCCTTAATAAATATAAGATCACTTGTGTATTGCTTTCAATTCATTGTGATGGATAAGATCCCACCACTTGGTTGGATTCATCAGAAATTAACTCGAAAGGGTAATCCAAATTAGGTGGTTTCTTTACTGGTGGGGTGTTCAACCTTTTTGTCAATTCATCAAATGATTTCCTGTATGCCCAATCAACATTAAAATCAGCATCCCTTAAATGTAATCTTGAGAGTGAAAGTGAGATCTTACTAATATCCTTGATAAATCTTTTCTAAAATCCGGCATTCCCTAAAAAGGATATAACATGTTTTACACAAGTTGGATATGGTAAGGAATTTATTACTTAAAATTTTCATTTATCAACCTCAATCCCTTTTTGTGAAATTATGTTCCCCAACACAATTCCCTTTTCAAGCATGAAATGATTTTTTTTGAAATTTAAGACAAGGTTCTTTTCAATGAATGTTTTAAAAATGGTTACCAATTTTCCTGAGAAATGATCAATATAATTTCAAAAAACTATGAAATCATCAAAAAATACCTTTAATAAGTCCTCAATATAGTCTGAGAACATACTCAAAATAAAATTTTGAAATGTACCTGTGGATTTGCATAGCACGAATGAAATCCTATTATCGGAAAATGTTCCAAAAGAAAAGGTGAAAGTTGTATTCTTTTAGTCTTCTGGTGCGATTGGTACCTAGAAGTATCCTGAGAATCCATCTAAAAAATAGTAATGAGTTTTTCCAGCTAACCTTTAAGTCATCTGATCGATGAACAGAATGGGAAATTGGTCTTTTATGGTAACTTGATTTAACATTATTTTATCTATACATACTCTCTATATATTTTCTACTCTAATGGGGATCAATTAAATTCTTTCATTTCTAACAATGGTCAGGACAATTTTCTTTGGGAGTGCATGAATTGGGCTAACCCACTGAGAATCAAAGATGGGGTAAATGATGTTATCTGCTAGAAATTTATCTATATCCTTCTCAAAAACCTACATGATAGTGGGATTTATTCTTCTTTAGGGTTGTATAACTGGTCATGAATCACTTTCTAAAAATATTATGTGGTAACAGACCTTGGGGTTGATTCTGGGTATATCACCTAAACTCTATCCTACAACTTTGACATTCCTTTTGACAAGGTCAATCAGAGTTTCTTCTTATGAATGGGAGAGGTTATTGGCAATGATTATCAGTAATTTGTCTCCTTCCATTAGCTGAGCATACTTCAAGTCACTTGGAAATGGATTATGTCTAGACATTGGGGTTGTTTAAGGGATGATATTTCATTCAGGTTTCGTACTTCTATGGATGGATTCAATTGTATGATCTCACTCTATTTTAAAAAATCATAAACAAAAGTCTGATTATAACTCTTCCTCTAATGAGCGATCAGAATTTTTAGGTTCTTGCGAATCATTACATTCAAATGAGAAATGTTCTTATACTGATTACAATTCATGAATCATACCAGAGTATTAAATTTTTTCTAGACCTTCATTATTAGAGATTGCTTAAAGTAAGTTATTACTAGAAGGATGATTCATCATATCAAGAATGTTCAAGTGTATCATATTTTCTCCAAGATCCCTAGTGAGTGTTCCTTCATGAATTTTTATGATCATCCTTGCTATTTTTTAGAAAAGGTATAACCTAGGATAATGGAAGATTAGACTGTTTCTCAGTTTTCCTCCCTGGTAAAGGGACAATAAAAGTATACTAGAAAGATTAATCCTCTCACTCCCATGAGTACATTTTCAACAACTCCATCTAGGAAAATGGTGGATCTATTTTCAAATTATACCACCACTCAAGTTGGTTTATGTTCTTAGATATGAAATGATAAAAACACTGAGTGAGGCATAGAATTTATGGAAGATCATAGATGACATAGGCACATAAGTAATATTTAAAGAACCAATAGTTAAGGGGAATATATAATGTTCCTAGATCTTGACATTATTGCGGTATCGATAGTGTGATTTAGTTCCAAGATGCTTCTTCCTAAAGTTGATTATTTCATTTCCATCTAGACAAATTCTTTTAGTGCAAAAAATCCTTAACAAAATTTTGCATACTTATAGATTTTTCAGAATGCCTCTAGTAGTGGGATGATAATCTCAACTTTCTGGAAGGTTTTTTTTAATTTCCCATTGAATTTTTTCTTCTTAAATCTTCATTCAACTCAACTAATACAGATGGTAATAGTGCTGGGACATCCTTTTTCTCCCTTTTCTGTTTTTGAAAAGGAATTCCTAGTATTTTTCTTCCTGAACATTTTTCCCCTTGTTGTTATGGTTTCCTTCTTCTGTATAGACAGGTTGAGCTTTTAGGAGGTTTCTTGGTATCTTCATCCTCACATTGGTCGGGTGGTTGGAGCTCCTTCCCGCTTTGGGTTGTGATTTCAACGACATTATCCTTTGGATTTGGAACTATCTGTGATGGGGAGTTTACATTTCTTCTTGGTTATAACGTCCATTAGGCTTGCAAATCGATTAGATATCTTTTTCAATTTTATCTTCCATTACTGAAAATTTCATCTTCAATTGTTGATATTTATTTTTTTTGGTGCAATTGTTGATGGTTTTCTTATAATTATTTCACTGGAAAGGTGGTGGTAAAAATGTTTTTTTATTGCTAGAAGGATTGCTTATATGTTTTTAAGAATAGTTCCGGGTGCTGATATTGCTACTGAAAAAGGTGTCCTGGCTTGGTTCTATTGAAATATGTACCCTATTTGGGTCTGAGGTTTAGAATTTCCTTTTCTCATAGGCTACAACACAACATTTCTGTCTCCTACACTTCTAGACATTGATTAGTGTAATGATAAGTAGAAGATCATAAAAACCACATACTTGACTTGGGTCTTGTTGTTCCTTCACTTGGTTTAGAACAACTTGTCCTATAACACTTGTCATTTCCTTAAGTGTTTCTTCAAGTAAGGGTGAGGAATAATCTGAAGTGTTTACCTCATGGATGCCTCTGGTGCTTGTACCTCTGTTTCCAAACTACTGTGAGTTTTGTGAAATATTTTTAATCAGTCTTCTACCATCCGCTAATGTAATTCCAATAAAGGCTCCTCCATATGATGCATATAGGAAAGTTTTCTATCATTTGTTGAGAAATCATTAATAGAAGAAAATAATGAAATTATGATCTTCCACAATCTGATGTGGACAGCTGGCTCAAAGCTTCTTGAATCGCTTCCAATACTCATAAAGTGTTTCACCGATCGATTAGAGAATGTAACCAATCTCTATTTAGATATCTATACTCCTAGATATGAGAAAAAAAACCTTTTAATGATGAATCTTGGAAGATATTCTCAGTCTTGGACTTATCCTGGCTGTAGACTGTACAATCATTCTTTTGTTTCTCCCTCAAATGAGAAGGGGAATGCCTTACACTTTACCTATTTCTTCTGTAACACCTTAGGGTCTGTAGCTGGAGCACACATTTGTAAATTCTTGGATATGTTTGTTGGGGTCTTCACTTGTAAGACCATGGAATTTGGAGGAGTCTGAATCATGTTAATGCGTAATTCAAAATAATTTTCTAAAGTAGGGATAACTAATTGATTTTGTTGGTTAGAAAAATTGTGGTGTGCAAAGATCACACAATATTTGGTTGGGATTTCCATCTATTAGAGGATTAGAGTGATCATTGGATGTGTCACTTGAAATTTTTAGGAGAATTTATTCAAACTATATTTCAAAAATTTTATTCCTCAATTGGGTTATTGTTCTCTCAAATTTGGGATCAAATTCCATTAAATTGTTATTTGAAATATGGTTCATTCAATTTTTTTTGGGTTCTGAGGCACTAAATCCCTAGAAACGGTGCCAAGATTTATGTATTCTAGTTATGGGGCATGAAAAAACAATATTTTAATTACCTATGTATAGTATAGTTGTTGATCCTAGGTAGTCTCTTTAAGAGGAGTTCACAAAAAAAAGGTTATTATTTTTTAATTTTTTTTCAAAAAGAATTTGGTTTTAATTGATTTTTATGACATGTGAGAAATAAGAAGCTTGATTTGATCAGTTTTAATGAAATGAGAAAGATAGTGATCATAGCTGGTTTCACTAGACTTAGTACTGTGCTATCATTGTTTCCAAGATTGTACCCCTTTTTCCTTTGTCCAGTTATAGAGAGATTCATCTACCAAGTTCTCTCTCTTCATTGAAAAAATAATTATGAAGGATATTCCTATTTGAAACCTCAAGTAGGTCTATTCTCCTTCCCATGTGTGTAATGAGCTTCAAACACTCACCACCCAATCCTAATATATTCATCGTTGAAAAAAGAGAATTGGGTGGAGGGAGATAAAGATTATTGACCAAAGCAATTTAAAATAACGTAATTAAAACCTAATACAACCACATTCTGAATTTAGAACTAAATTATGAATTGAAATCATATTTATAAAGAATAAGGGATCTTATTAGATTGAAACACAATAAGTCAAGAAAAGCACATAGGTATAACCTCCCCCTTTCCCAATCACTCAATGAAACTACCCCTCCATGGATGGGGAAGTAAAGATGATGTAAGAGAGGGGAGACATTAAAATCAAATAAATCTAAATAAATTAATCATCCCGTGCTTCCGTCACTATTCAATTAGAGGATATGAGGATAGAAAATGGAATTCTCTAAGAGGTGGGGGCTGCTCTTCTTTTATAAGAATTTTTTTTCTCCACAAGTTGGGGTGTTTTATCCCCAATTAATGATCAAATAACACATTGAACCATTAATTAAATTTCTTCATAATTTCCTTGTACATACACCCTCAACATTTTAGAGTATTTAGATGCTTGGTAAAGGAGTTAGGACCTTTTTACTCCAAGCATTTATTCTGTCCAGCCAAACTCTCCACATTTCACATATAATGAAATAATGACCATGAAAACGACTTCCTCCCATGTTGACCCCTTAATAAATGTTGTTTGTAATTTCCATGAGTGGACACCCTCAAAATTTCAGTATAATTAGAAACATCATGTACAAGTTAAGATTTTTTTATTGACGGTTTCATTTACGAGATGAAATACCTAGGAAGCTTCCTTCAATTGAGTTCTTTAAAAATCCACCTTAATGGTTACAAAAATTCATGGATGTTAATGGGTGAACGATGTATTGATTCATCTTCCATATATATTTGGAATAACTAAAATTATAGGTGTGTAGGCCGAGATGTGATTCCATTACTATGGTGGGGTTCATATTGTCTGCCTAGAAATTTTTTCAAATTCATTGATTTTTTAAGGCCTCTAGATGCTCGAATAAGGCCTTGGTCCAGAATAGAAAGATGACAGAAATAAATAAGTAATTATATAAAAAAATAATCATTCATTTTTAATTATATTTTTAATGAAATATCCAAAATACCCCTGATGTGAAAATATGTGAAAAAATCAGATTTAAGAAACTTTCCATTTTTAGGACAACACACACCAAAACAATTAAAATCATGAAAATTAACTCAATTTGAAAATATTTATGATATTAAATAATTAAAAATCATATAAAAAATTATTAAAATATTATCTCTATCACATACCATCACAAACATGCTCAATAAGCATAGTATAGATATCACACTATCTATAAAATCATGAGGCAAACTGTTATCATGATATTAAATATTCTATCACTCACCAATTTCTTTATTAATACATTTAAATATTTATATGGTTACTTTAATTTCCTTCTAAAGGGATAAAATATTGTCAATTTACTATTTTATGTAAATAATATCGAATTAATGATTCCCCTACCTCAAAGGAGTCAACATTATTCGCATGAGGATAGATCAACATTGTGGATATCCAATCACCTCCCCCGTAAGAAACTGTATCCATCAATGGATCCCATGATACAACTATGACAAAAAAATAAACAAAAAAAACATTATTAAAACGATAGATAGAATCGCCTATAATATGGAAAGAAGAAATGGGAGTAAATGAGATTAATCTAAGAAGAAACTGTAAGAAGAGGGAGGTATAATGTACCTTAGATTGTTGTAGATCGATCATGGGTGATGAGAGAGATTTTTTTTAAATTAACTTATATATAATTTCTTATTTACCTAAGGATGTAATGTAGTCAACACTAAGAGTCGGTCTCTTGGGGAGATCACTCACACACACTATTCTCTTTTTGTCACTATTTATAAACTAAGTAATATACTACTAATTATATACTAGTTTACAGTTGGGGGTTCGTAAAATGCATGATATTAATATATATATATTCATATATATATATATATATGAATGCATGAAACACAATAAATAATAAAACAAAAACCAATGAATAAGATAATACAAAAAGAATCTAGTGAGAAGATGTTTCCATTATTTGGATTTCATGATGATGATATCATTGTTCTTTAAAAATTAATTCTCATTATCCCATTAAATGTAGAGATCAACCCTATCTCTCCACACCATCCCATTGAATTGTTATTATCCCAAAATAAGACTTTACATATGGTATAATACTCCCTCACACCATCAATATAATTCTACTCCACCCCATATACAAAGTTATATCGATGAAGTAGAGGAATAAAATTCAAATGGGAAGAAAAAATCAATAGTAGTGAAAGTTGGGTGAACCCTACACCAAAACCTGTTTCAAAATATCTGAATTATTAGAATAAAATAAATATAATACATTGAATCACAATGAACTCAACCATCACCACTCCCCCATTGAACAACAACGGGGTTAGTTCTCAAATTTCATGGAGATTAGAAGGAGCACAGTGGGGAGAAACAAAAGGGAAAATTAAGAAGAAGATAGGAAGGTGAAATAAAATATAATAAACATAGAAAAAATTATTATAGTATAATAAACCCTAATTTTTTAGAAAATTTTCTATATACGTTTCCAACCCTTTGAAATGGAGAGGAGGTGCTAATTTATAAAAAAATTATTTCCAAATTTCCCTCAAAAAATTTCCATATCAAAATCCACACCAAAATCATAAGCGAGAATATTTCAAAGGTCTTTTCTCAAATTCAATTTCATCATATCTCATATATGAAAAAAATTAAATTTAATTTTCATCTATCATATTCAAATTAAATTAACTTCAAAAATACATCCTTGACATAATCAAATGTACATGACATTGAAATTCAAGTCACTCTTCATACAAGAGAAATTAAATAGGGAGTTATGATCATACGTGGAATGTAGATGCGTCACTATAGACTTGTGAAAATAATCATTTATCCACTCTATGTTTCCTAAAAATATTTTCAATCATGATGATTTTTAAGTGAATTATATAGCAAAGGGTTGTTGGGTAAAAAAATTTGAAAATTTAAGGCCATAAAGATGAGGTTGAACTCTTATATACCAATGCATGATTATTCAAGTGAAAACCCAAGAAAAAGACCTTACTCAATTCAACTTATATATAAAACACAACACCCACTTTTTGGCATGAGACATGAGTCAAAAAATAAATGTAAAGAAACATTTCATCCAAATTATCCCTTAACATTTTTATAAATTTTTTCATTTTTTTCATGAAGGATGAGTTGAAAATAAAATATAATTGTAGAATAATAATAATGACCTTAATTTTTTAGAGGATAATCAGTTATAAATTTAATCAAAATTAATAATTCAATATCACTTCCATTTTTTTATTTTCTATATTCTTTTTTCATTTTTTGATATTTTTTGGGAGAACCGATTGATAAAATGAAGCACAATGAATGAAAATGACTCATGAAAATTTATAAATGTATAGAATAATTACACACACCTCACACATCGAAAAATCATTTACATAAAAAACACATGAAATACCCTCCACTGAATGTTTAAATATAAATTAAAAAAATATCAAGAGTGTAGGCAGGTAAGGAATAATTGGTTTTTAATGTGGCATAAAACTATAAGATAATTCATGGAATATAATATATTAATAGTGGTGGATGTAATTTTGGTCTCATGTTAATTTATGTCTTTCTAAAAAAATTCCTTAATAACATAATTTTTTTTATGAATGCCAAATATTTGAAAAAATAATAATCAAAAGTTTCTGTTTGCATACAAAATCTATGTTTCTCTAAAAAAAAGTGAGAGTATTAGAAAGAATCTGTCAAAGGATTCAAAATACCTCACAGGATAGTAAAATTAATTTTAGTTAGTGTTTTATGGTAATGGATTTCAAAAATTAGAAAAATTTATAATAAATATTTAAAAAAACCAAGAAAATGTTTCCACATACACAATTATTTAAAATTTATTTTAATCAAAATCAAGAAAACATCCTCAAAATAAATTCAAGTTTGAAAAGTGAAAACATATATTAATTAAAGCTCAATTTTCCTAAAAAAATACACAAAGGTACATAAACAAGTTAAAACATCCCCAAAAGTATAGTTTATCTACCATTCATTGAAGCTCAATAAAATAAAAATATAAGATTAGACAAACCAAGGAAAAATAAAGACACCACTTGAATTTATTTTCTAGTGGTAGCCTTGATTTAAGTTACAAGTTGCTAATACTTATACCTATGAAGTGAGAAAAAACAAAACATAAAAAAATAATGAAAAATAGAGAGGAAGGAAAAATAGGACAGAACATGGTTTGACCCCCTAAGTGGGTGGTAGGTTTTTACAACCCCTTGTCAGGTAGTTCCAAGACTACATCCCTAGTTTGGTAGTTGGTGTGGTTTTCATGATTTTAACCACCATATAATATTTCTCCCAATATCCATAAGTGGATTACAATATAGGGAACACCCATAGAGGGAACACCCATAGAAAATAAAAAATGAGCCAACATAAAGAATTGAAGAATGATAAAATTTGTGGTGAATAAGGGGAGGGATAAAATATAAGGTTTATATTTGTCAAATATCCTAATTTCCTCATCCATGTGATATAAATGTTTAAGAATAAGAGTAATTTTAATCACCATATTCTCATAAACATGTTATTTTTATTGTTTACTAGTTGTGTGTATTATTCCTTAAAATCTAGGGTATGCTCCAACTATACCATGTCATAAATTTTAGAAAAAGGGATGTCGGAAAACAATTCAACTTTAAAAAAAATTAAAACATGAAGAATTAATACAAAAACCATCCCTTTCAAGTTGGTCATCTAGTAAATTTATCTCTTTTGGAAAGACCATTGAAAACTCAACATCAATAGGTGTATAATCATCATCATCATACAAATAAAGAAAGATCCATATTTTTACTAATTTTTCATTAAAAAATAAGGGAGAATAACATACCTATTCACCTTCTAACAAATCAGCCTAATATTCATCTAATTCACCTTGATCACCCATATGTGCATCTGTTTTCAAGTTTTCTTATTTAACTTCAAATAAAAACTGTATATATAGGTTCTAATATAGATCCTTCATAATTTTATCCTCACATGTTTTTTTAATTTAAAATGTTATAAGAACAATCTATGATTCATATTTTTCTTGTGCCACCATTTGAGCTTCTAATTCCTTCAAAGAGGATGAAATAATTACCATTTGATTCCTAAACTCTTCAATTATAATAGAAGTATCTTGAAAATTATTCCTCAATGAATCTTAAATGAAATGCTCAGAAAAATTATTAACATGAAAATCATATGAAAAATAAACTTGAAATTCCATCTTCAAAAAATTAAAATAAATATGTGTATTGAAGTTCTTTTTTTTATTTTGGAAATTAATATTTTTTTTGTTATTTTATAAAACAGTGTTCTCAAGATCTTTACATCCTCAAAAATTTCAACAAATTATTTATAGATATTTTTTTTGAATCCCTTAAAAATAATTTCTTATTTACCTAATCATACAATATAGTTCACATCAAGGGTCAACCACTTCAAGAGGTCGTAAACACACACTATTCTTCTATTGTCACCCTTTATAAAATAACTAATTTACTACAAATTATATACTAATATACTATTAGGGAGTTTAAAAAGTCATGATATTAAAATATATATATGAATTTATGAAAAAAAATAATACAAAAAATAATAAAGAGAAGACACAAAGAATTGAGTGAGAAGATGTTATCGTTATTAGGAGTCCATGTTGATGATATCATTTTTATTAAGAAATTAATTATCATTATCCGATTCAAAGATGATATAATCCCTCTCAATACACACCCTCCCATTTAATTTCTATTATCCCACAATTACCCTTCACTTTTGGGAAAATACTCCTTTACATCATCACCACAATAGGATTGCACACTATATAAAATACTATGTTGATGAATGAGAGGAATAAAATTTGAACAAGAAGAACTCAATAGAAGTGAAAGAATTGTGAACCCTACACCAATTTTTTTTCAAAACTACTAAATTCTTAAAATAAAATATAAGTAATACATTAAAACAAATTTAAATCAATCACTATCATTCCCCCCGAAAAACAACGAGGTTAGTTATCCAATTTCATAGTGATTAAAAGAAGCACAATTGGGGGGACAAAAGAGAAAATTTAGAAAATATGAAGTTGAAATAAAATATATTTAAAAATGAAAAATTATTATTGTAGCATAAACCATAATTATATAGAATATATCTGACTTAAGTTTATATTCCTTTGAAATAGATTGGAGGATCAAATTTATAGAAAAAATGTGGCCAAATTTCCCTAAAAAAGTTTCTATCAAAAGTTTGAATTTTTTGTCCCACTAAATGGTTGAATCTGGGGAATATTTCTTTTTTGAAGTTATTAGTATATTTCTCCTATATAAAAAAATGAAATTTGAGACCCATTTGACATGTTAATCCTAA
The DNA here is from genome assembly GCA_963277665.1 of Viscum album. Classification (NCBI taxonomy): domain Eukaryota; kingdom Viridiplantae; phylum Streptophyta; class Magnoliopsida; order Santalales; family Viscaceae; genus Viscum; species Viscum album. Next base: position 1,070,759,401 of record OY728141.1, read on the forward strand.
GTTATGACAGTTTAAATCTGAAAATATTTTAGGGCATTGATACTATTGGAATTCAAAATCTTTGGATTACCAAGAATTTATAGAATTGAAGATGAATTAATATCAAATAGATTAAGTTATAAAATATTTTACTTGGACTCTTATATTCATCCTTGGAAAATTTAATCTCATTTTGTGTTTCTATTTGTGAGACATTGGCCAATATTAACAAATCTTCTGACCTATGCATAGATTTAAAAACCCAAATTATGAGCTATTTTTGGGCCTCAAAATCTTGGATTCATATGTAGTTATAGTATAATTAATGGAATCAAAAAAAAGTTTTTTATGTTTAAAAAAAATTAATTTCATGATTTGGATCAGTATAAAAGACGTTATGTTCAAAGTAGCAAACTAATGTATCAATATTTTAATTCCAAAATAAGTCCATTGATCGTGAGATCGTTGGACTCACACAAAATTAAAATTTATAAAACCCTACCAACTACTAGTGTAATGTTAAGAAGAGTGTTGAACCATGGAGAATGAATTAGATTATTCCAATTAACAAAAAAATAATTTAAAACCAGAAGAAACTATAACAAAAACTAGAATGAAAACAATGAAAATAAAGTGATGTGGGTTATAATGGAATGATGTTGGGGTATAGTGAGAATAATGAAAAATATAGTGAGAAACAAGAAATGGATGATATTAGGGAGATCATACTGTCATGAATTGAATAAATGATTTTATGTTCACACTCTAGTTAACTTCAACTGAATTAGTGCTAAGAAAAATGGTGTTTATCCACTGAGCTCTCGATTCAGTAGACCAATATATCTCTTTGATCAATCCATAGAAATGATATTTCAATCATCACTTAGGAATTATAATTATTATATATTTAAATGAGAACATTAACCTTTTTCATTTTCAATACCATTGTTACAATTCAAAGGCAATGTGATTGCTATAATAACTTGTTAGTATGCAACATAGTAAAGAAAATGATGCTCATAGAGAATGAAATGAGATCTATGAACTTAAAGTGAACTGATTTAATTTTATAAATTAAGAGTAGAACATAATAATAATTTCAAATCATGAAAATCTGATTCACCCTATTAAATTTAACTACACATTCTATGAATGAAAACAATGATGGAAATATGAAGAAAGAGAATATAAAAAATCTCTTATAAGACGACTTCCTTCCCCAATAATTTGTTCGAATGCCCTATTCCATGCTTGGTTGTGTGCTCCTTGCTCTATTTTCTTCTCAAGTTGATGAAATAGATGATTGTTGATCAAGAGATCCGATAGTGTGGACATAAGGATATGGAATGGGTGAGTGGTGTTAATGAAATGGATCGATGGATGGGAGATGTGTAATTGATAATTGTCTTTTCATCTCAAAGTGATGACGCATGTAAATATCCCTCTGGAATCTTCTGGATGGATCTCCCTTAACTGCCTAACCTTTCACACCTCACCTCTGTGCTCATGGTTACTACACATACATAATCTTTATATTATCCATGTGGTGGTTTGGTCACTATACCTCTTTGACCTCTGCCAACTCAAATGCATCTCAACCAAAATATTTTGGTCTGACACCATCGAAAACCTACACAACAAAAATGAAAATGAAAGAAAAAAAAGAGAAATAAATATACATGAAAGAATTAAATTTGTACTAATTATTATTTTTAATAAACAAATATATGAAAACATATACAAAAATATAAACATTAAAAATAAAAAAGCAAGTATTACAATTATTATATAAATATGAATAAATATGTACTTATTATTATACAAATGAGTACAATTATAATTATATAAATATAAAAATAACTATTGTTATATTAATAATAATTAAATGTAGATATTAATTTTATAATTATTAATATGAAAATATGTTTCAATAATATAATTTAAATTATTATATTTATTATAATATATATTATTTTTATCATATATTATTATATCTTATGTAAATAAATTAGTAAATGGGGGGGGTTGTACGGATAAAATGCATAGGGTAAGGGATATTTTGGTGGAGGGTGGTGCTCGTAAAAACTCAGAGGTGTAGGGTAGGGCAGTGGGTAGAGGCTCAAAATTGACTGGTTGACTTGGGGTTCTTTTCTAGTTTTAGAATTCATTTTCTTCATGTTATGCTCTGACTCAAAAAAGGATGTTGTGGTTTTGGATTTTAGCGGTGACGATATGGCTTCTAGTGGTGGTTCCATGGGGTGGAAAGGTATTGAGTTCAATGGAATCAACATTGGGTGGGGGCACAATCAGATTGGGAGACCCCATCTTCAAATCCAATGATACTAACAAGGGGGATCATCGAGGAAGCTAAGGAGGTGTAGGTTCTTCAAATTAGGTGAGGGTCATGGGCGCTTGGTTTCTTCACAAGTTTGATTAGAAATCTTAATATCATGTTCGGAAATGGGAAGTTGGAGATTTTGTAATTTGTTGGTTCATCTTATTTTAATTTTGGGAAGAATTTGGTTCAATATAGTGTTGCCAATGAGGGATGAAATGAGTTTGAAGTGGGTATTAGCCTAGAGGAAGTAAAACCATGTGCTGATAGGAGAACAAAGACTCAAGGTGCTGGTGGTGAGTAAGAATCCACCATTAGTTTGAAGGCCAACGATGGGCAGAAGAATAGGGTGCTAGCAGTGACTCCTTAGTTACTATTGGATATAGAGCTGGGGTTGTGGCTAGTGGTGGAGAATGAGAAATCATTGGGTCCAAGGGTGGGTGTAACCGATGGTGGGTAAAAAGCATGGGAACATAACCACCTAAAAAAATTAAATTAAATTTATGAGTAACAATTACAAAATAAGAAAACACAGCAAATTAACATCAACAAAGTAAGAATAATTTATTTTCAAATTAAACAAATAAATTAAAATAATAAATTTGAAATAATAATAATGAAAGTAATTGAATAAAAAATTAATTAAAATAATGAATTAATTGAAAAATTAAATTAAATTAAAATATTTGAAACTTGAGAAGGAAAACAAATTAGTTACAAATGAATAAATTAGAAAATAATAAAAATTAATAAAAAAAATTAAACATTTTAAAATTTGAAATACAAATTGATTATAGAATTAATTAAATGAATGGGTTAATTAAATTAATAAATTGAAATTTAGGAAAATGAAAATTAATTACCTAAATAATTAATTAAATCAAAGAATAAATAAAGTAGTTATTTTTTTTAAAACATAAAAAATGAAGAAAAATAATTAAAATAATGAAAGTGGAAAATTATTTTTTAAAAAGATAATAAATAAATTAATTTTAAATAATTATTAAAAATGACTAAAATAAACACTAAAAAATATTTGAATAAAAAACAATGTTTCATTAATTAAATAAAAATACAACATTTGATAATTATTAAACAAAAAAAAGATTAATAATAAAAAGATAATAAAATAGAAAAAAGGATGCAACAAATAGTGAAAACATAGCCACATCAAACCCCCCACACTTATATATTTGTTTATATTCAAACATATGCATGATTTTGGATTTATAAAATATAAGGAATGATTTTACAGTGAAATTTAAAATGAATAAAGTCCTTATTTTAAAAACAGAGGCACAAACCCAAGTTAGGATTTTCAAAGAATGCTAAAGAATTGTCCTTTCTAAATTTAAGAACCCACTAGAAATTAAGGGAACACAAATTCATTCACTATCAAGGATGTCATGACTCCTATATAAAATTATGTAGTTCCCTACTTCAATTTCAGTTCAAGTTCTATATCTATAAGTGATAACAGGTTAGATAAAGTGGAATTAAAACTTTCACCTAAAGAAACTTCAATTTTCACTTCCTCCTAAGTTTTATAAATAAAAATTATTTTTCTTCAATAAATTTATTAATAAATATAAAATAATATTCATACATGTCAATTGTTACCTTTTTCATCTAGCTTCAAAATATCTATCACCTTAATGAACTCATTTTTGTCCACTAGACACTTTATTCATTTTTTTTCATTTTTTACATAACCATGTATGTGAAAAGAACTATGAAAAAACACTTATTTAATATGTTCCATGGGATAAAACACTCACATAGTTCTTAAAGTCTTATATTTTCACAATGGGATCCCATTTCCCATTTTAATCTTTTTTCAAAAATATTATCATTCGATTTGTCTCCTTAAGGATATTATTTTTTTAAATGGTGAGACCCCTATGTTCCAGTTAAAATTTATAGTTTCTTAAATTCATGATCACAATTACAGAAAACTATCCTATCTCACTCCGTTCCTCATTTCCTGAATGAAAAATACAAAGAAACAATATGTTACTCCACTCGGCAATCATATATCCACAACATGTTTAGAATCAAAGCAACTATCAATAACCAACATGTTGGAATCCATTATCTAAGACTGAATTGATGTGAATATAGAAGACAAAGGACCCTTATTTTATGATATAAAATTTGAAAAAATTATCAATTATTTGAAAAACAATCTAGGGGTAATTTAATTTTCCTAGATTTGAAAGCATAATTTATCACAGAAAGGACCCCTATCCCCCAAAAATAAAACTAAAAAATGTCTCATTATTTAGTTTCAAGGTGGTAGACACATAAGTTCACCAGATTTGAAATTCAAGAGTAAATTATTGTGAATGGAGAATACATGAAAGTTCAAAAATCACTCGACAGACAAAAAATAATGAAAAAAAAACATTTACAAAAGAAACAAAAAAAATCCACAAAATAATCAAGTTTTTTTTTGAAAAGTTTATGTGTTTAATTGTTTATTAGTTAAAAAGGATTTTTTTAGCTTAGTTAAAACAGTAACATGATGATCAATATAGTACTGGAACAATTGAATGAAAATGAAAGTGATGGGTGAAAGCATGTTTCACAATGATGTTATAAATAATTTTTAACTCTCTATATTTTAGAAAGCTAACAACCAATAAGAAAAAAAATTCACACCTCTCAAAAGAAATCTGGGGGACTCCCCCACACATAATTCTTAGAGGTAGATGATATGAAAATACAGATGAAAAATTTACAAAATTAAAAACTAGACTTCCATATGTGTGGAATAATCTATTAAATATTATAGTGAAAAATTACACCCTCCCTTTAAACCAATGAAAAATCAATCTAGTTGAAAATTTGAAGTTCCTATAAAATTAATAGATTGAAATGGGAAAGAAAAAAATAAAATCAGAATTAAAATTGACCAATGTAATGTTTGGGGAAGTGTTATCCAATTTTCTTCAAACATCAACTTTATTCTAGCATGGATGTTCTAAATGATGCTACCACTTATTCCGAATTATTAATACTAACTGAGACGACAAGACTACCGACAACTCAAGTCACTTGGTAACTAATATATTTAAATAAGAATCCATAAATCCAAAGTAAAAATATGTCAATGAAAATCTAAATAATAAAGGGTCACCAAAGAAGAGAGACACACGATCAAGTAAGAAGAAAATATTCAAACAAATACTAAAAACTAAAAACATTAAAACCATGTGTTTCCTCCAATGCAGTGTTAGGTTTAAAGTCCCCATCTAGAATCTATCCTTTATTGTTTTCTAAGATTGATCATTTAGTGGGTAAGAGTTTGTAAATACTAGACCCCTTAGTGTTTTCTTTTATAAAATTAAATAATTCACATAGAACCTCATGAAACTAAATAACATGAACAAGTCATTTAAAAAAATTCCATCACTTGAGGACTAAGACAGCTTCCACCAGTTGAATTAAAATCTAGAATGTCACTCAACGAATGATGTAGAATAGAAATAAAAATAAAAAGATATCCAAGTTTTTCAGCCTCACTCTAATTGGAATTCCTCACACTCTCTCCCATAATTATTTCATTAATAGGTTCAGGATGTGAAATAATTTTTTCTATAGGTCGGTCACTATCAATAAAAAAATGAATTAAAGGGGAATCGACCTTAGGTGAAGTCATGGTAGAATCCTCAATACCTTCTAAAAATATCTCAAAATCATGGAAAAATATTTCATCATTTAGGTGGTTTAAAGAAGCAGGGTCAGACTTGCTGTCCATATATGAAACAAATATTAGAAACTTTTATAGATCACTCTTAATAGATCCAAAAGACTCACCTTCAACTTAATACTGAATAGAATTAACTATGAACTTATCCTTAGCTCTAATACTTTAACTCTTAGTAGATATAGTACCATGAATATAATGAATTTACTCAAGTTTTTCTGAATAGGAAGTAGTAATATGTGTAAGAACAAGGGTGGGTTGAAAAATATGAAAAGTTTGAGATGAACTATCAACAATATATATCGGTGTTAGAAGGGTCACCCCATGGTTTTGAGAAATTTATTTCATAATTTGGTTCTCAAATATCCCCAACATTTCCATCTATTTTATGGATTCAGAATCATCAAAATGATCTTGAAAATGTGAACTAATAGATTTAGTGATTAAATCATCAATGAGATGATGATTTTCCATTATAATATTAGTTTTTAAAACTACAATGACAACATCAATTAACTTAAAACTCACTTCAAGTGGAGTTTCATTATAGACTAGAAATACCTCTTGATCCTCACAAGCCTGAAGGGTAATCTTACCCTTAGAAACATCAATGATAATTCCAAAAGTGGTTAATAATTGAGATCCTAAAATGATTGCAATGTTTTTTACACACTCCATGTGCAGAACTAGGAATTAAGTGGGAAAGGAATGTTTCCCCACATTAACCAAAAAATCATCTACCCTCCCATAAGGGTAGTCAAATGACCTATCAGCTAACTGTAGTGTCACTGAGGTTGGATTCATCTCCAAAAGGACCAAATTTTTTAGCAAAGTGTAGGGAATAAGATTGATGCTAGATATTAAATCACACAATCCCCTGATCTCCTAACTTTGAATAGTTTTTTAAGAAATGAAGAACTAACGAGATCTTTTAGTTTGGGAGGAATATTGTTTTGAACCATAGCACTGCAATCCTCATTCAAACTCACTATGGATATATCACCATAATCCCTCTTACTAGCTAACAACCACTAAAAAAATTTCATGTATGAAGTGATTTTATTCCAATATTCTATAAAGGTAATGTTAACATTGAATCTCATAAACATCTAAAAAAACTTGAGGTAATCAGTTTCACTAGTGATTTCAGTATTTTTAGAAAATGGATGGGGGGTAATTATTCAAAATGGGTGAGTTATTCCCCTCATCCTAAAAAACCACTTTTTTCATTCTATATTTTATTAAATCCCATTTAAATTTACTTTTCTATTTGACTTTATCATTTTAATTTTCAACAATTTTCTATGTTTCTCCTGGTCGGTAGAATTTTCTAGATTTGGTATTTTCATGTTCTTTAGTCTTAATTTCAACCTGATCCTTAATTAATATTGTCTATATTTTCCCCTATCTAGTTCTTGAATTTTAAGGTCTGACCTAGTTATTACTTCCATTAAATTTTCTATTGGGTTTGATTTAGTTGTGTTGGGCAGTTTCCATTTATCTATACCTCCAAAGTATCAAGCCATTTGACCCTTCTATATTTCCAGACTATTAATTTTAGAATCAGTGTCTTTTTCAGATAAAAAAATCACTTAGCATATTTTTCATCATTACCTTAAGTTCCTCTTGACAATTTGAAGATTAATCCCCATATTAGCTTGAATTATAAGGTATAGGCTATGACTAGTAGCCTTGGGGAAGTGGTCTGTTTGAATATACCATTCTCTCTAAATGATAGGTTAAGATCATTTTTATCCAAAATTTTATTGGTTGGAAAAAGGATCATGGATACAATGATTCCTATAACTATAATCCCCAAAATGAGACCTCTCATTAGATTGAATAGGGAGATCAAATTTGGAATAATAATTTTTTAGTGTGACTAAATATCCCACAGTGATAACATTGCTCCCTTTAAACGTGAGCATTAATAACATTAGCTTGGGTATTGGTTTCATCCCTATGGATGGCTCTCTTTCTAGTGAACTTTTGTTAGTACTTTCGATCCAAATTATCAAATAGTTTTTTAAGTTCATCGGTAGTGGAATTAGAGATGAAACCCCAACAATATTGGCTCACTAGGTTCTAGTGGTAAGGGTTTAGGGCATTGTAAAAAGCTTCCCTGAGCATATGGGGAGATAATAGACGATTGATACTTTTCCAAAGAATACCTGTGAAACTATCCCATTCCCCAGGAATAATATCTCCCTTATCTTGAAAAAAGTCAGTGATCTTGTGCCTAACCTCACTAGTGGTGTTCGTGGGATATATTTTAGATACAAAGGCATTGAAAACCTCATCCCGGGTTTGAAATATTTCCACATATTTATTTGGAAACCAATTCCTAGAACTCCCCTTAAGATATAATGGGAATAACCACATCCTCAACTCCTACTCACTTAGATCTTGTAGAGAAAGTTACTAGATAGAAAAATAAAAATCACTAATGAATTCAAGTGAGTCCTCAACTGAAAGAACATTGCATGATGGTAGCTAATGAAGATGATACTATTTGATATCATAGATCATAAAACTACAGGGAATCGTCATAAAATATGGGTTTCTTTACACAGTTAGAATTTGAAGATCCCTAGGTCTAGGTATCTTAGGGGCATGCACCAAAGGCTTTGGAAAATTCAAAATTTCAATTTCAACTCTGTTTTCTAGACTTTCCATTTATAATTTGAATTTATTTTTAAGGGAATAAAAATGTTTTTTTATTTCATAAATTTGAGTTTAATGTTCTACTTTATATGACCTAGTGTGCAAGTAAATTAAGAAAAAATATTGATATTTTTTTTGTAAAATTTTAATATTTTATTATTTTTTTAATGTTTTTACTATTTTTTAGATTGTTGTACATATATATTTAATTTATTTTTGGAAGCATGATATTTCCCTAGAAAATATGATAAAATTTGACAATGATTCTATTAAACTTAAATAAATTTAAATTTTATATAACCTTACTAACTACTAGTGTAATGGTAAGAAGAACGTCAAACCACAAAAATGACTAAAACTGTTCCAGTGAAAAAAATCTAAAACAAGAAAAAAAACTAAAACTAAAATGAAAATAGTGAAACTGGAGTGCATTGGATAGAAATAGAATGATTAAAGGGTGTAGTGAGAATAATTTCTGACAGAGTGAAAAAAAAAATTTGTGTGTGAGATTAGGAAGATCAGACTATTATGAATTGAATAAAACATTTTCTTTTTATACTTCAATTGACAGAAATTGAATTAGTTCTAAAAAAATGGTGTTCATCCACTGATCTCTCACTTTAGTAGAACAAAACATCTATTTCATCTTTCCTTATAAATAATAGTTCAATTATCACTTAGGAATAAAAATGATTCTCAATGGAAAAGATAATATAAACCTTTTCCATTTTTAGTACATTGGATAAAATTCAAAGGCAAAGTTCTTAGTATTGTCTCCTGTTAGTACGTAACATACAGAATAAAATAATAATAAGTAAGAATGAAAAAAGATATCCAAGATTAAGGTGAAATGATTCAATTTCATATATTAATAATATAACATAATAATAATTTCAAATCATGATAATTTGACCCCCTCTATAAAATTTATATACACATTCTAATAATGAAAACAATGATGGAAATAGGAAGAAAGAGAATATAAAACATTTCTTTCAAGATTAATTCCTTCCTCAAGTTTTTGATCCAATCCTATGCTCTAATCTTGGTTGCCTATGCCTTACTCTGTTCACTGGTCCAATTGATGGAATAAATGATGGTCGATCGGGAGATTATATTATGTGGATGGAAGGAAATAGAATGGGTGAGTGGGGTTATTTCAATTGATAGATGGATGGGATATGTGTGAGGGATGATCATATCCTACTTCTGAAGTGATGATGCGTGTCTAGATACATATGGAACTGTTTAGATGAATCTACTTTAACTTCCCAACATTGCGTACCTCACCTCTATTGACATAGTCAATGCACATACCTACTATTTCTACTATCCACATGGTGGGTTGGTCACTATACTTCTTCAAACTATAATAACTCAAATGGATCTCCCCAATAGCTTGTGGTATGGCACCCTCAAGGATGTTCACAAAAAAACACAAATGAAAGAATATGAAAAAAATTAAAATTTTACTAATTATTATTAGTAAGAAATAAATATAAGAAAAAATATACATAAATATATAAATTACAAATAAAAAAGTTATTATTATGATAATATAAATTTAAATAAATATATACTTATTATTATAGAAATGAGTACACTTATAAATATATAAATATAAAAATAACTATTGCTATATTAAAAATAATTAAATATAAATATTAATTATAAAATTATTAATATGAAAAATATGTTAATATTTTAATTATAATAAAAATCATTATATATATATTATTATAATATATAATTATATATTATATAAGTAAAACAGAAAATTGTGTGTGTGTGGGGGGGGGGTCTTATGGATAAAATTTAGATGGGAGGGGATCTTTAGGCTGAGGTAGGTACTCGGGGAGGCTTAGAGGTGCGAGGCAGCAGATGGTGACTCAACTTTGAGTGGGGGACTTGGGGTTCTTCACTGGTTGTCAGATTTATTTTCTTCTAGAGATTCTAAGTTTCAATAAAGGTGGATACAGTTTCAACTTTGAGCGGTGGTGACAGTGATTCTAGTAGTGGTTTTATGGGGTTGCAAGGGCCCGGGTTTGATGGCATCGACCTTGGGTGGCAGCACAATCAAATTTGGAAACCTCACCTTCAAATCCAATGGGGGAGGCATTGGTTTAAATGAGGCAGTTGAGGTGGTTACGATTCTTCAAATCTGGTGATAGTTCAGGGTTCTCAATTTCCTATCAAGTTTGATTTGTAATGTTGAGATATGGGTTCGTAATGGAAATTTTGAGATTCTATATTTTTTTAGTTTATCATATTTATATTTGAGGTAGAATCAGATTCATTGTTGTGTTGTCAGTGAGAGATGAATTGGGATGGTAGTGGTGGTGGTGGGGGGGTGTTAGTTTGGAAGAAGTCAAATGGTGGGTTAAAAGGATAATGATGACTCAAAGTGCTGGCATTGAGTAAGAATACACCATTGGTTTGAAGTCCAAATGTGGGTGGAAGAACAGGGGGCATGTGGTGACTCCATAGTCACCATTGAAGAGGGTATTGTTTTTGAGTCTGGTAGTGGAAAATGACCCACTCTTGAGGAGGCACAATAGAATATGGAGGGCCAATGGTGGGTTGGTAGCTACCATTGGGTCCAATGGAGGATAGAATTAGTGGCGGGTAAAAAGCATAGTGGTAGGAACACCTAAAAAAGAGAAATAAATTAATTTTATGAATAACAACTAAAAAATAAAAACATGACACAAAAAATTAATATCAACAAAATAAGAATAATTTATTTTGAAATTAAAATAATGAATTAAATTATTGAATTTTAAACAATAATAAAAAACAAATTGAAAGCCGAACTAATTGAAATGATGAATTAATTGAAAGAGTGAATTAAATTAGAATAATAGAAACTTATGAAAGGAACAAATTGGTTACAAATGAATAAATTATCTAAATAAAAAAATGTAAAACAAATTAAAAACTGTAAATTTTGAAATAAAATTTTATTACAGAATTAATAAAAAGTATTTAATTAATTAAATTAATAAATTGGAAATTATGGAAATGAAAAATAATTATGTAAATAATTAAATAAATAATAGAATAAATGAAATTATTATTTCTTTGATAAACATAAAACATGAAACAAAGATAATAAAATACTAAATGTTGAAAATTATTATCTAAAAATATAATGAATTACTTAATTTTAAAGAATTATTAAAAATGAAAAATTAACCACTAAAAACATATTTGAACAAAAAATACATGTTTTATTAGTTATATACTAAAAATATAACATTTGATAATTATTAAACAATAAAAATATAATAATAAAACGTGAATAAAATACAAAAAAGGAAGGGGTAAAAAATTTGAAAACTCAGAAACATCATTCATTTTCAAAATCAAACATAAAATATTAATTAAAAATAAATTTTAAAAAAATAACCTTAAAATAAAATTGGTGTGATATAAACATTGAATTATATAATAATATATGTGAATTTCTATGTTTCATCAATAAGAATCTTGGATGAATCCCTGTAAAAAGGGGGATTTAAAGATCCCCCAACACGAGTCTAGGGTGATTAGGGGTCGAGTGGAATACTTAGTAGAAAATTGGGTTCAAATGGAAAAAAATGTATTTATAGAGAAATAGTATTTTACAAGACAAAAATTAAATGCCTAGGACCACATTACTTACCTCCCAGACATAAGGTATTCTATGGCACAACCCAAGGGACCACTCCGTAGCCCCCTGTTCAAACTGTGTGTCTGAGGAATAAATTTAATATCTTATAAAGTGGATCTAGTGGCTACAGTTCAACGTTAAGCACCACACCCCGACCACCCCGGAAAAGGCAGTAGTCCTTGAAGTCTGCTACATCACAATAGCCCATTCCACACTACAGCCTCACGAACACCATGAAAGGCCTAAATTACAGTCTAGCTCCTTGAAGTATCCATTACTGAGAAGATAGTAGCCATGAAATTCCCTATGATATCCCCTACACCATATCTAGGATCCACCATGCCACACCCATTGGTACTAAGATACAATTTATCCCTCCAAGTCACAACCATTCCATTTTTTATAGTGGCACCCTAATTTTCAAACAAACACCCTCCAAACATCATGGAACTACCTCAAGGTCCCCTAAAACTCAAAAATTAAAAAGGGATCGAATTCTAGGATCTGAAAATTTACATCATATATCTCTCAAAACATTCTCATCCTCGATAATCTAAAACAAATCTTGGAGTGAAGGAAATAGAAAAAGGGTCATTCGAACATCCACCCTACGAGACACCTCACAAGAGTCTCACCATAATAGGATCTCAACCAAATCACTCAGAGGAAATAAGTTGAAACCACACAAAAACAAGAATGAGATCTAAACACTCTCCCATAGGAGATACCTCTCAATGGTAGAAAGTCAAAAATAGGGCAATAATAGAAAACCATATCATAAACTAGAAAAGAGTTCAACATCCAAAAACAAGAATTACAAAAATATAAGAGCTAGAAAACAACTTGGGGATAATGAGAACATATCTAGGAATAACATTCCTAGGTACTCTTTTCTATGCCTCCATGATTCCACCAGACATGAACCAAGGTAATGGAACCCCCACGCAACACATTCTCATGGTAGTCCTGGATCTCCGTAGACTAATTCTTAAAGGCCACATCATCATCAACATAAATCTCACCTCAATAAATGATTTGAGAGTTATCATGAAGGTAACAATGAATATTTTACATGTGAAAAGTATCATGTATTTTGATCATCTATGGGAGAAGTGATATCCAATACACTATGAATCCAAGATGAGCCAATACATAGAAAGGTCCAACAAACTAAAGAGAACACTTACCCCCATAACCAAACATTCGCTACCTAAAATGAAGATTCACCTTCAGAAACACAATATCTCTAAAATCAAACTCTAGAGGTCTATTAATATATTGAAAATAGTATTTATGATGATCTTTCAATTCTTTTATCCTCCCATGAATCACTTGAACCATATTTATCATATTCTATACAATATCTAGCCTAATAATTGCTGAATCTCTTATCGTAATTGAACAAAAATAATAATGTAAAATTCAACCCTATAAAACTTTTAGCATATCTATACCAATTTTTGGAGTTTTTATACCATTATAAGAAAACTCAGCCAATAACAGGTGCGTCATCCGAAAACCTCTAAAATTGAGGACACAAAAACAAAACATGTATTCAATATTCTGGATGGTCGAATCTCTCTAGCCATCCATCTATGGATGAAAATTAGTGTTAATGATTAACTGAGATCCAAAATTATGATGAAGACCTCTATACACCCAAGAGGTAATGCGAGGATCATGATACAAGATTATCATCCTCCAAACTTTGTGGAGTCTCCCACCTCCTCCAAATCTTGCATCGACAAAAAATATATTGATATAGAATCCCTGAACACTATAATGTGGGATTATTTCATAAACAAGTATTTAAGTCCATCAATATTTCCTCTAACTTCCATTGAGGAACATCTAGAGATTGGATAAATCTATTATGAAGATGGTGCTAGACCTTCACCTCCGGGAGACCAAACATTGAGAAATAAACTTTGCAACTCCACACTTCATCCTAGGCCACCAAAACTGACCTATCCAATCTTGGTATATCTTTTTTAGGCCAGGATGTATCACAAATGGTGAGATATGGAACTCATAAATAACAACCTCATTAATTTATAAAGGAATGAGAATCCCCCATGGAATAAAACACAGTGTTTTTCATCCTCAAACAAACCATTATGGGCATCACTAAAAACACTATCCAGACCTCCACCTCAGAATCCCCTAGTCAGGAATCCTCCTCCTAATGAACCAAAGAAGACTGTACTATCATCTAGAAAAGACAACATCTACCTCCAACCTCTCTTATATAATGATGCATCATTGAGATCTCTTTCATCACTCTTTAGGAATCTCCAGACTCATGCATGACATCACTATGTGAATTTCTTATTATCAAATCACCCAATATATTTCACTTGCCTAATGAATATGAAATATTATTGTCATAACACTACAATAATTCCATCCACATTCACTATATTATGTTCAAGTTAGACTGGGAGAATACATACCTCGAGATCCTATGATTGGTAAAAAATAAAAAATGATCACTGATGCGGTAATGTCACCACAACATCCAGGAAAATGCCACTACCTTGACATCGAGATCATGGGTGGCATAGTTGAAGTCATGGATAAAAAACTAATGAGACCCATAAGAAACAAAAGATCTCTATTGTATTAGAATAAAATCCAACCCAAGATTCAAATTATCATAGAAAACCTCAAACTAAACTTATTCTATTGGAAAAAAGACACAACTATAATCTTACCTTATACCCACAATTTAGAATCCTGAATATGACCCAGAAAACCATGGGTATAGGATATAACCATGGTTCATATAACTATTTTTGATCAAGGTGTCGATATAGGGATATACCCACAATTTCTATAGAAATTGTTCATATATAATATTTGGGTTTCTTAATAACCAAATTTCACTTGAAATTGTGGGTATATATCTACACCCATGGTTCTTAAAATTGTGGGTATAGACTGGTGTCTATATTTCTTGTATACACATTATTTTTTTAAATCTAGGTATAGATACCTACCTCTATTGGACAATAACATCACCACCCAAAACATCTCATGAAACCTACAAATAAATTAAAAATCATGGTACACATTTAATATGGTACACTTATTATATAATTAGTATTCAACCATTAAGTTATAAATAGTTTTTCAACCCATTTAAAATATATAATATACATATACAATCCACATCATCAATTAGTTTTAGTCATCCACACAAGTCTCATTAGCTAAAATAAATAATGGAGGGAATCAATATCTCCCTGATCCCCAATAGTGCCATCATAATCATCACCGTCACTAGTGGTTAGAGCACCATAATAATAATAATAATAATCATCATCATCGTCACCATCACTATCATCATCATTATCTTCACCACCAACATTGACACCACCCCCACTAGTAGTATTATCTTCTTTATCTCCACTAAGACCCTCATTAACATTACTTAGGGTATCATATAAAGAGAAAAATGATGTCATAGATGAATATAGAATAGTATCATCCTCAAATGGATGTGATGGACATATAACAAAAAAAGATTTTAGGAAGTGTTCAGTGACTTGTTTACTTATTTCACGCTTCAATATAGAAATATTTTTGGCCTCAGCTACTTCTGCATGAGTGTTTTGTATCTTGGAGGTGTGATAGGTTTGATAGGTTCCCAATTAGGGATAATACCTTATGGGGATTATATTTTTCTTGGGTCGACATCTGACTCTCCCCTGGTGCTCTTCACATATTACCCATATCAAATGTTAATTTTTTCATAAGTTTTCGTCTTCTTTAATATAGAGGACCTCTAGGGAACACTATTGAAAAATATAAACAAGATATCAAAATATGTATTATGTATCAAAATTTGAAATATAAATAAAAATATTTACAATCATTTCTTGGGTCTGTAAATTTATAGAACTTACATCCCTTTTCTTCCTATATGAGTAAAATAATTTATCTTGAGGCATACAACCTTAAAATCCCAATGCTTCTTGATGAAAACTAAATTGATTACTATAATAGTACATTACTGAATAATATAAAATTTATAAACTAAGAATGAATTAAAATTTTAATTTTTTTTGAAATCCATAAAATAAAGAAGAATCTAAATAAACATTTAATCAGAAATTTAATAATAGTGAAATAACATAATAAATACCTAATAATTAGCATTATAAACATTTTTATGATATGTATTCCTCTAGTATGTTCATTTTGATCTAATTATATTTTTGTTACATTATTTGGTTTTCCAGTCACTTAGTAATTTGGCCAAATTCCCAATTTCCAAAATGGAAAAAATCCAATTGGCCAAATGGGAAAATTGACAAATAACCAAGTGGCCAAAATATCCAAACTCCAAAATGGCCAAATGGCCAAATTCTCAAATGGAAAAATGAAAAAATGGATAATTGTTCAACTGTTAATTTTTCTAATTGACCATTTGGCTATTTGTCCATTTTTTCCATCTTGAAAATTGGCCAAGTTCCCAAATTCCCAAATGGACCTTTCACCATTTGGTCATTTGGACATTTGAAGCCTATCTAATAGAGAGATACCAAAATTTTAACTTTATCAAATAAGTACCTTATACTAAAGTAACAATATAAAGACATATATTATTTCTATTAATATTAAATTACCTTGTGTATCTCATGCTTGGTAATTATAGTGCACCCCAAAGTGTGCCAATATGTCATATAATATTTTTGATTTATTTTTTTTCCAACACATCCTAAAAAAAAATCAATACAATTTATGAGAATTAAATTTTAAATTAAAACCATTAAAGATTAGGAATACCTTAAACCCATTAATCTTCCAATATGTGATCATTTATTGATAATTTCTTATTGGATAGTCGAGGAATATTGGTCGAATCACTAAATTAGAACCGACTCTACTCTTCCAACCAACATATAATTCATGCATCAATGATTTCCAAAATTCCCCAATATCCATCAACTGTGTGACTTTAGTACCTTCCATACCGGGAAAGTAAAACTAACACTGAAAAAAACATGTTAATTCATATAAATAAATAAATAATATATATATATATATATATCAATTTAAAAAATTTTCTTACCCATATATCTTCCCATGAATTTCTCCTTGATTTCATTACAATTATGAATCTATGAGACTGGTTCCACCAGAATGATATTACTTTACTTGGATAAAGTTCCCATAACACTTCTACACTGCTTGGCATTTTTCCGTATCATTAGATTGTTTTCATTATAATCCACCATTATACTATAGGATTCATGAATATAGGTGGTCCCACATTTCCTATTAGAAGATCCCACTAAATAAGATAAAAGGTAAAAATAATAAGTAACTCACAGTACAATAGGAAAAAATGAAGTCATATAATTCGATACACTTATAATAAAAAAATTCTGACGAAGGATGCTCATTAGGCTCTAAGATATCTATGGGATGTCTGGAATCAGTATCGTCTGAAGGATGTGCATATTCTATTGCATGCACTAGGTGATATGTATGCACAGTAGGGTAATATGAAGGAACATAATCATTAGATCTTGGATGGATAGTAGGAAATAGAGGCGATGTAGACATGGATTTATAAGGATATAAGGGTTGGGGATACCTCATAGGATATTAATATGTAAAAGGTGGTAAAATCACTAGAGGTTATATAGGCATGGTATGAGAAAATAGAGGCTAAATGAAATGATGATGGAGTCATGGGTTCGAACATCATTGGATCCTTAAGTGGGGGATGGAAAGGTGTGGTAGATGGGGTTTCTTTGGCCATTTAGGGTGTGAATGAGTATGATAAGTGCTCTATGTATCTCTAGGAGATCCCCACTTATGCCCATACTAGTATGATGATGAGAAGTCAAGTCTAGTTGAGATTAATTTCCCTAAATAAATTGATAAACAATAAGAACATAGTCTTAAATGTAATGTAGAAGAAAAATATTACAATTATTATTTTCACTAAGGGAACTAGGGGAGGCAACCCCAGATCACACATCCAATGATCATGATCAAATAATCACTTCCTTTGAGCTTCTTCAATATCAATAATAGTCTACATAAAAATGAAATGTTCATTTTTTAGAAAGAGTTTTTAATTTTTTTTTCAAACAACTTATAAGTAAAATAAATCAAAAACAATTTCATAACATGTTTTAGAAACTACAATTAAAATAAGTTATAAATTTTTTAAAAACATGTTTTAAACTTGGTTTTATAAATTAGAATAAATCTAATTAAATTTAATTAAAACAAATAGTACTAAAAAAACATATCATTCCAAACTAAAAAAAAATTAAAGTAATTATAATAGTACCAACCTAGGAAACCCATGTCAAGGTAAACTAAATGAACTATGAACATATAAATTCACTTATATATATTACCCAAAACTAATTTAATTTCAATATAAATTTTAAAAATAGGACAATTTGATTTATAAAATACAATATTCTAGTAAACACCAATGGGGGTGTCAATGGTGTTAATTTTTCCCCACCATTATGAAAAATATGTCTTGTGATTACTTAAATAATGACACCATAATTATGTATCATACGATATTTAACATAAAACACTAATTTTTACATTGATACCAAAATATATGGTACATTAGTAGCTATGAATTGAGTCATATAAATAACTCTAAATCCACAGTTATTAATAAGTGTACCACATCACATCATTGAATCAAACCTTTTACATTTAATCATAGTGACTCAATCATGAGAGTAGTAACCATATAAATTTTTTTTGTCAATGAGTCAACAATGAGACACATTTTCCTATTAAGGTATACTATTTGATGCACTGGAATAACATTTTATTGTTGTATTGAACCTAAATCTATCATGCTATCTTTGAATTTTCACCGCCTGATTAGTTGTAACAAATTTATACCCATTGATTATTAAAGATTTTCATTCATGAACCAAATAATTAGTACCAAAAGTAAATGTTCTTAATTATTTTGAAATAGATTCAATAGGTAAACTCAATACCTAAAATATATATAAATAATATAAATAAATTAATATTTATATTTTAAGTTAATTAAAGTAATGTACATAACATTGATTTCAACCAAGCAGGAAACTCATTGATATGCAAAGACTATATCCTTCTTAGAGGAAAAAATCAATGAAATATACCAATAATTTGTTTATGTTACCTATATAAAATGATAATAAATGTTTAAGGTATATGTGAAAGGATATATTATGAGATATAATATAAATATTTAAATTATTTACTTGAAATAGTCATTGGAAAAATCATAGTTAAACAAGACTATACGATTTTCCACATATCACCCTTTAAGGATCAATGTAGCCAATTTATATGTCCAAGAAATTATTTTTATTTTGGGAAGAGATGGAAATGAGATCTCAGTTTCCTCATACTTGTCATCTTTATTTTTCATTGGCCATTTATGTCTTGTTCTCACATATAACCAATACATTGAAAAAATGTTTATACATTATTGATCTATATTACCCCTCATAATTGAACATTAAGTATGATTATTGTTTCATAAATAAGATTTAATTGTTCCCATATTTATTTCAATGGGATACATTAACTAAAAATCAATGGGTCCCCCATGAAGTGTTTCATTTAGAATATCAACGGTTAAATGCAACATGAAAGTCAAAAAATGATGCAGGATTTTTTTTCAATATCATAGAAAATTAATGGCTCCAATTTCTTTATTTTTATCAAGAAATACTTGGATAACCATTTATAATAAAGGTATCAAAAAAATTGGAATAATAGAATTTCCATCAACCTTACATTACTGGATAGTAAATTCTATACTACTATTAGAATAAATTTATGAAGAATGATGTGATAACCATGAGTTTTTAGGGATTTTAGTATCGAATCCCTTAGATTGAATCATTTTGATATATTTATTGAATAACTATAAAGACCATTGATTTTCTTCAATACCTATATAAATTTGTTTTTATCTAAAGGTGTTATCATATAAGCATCACACATGACTTTCTATTTGTTTTCACCAATGAAAATTGGATGTAGTTTTGGTCAAATACCCTAATACAAGAAGTCCCAATGAGATAGAAAGTTATATTTGGTATTCCACTTGATATTTATAAGAATAAAAATAAAAAATTCACATATATTTATCTCAATGTGCATTACTTATAAAAAATTATGTAACAATTTGGTTGACCAATATGAAAATAAAAAAAACTTTTATTTTTCTAATTGTAAGAGGCTTCACTGTCAACATTCCCCCAATTTTTAGATTTCATCTTACCTTTACCTAATGAAAAAATGAAATCATTCCATCAATTAAGAACATAATTTCACAACAAATGTTGAGGTGTTTGTTCAGTTTCAATAACATTATCAAGACTTTAATGATTCTTCTTGTATTGATGATCTATTAGCAAGAATCTTCAATGCCCTATAAAACTGAAACTATAATGATTGTACAAATATTCCTAGACTATCCAATAATAGGATATGATATTTTTTCCTTCATAATATAACTAGAAATAATTTCATAATAATGGAAATAATTTAAATTCCATAGAAGGTAATCATGCAAATGAAATATATTTTTTGAAGAAGCATTGAATTTTCATACACCCATATACCAAAGATACTTATACTCTCTTATTAATGGTTTCAAGTAGATGTATATATCATTTCTAGGGTAAAAAAATCTGTATATTAGTATACTGAATAAAGTGAAAGGTTTTTTAGACACATACACAGAGTAAGATTATAAATGTGAGTAAAAATAGGTCATGTTCTATGAGGAGTAATCATTTGACCAAATCAATTGAAACCATCAAAATATTGAACCAACCTAACATTATGCACCCTAGATTCAAAATAAGTATATTGTGCATCGAATTATTTCCATGAAAACCCTTCTATAGGATGAACCAACTCATCATTATCTTTAATTCTACCAGTATCATGGCATCACATATTAGTTGATATTTCTACAGACATGAATAGATTTTGAAGCCGAGAATTAATTTAAAGTGCCACATGAATTTATGTGGAACATGCGACGGTGTTCCGTCTATATTTTCCTTCCATAAAGATCTACCAAATTATTTAAAATCATTATGGTTTTCTATTTCCTTCCAAAATAAACTAAAATATTTTGGAAAATCATGAATTTTATTATTAAAAAATATAAGATTATTTATTGACTTTCATTCCTTATAATTATTTGAAGGAATATATACACTATCAGAAAGAAATTCCTTCAAAAAAGAAAGATTATAATCAATAGAGGTATTATAAATTATATATATGGGTTTTCCATGATATAACCACATTAAAAATTTAAATTTTTTCATTTTATTACATTCATAATATACAGGAGTTTTCGCATCATCCATTAATTTTTTCACTCTTTAAACATCATCATCTTCATTCTTTTCCTCAGGTGTATTGATATCATTATCTTATTATTCTAGCATACTATATATCTTGGGATGACGTACAAATGAAAACCAATTGAATATAAAATTCTTTATATGTCACGACCCGCCCTCAGTGTCCGTGCCGTGACTACCCCATGCCCGCCTTCTATAGGCCAGGGGCTGGCGACTAGCACCAAGGTGTAAATCCCGGTAAAAAGGGAAGGCATTGCCTTTGTAAAGTAAACAAACACCACAGAGAAAGCAAGCGGAAAGTAAACACTAAGCAAAAGAAGAGTACAACTGAAAGTGCAGAAAAGTAAATGGGCCAGTATACAAACCCAAACTGAAAGTAAAGTACAACTCGAAAGGGAAAACAACAACTGAAAAGTAAAGCCGCTACACCGAGCTGTCCACTGGAAATCCCACCTGAAGGGTGGGTACAGATTGCTCCACTGCTCCACGGGTCCCGCCGTCCGCTCCGGGCACGTCCCGCCTAGTGTTCCACCTCCGGGTACCGTCCCGCTCTGCAAGCCTCAGCTAAGGTCAACGCTGTCCGTCGTCTGCAACCAACACAACGTAGTGCGGGCAAAGCCCGTGCAGGGGTGAGTATAAGCTACTCAGTAGGGACCCCGAGACCCTTGAAGGTCTCTCAAATCCACAAAGGATAAACCACGAAGAAAGGTACAATCACGAAGTAACAACCGACACTGCTTAGGTATATGCCCATACATATACCTAAGTCATGAATTTTCAAATACGCTCCAAACTCCGAGCCCAAGTACAACTCAGTCCACACAGGAAAGTAAACGTATTCCACACAGGAAAGCAAAACGTAATCCACACAGGATTGCACAACACAATCCACACAGGAAAGCAAAACGTAATCCACACAGGATTGCACAACACAATCCACACAGGAAAGAAAAACGTAATCCACACAGGATTTCACAACACAATCCACACAGGAAAGCAAAACGTAATCCACACAGGATTGCACAACACAATCCACACAGGAAAGCAAAAGGTTTCAGCTCACACAGGTATACTTCTTCAAAGGACGATAAAGATGATCTCTGATCCATCTAAGTCGTCGGACCCACGAAGGATCGATAGGTAACTAACCCCCGCAATGACCCACACAGGATCGGGCCCACACAGGACCTGTAAGCGCTGGCTCACACAGAACCGCTGAGCGCGGACCCACACAGGATCGGACCCACACAGGATCGGGCCCACACAGGACTTGTAGCACTGATCCACGTAGGATCGCTGAGTGTTGTAGTCGTCGTCGTCGAATCCACACAGGATCGGGCCCACACAGGACCTGTAGCACTAATCCACGTAGGATCGCTGAGTGCTGTAGTCGTCGTCGTCGAATCCACACAGGATCTATGTACTGTCGTCGTCGCAGTCACAGTAGCAGTAGCAGCAGTAGTAGTCATAGTAACAGTCGCAGCCAGCACTAGGGTTCCCGCACACAGCAAGCTCGTTCGGAGGGTCCGCTCCACGAGCCGAGAGGCTGATACATCAACTGTCACAAAGTCCAGAGTTGATGTATTCAAAAGTTTCGTATCGTCAACAGGAACTCAACGCAACAGACGGCGCGTCGATCTGACGCCCGGTCTGAGAGTTATTGGCATTTTCGTCCCCGGGGCCCGGTTGGTTTTTAAGGCAAAACCAACCCGACCGTACTCCACCTGCGTCCAAACCTCGGGCGGAGTATGCCAAAAGATCCGTCTCACTAAGAGGAACACAACAAAGCTGACGGCACGTCGATCGGACATTCGTAGCTCAAGATATGAGCGTTTCCGCTCCGAAGGCCCGGTTGGTTTCATGAACGAACCAACCCGGCCGAACTCAAAGTAATCCGAAACCTTGAGTGCGATAAACCGAAACGACCGTCTCGATCCAAGGATCGCATCGCTGCTGACGGTTCGTCAATCGGACGTCCAGTCTGAAAGATATCAGCCTTTCCGTCTCACACCCACCCTGGTAAACTTCCCAGGAGGTCACCCATCCTGATCACTACTCTAAGCCAAACACGCTTAACTACGGAGTTTTAACCACGTAGGCTCCCGAAAAAGAAGGCGCGCCTTGAGTATAGTATACCGAAACGACCGTCTCGATCCAAGGATCGCGTTGCCGCAGACGGTTCATCGATCGGAGGTCTGTGGCTCAAGTTATGGCCAAAAGACCGAAGTCGTCTCGAAAACGGGGGGTCTGGGTCCGGGCCGACCCGGCCCGCCCCCCCTGGTCTGACCCGAACCGGGTCGACCCGGCCCGGCCGGTGGCGGCGCGGCGGCGCGGTCCGGCCAGCGGCGGCGCGGCCAGGGGGCCGCGCATGTGCCGCACGCGGGGGGGTAAACCCCCCCTTTTTTCGGATCTCAACCGGCCTAAGGCCGGCCGTTTCTTTCTCACGCGGGACCCGCGGGTCCCGCCTCCTAACCAAATCGGCGGCCGGCGCGGCCGGCCGCCTTCTTCTTCTCCGCCGCGGCCGTAGCCGCGGCTCTTCCCCGATCTCCGGCGGCCGGTGAGGCCGGCCGCCTTCTGGCTGCTCCGCCGCGGCCGTAGGGCCGCGGCCTTCCTGTTCTCCGGCGCCGGCGAGGCCGGCGAGGCCGGCGCCCCTGGCTGCTCCGCCGCGGCCCTTCATGATCTCCGGCGCCGGCGGCCCGGCTGGCCGCCGGTCGCCTCTTTGTTCCGCCGCGGCCCGTCTCCGGCCGCTGTCTCTTTCGTAAACAACGACGCGGTGCGTTGGCACCACGTTTCTTCATCGCAGCTCGCTCCAGCCATTAATTTTTTTGTTCCTGCGCGGTTGCGACGACACCGCGCTGTCTCCGCTAAATTAACACGAAAGAATAGAAGGGGGAGGAGAATCGGCCGTGTTCGTGCGGTCCGGTCTCCTCCCGTTATAACGATATCAGTTGGCCAATCGTATAAACACAACAATGAAAGTTTCACAAATTTTTAATAAAATTTGGAACTACGCCCAACGGATTATTCTTTCATGTTCGAGGAAATGAAAACACGTAATTTAAAAAGGACAAACCCCCTACCTTGAAAATTGACGTCACACGTCGGTTATCGCGGAGGAAGGCGTCGCGGCGTCGGACGTAGATTCCGTGGACGTCGGGGTGCGTCCGAGGAGGGAACGACGTCTCTTCACTTGTTGCTTAAGACGAAGAAGAGAGGTACGTTGTCGTTGGCGATGATTACCACGGTCGGCGACTTCTCCCTTGTCGAGGAGGAAGATGAAGACGGAAGAATCCGGGACGCCGAGTCTCGATGGTCATGGGATCGATGTTCTTTGTCGGAGAAGAACCGTTCTTCACGTTCTTCATCGAAGACGAAGAAGATCTTCAAGTCTCTCAACGATTCTCCCAATCCTCTCAAGTAACAAAGGAACTAACCCAAAAATAAATCAAGCTTACACTTAATTTATTAACACAACCCAACCTTTGGAATTCAAGAGTTTGAATTTCAAAAACTCAAAATTAAACTCACTTATTAATTATACATGAGTTGTATAATTAATTAAAAGTTAAGTTGTCAAGCCTTTAAGAGGGAGGGAGGGGAGTTAGGGAATTTGAGGGGTTTTGGCACATTAAGTGCAAGGGAGTTTAAGGGGGTAGAAGAGAGTTAAGGGGAAGGTGAAGGGTTGGGGCTCATGTGGGCCCCACCTCACCTTAATCCTCACTTGGTTAGTTAGGAACTTGTGATTCCACCCCAACTTCCACACTTAGGATATAACCACTTAAGAAGATAAATAAAATAAATATTGTATAACAAATTTATTTTACTCTTCATTTCATCCAGAAAATTAAACATCTCCTCCTAGGCAAACGCAACTTCGGGAAAGGTCTCCATAAGCGAATATCAGCGCTACGAGTTCATCGGTGTCCTCGGATTTCAATTCTAAGCACCAGATCAAAAGTTAGGAAATCCCGCTCATTCGTTCACTGAACGTACCCGAGCCAAACTTCGGAAATTAATTCTGGGCACTCCGGGCCTCGGAATCAGGTGCCGTCAGAAACTGCGCTCTTGTAAAATTCCAAAGAAAATTAATAAAAAATTTCCCTTGAATTTTACGGGTCTTTACATTACTCCCACCTCAGGGCTTTACGTCCCCGTAAAGATACATCAAAACTAGGGAAACAAATGAGGGTACTGAGCACGCATCTGAGCCTCCCGCTCCCATGTGCTTTCCTGGAGGTTCTCGTGCTGCCATCTGATGCGCACAAGAGGAATCGATCACCCACGTAGGACCCGCTCATGTCGATCCTCTATCTCCACCGGGACCTCCGTAAAAGTCGCCCCATCGTCAACGTCAAGCTCCCCATGGTCAATGATGTGCATCGGGTCATGCACGTCTCTCCTCAGCTGAGACACGTGGAAGACATCGTGCACCCGGTGCAACTGAGGTGGTAGAGCCAGGCGATAAGCCACCTCACCATTCCTGCTGAGGACCTGGAAGGGTCCGATGAAGCGCGGAGATAACTTGCCGCCTCGGCCAAATCTCTGAATACCACGTCGAGGTGAGACCCGCAAGAAGACGTGGTCGCCACCCTCGAACTCCAGTGGCCTCCGCTTCCTGTTAGCATAAGACTTCTGTCGGCTCTGAGCTGTACTCATCCGCCCCTGGATGACCTGAACCATCTTAGGTCCCACAGGACCTGCAAGATTTGTTCTTTGCTGATAAGAGAAATCTGGTCTCATCCCCTGGATGAACCACATTCTTCGCCTAAAACAGTCAATCCTAACATGGATGATACTAATCCATACCAAGGATGACGTCGTAAGGCCTCGACGCTACTACTAAGAGATTCAACCGTTACTCTCGCCTCCAAGGGTTGAGTCACACTGTCGGCATCAGTGTGTGGTAACTGGGTCTCCTCTAGTAGATGTCTCACAAGTGAGGGTCAAGTCAATAGCCAAAACTGGAACCTCTTAGTAACATCACGAAAGAGGACAGGAACGAAAATATCACAAAGGTATGCGTCTTTTATTATTGCAGCTCATAATACAAGACGCTACACAAAAGCAACAATGAACCAGAAGTACAAAGGATGTATCCACTAGTTCTGCTCCTGTCCATCGGCTCCCAGAGCTCCATGATCGAAGGCCTCGGCTGCCTGAAGCTGAGCTCTCGCATGTCCACCTACTCCCTGTGGTCGTGGCGGACCTCCTGATGGTGGTGGTGGTAGAGCCTCAAAGCGTCGCCCACCACCTGCTGCTCGGCCAGCTCCTCTGCCTCGTCCGCCTCCTCCCTGCGGACCGCCACGGTCGAACCTCTTCCTCTGCCTCGGTGGTTCCTCAACCATCTACTGCTCCTCCGCATGGCGGGTCGGGCAGTCACGAGCCATGTGGCCTTGCCCGCCGCATGCAAAGCACTGTCTTCCACTCAAAAGACTGGCTCCGCGCTGTGTGCCCTGCACTGCTGAGCCAGTGCCCTGAGGTCGTCTGCCTGAAGGTCTGGTCTGTCTGGACCCCTGAGTCATCTGTCGGCTACCTTCTACCGAAGACTCCGCTACGTGCCGCCCTGCGGTGGGTCGCTGTGCTGGTGTAGACTCAGCAAGGAAGATCTCGATCAGAAGGGCCCGCTCCAGTACTCCTGTCTGAGTCGGTATGCTGAGGGAGATCAGCGATGCCCTGATCTCGTGTCTCAAACCCTGCTCAAAGGTCTGGGCCCGGAAGAATGGGTCCCGTACCATGTCGGTCGAGTAGCGCGAGAGATCGGTAAACCTCGCCGCGTACTGAGCGACCGTCAAGATGCCCTGCCGCAGCTGAAGAAGCTCCTGGATACGCACCGCACGAAGGGTGGCTGGAACGAACTCCGAGCGGAAGATGCTCTCAAAGTCCGTCCAAAGTAGAGATGCCTCATCGTGCACCTGGAGTATCAAGCTCCACCATCGTCCTGCTGCTGCGTGTAGTAGGCTCGCAGCGAGGATCACCATGAGGTCTGCTGGTGTCCTCACTAGCCTAAACACTCGTACTACTGCCTCCAGCCATTCCTCTGCTGCCTGGGGATCCGTCTCCCCGCGAAACCTGGGTGGTCGTTGGCGCTGAAACTCATGCAGTGCGCTGAGGCGACGTGCATCGTCAGCGGCTGGCGCTGGAAGCATCGGGGGCTCGGCGGGTAGTGCTACCGCCGGTGCCACTGCTGACAAAGGGCCCTGCACCTAGGCCTCGTCGATCGGTGGGCTGTCTTCACACTCGACTCTCGGAACCCTAGCTAGCTGCCGTCGTGGGGCCATCCTGAATAGGAAACAGGTGCGCCACGGTCAAACAGTATACCTGGTGAGCTGACACAAATAAATCATAAAGAAAACTTTGAAACACACACACAATCAATGTTTTCGTGCATTAAGTCAGAAATCAGAAGTCAGGGTCCTGGTGTACGGATACGTCGGCCGCCGCACCAACACTGGACTCCCTGGACTGATAACCACACTCAATATGCTAAACATTATTGCTTCACATAGAAAAGATCAGAGTTCGCGGTAGAACCGAACACCTCTGATACCAATTTGTCACGACCCGCCCTCGGTGTCCGTGCCGTGACTACCCCAAGCCCGCCTTCCATAGGCCAGGGGCTGGCGACTAGCACCAAGGCGTAAATCCTGGTAAAAAGGGAAGGCATTGCCTTTGTAAAGTAAAAAAACACCACAGAGAAAGCAAGCGGAAAGTAAACACTAAGCAAAAGCAGAGTACAACTGAAAGTGCAGAAAAGTAAATGGGCCAGTATACAAACCCAAACTGAAAGTAAAGTACAACTCGAAAGGGAAAACAACAACTGAAAAGTAAAGCCGCTACACCGAGCTGTCCACTGGAAATCCCACCTGAAGGGTGGGTACAGATTGCTCCACTGCTCCACGGGTCCCGCCGTCCGCTCCGGGCACGTCCCGCCTAGTGGTCCACCTCCGGGTACCGTCCCGCTCTGCAAGCCTCAGCTAAGGTCAACGCTGTCCGTCGTCTGCAACCAACACAATGTAGTGCGGGCAAAGCCCGTGCAGGGGTGAGTATAAGCTACTCAGTAGGGACCCTGAGACCCCTGAAGGTCTCTCAAATCCACAAAGGATAAACCACGAAGAAAGGTACAATCACGAAGTAACAACCGACACTGCTTAGGTATATGCCCATACATATACCTAAGTCATGAATTTTCAAATACGCTCCAACCTCCGAGCCCAAGTACAACTCAGTCTACACAGGAAAGTAAATGTATTCCACACAAGAAAGCAAAACGTAATCCACACAGGATTGCACAACACAATCCACACAGGAAAGCAAAACGTAATCCACACAGGATTGCACAACACAATCCACACAGGAAAGCAAAACGTAATCCACACAGGATTTCACAACACAATCCACACAGGAAAGAAAAACGTAATCCACACAGGATTGCACAACACAATCCACACAGGAAAGCAAAAGGTTTCAGCTCACACAGATATACTTCTTCAAAGGACGATAAAGATGATCTCTGATCCATCTAAGTCGTCGGACCCACGAAGGATCGATAGGTAACTAACCCCCGCAATGACCCACACAGGATCGGGCCCACACAGGACCTGTAGGCACTGGCTCACATAGAACCGCTGAGTGCGGACCCACACAGGATCGGACCCACACAGGATCGGGCCCACACAGGACCTGTAGCACTGATCCACGTAGGATCGCTGAGTGTTGTAGTCGTCGTCGTCGAATCCACACAGGATCGGGCCCACACAGGACCTGTAGCACTAATCCACGTAGGATCGCTGAGTGCTGTAGTCGTCGTCGTCGAATCCACACAGGATCTCTGTACTCTCGTCGTCGCAGTCACAGTAGCAGTAGCAGCAGTAGTAGTCACAGTAACAGTCGCAGCCAGCACTAGGGTTCCCGCACACAGCAAGCTCGTTCGGAGGGTCCGCTCCACGAGCCGAGAGGCTGATATATCAACTGTCACAAAGTCCAGAGTTGATGTATTCAAAAGTTCTGTATCGTCAACAGGAACTCAACGCAACAGACGGCGCGTCGATCTGACGCCCGGTCTGAGAGTTATTGGCATTTTCGTCCCCGGGGCCCGGTTGGTTTTTAAGGCAAAACCAACCCGACCGTACTCCACCTGCGTCCAAACCTCGGGCGGAGTATGCCAAAAGATCCGTCTCACTAAGAGGAACACAACAAAGTTGACGACACGTCGATCGGACGTTCGTAGCTCAAGATATGAGCGTTTCCGCTCCGAAGGCCCGGTTGGTTTCGTGAACGAACCAACCCGGCCGAACTCAAAGTAATCCGAAACCTTGAGTGCGATAAACCGAAACGACCGTCTCGATCCAAGGATCGCATCGCCGCTGACGGTTCGTCAATCGGACGTCCAGTCTGAAAGATATCAGCCTTTCCGTCTCACACCCACCCTGGGAAACTTCCCAGGAGGTCACCCATCCTGATCACTACTCTAAGCCAAGCACGCTTAACTACGGAGTTTTAACCACGTAGGCTCCCGAAAAAGAAGGCGCGCCTTGAGTATAGTTTACCGAAACGACCGTCTCGATCCAAGGATCGCGTTGCCGCAGACGGTTCATCGATCGGAGGTCCGTGGCTCAAGTTATGGCCAAAAGACCGAAGTCGTCTCGAAAACGGGGAGTCCGGGTCCGGGCCGACCCGGCCCGACCCCCCCTGGTCTGACCCGAACCGGGTCGACCCGGCCCGGCCAGTGGCGGCGCGGCGGCGCGGCGCGGCCAGCGGCGGCGCGGTCCGGCCAGCGGCGGCGCGGCCAGGGGGCCGCGCATGTGCCGCACGCGGGGGGGTAAACCCCCCCTTTTTTCGGATCTCGACCGGCCTAAGGCCGGCCGTTTCTTTCTCACACGGGACCCGCGGGTCCCGCCTCCTAACCAAACCGGCGGCCGGCGCGGCTGGCCGCCTTCTTCTTCTCCGCCGCGGCCGTATCCGCGGCTCTTCCCCGATCTCCGGCGGCCGGCGAGGCCGGCCGCCTTCTAGCTGCTCCGTCGCGGCCGTAGGGCCGCGGCCTTCCTGTTCTCCAGCGCCGGCGAGGCCGGCGCCCCTGGCTGCTCCGCCGCGGCCGTAGGGCCGCGAACCTTCATAATCTCCGGCGCCGGCGGCCCGGCTGGCCGCCGGTCGCCTCCTTGTTCCGCCGCGGCCCGTCTCCGGCCGCTGTCTCTTTCGTAAACAACGACGCGGTGCGTTGGCACCGCGTTTCTTCATCGCAGCTCGCTCCAGCCATTAATTTTTTTGTTCCTGCGCGGTTGCGACGACACCGCGCTGTCTCCGCTAAATTAACACGAAAGAATAGAAGGGGGAGGAGAATCGGCCGTGTTCGTGCGGTCCGGTCTCCTCCCGTTATAACGATATCAGTTGGCCAATCGTATAAACACAACAATGAAAGTTTCACAAATTTTTAATAAAATTTGGAAGTACGCCCAACGGATTATTCTTTCATGTTCGAGGAAATGAAAACACGTAATTTAAAAAGGACAAACCCCCTACCTTGAAAATTGACGTCACACGTCGGTTATCGCGGAGGAAGGCGTCGCGGCGTCGGACGTAGATTCTGTGGACGTCGGGGTGCGTCCGAGGAGGGAACGACGTCTCTTCACTTGTCGCTTAAGATGAAGAAGAGAGGTACGTTGTCGTTGGCGATGATTACCACGGTCGGCGACTTCTCCCTTGTCGAGGAGGAAGATGAAGACGGAAGAATCCGGGACGCCGAGTCTCGATGGTCGTGTGATCGATGTTCTTTGTCGGAGAAGAACCGTTCTTCACGTTCTTCATCGAAGACGAAGAAGATCTTCAAGTCTCTCAACGATTCTCCCAATCCTCTCAAGTAACAAAGGAACTAACCCAAAAATAAATCAAGCTTACACTTAATTTATTAACACAACCCAACCTTTGGAATTCAAGAGTTTGAATTTCAAAAACTCAAAATTAAACTCACTTATTAATTATACATGAGTTGTATAATTAATTAAAAGTTAAGTTGTCAAGCCTTTAAGAGGGAGGGAGGGGAGTTAGGGAATTTGAGGGGTTTTGGCACATTAAGTGCAAGGGAGTTTAAGGGGGTAGAAGAGAGTTAAGGGGAAGGTGAAGGGTTGGGGCTCGTGTGGGCCCCACCTCACCTTAATCCTCACTTGGTTAGTTAGGAACTTGTGATTCCACCCCAACTTCCACACTTAGGATATAACCACTTAAGAAGATAAATAAAATAAATATTGTATAACAAATTTATTTTACTCTTCATTTCATCCAGAAAATTAAACATCTCCTCCTAGGCAAACGCAACTTCGGGAAAGGTCTCCTTAAGCGAAAATCGGCGCTACGAGTTCATCGGTGTCCTCGGATTTCAATTCCGAGCACCAGATCAAAAGATAGGAAATCCCGCTCGTTCTTTCACTGAACGTACCCGAGCCAAACTTCGGAAATTAATTCTGGGCACTCCGGGCCTCGGAATCAGGTGCCGTCAGAAGCTGCGCTCTTGTAAAATTCCAAAGAAAATTAAGAAAAAATTTCCCTTGAATTTTACGGGTCTTTACATTTTAGCACTTACTTCTTTCCATTCATGATCATTAGACTGTCGTCTCATCTCTCTATTGTGATAAAAAACATAATAGTTCATTTGAAATATGGATTTTTTATATGGTAGCTAACTTCTTCCCATCATAACCATGTTCTTCCAACCAAATTATAATATTGAAACTGTATACAACCTCGATATAAATCATTGTTAAATGACAAATCTAAAAAAATATCCAAATTATTTTAAAACATAGTTGAAATACGATCGGTATGATACATCCACCTTCTATCCATCCTATTATATGAAAACATTAAATTAAAATCAATAATGTAATCTTTAATTAAAAAATTTATCACAAACATTTTTAATATGAAAGCCATAAAAGTATGCTTGTAGCTAGAAAAACAAATAATAAGAGAAAAAATATATGCTATAAGAGTGGCCTATAAATAATTAACCAGAAAAATTATAAGACATGGAGTGAGAAACGACTATTACACAATCCAATTAAATATATACGCCTTCATGAAATAATGGTTTTTAAAACATCTATGTTTTGAATATGTTATTAATCCATTCAAATATAGTTGTCGTTATAATTGAAAACAATTTGATCAATAATGAAATCACTATGTAACCCAACATCAAAACCACAAAACATGGTATAATAATATCATGTAAATTCTCCCATTATTGATATGAATATAAATAATCATTTAATCCCAATATCATAGAAACTAATATTTTTCAAATAATAAAAATATATCCAAAATGTAAAAAAGGATATGGAATCTAGAATTTATATGATATATAAAAAGGGAAAGTATATATGAATTTAAGATACCTTTAAGTCCATCATATTAGTAAAGTTAAAATTGGGTAGAGTCAGAACATCATGATCCTATCCCATGTAGAGTCAGCATATCAAATTCCAATTCCTTCTTTCAAAACCTATTCATAATTGGATACAATACCATATTAGTGGATCTATCACAAAAATATAACATCTTTAATATTCTTAATAATAGAGATATAAACATGGAAATTTATACTATACTGACTATAATTCAAGAATGATCTCTAAATTCAAATACAAATTAAAAGTATAGTTTAGAGGAAATTAAATAACACTAATAAGAAACAAAATAAAATAAAATGAATGATAAAATCGACAATTATAGAATAATACCATCCTTCTAAACAAATAACAAGGAATATCATATGAAAAAACCGAGGCATACTCTAAGAAATCCAAAAAGGATCATGCATTGGAATAAATTACAGTTAATGAATACTAGAAAAAAATGTATATTTCTTATATAGAGAGGTATTCCCAATTAAATAAACAATTGAGGATAAAATTTAATCGTGAAATGTTTTTATTTATGGTTAATATAACTTATATTATTAAAACATAAGGAAAATATATTTTAAATTATGTTCTATTTCAATTTAGAAAGTATTTAATTTGGCGAAGATCTATCTATATTAAACAATTAATCCATTCCATCCCACTTTATAAAACCCATCCAATAATTCCCCATTGATGAAACCCATTAATTGAGGGAAAGTTCGGTTAGATGGTTTTTAATTCATTTAAATTTCAGTGTAAATAAATGGATAACTACTCAATACATGAAAAATGAACTAAGGAATCATTCTTAAAAAAGAACTAAGTTATACTCAACTTTTAATCAAAAGAGGTCAAACTATGGTTTATACTTTTAATTTTTTCTTAATGAACTAAATTATTGTGTAAAAATTTGTTAATGGAATCCATGTTTCATAAATTGAATATAATCCAAAAATATTTCCATTATACCTTATATAATTATTTAATGACATTTACCAAAGGCTTCTATAAATATATGCACATAATAATTTTTTTTAAAATTCATAAAATTTTTAAATCTAAATATTTATTTATTTTAAAGAATAATTTATCATTCATTCATATCTAAATCATAATAATGAATTATATTAAAGAAGATTTAAAAGTAATATAAATACAACATCGAGTTCTTGAAGAACCCACCTTTATAGATAGAACAATATTCTAGATTTACTAATAATATTATAATCATGTACATCATCATAAAATTATTATTTTTGCGATAAAACAATCCAATAAATATTTTAAACATGGTTGATGATATAACAAATTAAATTTAAATAATTAAATCCCATAAAAAAAGGATAATAAAAACCAACATTTACCCATGTAGTTAACACAAATTTGATTCTGAACACTAAAATTATTTAAATCACTAAAATGTTCCCTCAAAAGAATCTCAAATTTATATTAAATTAATAAGAATACATAGGATAGTTTTTAAAATGAACAAATTATAATTAAAATATTAATTATATGAAGGAAAAGTTATAACTGAAAGATCACATAAAAAATCTATAAATGAAGGTATAATTAAAATCATTAAACCAAAATTACAATTAATGAGAAAAACCAAAACCAAGACTATTCACTTCCCATAATATAACCATCAACATGATCCCAAGTATACAACAATAGAATACAAAATTATCATTTAAATTACAATCATTAAACCAAAATCATAAAAACAAAACAACAACCACAAATAACCTTATTTAATATAATATCAAATAATCATGAACAAACTATATATTGGTTAGGTTTTCATAAAAAGATAACAATGAAAAAATAGTTAGCAGAAAATAAAAAGGATTGAGAACTCACTAATATGATTTTGAAGAATATAAAAATCAAATAATAACTAAATTTGGGTAGAACACTGGTGGAGCAGATCCAGACATTGTCATTCGAGTGATAGGAGAATATGACTCGGCTGAAGGGATGATAAGGATTGTGTGGGGGATATGAGGGAACTTATCCCAATGGTTTTTGAAAAAACATTGGGATAGCCTTGCTATACCCATAGATTAACTAAACCATGGGTATAGACACATTCCAACCAATCTATACCCATGGTTTTTGTAAACCATGGGTATAGATCCATGGGGATAACCCCATTTTCTAGTAGTGAAAGAACTAAAGCACTGGCCAAGTCCCCTGTCATGTATTTGAAAGCTACCTGAAACTGTTCAGTCTACAAGAACACCTGATCCTTTAAATTTATTGCTATGAGAGGAGTAAAAACCTAAGATAAATTAGATATGAATCTCTTATAATGTCTTGTAATACCAAAGAAAATTCTCACCTCTGTTACTATCCTAGGGGCTATATAAGAAAAAACTGCTACTATCTTTAAGGGTTTCAAAACTACTACATAACGAGACATGAAATTTCCCAAGAAATAAGATTCATGATCCCAAAAATCACACTTTTATAAATCAACAAACAACTTATAATGAAAAATAACTCCCAAAATAACTAGAAGGAAAACTATGAGTACCAAAAAGGTAAACTTGACAATGATAATAAAGACCAAACGACTCCTGCAAAACCACAAGGTAGTAATATCTTGCCCAATTTCAAACGTACTCCTACTAACCCGAAAAAAATTATATATACATGGCGTGAGAATAATAGTATACTTAGTTGGATCTTTCCTAGATCATCTCATACAAAAGATAAAGAAATCATGCTAAATCATAATGAACAATAGTGAAACTAACTCATCATCTAAATAGGTATACTAAATTTACAGCCTCCCCATGACTATCTCCCACCAAGTAACTTATACAAGATATATCATATAATATAATAATAAATAAAAAAGGGTAGTATTCTTGTAACACTATGAGTTTTGAAAGGGAAGACTATGTTCGATAGCATCTGCGATATATAACACCGAACACAAACAAACAGTAATTATTTAAATTTTACCATTTTAACTTAGCTATAAAATTTGAGGATATAAAGAGGATTAAATAAATTAAAAAATATATATATATAAATTTCCTAATAAAAATAAATATATTCAAAAATTCTTAGTAAATAATCACTCAATTTTTAGTTATGTCATTTTATTATTTTAAAAAATATGTTTTCTTCCAAAATGTTTTGTATTTTTTTTTGTGAAAAATATTATAATTAGTTTCCTAAAATTTAGAAGATTTTTTTGATAAAAATAACGTTATTTTTGATGTGACCATATGAAAAATAACTGACGATGATTTTTTTTGATTTTTCAGGAAATATTGATTTTTCATTAAATAGTAAAAAATACCAATTTATTAAAAATGTAATTTATTTTGATAAATTAAGTAATTTAATAGTATAATTATTAGTTTAATTTTATTTAAATTTAACATAATAATTATTGATTTATATTTAATCCAATTAATTAAATTTAAACCATCTGTATACTATATTTTAGTTTAATTGTATTTTTAGGCTTGAAAACACATTTTTCTTAAAACTATTTTAAAATGAATAATGTTTTTCTATTTTAATTAATAAAAAATAACAACTAATAGTGAATAAATAAATTTCAATTTATATATTATATATTAATAATTATTAATTTAAATTAATACATGTAATATTACAAGTTATATACTTAAAATAAAACCATTATTTCATTGAAAGAAATGTATTTTTTCAAAAAAACCACTTTTTATCACACTTGGCTATTTTATTTTAAATTAAATTTTACCACTTCTATGAATTAAATTTTCTATAATTTTTATATATTCATAATCATCATAATTAATACTAGGTTAAAAGTTTAACAAAATTTTTGTACAATACGAATTGTAACAGTAATAAATATTTATTACCATAGTTAAAGTACAATATATTAATTAAGGATAAAATGAGAATAAAAATAATTTAAAAGGGGGAAAAGGGATAAACCTAAAAATAAGAATATTTTTATTTCTTTTTAAATTATATAATGGCTATATTTTTTACATATTATTTTTAATTTATAAATGATTAAGTAAGGAGTTTGATAAAAATTATATTTTAATGTGATAAAACTCAAATTTTATTTTTGTGTAATATGAAATTTAAATTAAGAAATTACTTTTGATGAGTTAAATAATTATAAAAATAAATTATATTTGAATAAAATAATACTATTAATTAATTTTTATTTATGATAACTGATAATATAATTTTTATGAAGTCAAATGTAATTGTTATAAGGGTTCAAAAACTGTTATTAATAGAAAAAACAACATTTCTTAATAAATATCAATTCTTATATTAAAAGTGAAAATTAAAATATTTATAAAATTATTTTTATCAAATAAAAATTATTTTTGGAATCAGAGTGTCAAAATTATCCAACAGTGTATTTTTCATAATTTTCTGAGATAGTTGAATTTTTGGGTAAAAATTAAATACAGTATAAATATACTTTGTGTATTATGACATCATAATGACCCAAAAGTGGTTTAATAAATTCTATAAAGGGTATCTACATCAAAAATATATTTTTATCCTTTAAAATAATTTTTTTATCTTATTAGATTAATTTTATAAATCCTTTTTGAATACTCCCAATCCTATATAATATTTGAAGGTTTTAAATTAATTTCTTTATAGACATGAATCATTTTCACATCACCAAGGGTAATATTTTAATTAGTTAGGACCATGGAATTATAAAATAATGAAAAATAATCCTATTTGGTAGAAACCATGAGAATCTTTTTGTTTTTGATTATTTTATTATATAGATTCCAAAACCTATGTTTCAGAAATAATAAAGAACTCCCCACAGTTTTCCGATATAAAATGACATAAGATCCCATTAATATTCACTCAAAAGACCACGGATCGTATCCTTACTCTTGAATCCATATATATAATCCTATAAATTCCAAATATCTTAAGAGTTTTTTCCCAAGCATTTGGTATCACTGTCCCAAGGTAGGGGATTTCTCTCTCTTATTTTCCATTTAAGCACCATATTTTTATTTAGCACTTATAATTTATATTTTTTGCGTTAAAATAACATTATAATTATCCATTTAATTTTCAATTTATCTTATAATAATGATATATAATTTATCATATCTTGTTATATCATTTACCTAAGTTGTTACTGTGTCAAAATCTAGTAAGGGGTCCCCTCTTTCTACTCTTAATTCAACACCTTATTTATGTAATTAACTTTAATTTCCAATTAATATTGATGGGATATTATTTTAAAAACACCTATTAGTTAAATTATTGTTTTCCATGTTATGAGTTATCCCTTTAACTCCCATTAATACCTTACATAATTTACAATGTACCCCGCTATGATGCCGATATTATTCTATGATTTTCCATGACAAGTATTTTAATAAACCACCTTGTCTTATGCCTATTAATTCCCACATTATCATATTGGATTATGTTCATACTTATACCTAACTCCATCACTTTTTAATTCCATGTAATGATATACCTCTTTATCTCTCATTGAACCAATTTGCGAATCTTCTTATACTTATATTATGGTATTGAAATGTCATTGTAATTTTCCATGATGAACATTTGTGAGGTGTATACCCCTACCCATTTACACTCAAGGGTATTCACCTAATTGTACCAATACTTAATTGATCAAGGAATTCCATTTATTTAACCCAAAATCCTTAATAATGGGAATAAATTTGCTGAAATATGTTCTTAAGTTATAGGATTTATATGGGAAACTTATGCATGTACAAGATATAATTATGATCGATGAGCCTAGATATCACACCAATGAATTGGGTAATGTTTTAATCTCATTATAATCCATTATTGGTGCACAGTAAGTTATTAGTAGCACATTATGTTATGATGACTTGGTGTTTAAACTTGACTTATTCTTATGATTCCATGTTTAAAGTTATTTCCACATTGTCATGTTGCCTTTATA
Source organism: Viscum album (assembly GCA_963277665.1). Lineage (NCBI taxonomy): Eukaryota > Viridiplantae > Streptophyta > Magnoliopsida > Santalales > Viscaceae > Viscum > Viscum album. The sequence continues at coordinate 1,070,798,469 of OY728141.1, forward strand.
TTATGATGATACATCATGCATAATTTTTAAAATTTATGATTCTCACCCCTTTTATGTCCCATTTAAATACCTATTGTATAAAATGTAATAATTATTTCATATTATCCTTTTTAATCTCTTAATAGGTTTTATATCTCACCCATTTCTTATGTATATCCCCATGTTATCCCATTGAGTTTTAAGAATGGTGGAATATTATGACTGTGTTAACAATGTTTTCAATAATACTAATGCACCACCCCTTTTAAGTTGTTATGTAATAAACCTAATTACCTAAAGAAACTATAATTATTGTCCTTCAATTTTATGATATTTTTATTCTTATGTAATAAATCTTGAATTAATTTGTAATAAATACTATATTTGTTGTAGTTGGTATTAGAGGAATGTTTAGTTATGTTTTGGATTATGATTATAATTATCTAGAGAAATCCATAGAGATAAAAATAATTATAGGAAAACATATCTATGTTTTGGTAATGTATAAAGTAAGTGGTTTCCAGGAAAATATATCTTTTTATCAATACTACAAGTGTATGTGTCTGTGACATAGATGTACCTAGGGGTAAACACCCCCAAAACACCATACTGAGCTAGAATAAATTGAGAAATGGTGTATTACAATAACATTTACTACACATCTAGTTTGAAACTATTGGGGGATATGATTTGGTAAATTTACAAGCACATTATGAACCATTATTAACGGACGAAATTCCCATAAGAGTCTATGTTAGGAAATAGATCATGGATAAAATATATTAAATATTAGAAATTCATAAGTTAAGGAATTTATGTCATTGAAAAGTTATTCATTTAAGGTTAATGGCTTCACATTTATGTGTTCAATAGTTTAAAAGTACTCAGCCCTATTTCCCCCTTTATTTTAATCAATAACTAAAAATAGTAGAAACTGAGTCAATAAGAAATGTGATGGGAAATGTGATGAATTACCCAATAATATACTTAACACGATGGGATATCAACTAATAAATACTGTGATTATTCCAAACCAGATATCAAAAATCACAATTAACAACTGACACACATTTCAATGTCCAAAGATATCATATAAGAGGAGGAAGTCATATCAAGGAAGTTCATCTGATAAATGTGATAAAGGAAAGAATATTAATTTTACTGGGTGTCAAAAATGTTGAATTATGCATAAAGGGATATTCTATAAAGGAACTCAAATGTGTTTTGAGTATGGAAAAAAGAGGGTATAAAGTAACTTATTTCACTAAATAAATGAATAGTATGATGGAAGGGAATAAATTACATCCTATGACACCCTTTTTCGTTCAACTTCATATGTGTAGAGAATAGGGTTATTATCCAGGTCAATTACCTAATACAAGGGTTAAATCCTATAATAAAGAAGGACATAAGATATGGAAATCATTTATGTTGAATCATTGAAGTTTTTATATATAAGTATTTGAAAATTATGTTGTAGAAGTATTATATCAATGAAATTATAGATAAAAGAATCTTTAAATATATAAGGATTGTTCTAAAATAGTTTTTCTTTAAGGATTTCAAACATATTTTTAATGGTACTGATATCCTATTTAGTGATAAGTTAAACACATGACTAAGAGATTGATAACCATTAATATGTTTTTGATATTGGGATAAACCTGAAGAGTCTTGGGATGATATATCTAAGTCTTATATTTTGTTTAAAAGATTTTATACCACTTTTTTATATTTATGTGATGGAATTTTAGCATGATTAATTATATTTTGGGAAACATGTTACATGATCAATGTTTTTTTGATTTTGAGTTGATTAATGATATTTTGGTAAATATTTTATCGGGTAGAGGTATATATACCCATTAGGTCTAATACAAATGATTATTTGGTAAGAATGATATTAGTTTTTGGGAGGTGTAATCTGAAGGGTATGAGAGAAACTTTGAGGTTAAAACATTATTTAATGTTGAGGTTATTGGTGTAATTTAAGATATTGTGGTATTTATTTAAGTAATTCTATATGTTAAAACTTTTGTATTTTTTTTTAATTTTGGATATTAATGTTTTAAGGTTTATTAATTTTCAGTATTATATTACTGTATTCAAACCATTTTGGATTTAGTACAGATTTTAGGAATATATTGTTTTTCTTTGGTGGATTATGTGATCTATTGTAAACATATTCTAGTGCTTTAAGAATAAAAATATTTATTCTAAGAACTCATCATTTGGAGAAAAATATTAGATTATAGTGTAAATTTATTAAAGGATTAAATTATATTTATAAAGAAAGTATATCTCTTTATGTTACTAGTTTATATGGTAAAATAATTCCTTAACTCAATTAAAGTAATATTGATTTTTTCAAATATTATGATCATTTATGATGAATGGATAGTCTTTTCACCCATTTCAGATTTATGGGATTGTGGTCATTATATTTCTCCTAACCATGTTCTATATCACTCTCTATTTGTTGTTAAGAATTAATTTATTTATTACATTTCTATATTTTCACTTCCCATTAATATTATTATACTTGGAAACTCAATGATGTGATGACCATTGTAACTCCCTTTCTCTCTTTTCAAGTAGTTGTTTTATTAACCCTTTTTTCAATGTGGGTTTTCACTAAAACAATTTCAAGTGTAAAAACATTTCCTACAAAGATAATATTAAAATTTTGAGGATAAATTTTTTTAAATGGTGGAATAACTTAATGAACCTTGTTTTTAAAAGATAATATTATGTTTGATAGCCTATGATATACACAACATTAAACCCAGACAAACAATGACTATTTAGATATGTCAGTTTTAACTTATCAATTAAATTTGATGATATGAACCAGAGTAAATACATTATGATATATATATACATTAAAATATATAAATTTCCTACTCAAAATAAATATATTTATAAATTATTATCAAATAATCACTCATTTTTTAGTAATGACATTTTATTTTTTAAAAAAGCATATTTTCATCAAAAATGATTTTTTAAAATACTGTAATTAATTTTAGAAACATTAAAAAATATGTTTGATAAAAAGAAATTATTTTTTTATATCATCATATAAAAATTAACTTATGGTGATTTTTTGTGATTTTTTGAGAAATATTGATTTTTCAGTAAATAGTGAATAATACAATTTTTTAAGTAAATCTATCACTTTTTTGATAAATTAAGTAATTTAAAAGTCCCATTATTATATTAATTATATTTAAATGTAACATAATAATTATTTATTAATATATAACTAAATTAATTATAATTAAATCATCTTTATACTATGTTTTAGAATAAGTTTATTTTTGGGCATGAAAAAACATATTTTAAAAAACTGTTTTAAAATGTAGATTGTTTCTATATATTAATTAATTAAAAATAACACCAAAGGGGAATGATTTAAATTAAATTAATGGGTTATATATTTATAATTATTAATTGAAATTAATTTGGTGAATTTTACTAGTTATATATTTAATGACAAATCAACATTTCCTTGAAAAAATATATTTTTTTTGGAAAATCGCTTCTCATCGCTCTTACTTGTTTTATTTTAAATTAAATACTACCACTTATGTGAATTGAATTTTCTAAAATTTATTCCATTTTTATAATAATAATAATTAATATTTGGTAATAATTTTAGCTTAATTTTTAGATAATATGAATATTAATTGTGTAAAATATTTATTATTAGAGTAAAAGTAATATATGTTAATTAAGAGTGGAAAATAATAATAAAAATTTAACATGGAAAAAAGGGGTAACCCTAAAGGTATGAATATTTATATTTCATTTTAAATTAATTAATTATTATGTGTTTTCCTTATAAAAACTTAGACATAACATTAACTACCATTACATCAGTTTTACCGAATACATAAAACAGTGTACTAACAGATGCCCAAAGACTGTATTAGTTTAGTGCTTTTGGAAACATGGAAACATAAACACTAATATATAAGAGAGCTACATTATATCCAACTAGTTTTTTCATGAGTATGACCCTTCTTATTCACATTATACTTAATACATATCTTCATAACCTAGGTAAGGAAGCATAAAAATGGGTGAGCTTAGACGCTCATTAAGGGTAAACAAGATATACATGTAAGCATAAACAAGAGCATATGGTTATAAGAACGTGATCAATACATTAGAATATAATACCCTTCATGTCAATATCATAAATTGGAATCTTTCCATAAATCTTGGTAGTTCATAAGACATGAATCCTAAGGAAATAAAAAACATAAGACATGAAAGAATAACTGAGGAATACGGCATAGAATTTGGGGAATACACATAAGAATAGAAATTATTATGTTCAGGATACTAAACAAGAACTTTATAACATGTTATTCTTAGGCTATGACCCGTGTACCTGCTTCGGGCATGAGATAACAACCTATATACCCTCTTATTTTTGGTATTGGGATAAAACCCATACAACATATTACTTTTAGGCCTGGGCGACAACCCATGAAACTTATTATTTTTAGGCTTGGGATTTGACTTGTGTACCTACTTGTTTTCTTGATTGGGATACAACTCATGTACCCTTTTATCTCATATACCATTTTTATTACCCAATGAATTTGAGGGAGATTTTGGTCCCACATGTCACATAAAAAAATCTTACAAACATGTTCCACAGGATAATAAAACATGAATCATATCATGACCCATAAAATAGATGGGTTTCATAGAAAATAATCATAACCCATGAAATGAAATGGGTATCATTAACATTTTATCACATCATTTGGAAAATATATAGGTTTTTTAATAATTTCATTAAAGCATGACTTATGAAATGAAGTGGGATTAAAAATAATATAACCCTTGTAATAGGAATGGGGTTCATAAAAATCATTCCATAAAAACATAAACTATTAAGGAAATAATATGAATGTAACCTTTAGATCATTTCCTAAAAAGGAATGAGTAACATCAAATGATGTCACCTTCAAATGGAAAGTAATTCTAAAATATATTTCTAAAACGTTTCTTGAGGAAAATATGATTTCTTCTTTGAAAAATAATTTTTATTACATAAAACCATTTTAAACACATTTTCTTATAAAATACCTTGAAAACTTATAAATAAGACTTGAAATAATTTTTGAAACCTTTTTCCTTGAAAACTCATAAAAGAGGCTTGAAAAGGTTTTGAAAAGCATTTCATTGAAAATAACAATGAAAACATATAAATAAAGATTTTAAAACATTAAAAAATATTTAAAATCCTCTTTCCTTGAAAATTATATTCAAATATAATTTTAAAACATTTTTTATAACATTTTTGAAAATATGGATTTTGAAATAAAATAGATTTCCGACCGAAGAGAGAAATACAGTATGATTTTTCTTAATCTTTGTTTTCATAATTATCTTAAGTAAAAAAGAGTGGAAAATGATACTATCACATGGATATATATAGGACAAAAAATTATAATAAAACTCCTGATTTTTCTTGAGATATTAATCATAATATTTCATTAAAGGAAGCATAATCATTAACAATCTCAAAAAAGCAATGAGATTGTTTCAATAAAATCTTACCACTTCGTTACATGGGATCATAATCACCATGTAGGAAAATTAAATAACATTAAGATTAAAATATCATGAATATAATTATATTCATGATATAACATTTCAAAAAAAGTATATAAACCTCCTTGAAACATATAGGTGCATAACCAGGCATGTGTCTCAAATAATGAAAATTAAGACAAAATTGATTTACCAATTTTGTAACTTTTGAAACATAAACCACATGAAATAGATATCATAAAATGGATATGTAAATAACTATAAATTTAATTATAAAAATCATAGAATTCATACATTGGCAGATTATAGACTATATAAAAGGAATGGGTGTGAATAAATCATGTATCTCACAGAAATAAAAAGTGAGATGAAATTCCCTTACCTTATGTCTTGACTCTTGGCATAATAAAAACAATCTCTTGTATAATAAATATAAGTTTATTATAAATCAATAATAGAATAATATTATTATATATAATACTGTATATTGTTTTATAATTACTTTATATTACCCGTTTTTTAATGATTTCATGTTAAGGTCGTGCTTCAGGTAATTTCACTTTGTTTTTCGCATGTGTTTTAATTTTTTATATCTTCGATCATTATACCTATATCATGATATAAATAATATAAAACATGACATAAATATATTTTTTATTAAGTATATGTGTATTGCAATAAACTATATAATATATAAGTATGAAATAGAAAACACTGTTTATGGAGACGATCATCTATATATACATAAGAATGTTGTTTCCATTTTTATTATCGTATTAAAAGAAAGAACTAAAATAACATATATGATTATATGTATATATTATAATTATAGTATAATTATTATTTCATATATATCATATAATTTCCCTAAAATCATCATTAATACATTCCATTTAAGGTGTGAACAAATCACATTTCTTTGAGGGGGTGGTAGTCCACCCTTCCTAAAATGAAATTATCATTTTAAAAAAAATGAAAAGTACAATGATATGTGTTTTAAAATTATTAAATTATATTAAAGACAATATAATTATCATATATATCATATATAAATAGAGTCTCCATCAAAATTCCCCCCTGAGAGGTGGTAAAGGAAGAACTAATAATCATCATTTCGTGAGGCAGTAGATCGCCATACACGTAAACAGTATGTTCGTTACCCATTAGATAGAGAAGTGTGTAAGAGTAGCTAGAAAACATTGAATAAAAATATCTCATTATATTTAGGATAAATTTTTTATATAATAATGTAATAAGGATATTTGAGGGGGTGGATATATAAAATAAAAGAAAGGATCTTGAGGGAGGGTGTTAACTCTTAATCGAGTACATCCTTTTGGTTTTCACCAAAGGGCTACCTTAGAAGGCTTTATAACCAAAGTAAGGATTTTAGGAGGATTGGATGGTCTTTGGGATGTTGATTGGGATGATATTTTTTGAACTTAAGTTGTTTTAGAGGTGTGAATAAGAGGGATATGTGGTGTCCTTTTATAGGAAAGGGAAACGACACACTTGGTATTGTTGAGAAAAAGTTAGGTATACCAACATTTTTACCTACCACAAGTCATAAAAAAACAAAAAAAAACTCAATAATTTAAGGTTTATGGGATAAATATGGCCATAAAATTGTTGTTGGACAAGTAAATAGGTCGTTTTGGACGTTAAGTTTAAGGTTTATTCCCTTGTTAAGCTTAATTTTACCTTAATCAATGTAATTAATTTTAACGGAATTTACTAATATTTTTGGTAAGAAACAATGTTCTAATTATTAGAAATTATAAATTATTCGGAATACAAATATAGAATCTATTTTTCCAAATTCCAATCATATAAGTAACATAAATTAATTTAAAATTAATCTTATTGACAGGACGACACTGTAGGTTTGTAAAGTAAAAATGATCAAAAGTTTGCTATGTTTTTATATCCAAATATAATGAAAAATTGGTTCCAATTAGCAATATTGGATTAATTGATAAAATCTTAATCTAATTAAACTTTAAAAAAAATTTAAAATTTCATTTATCCTTATAAATAAATTAAATGAAAAGTAGTTTTGAACTGAAATTCTGTATCTTTTAACTATTCATTAAAAATGAAAACTTATCGAAAAATACACAAAATTACTTTAAACTTATTTTTATATTTATATTTAAAATATAAAGTTTTATCTAACATATATAATCCAAAAAATTTCCAAAAAATTGATATAAAATAGGTTATCCATTAAAAGGCGGTAAACATGACTTTATAAGAAATATAGTATTTTATGCATAAAATTGGGTTTGTTTTTATCTAATTCCTATAAAATAAATTGGATAAATATAAAAAATATTTTATTGAATATATAATATATATATATATTTAATTAATATCACTAACTAATTTTAATTAATTTAATTTATTAAGGTAAAACAACATTGTGGGTATAATAATATTTTCCTTTTTATTCAAACTATTTTCATATTCATTTATAATTAATTTTAATCAATGAATTCATTTTTTATTTGAATAAACCATATATTTTCATATGTTAGTTAACTATTATCATAAATACTAATTTAACTTCTCAACTATATTAAATAATATATCATTATTCAGTATAACTCGATCTTTCATGTTACATAATTCATCAATGAAAGTCATTATTACGTGTAATGAAAGCTAACCTCGATGTTCCATATAGAGAAAGCTAAAATTTATGTTGAATATAGTGCATTATTATTTTTTTCGCAAGAAAAACACATTGATTTAATATAATATAATCTTATATTAGTACTATGTGAAATGTAAAATATCAAAAATATTAAATTAATTTGAAAAAAAATATTTCACAAAATATCGGGGTGTTACATTATACCCCCCTTAAAATTAATTTTTTCCCCTCAAAATTCTTCTAGGTTATTAAGGGTCTAAATTTAAATGTTCCTTTCAAATAAACCCATATAGTAAACATGAATCCTAAAAATTCTTTAAAATGGGAATGTGGGAAACATAATGGTTACCCAAAATAGCATATAACTAGGCTTCCTCAAAGGAGAACATATGTGGAAAGTGAAAACATGGACGTGGTGAAAAGAAATAACATTAGGGAGTCATTGAGGTCATCAATAAAAAATAATATATTTATTCATTAAAATTTTAACTAAAAAAAATTACACATTAATGAAGACATCGCGTGGGCAAGTGATAAGTGTAAAACCCATATCATCCTTAAGTCACGGGTTCAAGACCCACAACCCTTCCAGACTTGATGGGTTGTCACCCGAAATAAATGATGTAATTTTATAAAATTGCATTAATATAATTTTTAAAATAAATATTATTGACATAATTAAAATAATTTTAATCACTAGATAGACTTTTAAAAAAGCTTTTCAATAAAAACTCACTATATAAATACTTCACAAAAAGTTTTACGTAAACATTCCATTAATGGTTAACCTGTAACCCTTACAAAATTTGAAAATCCAAAACATTTTAAAGAAATTAGAAAAATTATCTTTACATTCATCCCACCATATATTATAAAGTATCCCTTCGTTGTCACATTACAAACATGGGAATACCCTCATTATATACTCTCTTGAAACATAGTAATAACCTGAATTAACATAAATAATTTTTGAAAACATGCATGCTTAATTATTATAAAGGTTACTGGATATATTGATTAAATAGAAGAAGTTTTAAACTTCATTCATGATGTCATAGACCACTATTTCAACCAATCAATAATCAGATCTAGGGTAATCAGTTCTGTCCAATTTACTTTGTCCAAATCAATCATCTCTTTGTCCAAGTGAAACCCAAATTTCTCAAAATCTTGACCACATTAAGGTTTACCTTCTCTTAATCAAAATATCACTTTGATAATTCCTAATAACCATTAAAAATATCTTTTTCAATATTTAATGAATACTTATACTAAAAATAATTATATATTTCATTATCCATATAACATAATCTTTGAATTCCAAAACACAATTAATTAATTAATACAAATTTATTATTAACCAATTACTAAGGCTTCATCAACTTATTTTTCAATACATCTTTCCTAGAATATTAAATATGAATCACATATTAAGTTTCTTCAACCTCAATATGATCATGAATATTATGATTAATGTTAAAAATTCTAGAAGAACATAACATACCTTTAACATGTTTTTTGTGGTGTCTTCATCATCAGTAACAAAACCATTAATTATAACACCTTATTTATTCTATTCACGAGCCTTCCACACAAGACACACATTTTAATAATTCTCAAAATTTCCAAATTTAATGTAGTCATCAATTGATAATACCTTAGGGTGGCTAACATTTATATATATTGCGTTTACTGAACTATTCATTTTCCCTTCGTAGATACTTACTTTCAGACCTATTTTTCCATAGTCAAAACATCTTCTTTTTTCCTCTAATACATTTACTTAGGTGATTTTTAACACATTCATGACATAAATGAAACTAAATATTATTTCTTACATGGTATCTATTACACAAACTCTTAGCACACTATTTCCTTCTCTTCATTGGTGAGTCCAAGTGTTAGTTAAGGTACACATTGTTAATCATGTTCCATGAAGTCAGATTAGGCATGATCACAACATACTTCACTCCAGTGATCATCCCATTTGACTAATAATCCTAAAATTATCCATCACATTCAACATTAACCCAGTCCCTTATTGTTATTTCCATTGACTAAAACCATAAATCATAGTGTGAGAAACACTTATCATAGTGGAAAACCATGTAATCACAAAAAAATAATTACTTATAAGATGTATAAATTATGAAAACTTCCATAAAATATGAAACCACATGATTATCCTTTGTTATTCATAGACAAAATCTATTTAACTCCTTCATCAAGGTTCATGAAGAGTTTTTGAATTCCAAAAGCATATCCCCTGGGAGTATTAAACCAGGTGTGTTGTTAGGCCCATTGTCATGTACCAAATTAACCTTAGTCAGGCCTGAGACATTTTTTCAATGTTTTTACTCCTAGGTACATTCGTTCGGAAGCCACATCCATCTGTAGTATCTAGATAGGGAAGTATTTCTAGGAAACCACTCACTCCATCCTTTTTCCAAAATTCCAGGACATTTTCCTATACATTAACTCTTCTTTATACTTATCCTTAGAGACGCCATTATAAATATCCTTAGAAATATTCTTGGGGATCTCATTAAATTTTTCTCATCCTATTTTCCAAAGGTTAAATAAACCTTTTGTTATGATACCAACTATAGAAACCTAGAATTGACAAATGTTAACATTTCATCACCTTTTCAGAATACTTAAAACATTATACAAATAGAAACCCAAAGACCGTCTTATTTTAGTGCATTTGGAAACATAGAAACATAAAAACATATATATAAGCGACCTACATTATCTCCCACTAGGTTCTTCATGACTAGAACCCTTCTAAGACACACCATACCTAATAAATATATTCATAAAATATGTAAGGAAACAAAAAAAGGGGTGAGATCAGATGCTTAGTAAGGGTAAACAATAGATACATGTAAGAATAAACAAGATCATATGGTTATGAGAATGTGATGAATAATTTATAAGATCATACACTGTATCTTAATATCGTAAACACGAATCATGACATAATGGTTGGTAGTTCATAAGACATGAATCATAATAAAATAAAGAACACAAGACATGAAATAATAACTATGGAATAAGACAACAAATTTTTTGAATACACTTATGAATATAAAATCTTATGTCAAGGCTACTAACCAAGACCTTTATAAAATGTTAGGATTGGGCTATGACCAGTGTACCAACTTCAAGATATGGATAAACACCCGTATACCCTCTTATTTTTAGGATTGGGCTACATCCTATATTCCCTCTTACTCTTAGGATTGTGCTACAACCTGTACAACTACTTATTTTAAGGCTTGTGATTCAACCAATTCACATTTTTGTTTTTGGGCATGGGATACAACCCATATACCCTTTGAGCTCATATACCATTTTTGTTTACCCAACACATTTGATGAGATATATGTCCCACCCATCACATAACAAAATCATACAAACATGTTCCATAGGATAATAAAAATTTCACCATATCAGATGGTTTTCATAGACAACAATAATAACCCATGAAAAGAAATGGGTATCATTAACATTTCATCACATTATAGCCTAAGGAAAATTTATAGGTTTCTTAATCATTTCATTAAATCATAAACCATGAAAAGAAGTGGGATTAAAAAGCATATAACTAGTGGAAGATAAAAGGGTTTCATAATAATAATTCCATCAAAACATAATCCATTCAAGAAATAATATTAATGTAACCATTATATCATTTTCTAGAAAGGCATGAGTAACATCAATAGAAGTCATATTATATGGAAAATAATTTTGAAATATCTTACATGACTCTTTCTTGAGGAAAATATAATTTCATCTTGAAAAAAATTTAATACATAAAACCATTTAAAAACTCTATTCTAATAAAATATCTTTAAAACTTATAATGAATATTTGAAATCACTTTGAAAACAATTTTTCCTTGAAAAATCACAAAAGGGTATTGGAAACATTTTGAAACTCATTTCTTTGTAAATAACCTTGAAAACCTATAAAGAAATATTTTAATACCACAAAAAAATTAAAAAAAAAATTTCCTTGATAATGATCTTAAAATATAATTTGAAAAAAAAATGATAATATTTTTGAAATCATGGTTTTTGAAATAAAATAGATTTCTAACTGAAGAGATAAATACATTTATATTTTTATTAGAAACATTTTCTTAATTATCTTTAGTAGAAAAGAGTGAGAAAATGGTACTAATAAATGGATATATATTTAATAAATATATGACAATTAAAATAATGAGTGTTATTGATATATTTATCATAATATTTCATCTCAGGAAGCATGATCATTACCAATCTCAAAAAAGTGATGAGATTGTTTCAACAAACCCTTCCAACATGGTTACTTGGGATCATAAACTCCATATAAGAAAATGAAATTATATTAATTTTAAAATATTATTAAAATAATAACATTAATTTTATAACATTTCAAGGTCATTATATACACCTCATAGAAAAATAATGGTGTATAACATGGCATGTGTCTCAAAGAAGGATAATTGAGACAAAATTACTTTACTAATTTGGTATCTTTTGAAACATAAAACTCAGTAAATAAATATCATAAAATGGGTATGTAAATACCCATAAATTTAAGTATAATAAAAATATAATTATTCTATGGGTATTTTACACACTACACAAAAGAAATGGGTGGTGAACAAAGCATGTATCCCACAGAAATAAAAAGTTATATGAAATTCCCTTACCATGTGTATTGACCCTCATTGTACTCATACAAAAATCCTGTATAATAAATATAATTTTAATATATATATATATATATATGAACCTTATTATTATATTTAACATTTTATATATGTTTATTATGACTTTTATTACCTTTTTTTCAAAGCTTTCATGTTAAGCTTACACTTCGGGTAATATTCGCTTTGTTTTTCATACATGTCTTAATTTCTTATGTCTTTGGTCCTTATAATTATATCATGATTTGAAGAATGTAAAAAATTATAAATATCTTTTATATTCATTATATTTTTATTATAATAATCTATATAATATATAATTATGAAATGGAATACATCGTTCATGGAGACAGTAGGCCGTATATACGCATGAACATTGTCTCCATTTTTATTGTCTGATTACAAGAAAGAAAAAAATGAAAAATATATGTATATATATTAAAATTATAATAGAATTATTATTTTATATATATCATATAATTTCACTAAATTAATCATTAATACATTCCATGTATGTCGTGAATAAATCACATTTCTTTGAGGGGGCGGTAGTCCACACTTCCTCAAACGAAATTAACATTTTTACAAAAAATGGAAAGTATAAAGATATGTGTTAAAAAATAATTAAATAAGATTAAATACATAATAAGTATCATATATATCATATATAAATAGAGTTTCCATCATAATTACAACAATGAGATGTGGTAAAGGAAGAATGAAAAACTATCATTTCGTGAGGCGATAGTTCACTATAAACATAAATAGAATGGTTGTTACCCATTATACAGAGGTGTGTGCAAGTGTAGGTAGAAAACTTATCATAAAAACATATCATTATATTTCGGATAATGGTGTTTTTTTATAAAAATACAATAAGGATAGTTTATGGGGTGGAGAATAAAAATAAAAAGAAGGAGCTTGAGGGAGGGTGTTACCTTTTAATTGGGTAAATCCTTTTTGTTTTCATCAAAGGGATTCCTTGGAAGGATTTCTGAACAAAGGTGTGAATCAATGGGGAAAGGAGGGTTGTATTGAAGTGTATTGGGTATATATTTTTCAAAACTATGTGGTTTTAGAGGTTTGAAGAAGAGGCAGAGGTTGTGGCCTTTTATAGGGAAGGAAAAGGACACACTTGGCATTTCTAAGAACAAGTTAGGTAAACCCACATTTTTACCTAATAAAATACATAAAAAACAAAAAAAATCAATAATGGAAGTTTTATGGCCTAAATATGCCCATATAATGTTTTTTTAATAGAGTATAGGTCATTTGGACCCTTAAGTTTAAGGTTTATTCCCTTATTGAGCATATTTTTACCTTAATCACTATAATTAATTTTATCTTCATTCACTAATATGTTTAAAAAAAATTTAACCTTATTATGAAATATAAATTATTATAATTCTAAATATGTAATTAATTTTTACAAATTTCAATCATATAAGTGATAGAAATTTATTTAAAATTAATTCCACTGATATGACGACATTGTAGGTTTTTAAAGTAAAAATGATAAAACATTTGTTAATTTTTTATATCCGAATTCAATGTGAAATTAGTTCCAATGAACTATATTGGATTAATTGAAAATTTTAATCTAATTAAAATATAAAATAAATTTAAAATTTAATTTATCCGTATTAATAAAATAGCTGAAAAAGTAGTTTTGAATTGAAATTCAGTATTTTTTAACTATTCACTAAAAATGAAACCCTATAGAAAAATAACAAGAATTTAACCTAACCAAATTTTAATGTTTATATTTAAAATATGAATTTTATTTTGACATATATAATCCATTAAATTTTCAAAAACTGGATTTAAAATATGTTCTCCATTAAAAGGTAAAAAATACCTTAATAGGAAATATATTATTTTTTGCATAAAATTCAGTTTATTTTTATCTTAATATTATAAATTATATTGGGTCAATATTAAAAATATTTTATTGAAAATATTATATATATATATATATATATATCACATTAATATCACACACTAATTGTTATTAATTTAATTTATTAGGTTAAATCAGCTTTATGGGTATAATAATATTTTCCTTTATATTCAATTATTTTTCTTATTCGTTACTAATTATCTATAACAAATGAATTAATTTTATATTTGTGTAAACCATATATTTTCGTAGGATAGTTAACCCTTTTCATTAATAGTAATTTAATGTCTAGGTTATGCTAAATAATATATCTTTATTCGGTAAAAATCAGTGTTGTGGGTTACAAAATCCATTGAAGAAAGTAATTATTTCATGTAACCCAAGATAACCTTATTGTTCCATGTATTGAAAAGAAAAAATTTCAGTTTCATTTAGTGCATAATTAATATGGTTTTGTGCAAGCCAACCATAGTGCTTTAATATAAAATAAACTATATTTAGTGTTGTGTGAAATAAAAATTATCAACAATAATAAATTAATTCAAAAAACATATTCTACCAAATCATGGGGTCTTACATTCCTTATTGTTTTTACTTTATAAATGATTATGTATGGAGTTTGATAAAAATTTGTTTTTAATGTGACATAATTCAAATTATATTTTTGTGTAATAAGGAATTTCAATTAAGACATTATTTTTAATAAATTCATGAACACTAAAAATAAATTATATTTTAATGAAATAATAATAATACGTTATTATTAATAATTATAAATGATGATATTATTTTTTTATGAATTCAAATGTAATTTTTATAAGCATTTGAAAAATGTTATTGAGAAAAAAACTAGCATTTCTCAATAATTATCAATTTTTATTTTAAAAGAAAAAAATTACATATTTATAAAATTATTTTGATAAAATAAATATTATTTTTTCGAATCAGAATGTCAAAATTATCCATCAATGAATGTTTTATATCTTCTTGAGATAGTGTAATTTTTGGGTAAAAATTAAATACAGTATAAATATACTATGTATATTATGACATCATAATGACCCAAAAGTGATATAAGAAATTCTTTAAAGGGGATAAATGACCAAATATATGTTTCCCCTTTAAAATAATCCGTTTTAAGGTGATTTTGTTAATTTTATAAAGCCTTTATGAATCCTCCAAAACCTATATTATATTTTATGGTTTTAAAATCATATATATATTAACATGACTCTCTTCCACATCACCAAGGTTAATATTTTAATGAGTTTGGACATTGGGATTATAAAATAATGAAAAAAACATCTATTTTCTATAAAAAACTAGTAAAATCCATGTTAAGGTTTTTATTTTTGATTGTTTTTTTATATGGAGTCCAAACCCTATATTAAAGAAATAATAAAGAAATCACCTCTCTTTTCCAACATAAACTCACCCAATATCCATTTAATCTTAACTAAAAAAACCATGTAGTGCATCCTTACTCTGACCATATCTCTATGTATTCCTCCGAAGTTTCCCCCAAGCTCCCAAGAAGATTCTCCCAGTATTTAGGAATCACCCTCTCAAGGTAATGGATATCTCTTGCTTCTTTTCCATTCATACACCCTCTTTGTTTTTATCATTTTTAATTTCAATTGGTTATGTTTACATAAATTTATAATTATCCATTTACTATAAAAATGTTGTTATAATAATGAAATATAATTTATCCCCTCTCATTAAAACATTTACCTAAGCTGTTTATATGTTAAAATTTAGTAAGGGATCCTCTATTTCTCCTCTTTATTCAAGTACCTTATTTATTTAATGCACATTTTCATATAATTAATATTGATGGTATATTATTTTATACATCACTATTACTTAAATTATGGTTTATAAGTGATTAGTGATCCCTTTCACTCTTATTAATCCCTTCCATGATTCATAATGTACCCTCGTTATGCTATTGAAATTATCCTATGATTTTCCATGCCATGTTTTTATTCAAGAACCCACCATGTCTTATGCCTATTAATTACAAAATTTTCATGTGGGATTAAGTTACTAATTATCTATAATACATTAGTTTTTTACTTATAAGTGATTATATACCCCTTTCTCTATCATTGAACTATTTTACAAGTCTTCATTTGTTTCCATTATGCTGCTGAAATATCACTGTGATTTTCCATTCCAAAAATTTGTGAGGTGCATAACGATACCCATATACACTCAATTGTATTCCCCTAAGTGTACCTATACTTCATTTATTGGGAACTATCATTTATTTAACCCACAATACATAATATTTTTATTAAATGTGATGAAATATATTCTTATCTTATATGATTATAGGGCACACTTATGCATGTACATGATCTAATTATTATGGGTATGACTAGATAGCACTCTAATACATTGGATAATGTTTTAACCACATGAGATTACATGTATAGTGTAAAGAAGGTTATTTTAAGAACATTATGTTATGACGTATTGGTGTTTAACCTATAATTTTTATTATAAAGTCAAGTTTAAAGTTGTCTCCACATTCCCATGCTTCCTTTATGTTATCATGTTACATCATGCCTCATTGATCATGTTTTTGATTATCACCCCTTTTATGTACCATTGAAATCCATTTTGTCTAACATGTAGTATTTTTTTGATTTTATGATTTGTTTATTCCCTTATAGTCATTTATAGCTCACCTTTTTCTTATTTATAACCCAGGTTATCCCATATAGTTTTAAGAGTGATGGAATTTTATGAGCATGTTAATGAAGTTTTCATTAATGATGATGTACCCCTTGTTTTAAGTAGTTATGTAATGTACCTAATCAAAAAAATAAAATATAATTATTGATCATATGAGTTGTAATATGTATATTCTTACTTAATAAATCAAGAATTAATGGGTAATAAATACTAGGGTTGTCATACAACTACCGTTTCTCCAATGGTTTTCTACTCTTCCCAAATGTCACATGTTCTGATCCATATATATCTAAAGAAGCTATATTGAAGAAACTTGTACTAAATATCATTACATGAACCTAATTTTTCACATCATACCATATAATAACTCTATATTGTAACCAATTAGTTTTCGATAACCAACAAAACTCTTATGATGTGTATTATACATAAGGTATTATACCTCAATCCATCACAACCCATACCCCGAGTAAGGTACCTCAAGTCATCACAAGATATGGATGTCATACCTATAATAATCCTTTGGATAATATATCCAGAGATACATGTGTGTAAAATAACCACAATCCATTAAAAAAAACTACAAATATATATGGGAAACTAACCACCGTGCATACCAGCACATAACACTACTAAGAGTAGAGAGCAGGGCCAAAGGGGGTAGTTAGCCATCTGTCCTCCTACCAGGATATTGGGGAAAAAACTCTCCTAGAGTCCACTGGGTGAAATTATACCAAAATAATATGGGTTGGGTAACCTATTAAATAAAAACATACACAATATATAATATAGTTCAAAACCACACTATGGTCATAACCTAGTCACAGGCTCAACCGTAACTATTTTCACACAGACACCTGGGTTCCACTGCTTGGGACTAGGTATCCTATAAGAAAATAAACATTTAAGGGAGACACATTAAGTTAATTTTTCCTTTTTATCATTTATTTTTCTAATTAAATAATTAACCATTATTTAACAACATTATTCCAAGAAATACTTTATTACCCAACAAAGTGAAGTCCATGTACTCCAGGCATAATCAAACCTAGCCCATGGTTTCTGAAGATGATCTCATTTTCATTCTAGAAACACAAAACCCATGGGTTATGTAATTTATTAATATTATTAACAATATTCCATAAATCTATGTGCTCTAGGAAAATAAATCATAAGATACCAAAAGTAGATGAAACCAAGCACATCCGGCTTACTCAAGTAGTGGTGATATGAATGAAAGTAAACAATCAACCCGACCATCCAACCATTAAATAGATTCATATCAAATAAGAATACAACTTTATGAAATAAATGTTACGCCAAAATTCAACTAGTTTCATAAACCTAGTACCATCCTTGATACCATAATTCATTTACCCACACATCTCACCGTCAAAGGCATCAACTTCCACCACAACCTTGGGTCTCCCCTCCCAATTCTAAAGGTACCGAGGCCCACAATGAAAACCAATGGGTCAAAGATTTTAATTTTTTCACCAGCGATCAATATATTAAAATAATTTCTAAAAAATAATATCCCTAGTGAAATTTTGATGATCCCACATGATGAATTATAAGGAAGAAAATTTAAACTGAAAAATACCACTTTCGGTCTGAAGTTGCACTCGATATATACTCATCACCATGATCGTTTCTTGAAAGAATTAAAGATGATTCACTATATATAATCCACACATGCTTAAAAATACTACATTATAAAAAATAATTGAATTATAGGTGCTATAATAGATATCCAATAAATCATTGAATGCCATAATGATTACCACAATGATGATCCACCGATCCATGAAGAAGAGCATCAACCAGGAGCTCAGACCATCAACTTCTCTCTCTAGGAAGTGGGAGATGAGAGTGAATCACTCACTCATCATTATATGAATAGTTCATCACATGGGATCCTCTAATCACTTATATAGTGAGTTAATAAAACTACCTAGAAAGGGTAACCAATATTAAATATTTATTACTCACATAATAATTCATAAACAACATCTTCTGATGAACTAACTCATTCATAAATGTGATTTATATTTTTTTCACTCAACTATAATATAATAAATATGATACATGATAATACCAAGACATTAACTTAAATTAACATTCCCTATGATATTAAACATATATTTAATATTAAAATTATATTTTTTGAGTAATATTTTCAAATATTTACTTAAATATCTGGTAATATATTTAATAAATAAAATATATGGTAATTATTCTAAACTCAAAAAAAATTGAATTTATTTATTCTGTGATGATCATATATTCTTGGTAATTCCCTAAACCCCATGATGGTGTCCACCTTTTCCTAAAATCTTATTCATCATAATGGAACATACTTTTGAATACTCTTAGTGTGTGACCCTCTAGGACCTTATCTCGATAGCAGTGGATACTAATCACGTACCAGGAGCAGATTTTTTTAAACTCATGAAGGCACCTAAATCCTAGAATATACTGGTATTTTTATATCATAAATTGTATGATAAAAACATCACATATATTGTACAAAATCGAATATGTAACACCAAGATATTTTGTGAATTTTTTTTACAAATTAAGTTAATATTTTCGATATTTTTTTCCACTTCACAGAACATTGAATATAGATTTTTTATATGAATGAACTAAGTGTGGATTTCATTATATGCAACACCAAGTCAATTATAAACTAAAAACAACACATAGATTATATTTTGGTACATGAAACACTATGTTTATCTTATACTACACACAATTATGATTCCCTTTGAGAGCTTGCGTTACATGTAAGGCCGAGTTTTACTAAATTACAAGATACTATTAATATTATTATTAAAATATTGTTATATATACCGCCTAGCTGTTGGAATGGAAGTTATGAATAAGATTAACTAAATTTGGAATTTTTTTTCACATGTATATAAAATTAATCCTTTGGTTAACAGTTATTAGAAGTGAATATAATAACTATTTGAAAATAAAGTAATTACTTTTATATGAAATCTATTTTTCACTGTATAAACATAATTATATCTCAATAAATTAAACAAACAACTTTTGATTAATTATTTCAAAAAAATATATATTTTATATATTTATTAAATATTTTTCATGTTCATATAATAGATTTTATAGGTATAAGATAAAAATAAATCAAATTTTATGAATAAAATATGTATTTTCTCTGAAAAGTAATTTTTCCACCATTTAATGAAGAACCCATTTTAATTATAAATTTTAAAAATTTTATAATTTTTATTTAACAAAATAAAATTAAAATTTTAAAGTATAATATCAAAATTTTCATTGGGTAAATTTTTGGAATTTTTATGATAAGTTTCATTTTTGATGAAAAGTGGAAAATACTAAATTTTAATTCAAAACTGCTTTTGTGTATAATATATTTACATAGTTAAATTATATATTAATTTGGTTTTAAAGTATAATTAGATAAATTATACATAAATTAATCCAATTTAGTTCATTGTAGTCAATTTCATGTTGAAATTGGATATAAAAACATTTCTATATTTTAGACTTTTTCGCTTTGAAAACCCGCTTTCACGACATGCCTATAAGATTAATTTTAAATTAATTTCTTCAAATTATGTTTTTAGAATTTTTAAAAATGGATTAAATATTTTGAATCACAATAATTTATGATTTATAATAAATTAAACTTTGTTTTGACCAAAAATTTTAGTTAAAGCGATTAAAATTAATTACAACGATTAAGAGAAAAATTAGCTTAAAAGAGGACTGAACCTTAAACCTAAGAAACAAAATGACCTATAAAATTGTCCAAAATTCATTTTATGTTCATTAGTATTACCCTATATTACCTTTTATTTTATTTTTTCTATTATTGGAGCCACATTACAAGGGAAAAACATGGGTGAAATCCCCTTTCCAAAAATTTACAAGAATGCCACACCTCCTCCACTATCAGAAGAAACTCATCCCTCCCACTTATTCACACACCTCAACCCATTTTTTAGCAAAAAAATGACTAAATATCATCCTCAAATCCATACCTTCATCATATAATCCTACCATTTGTAATAAATCTAATCAAGTATGCCCTTTGGTAAAAACCAAGAGGAGTTACCCAAATAAAAGGTAACAAACTTCCAAATATCTGTTGTTTTCTTTTTATTATCCACCCCTAAAATATCTTTATTACATGTTTATATAAAAAATCATTATCATAAATATACTAATATAGTATTATTATATGTTTTTGAGCTACACTAACATACACTTCCATCTAATTGGTAACAAACTTAGCGTTCGTGTGTACGGGGGACTACTGTCTTATGAAACGACATTGTTCGTTTTTTCCATTACCACTGATCAAGGGTGGTAATTATGATGGAAATAATATTTTTATATGATATATAAGATATTTATGATTACTTTATTCTTATTTAATTATTACATTAAACAATCCTTCATGCTATCCATTTTATGTAAATATGATAACTTTGCTTGTGGACGTGTGGCCTACCACCCCCTCAAAGCAATGTGATTCGTTCAATGTTTACAAGGAATGTATTAAAGATGAGTTTAGTAAAATTATATGATATATATAAAATAAAAATTATTATTAAATTATAATATATATATTTATATATATGTATATTTCATTAAGTTTCTTTCTTTTAATATGATAATAAAATGGAAACAACGTTCAAGAGTACGTACAACCTACCATCTCCATAAACATTGTATTCTATTTTATATTTCAATATTTAACAGATTATTATAAATATATACTCATATGATAAATATATATTATATTTATATAATTTTTAAATTATTCAAATAATTAAATCATGATATAAGTAAGAGTATCAAGAACAAGAGGTCAAAACATATATAAAATACAACCAAAATATTACCTGAAACATAACATTAACATGGAATTGTTAATAAAAAGTTAATATAAAGTCATAATAGACTCATATATGGTATTATATATAATAATATGGTTATATGGTAGGTTTATAATAAATTATATTTATTATTCATGAGTTTTTAATGCGTACAAATAAAGTCAATACTTTTCGTAAGTGAATTTCATCTCACTTTTTATTTCCATGAGATACATGCCATATTTACCACTCGTTTATTTTTGTGGTGTATATACCACCCAATGACATGATATATCATTAATTTACGTTATATATTTATATTAAATTTTTTAATTTAAGTTATTATTTAATTGGGGTCCTGATTCTAAAGTTACTCAAGTATTAAGGCTTTCCTTGTATCAGTTTTACTTGTGTGAGACTTACGCCTTATTCACCACTCATTTAATTTATGTGGTGTATATACTGAAAATGAAAGTATTATATCATTACTATACATAAATTTATGGTTATTTACATATATATATATATTTATATATATTTGATGATATTTATTTCATGGGGTTTATGTTTCAAAAGATACCAAATTGGTAAAGTAATTTTGTCTCGATTTGAATTCGTTGAGATGCTTGTTTTGATATGAACCTAGGTTATTTTATGATGTGTATATACTGAAATTTTACAAGTAACATCATGAATATCTATATTTTATTATATTACAATCTTCACATAATTTAATTTTATTACATGGGGAATCAGATTCAATTTTACTAAGTGGTAGAGTTTATTACATAAATCTCATCATTTATCAGGATTGTTTATGATTATGATTTAATTGATGAAATATTCTAATCCATATTTCAAGAACAATCATTAATTTTATACTCCTATGTTTATACATTACATATTCATGTATTATTATAATTTTACAAAACATTGGTACCTATGATAATTAATAAAATGTGTTTATGAAAATATGACCTTATTCTTCTCTTCGGTCAGATGAATGTTTTATTGAAAAACCATCTTTTCAAAAATGATTTCAAAATGTTGTTTTGATATCATTTTCAATGAAAAATAATTTATTAATTTTTTTATGTTTTTCAAATCATTCTTTATAATTTTTAATCAATTTTAAAATAATTTGTTTTTTAAAAAACAATAATTATTTAAAAATAATTTTTCGAAATAGAAATGATATTTTCCTCAAAAAATGTTTTTAAAATATTATCCAAAATTATTTTCCCTATAAGATAACAACCACTGGTGTTACTCATGGATTTATAGAGAAATGATCTAAATGTTACATTCACATTATTTCCCATGAATGGTTTATGTTCAGATAGCATGATGTTTATGAAACTCATTTCTATTTAATGGGTTATATGTTTGAGAAACCCATTTCTATTCCCTGGGTTATATGATATTGAAATATTATTCTTTTCATAGGTTATGATTTTACTAAATGACTATGAAACCTATATCTTTTCTACAAGTTAAGATATGATGATATGTTTATCAAACCCATTTCATTCCATTGATTATGGTATGGTTATTTATGATCTTGTTGAACATGTATGTATGATTTCATTATGAGATGGATGGGACCTATATCTCCCTCCAATGAATTGGGTAAAGATTTATATCTCATGAGATAGTGATGAGGATCATGTTGATGGGCATGATCCACTACGGAATATGGGGAAACCCAATCTACTATGGAAGATGGGTAAACCCGATTCATTATGGGAGGATGTGGAAACCCAATCCACTATGGGAAGACAAGGAAACACAATTATTTATAATGAAATGATTATGATTAGGGATGGTGGTTTTAATTACCCATTAGGTGTATTCCCCTTAAAGTTCCCTGATAGGTTTTGTAAATGAGCCTTGACTTATAGGGAATGTTTTTATATGCTTAGGTGTATTCCATAAGTCTATGTCTTATGATAATTTCATACTCTCAAAACTCATGTTCTTTGATTTCATTATTATTCATGTCTTGTGAACTAAATATATTTATTCTGTAACTCATGTTTATGATCTTCGATATGCAGGGTATGATCTTTAAATGCTATTGTCATGTTCTCATACCCTTATGCTCATGTATCTATTTTATTTACCCTTACAGAGTATTTTAGATCACCCTTTCTTATGTCTCCTTTTCCTTGGTTATGAAGAAAGGTTTTAAGAAGAAGTACTAAAGGGTAAGATATTTATGGGAATCATTGAAGACCTTTCACCATGTTATAATATTTTTTTCTAAGTTTTTTAATACTCTAAACTACTAGGGTCCTTAGACATGTTCTTTTGTAATGTGATGAATATTCATCTAAAATGATTCAATAACCATGTATGTTAAGACTAGGTCATTATAGAATATGTGATAGATCCATTACAGGTTCTTATGAAATTATACTCCCCTATTTAATATCCTCCCATTCCATATGCATGTCTTCTTGGAGCGATATATTCCATGTGACACTGGTATCAATCCTGTCTCAAAAGTTTCCATATTTTAGTTTTTAATACATTGATTGTATATGTAATTTTTTAATTGGTTAAGAAACCCATTAGATCTACCTCAGTATATATCATTCCCTAAAACAAAGGTTACTACTTTAATTCAAAATTTATCTGGATACTTTTATTATATTCTTAACTAATTTTAAGACCAATAACTCTTTTCCACATGTCATCAAACATATTTCACTTGGAAAAAGTGACACCCCCACTAACCTCTTGTAGAAATATGATAAAAATTCATTCCAAATTAATATTCTATAATATTTGTTCTTACTTAAATCCAAAAAAATATTCTCGTAACTTGTACCCCTTATTAGAACTCTATGGTGTCACCATCTCTTTCTTGTTCTATCATATAGATGCCTTCCAATATTGCCAGTCTTGACATCCAATGCCAAATTTAATAGTCATAGAAATTAACCATGAAAAATAAAATTCTAATGGATTTAGGTATGCAGATTTGATATAACAAATATAATCTTATTGGTACCACACTTGTACCACAAATGTATTTTATGATCTTAAAACTCTCCAAAACATTCAAAATAATAATCCCCTATACTTTGATACATGGAATCCATTATTTAATTTTAATTGATCTTGTCAGTTTAAGCTTATTTCCATATACTTATTACTTGTAGGATTCATTATTCTTAATGAATAATGTATCCCCGGACATGGTGAATACAAAATGATACCATATTTGTTTCTTTCTTACATAGTATGTTTGTTTGGAAGAATCTTAATCCACATAATCTTGTGGAACTTATTCTAATGTCAACTATATGAAAATCTATGACATTGATTAAACCCAAGTCAATCTATATTCAACTATCTATAATAGATATGTACTCTCTTTTATAGAAATATATCCTATCACTTAACTATACCTTTCCTATCTTAGGGGTTTCTATATTATCATTAAAAACTGTTAAGATATTCCCTTTAAATACACATCATGTTTTGATTAATGTATGTTTTTTACATCCTTAACAAACACCTTACATCTAAACAGATGATATAATCAAATGATGTATTGATATCTTATTATAAATCTTGATATCTATTTTTCATTATAGTTTAATATTATTATGGGATTACTCCTATATCTTTGAAACATCTTTTGAAAACTAATGAAACTTTCTACAATGTAGATTAGTTTCACCATTGATACTCCTTTTACTTAAATCTTAACTCTAACATGAAGAAGTAAATGTGAGTTTAGTGATTTCTCCATGCTACATATTATTGATCAATGTTAACATATAAGACTTGTTTTCAATCCTCCATACCAATATCATTGCATCTATGTGTATAAGGTAATGTGTATTTAGGATTTACTCCACACAACATTATTATGATTGATGAATGATTAGTCCATATATTATTCATCACAAGGCCTAAAGATACACATATTTTATAACCATGCATATTCCATAATTCATTTTCATATTCCATAAATCATTGAAAAGAAATATATGAAGTACATCAATTTACCTCAAGCTTAACCTCAGAATAGTTCATGTTCTCTAGTTGAAAATATATTGTAAAATGTGTGACTTAATGAAATTTAAAAGGGTATATTTATCTAAAACTAAGTATGTAAGTGTGTTGATAATACCTAAGGTATTAAACTCCAAAGAGTCTAAAACCATACTAGGTATATCCTTGACAACTACTTAGTTTTACTAGGAAAAGTTTATCTAGCCACAACTAGGTACAAATGAGTCTTAGATTTATTATATTCATCATGTATTAAAAAAGATTCAATAAATATTGAACTGTTAGTTGAGTATTAGACACCACAAAAAACATTGATTCCATTATGTAATAATGTATCCTTTCATCCATCATAAGAGATAAATGTTTTGGTGACACTTAAAAAAATATCAACTTGAAAATAAACTTGGAAATTAGAATTTTTGTACTTCTCACCACTATCATAGGAACCACCCTTTCTCAGTTGCTTAGAGAAACATACCTTACATATTATAATGTTTCATTTCTTACACGGTTACTATATTTAAACACAAAGATGTAATAGGTATATTTTATTTAATACCCAAGAAATATAGTAGAAACATTTCATACAATTGATGAATATACCTAAAGAATAAGTGACTAATTGTTTCTTTATTTTAGTTCATTTCATTTAAACTTCCATAAAATTATACCATGATACACGAATATAATATCCTATTATTTAATAATTTTCTTCTATTTTTGAAGGTCATGGTGAATATTCCTTTGTAGTTACACTTTACATTGTCCTTTTCACCTTCTCTTTCAACTTGTTCACCATAAGAACTAAAGATAAAGCTTTCTTTAAGTTTTTATCATCTTGGAGAACCTTAACCAAAGGAAATGAAACATTTTATATATTTTTCTTGTTTTGTGATATTAAATGAAATTGTATTACATTTGTTAAAATTATATAAGAATGGGTTTTATTAAAATATCATGATCTATCTTTCAATTTTCACATATCTAATATAATAATCACCCATTCACATCCCACTTCACTTTCCCCTTCCAAGCTTCTTAGAGATGAGACAACATGTGAAATCATTGATGTTTAATGCTGTATCCACAACTTTTATATGAAGTTGATGATCAATTTTATATTTAAACACAAAATTCATCATATCTAAGTATTTTAAAATAATATTTCACACCCTCAATTTTAAACATGGCTAAAGAAGAATTAGGGATCCCGACACTTTGAATTTTCAATGTCACAGTACTTTGGGCATGATTTTGTAATATGCTTTTGAAACTCAGGCCTGTTTGGATAGATTCATTGTCCAACATTAATCATAGTATATATGTGGTATTACATGTCATGACCCATCCATGTGGGGCCCGCGCTGTGGCTCCCCAAGCCCGCCTCCAATAGGCCAGGGGCTGGTGACTAGCACCGAGTAGGCATGTCACTAACATGGGAGGCATTGCCTAAGTACCTGTACACACACACACATCTCCAAGCCCACAAATGCTGAAATGTAAAACACCAAGGAACAAAACCAACAGAGCATGACGAAAGGTAGAGTACTGTAAAAGTAAACTGGGCCAGAATACAAGCCCACCCAAAACAAGAGTCTGAAAAACTACAAAGTCCAACATGTAAGCACAAAGGTACTGGGATTGCTGCTCATAGCCATAGGAACGCCTCGGCCTGTAGGAAACTCAGAAAGCATGGTCCTGTCCGGGTCCGCCCTGGACTCTATCAAAAGAAAGCTCATCTGCACAAGACACCAGACGTGTGGGCAAAGCCCGTGTAGGGGTGAGTATAAAAATACTCAGTAGAGGACCCCGAAAACCACAAAGCAGTACACAAAGTAAAGGTACAGTCATCTATGCATAATATATGTTTACAGAACATATAAAACAAACCAGATATACTCAAAACCCAGGCCCATGGTCTAGAGACAAGTCACGCAACCGCGTACCCCCGCAATGGATTCCGTTTAAAGATTCCGTGATGTGCTCATTCTGGGAGAACACACTCCACGAGTCTTATAGTTCTGATGACGTTCGTCTGAGATGTGATGTTCATCGGGAACCATCACGAGATATAGCTACACTCATTACGGGAGACACACTCCTCAGTGGAAGGGTCACGATAGATTGAATCACTCATTACGGGAGACACACTCTTGAGTGGGAATGATCTCGATACACAGATGAGGATCACTGCCATGGCCATGGCGGATACTGTGACTCATCCGGAATTCACCTTCTAGGTAGAGGATCAACACCGAGTAAAGTTGGTCACGCCGATGCCTGACTATACCTAGGGTCTCGAAAGGATAGAGGATCTCGATCTGGGCCTCTCGAATGGATGCCTGACTCTATCATAGAAAATTCCTGCTGAAGGGATCATAATCCGGCGTGAGGTAATGATGCCAGACCTTCAGGGGAAAAGAAGAAGGGGCACTAACCCAAACGAAAGATGTTCAAGGCATGGTGAACAAAAGGACCAAGGCATTCTCCAAAAAGTACATGATGGGTAGAAATGATACACGCCATGTTGTCTGACCCCGGGTACTACCCATGTATAGCGGCCCGTGTCGTGAGGCTGGTCATGTAGAAAAACATAGTACACAGTGTGTAGTAAAGAGTACACGCTGTGTCTGGGTAACTGGGGCTGGCTCCGCATACTCTGGCCATGTGCCCATACACGGTCACCAACCTGTGTACTCCAACCCGTGCAATCTGCACATGGGGTGACCGGCGCTGGTGACCTCGCCTGGCCGGGTGAGGGAGTACACGGTCATGTACTCCATCCCGTGTTCGTGTATCCCCGGGATACACTCTGAGCTCCGCGTAGCCGCCTCTACTGAGCTGTACACGCCATGCCGCCTGAAGCCGTGTAGAGCATCATGTGTCTGTGTACCACCCGAAGTACACGCTGAGCTTCGGGAAAGGTCCAACACGCCGTGTGACTGGGGTCACACGCTGTGTGGTCCTTCTCTGACCCCAAAACCCTAGCCGCCACCATCCGAACTACATGGCGTGATCTTCGTAAGTACACGCCGTGTATTCTAGAAATTCCCAGAAACGCGGACCTCCACCGTGGCGCCTCCTTTGGTGCTCCGATCATTGATCCGGACGTCCGATCGCCACTAAACCTTCAGGTTTTGGTCGCCCTAACACCACGATGCTGTTTCCGTCATTTTTGGGCCTTCCATCGGCTCTGAAACCATGATTGATCTTCCCGCGTGAAGAACGCTCGAAGAACGCCCTTTCCGATCTGGTCCGATTTTCCTTCCGCCATTGTTTTTGCACCTCCACAAGAACGTTGCGATGTCGAACCTTCGGTTTGGGATCGTTTCATTTCAGAAAGGATGCGCAATGATCCGTTGTTTGTCACCCCGTGAAGAACGCGAAGAACGCGCAGGGAAAAAGGAGGAAGAAATCCACATAAACAAAATGAGGAACGAACCTCCACCGTCATTCGTCTCGGCATTGATCTACTCCCGTTAATAGGCTTGAACAGAGAAATAATCAACAACATAATGCATGGATCAATTTTCCCAAAACAAAAATCAACCCAAAGGAAACCCTCCGGCAAGAACGCAGGAATCCGCAGATCAACTTGTTCAAGGTTGATCCGCGATCGTCATTTAAACTCAAAAACAGGGAAAGAAATCGAATTAACAACCCCTACCTTTCGAAAGGATCGATCGTTGATGAAGGCACCATGCTTCCGTTGTCGTCGAGATCCTTCAACGTTGTTGGTGTCACGATTCTCGACTTCGATCCATCGTTGTTCGCCAACGCGTCCTCCTCCGCCCAAGCTCCAAGAGAAATCTCTCTCTTTTTCTCAACTCATAGGGTTATGAGGAAAACCCTACGAATTTTCCATAAGGATGCATTTATAGGGGAGGATTAGGTCATGCTAAAAAAAGGAAACGTTTTAAAATAATAAAATAAGTTATTAATTAATTTTATTCCCTCCAAAGAGCTTTCCTTTTTAAAACGTCCCAAATTAAAATTTGCAGCCGACCTGCGCTGGATGAGGTTAGAGTAGTTCTTAGGCAAGGTCGTCATCCTAGATGCAACAGTGCGCTCATATTTTTAATCCGAGCATCCGTTTGGAAACTGCCATAACCGCGCACAAGCACCGGCTCACTTGACTTAAAAAAAGTTCAAACCACCATTCCGGGCTCACTGGACCTTGGAATGATGTGTCGTCTTCGCGCCCGGTCTCGAAATAATTCCATATAATATTTAAAAATAATAAATGGAAAATCCGAGACATTACATGCTCCCCAACATGGTGATTTACGTCCCCAAAAATCCAAAACAAAGGCTATTAAAAAAGATGAGGGTACTGGGCACGAATATGGGCCTCCCGCTCCCACGTGCTCTCATGAAGATTCTCGTGCTGACACCGAACACGCACTAAGGGAATCAATTGCCCATGAAGGATTCTCTCCTGCCAATCCTCGATTTCCACTGGGTACTCAGCAAAGGTCACTCCATCCTCGATGTCCAGCTCGCCCCAGTCGATGACGTGCGATGGGTCATGCACGTACCTCCTCAACTGCGACACGTGGAAGACATCATGTACCTGATGAAACTGTGGCGGTAGAGCCAAGCGGTATTCCACCTCGCCAACTCTGACCAGGATCTGGAACGGTCCGATGAACCTCAGAGATAGCTTGCCGCCTCGGCCAAATCTCTGCAACCCACGTCAAGGTGAGACCCGAAGAAAAACGTGGTCTCCCTCCTCAAACTCCAGAGGCCTCCATCGTCTATCAGCATAAGACTTCGGCTGGCTCTGTACAGTCTTCATCTGCTCTCGGATGATCTACACCTTCTCTGTGGTAGCTCGCACTAACTCTGGACCCATGAGTGCTGACTCTCTGGGGTCGGTCCAGCAAAGTGGTGACCGACAGGGTCTCCCATACAAGGCCTCGAACGGTGCCATACCAATGGTGGAGTGGTAGTTGTTGTTGTACACAAACTCCACTAGTGGTAGGTGGTCCTCTTAGCTGTGACCAAAGTCCAAGATATAGGCCCAGAACATATCCTCCAGAACCTGAATGGTCCTCCCTGTTTGACCATTTATCTGGGGATGAAACGATGTGCTCAAGCGTAGCTGAGTTCCAAAAGCCTCTTGCAATCCCTTCCACAAACGGGATGTGAAGCGGGCGTCTCGGTCTAAGACTATAGTCGAGGGGACTCCATGAAGCCGAACTATATTCTGTACGTAGAGGCATCCCAAGCTCTCTACGGAACTCTGCTCCCTGATATCTAGGAAGTGGGCTGACTTGGTGATTCGGTCAACAATCACCCAGATGGAATCGTTCCCCTTGGTTGTTCGTGGTAAGCCTGTCACAAATTTGATCAATATTCCATCCCACTTCCACTCTGAAACTTCCAAGGGGTGAGCTAACCCCGCTGGAACCTGGTGCTCAGCCTTCACCTACTGGCATGTGAGGCATCGAGAAACGAACTCTACTACTGCCTTCTTCATGCCTGACCACCAGAACTGTCATCGGAGATCCTGGTACATCTTTTCCACTCCAAGATGTACCACCAAAGGGTATGTATGAAACTCCCTTAGTACGTCCTCCTGGAATGCCACTGGTACAACAGTGCGTCCTCTGAAAATAAGTACGTGCTCCCCACCTTGCGAAAATCCATCAGGAGCATGTCCTGTGGCTAACTGAGCACGTAAAGCCACACAGTCAACATCCCCAAGCTGTGCCTCCCTAACTCACTGTAAGCATGGAGGGGTGACAACCATCGACTGTAGGTAAGCTTTTTCCTCACCATCTATGAAGGATAACTGCAACACGGCTAATTGTTGGGTCGCCTCACTCAACAGCTGTGAGCTCGACCTTCTGCTAAGAGTGTCTGCCACCTTGTTCCCCTTCCCAGGAGTATAGATGATCTCGATATCATAGTCCTTGGAGGAACTCTAGCCAATGCCTCTACCTCATATTCAGATCCTTCTGTGAGAAGATGTACTTTAGGCTCTTGTGGTGAGAGTAGACAATGAACCACTCGCCCATAAGGTAGTGTCGCCATATCTTCAATGCGAAGACTACCGCTGCTAACTCAAGATCATGGGTCACATAGTTCTGCTCATGTGGCCTAAGTTGGTGTGAACCATAAGCAATCACTTCATGCCGCTGCATCAAGGCACAACCAAGCCCAGTCCCTGATGCGTCGCAGAAAACTACAGACCTAACACCCTCCTCCGGCACTCTCAAGACTGGGGTGCTCATCAAACTCTGTCTCTACCGCTCAAAGGCCTACTGACACTTTTCTGTCCACACGAAGGGTTTCCCCTTCCTGGTCAAGGCCGTCATCGGTGCTGATATCCGGGAGAAATCAGGGATGAATCTCCGGTAATATCCTGCCAACCCAAGGAAGCTTCGTACCTCAGTCACGCTCCGAGGTGGCTCTCATGCTAACACAGCCTCCACCTTGGCTGGGTCCATAGCTACTCCATCTGCTCAGATGACCTATCCCAGAAAGTGGACCTCCTAAATCTAGAACTGACACTTCGAGAGCTTTCCATAAAGCTGGTGATCTCGGAGTACGTCCCGAACCATCCACATGTGTCTCGCGTGCTCTTCCTCTGACGTCGAGTACACAAGGATGTCGTCGATGAAGACCACTAAGAACCGGTCCAAGTACGGCTGGAAGATCCGATTCATCAACCCCATGAACACTGCGAAGGGGTTCGTCACACCAAAGGGCATCACCAAGTACTCATAGTGGCTGCAGCGACATCTGGAAGTCATCTTCGGTATATCCTCATCCCACACTCGTAGATGGTGATAGCCTAATCGAAGATCAACCTTAGAGAACCACTGAGCCCCTCTTAGCTGATTGAAGAGGTCATCAATTCTCGGCAGTGGATTCTTGATCTTCACCGTCACCTGGTTCAGGTGCCAGTAATCCACGCACAACCTCAGACTCCCGTCTGCCTTCTTGGCAAACAAGACTGGGGCTGCCCAGGGTGAAACGCTGGGTCTCATGAAACCCTTGCTCTGCAAATCCTCCAACTTCACCCTCAGCTCGTGAAGCTCTGCAGGAGCCATCCGATAAGCCTATGAGGAAATCGGTGTCGTCCCGGAGTGTAAGTCGATGTAGAAGTCAATTTCCCGATGGGGGGTAACCCTGGAACATCTTCCAGAAAGACGTCCTCATACTCCGCCACCACTGCTGGGAACTGAGAGCTCATAACATCTACTACTCCAAGGGTAAGGCTAGCCGACTCATGAGTGATCGGCTTCCCCCTCCTATGCATGAGGCCACTTCGTGCTACCTAGGTTTCCTTTTCTCCGACAAAGGAAAACCTAGTTCCATCACGACAGACACACCGCACTCTTCGCCTAAAACTATCAATCTGGGAATGGAACGAAGATAACCAATCCATACCGAGAATGACATTGTAAGGCCTCGGCGCTACCACTAAGAGGTTCCAACCGAAACTCTCGCCTCTAAGGGTAAGATCACACTGTTTGCAAAGGTGCGTGATCGTCGAGTCTCCTCTCGCAGGTGTCTCCAAGCATAAGGATCGAGTCAATGGTTTTACCGGAATCTCGAGGTTTTGTACAAGACATCTGTCTATAAGGGAATGAATGGAACCTGTGTCTATGAGTATGGAAGCTAAGGTAGAAAAGACACAGATCATACCTCAAATCATCCCTAGAGCCCCGGGGTCGTATGCCTCGACTGCATGCAGCGGTCCCCGTCCCTGTCCCCCAGCTCCCTGAGCCTGGTGCGGACCTCCTGTGGGTGGTGGTGGAAGTAAGTCGAAGCGTCTGCCACCACCTGCAGCTCTCCCAGCTCCTCTGCCACATCCACCGCCTCCTTCTACTTTCTCCGTTCTCTGTCTCTATCTCGATGGTCCACCCACCACTTCCCTGTCAGCAACCCGACGTGTCGGGAAATCTCTAGCGAGATACCCCCTATCGTCGCATTCGTAGCATCGCTTCTCCCTAGGCTGACTAGATCTATCCTAATAGCCCTCAACTGTCGATCCCCTGTCCTGGGTCCTCTTATGATGTCTCCCACATCCAGATCCCTGCGTCTGACATCGCCTCCCTACTGCCTGTGTCTCCGCACCTGTCTGCCTACTGCTGACTACCGGTGGTTGTCTCTGCTCTGCCAAGAAGCTCTCGATCACAAAGGCCTGCTCGAGCACTCTAGCATAGGTCGATATTCATAGAGGCATGACACCAGCTCAGATGTCTCACCGTAGACCTCACTCAAAGGTTCAAGCCCTGCAGTACTGATCCCTGACCATATCCATCGAGTACCTGGCGAGGTTGGTGAACCTCGATGAATAGTCTGCCACTGTCATACTGCCCTGCTAGAGCTGAAGAAGCTCCTGGATGCGCACATCTCTCAGCATAACTGGAGAGAACTCCTCCCTGAAGAGTCGCTCAAACCCCGTCCACAAAAGAGTCTCCTCGTCATGAGTATGCGTGGTCAGACTCCACCGTCGTTCGACCGAACCATGAAGAAGGCTCGCTCCTAGGATCACCATCTGTTCTGCTGGTGTCCTCACTAGACAGAAAACTATGGTCACCGCCTCAAGCCAGTCTTCATACGCCTGAGGGTTGGGCTATCCTCGTAACCTGAGGGGCCTCTGTCTCTGAAACTCATGGAGAGCGCTGAGCCTGCGCTCCTCACCGATCGGTATCGCTGGTACCATTGGCTGCTCCACTGGTGGTGGTATAACAGGTGGACCACCTGGTAGAAACTCCTGGGTAACTGTTCCCTGTATCGAAGCCTCGTCACTGAGGGGGGTAGCCTTGTGATCGTGCTGCTGAATTCTAGCGGGTACACATCACAGATGCATCCTATAAAGAAACAAGATGTGTCACAGTCAATGAGTATATATGGATAGCTGACACCAAGGATATGGAAGACACAAACCATTCCTATATGATGCATGTACATTTTATTTCCCCGCAACCAGTGTATTTGTGAACCGGGTCGAAAAGCAGGTTATCAGAGTCCTGGTGTATGGATACATCGGCCGCCGCACCAACACTGGAGTCTCTGGCCTGAAAGCCGAACACGAAACACTCAACACTGTTTCCCCAACCAAACTCACAGAATCTTCGTCCTAGGGTAGAACCGACCGCCTCTGATACCACTCTGTCATGACCCGTCCTGGTGGGGCCCGTGCCGTGACTCCCCATGCCCGCCTCCAATAGGCCAGGGGCTGGTGACTAGCACCAAGTAGGAATGTCACTATCATGGGAGGCAATGCCTAAGTACCTATACACACACACACATCTCCAATCCCACAAATTCTGAAATGTAAGACACTAAGGAAAAAAATGCATGCATACAACTAAACCCAACCAACAGAGCACGACGAAAGGTGGAGTACTGTAAAAGTAAACTGGGCCAGAATACAAGCCCACCAAAAAAAAGAGTCTTAAAAACCGCAAAGTCCAACCTGTAAGCACAAAGGTACTGGGACTGCTGCTCGTAGTCGTAGGAATGTCTCAGCCTGTAGGAAACTCAGAAAGCTCAGTCCTGTCCTGGTCCACCTTGGACTCTATCAAAAGGTTGCTCGTCTGCACAAGACACCATCCGTGCGGGCAAAGCCCGTGTAGGGGTGAGTATAAAAATACTCAGTAGAGGACCCCGAAAACCACAAAGCAGTACACAAAGTAAATGTATAGTCAGCTATGAATAATATATTTTTACAGAACATATAAAAAAAACCAGATATACTCGAAACCTAGGCCAGTGGTCTAGAGACAAGTCACGCAACCACATACCCCCGCAAGGGATTCCGTTTGAAGATTCCATGATGCGCTCGTTCTGGGAGAACACACTCCATGGGTCTTATAGTTTTGATGATGTCCGTACGAGAAGTGATGTTTGTCGGGAACCATCACGAGATATAGCTACACTCATTACGGGAGACACACTCATGAGTGGAAGGGTTACTATAGATAGAATCACTCATTACGGGAGACACACTCTTATGTGGGAAAGATCTCGATACACAGATGAGGATCACTGCCAGGGCCATGGCAGATACCGCGACTCATCTAGAATTCACCTGCTAGGTATAGGATCAACGCCTGGTAAAGTTGGTCACACCGATTCCTGACTCTACCTAGGGTCTGGAAAAGGATAGAGGATCTCGATCCGGGCCTCTTGGATGGATGCCTGACTCTGTCACCAAAAAGTCCTGCTGAAGGGATCATAATCCGGCGTGAGGGAATAATTCATGATTTTCAGGGGAAAAGAAGAAGGGGCACTAACCCAAATGAAAGATGTTCAAGGCACGGTGAACAAAAGGACCAAGCCGTTCTCCAAAAAGTACACAGCGTGTAGAAATGACACACACCGTGTTGTCCGACCCCGGGTACTACCCGTGTACAACGACCCGTGTCGTGAGGCTGGTCATGTAGAAAAACTTAGTACACGGCGTGTAGTACAGAGTACACGCTGTGTCTGGGTTACTGGGGCTTGCTCCGTGTACTCTGGCCATGTGCCCGTACACGGTCACCAACCCGTGTACTCCAACCCATGCAATCTGCACACGGGGTGACCTGCGCTGGTGACCTCGCCTGGCCGGGTGAGGGAGTACACAGCCGTGTACTCCATCCCGTGTCCGTGTATCCCCGAGATACACGCCGAGATCCGCATAGCCCCCTCTGCCGAACAGTACACGCTGTGCCGCCTGAAGCCGTGTAGAGCATCACTTGTCTGTGTACCACCCAAAGTACACGCCGAGCTTCGGGAAAGGTCCAACATGCCGTGTGACCGGTGTCACATGCCGTGTGATCCTTCTCTGACCCCGAAACCCTAGCCCCCACCATCATAAATACACAGTGTGTTCTTCGGAAGTACATGCCATGTATTCTGGAAATTCCCAGAAACGTGGACCTCCGCCGTCGCGCCTCCCATTGTGCTCCGATCAATGATCCGACCGTCCGATCGCCACGAATCCTTCAGGGTTTGGTTGCCCCGACACCACGAAGCTGTTTCCGTCATTTTCGGGCCTCCGATCGGCTCCGAAAACAAGATTGATCTTCCTGCGTGAAGAATGCTCGAATAACGCCCTTTACGATCTGGTCCGATTTTCCGTCCGCCATCATTGTCTCACCTCCACAAGAACGTTGTGATGTCGAACCTTCGGTTTGGGATCATTGCATCGCAGAAAGGATGTGCAACGATCCGTTGTTTGTCGCCCCGCGAAGAACACGAAGAACGAGCGGGGAAAAAGGAGGAAGAAATCCACATAAACAAAATGAGGAACGAACCTCCACCGTCGTTTGTCACGGCGTTGATCCAATCCCATTAATAGGCTTAAACGGAGAAAGAATCAACAACATAAAGCATGGATCAATTTTCCCCAAAAAAATCAACCCAAAGGAAACCCTCCCGCAAGAACGCACGAATCCGCGGATCAACTTGTTCGTGGTTGATCCGCATTCATCGTTTAAACTCAAAAACGGGGAAAAGAAATCGAAGTAACAACCCCTACCTTTTGAAAGGATCGATCGTTGACGAAGGCACCACACTTCCATTGTCGTCGAGATCCTTCAACGTTGTTGGCGTAGCGATTCTCGACTTCAATCCGTCATCGTTCGCCAACGCGTCCTCCTCCTCCCAAGCTCCAAGAGAAATCTATCTCTTTTTCTCAACTCGCGGGGTTATGAGGCTAACCCTGCGAATTTTCAATATGGATGCATTTATAGGGGAGGATTAGGTCATGCTAAAAAAAGGAAATGTTTGAAAATAATAAAATAAAGTATTAATTTATTTTATTCCCTCCAAATATCTTTCCTTTTTAAAACGTCCCAAATTAAAATTTGTAGCTGACCTGCGTTGTAGAGACCCGTATCCTGACGTACATGGACATTACATTACATTTGCGGAATACTTAGTACATAACAAAAACACACACTAAAGGATCGTAATAGTTTAGTGTCTTTGGAAACTCGGAACGTAATCTTCTAATCGTGGTGAAAGTTCTTCAATATCTCCCATAAAGGTCATCCATTTTTTCTACCTAAAACCTTTCTTTATATCCTGGGGAAAAGAAAACATAAAAGGGTGAGCTCAAATTCTCAGTAAGGGTAAACAAAGGAAATATCAATCACATAATTTTCATAAGAACATAACATTTTTGGAAATCTTAACCTGCAAAAGAGAGCATAATTTCATAACATGGGATAAATCATAGTAGTGAAATGAAATCATAACTTAAAACATTACTCATTGTGGCATACACACATAATCATAGAGAATCATTTCTTGTTAGTCAAGACTCATTGCCAAGACTATCTTAGTGGACAAAGTCCCTTTCTGAATCGAGTAATCCTCGTTTCAGTCCTGTTTCACTGAACCGGTATAACCTACCATTCCAGCCATGTCTATCTCATGAGATATAAAATCTTTACCCAATGCATTGGAGGGAGATATAGGTCCCACCCATCTCTTAATGAATCCTTTCTTATGTGTGCCACAAAATCATAAATCATACATCATTTCATAACCCATGTAATAAAAATGGGATTCTTAAACAACATGACATCATAAAACCATTCATATAAGATAAAGGAATTCATAAACATAATTCCATCACAACATAGTCAAATCAATGTAAAAATATGGATAGAAACAGAACTCTTTATTATCTTAGATGGAAAATAATTTTGATAAAACACTTGAATTGAATTCTTGAGGAAAATATCCTTTCTTCTTCAAAATCAATTTCTTTTCACAAAACATCATGCAACTTTAAAAGAAAGAGATTTTATTGAAAATAGTCATGAAATCTTTTAGAGGAAGCTTCATGAAAATAAGGCTTTATAAAACAGTAGAAATCCGTTCGTGCCGTATAAGTTAAAAAAAAACATTCTTCGTACTTTTGTCGGAAAAGTCAAAAAGTACCTCGTACGACAAAAGATTCCTTTCATACATATTACTAAAAACTCACCGAAGGGTAAAAATGGATTTAAACAATTGTAGGTGGATGGAAATAATATTACATTTTGATGAAACATGGATGTGGATGATAAAATACACCCCAGTAAATACTTACGAATAAACAATCTCGGATAAAAATGAGATTGTGATATTTCCCTTACCTTAGGTCCAATTTGCTTCGTATGTGTCCGAACCTCCTGTATAATGATTTAAATAATGTCATTGACTTATTAAAGAATCATATTCATTGTTATGATATCATATATGGTTCACTTATGACATTATATTACCCGTTCTTTTGTAAATTCCATGTTAAAGAAGCGTTTTGGGTAAAATCGTTTCATTTATCGTAGGTGTTTTGACTTGTTGTTCTTGACATCATTATTACTTATATCATGATTTACTTACTTCCAGAATATAAAATATGATTTATATATCATATATATTCAGTATATATATATATAATAGATAGATAAATAAAATGAAAAACACCGTTCATGGAGACGGTAGTCCGTACGTACGCATGAACGCTGTTTTTCTTTCCTTATTGTCTTGAAATGGAAGTAAGTAGATGACATACATATGTATATATATATACATAAATCCAGTAGCTTTATAATGTCATGTATTTCATTATTATTTCTTATATATACATTATAATCATTCTTAAATGGTTAACATGGAGAATGAATCTCATCGCGTCGTGGAGACGGTATTCCGTACGTACGCACGAGCGATGATATCATTTCTATAAATATTGAATTGAATTGGAGTGGATTATAAAATATATCAGAATAATTATGATGTTGTAATAACTATGTATAGTTATTCTTTACACCATTATACCCATCCATGTAAGGTGGTGGTGGAAAATAGATTACACCACGGCGTGGAGACGGTATTCCGTACGTACGCACGCGCGGTGATTTCTTTTTCCGTAGGATGGATAGATGGTGAAATAGGGTTGTTTCGTACTTATAATAACATATCAGTATATGAGTGATACTGATGTTATTACTTCATAATGAAACAACCTAAGAAGAAGAAGTGGAAGAAGAAATAAAGATGAAAGAATTGGTAACGGTAATTACCTCTTCTTTGAAGTGCCTCTTTGAGACCTCCTCTTAGGGCACTAGAATTGGTCTTTGAGGAAGACCAGAACCTCTAGGATGTTTCTAGGGAAGTGGAGAAGGGATTTTGGCAGGGGTTGGCCGAGCTTGAGTGCTCAAATTGGTGTGAGGAGGAGGGGGAGGAGGTGTCCTTTTATAAGGGAGGAGAGGGGCACCTTAGGAATTCTTAAAAATATTAATTTATAATAAATATAACCCCACTTAAAAACCTCCAAAAATGACTCATATTCGAAGCTTAGATGAGATAGGGTTGTAATCTCATCAACCAATCAAATTTATACATGTTTGGATCTTATTTTAAACCTTATCAATTAGATTTAACTCTAAGTTAAATAATTTAACTTTTACCGTGTCTTTTTGTTTTCTTTCACTATATGGTTAATACACTTACTATAACATGCCAAACGAACCCCAAATTGTATATTATTAATACATATATCCTTATCTAAGTCATTTGGCCGAACCTTAGATTTTGAGGAATAAAATAACAATTAATAATATAATATTTGATTTAAAAACTATTTTGTGTCAATTTTGACACTATTTGATATATGATTTTTGTGAAAGTCATAACAGAATTATATGTTCGAACCAAGTTGATTAAATCAACATTAATATATCATAGTAACCTAGAAAATTAGTGTAATTCATAAAAAATCTCAAATAACATTTATTTTGGTGTTTATAACATCAATTATGTCAATATTTCATTAATAAGATAATTACTGCATCATCTTTGTGTCATAAATAAATTATATTATATGCTGTCTAAGAATTACAAATAAAATACCATCATGTAGGAAATCTTTTTAGATTTCTAATGAATATTTATAGTCGAATTTAGCTTATGTATAACCCCATATTAAAAATGATTTACTTATTAAACTTTGATTTTAACTATTTTAACCCTTCTTTAAATAAATTAATAATAAATGTCCTAATCTAATCCAAGTGGGCCTAAATGGTCATATTTTATTCCTAAGTTTGTTTTTGGTCGAATTACACTTGTCCAATAGAATTAGGACATGTGTTAGGGTAATATTAATATCATATTTACCCTTAGTTACCCTATTTACTATTAACCGTGGTAAAAAAAGTAAAAAGTTACTATTCACCAAAAAATTATTTTCATCTCATTGAACCACATTTTAGTCCTTGATATTAACCGTGTCTCTCGGATTTTCGAAATTCCATTCACAGAAGCGGTAAAATTAAGTTTTATGCAAAATTCCGTTTTTAACCTACCACTTAGTGGTTTCACTATTCATCAAAAATTGAAAGTTTTCAGAAAAATGCCAAAATTTCATCCTAAGCTATATTTCATATTCCGAATTCAAAAATGAAGTCTATTTTACCAAATTCATAACATAGAAGTTGCATTAATTAATTTTATAATTAAATCTCGCTGTTAAAACAAATAGCGTGTTTTTTAAGAAACAAAATCTATCAAAAGATTGACACTTGATTATGTCTGGTTTAAATGTGAAATTACAAACAATGACCAACATTGTATTAAATTGTAAAAATATATTCTAAATATACTTTAAAACCACTCAAATTAATAATTTATCACTATTAATTATTTCGATTAAAAAAGTTGTTTTTAATTATAATTTAGTAATTTTCACTATTCATTAGAATATGAAAGTTATCCGAAAAGTACCAAAATTTCACCTTAGGCTAAATTCGATACTCCGAATCCAAAAATGAATTCCATTTTGAAAAATAAAATTTACAAAATTTCCAAAAAGTGGTTATTACTATTCATAACGGCTAGTTTTAATAATATTTTAATAGCATATCGTTGTTTCGTGAGACTCAGTATTGCGTACTACACACGCTATCGAGGAAGGTCGCGATTGCGTGTAACGGAAGGAAAGTCAAGGATGCGTATTGTGAAAGCTTCTTTTGTTGTAGCGTACAACACAAGACATTAATGAAATTAAAAAGAATATTTTTCATAAAATCTTGGGGCGTTACATTCTACCCCCCTTAAAAGGAATTTCGCCCTCGAAATTCGTCGGGGTTATAAATGGTTTACTATTCAAAATTTTCTTTGATAGAAACCCACATCGTAAAAAGGAATACCAAAACATGGCTTTAAAAACTAAAGTATGAAATGTAACGATTACCCAAATAAACTAATTGTTGGGTTTCCACATAGGTAAAAATATGGATATGGAAGAAAAATCTAACCATCATGTTCTGATGGAGAGTGGTAGAGAACATGGCTATGGAAAATCCAAAAATCTCAAATCCATAAATTTGTGATGATATAAGGTACCATCTGATTCCTCAGGTATAAGATCACTAGGACAACATTTTTGGTTTTCAAGATCATTTCCCTAAAGTTGAAAATTTGAATTAGAATAAATACTTACTTTATTTTGGTAAAATATCACTTTTGTTCGTGCCTTGAACAATTTCTACTTCATCTCTTAAATAAATGAAGTTGAATTTGTTATTCGTGATGTGTTAGCAGATCATGTGATAGAATGACAGGTCATTCCATCTGTCTCAAACAAAAGGTTAGCAAAACTTATATACATAAGTCGATCTATAGTGAGATTAATCATATATGGTTCCTAAAATGGACTTATACTTCATATATCATACTGCTTAATATAATAAAACTAGTTTCTACTAAACAGGGACTTCCTGTAGGTCAGTGGTAGGCGATAAAGGCCAGTCGCACTTCGGTTGTGGGTTCGATTCCCACAGCCTTGTCCGAAGCGATGGGCTGTCGC
This sequence comes from Viscum album, assembly GCA_963277665.1. NCBI lineage: Eukaryota > Viridiplantae > Streptophyta > Magnoliopsida > Santalales > Viscaceae > Viscum > Viscum album. Next base: position 1,070,841,702 of record OY728141.1, read on the forward strand.
CCGTCCTGCAGGTTGTCCTTTTTCCAAAACTACTATAACATCCCATCAATAATATCGTCCAACACAATCCATTCCAATCTTTAGGCTTATCCATAATACTGCAGTCCACTCTCATAACATAGTGAAAACAATTACCAGAGATTTAATATCATCGTTGATCCCCATATATCATAAGATATGTTTTTTTTGGTCACATTCCAAACATTCAAAGTCCTTAATCATGTATACTCTTGAATACCCATTGAACCTTAGTGAAAACTTGAATGCAGTTAAAAGTTAACACTTTACACATACCAAAATCCTCAAAATTATTTATACTCAAACCATGATATCACTTAGTCCTTATATCAATCATGAGCTCATGAATACTATTAAACATTTCATTTTCTCGTCTTCATTATGCGCATATCATCTTATTTCCAAAAAAAAATATCTCAATCACTTTGAATACCACATCAATAAATATTGCAATACTCAATGATACAACATTATTTTGGAATCCCATTACATAAACACTTAATCATTCCACCACATCGTTGTCATATTCAACATTGCCAATAGTGATCGCATGTGATTTCCCTTTGTCCTTTGCCTTCAGTGGTTGCTCATGTTGATCATCACTAACCCTTGGATTAGGGCAATTATTAGCATAATGCCCCATTTCCTTGCACTTGAAGCATTGAAGTGTTGGCGGTGCGTTCTCTGCAGTGTTTGCTTTATCATTAGAAACCCTTTTTCCATTACTTCGACACTCAGCTGCTCGATGACCTTCTTTTCCACACTTAAAACATTTTCTAGTCCCTTTTAGACAATCTCCACCATGCTTCTTTCCACACTTTGTGCATAAGGAAACATTCATCTTCTTTTCACCATTATTCTGAGATTTCTCCTTGAACTCCATCTTTCGTTTCTTGTCAAAACCATGAGATGGATATGTAACACCAACTTCCATTTCTACCTTGATAGCACAACGCACAATTTCTTCATAGCTACTGAAGTCTCTTATAGCTAATGCCCTTCGAAGACTTGGTTTTAAGCCACTGAAAAATCGATCAACTTTACTTTCAGGTTGGATGATAATTCCAGAAGCATACCTTGCAAGTCTTGTAAAATATGCTTCATAGGTACCAACAGATTCATCGTCCCTTTGCTTCAGTTCAAGAAACTCTTTCTCCATCTTTGTTCGAAGAATACGAGGGAAGTACTTATTGAAAAATAAGTTCTTGAACTCATCCCATTCCATAGACTCAATTTCATCCCTTTGCCTTGTATTCTTAATAAGATTCCACCATTGATCAGCATATCCTTCCAAACGATACACTGCTAGGATGACTTTATCATGTTCAGAACATTGAAGAACTGAAAATATCTTTTCAGTAGTACTAATCCATTGTTCAGCAACAAGTGGATCGGAAGTCCCACTGAAAGAAGGTGGACGTTGCCTCATGAAGGACTCAATAGAATATTGTTCCCTTCTCTGCTCATTTGGAAGTCCAGAATGATTCATAGCTTGTGTAAGTATAGCAATAAGATTTTGCACTCCATATCCCATAACATTTGTTTGTTCAGGAGGGAAATCATTGCATTGTCCATTGCATTGATCAACACGGTTCCTTCGGGTTCCAGCCATCGTCTAAAACCCAAAAAGAATAGTGTGAGAGGCAAAAATCATGCTAGGGAAAACAACATAATAAAGGGGGAGTACCTTCAATATCCAACATCTTAGGTTTAATTCTATGATCATTAGCGTAATTCTATTACTACAACCTATACGTATACTTATCCCTAGGGACATCCCTAGACATACCTTAGAAATATCTCTAGGGATCTCACTAACGTTTTCGCATCGTAGTTTCCAAAGGTTGACTAAACCTTTCCTCTGATACCAACTGTAGAGACCCGTATCCTGACGTACATGGACATTACATTACATTTGCGGAATACTTAGTACATAACAAAAACACACACTAAAGGATCGTAATAGTTTAGTGTCTTTGGAAACTCAGAACGTAATCTTCTAATCGTGGTGAAAGTTCTTCAATATCTCCCATAAAGGTCATCCATTTTTTCTACCTAAAACCTTTCTTTATATCCTGGGGAAAAGAAAACATAAAAGGGTGAGCTCAAATTCTCAGTAAGGGTAAACAAAGGAAATATCAATCACATAATTTTCATAAGAACATAACATTTTTGGAAATCTTAACCTGCAAAAGAGAGCATAATTTCATAACATGGGATAAATCATAGTAGTGAAATGAAATCATAACTTAAAACATTACTCATTGTGGCATACACACATAATCATAGAGAATCATTTCTTGTTAGTCAAGACTCATTGCCAAGACTATCTTAGTGGACAAAGTCCCTTTCTGAATCGAGTAATCCTCGTTTCAGTCCTGTTTCACTGAACCGGTATAACCTACCATTCCAGCCATGTCTATCTCATGAGATATAAAATCTTTACCCAATGCATTGGAGGGAGATATAGGTCCCACCCATCTCTTAATGAATCCTTTCTTATGTGTGCCACAAAATCATAAATCATACATCATTTCATAACCCATGTAATAAAAATGGGATTCTTAAACAACATGACATCATAAAACCATTCATATAAGATAAAGGAATTCATAAACATAATTCCATCACAACATAGTCAAATCAATGTAAAAATATGGATAGAAACAGAACTCTTTATTATCTTAGATGGAAAATAATTTTGATAAAACACTTGAATTGAATTCTTGAGGAAAATATCCTTTCTTCTTCAAAATCAATTTCTTTTCACAAAACATCATGCAACTTTAAAAGAAAGAGATTTTATTGAAAATAGTCATGAAATCTTTTAGAGGAAGCTTCATGAAAATAAGGCTTTATAAAACAGTAGAAATCCGTTCGTGCCGTATAAGTTAAAAAAAAACATTCTTCGTACTTTTGTCGGAAAAGTCAAAAAGTACCTCGTACGACAAAAGATTCCTTTCATACATATTACTAAAAACTCACCGAAGGGTAAAAATGGATTTAAACAATTGTAGGTGGATGGAAATAATATTACATTTTGATGAAACATGGATGTGGATGATAAAATACACCCCAGTAAATACTTACGAATAAACAATCTCGGATAAAAATGAGATTGTGATATTTCCCTTACCTTAGGTCCAATTTGCTTCGTATGTGTCCGAACCTCCTGTATAATGATTTAAATAATGTCATTGACTTATTAAAGAATCATATTCATTGTTATGATATCATATATGGTTCACTTATGACATTATATTACCCGTTCTTTTGTAAATTCCATGTTAAAGAAGCGTTTTGGGTAAAATCGTTTCATTTATCGTAGGTGTTTTGACTTGTTGTTCTTGACATCATTATTACTTATATCATGATTTACTTACTTCCAGAATATAAAATATGATTTATATATCATATATATTCAGTATATATATATATAATAGATAGATAAATAAAATGAAAAACACCGTTCATGGAGACGGTAGTCCGTACGTACGCATGAACGCTGTTTTTCTTTCCTTATTGTCTTGAAATGGAAGTAAGTAGATGACATACATATGTATATATATATACATAAATCCAGTAGCTTTATAATGTCATGTATTTCATTATTATTTCTTATATATACATTATAATCATTCTTAAATGGTTAACATGGAGAATGAATCTCATCGCGTCGTGGAGACGGTATTCCGTACGTACGCACGAGCGATGATATCATTTCTATAAATATTGAATTGAATTGGAGTGGATTATAAAATATATCAGAATAATTATGATGTTGTAATAACTATGTATAGTTATTCTTTACACCATTATACCCATCCATGTAAGGTGGTGGTGGAAAATAGATTACACCACGGCGTGGAGACGGTATTCCGTACGTACGCACGCGCGGTGATTTCTTTTTCCGTAGGATGGATAGATGGTGAAATAGGGTTGTTTCGTACTTATAATAACATATCAGTATATGAGTGATACTGATGTTATTACTTCATAATGAAACAACCTAAGAAGAAGAAGTGGAAGAAGAAATAAAGATGAAAGAATTGGTAACGGTAATTACCTCTTCTTTGAAGTGCCTCTTTGAGACCTCCTCTTAGGGCACTAGAATTGGTCTTTGAGGAAGACCAGAACCTCTAGGATGTTTCTAGGGAAGTGGAGAAGGGATTTTGGCAGGGGTTGGCCGAGCTTGAGTGCTCAAATTGGTGTGAGGAGGAGGGGGAGGAGGTGTCCTTTTATAAGGGAGGAGAGGGGCACCTTAGGAATTCTTAAAAATATTAATTTATAATAAATATAACCCCACTTAAAAACCTCCAAAAATGACTCATATTCGAAGCTTAGATGAGATAGGGTTGTAATCTCATCAACCAATCAAATTTATACATGTTTGGATCTTATTTTAAACCTTATCAATTAGATTTAACTCTAAGTTAAATAATTTAACTTTTACCGTGTCTTTTTGTTTTCTTTCACTATATGGTTAATACACTTACTATAACATGCCAAACGAACCCCAAATTGTATATTATTAATACATATATCCTTATCTAAGTCATTTGGCCGAACCTTAGATTTTGAGGAATAAAATAACAATTAATAATATAATATTTGATTTAAAAACTATTTTGTGTCAATTTTGACACTATTTGATATATGATTTTTGTGAAAGTCATAACAGAATTATATGTTCGAACCAAGTTGATTAAATCAACATTAATATATCATAGTAACCTAGAAAATTAGTGTAATTCATAAAAAATCTCAAATAACATTTATTTTGGTGTTTATAACATCAATTATGTCAATATTTCATTAATAAGATAATTACTGCATCATCTTTGTGTCATAAATAAATTATATTATATGCTGTCTAAGAATTACAAATAAAATACCATCATGTAGGAAATCTTTTTAGATTTCTAATGAATATTTATAGTCGAATTTAGCTTATGTATAACCCCATATTAAAAATGATTTACTTATTAAACTTTGATTTTAACTATTTTAACCCTTCTTTAAATAAATTAATAATAAATGTCCTAATCTAATCCAAGTGGGCCTAAATGGTCATATTTTATTCCTAAGTTTGTTTTTGGTCGAATTACACTTGTCCAATAGAATTAGGACATGTGTTAGGGTAATATTAATATCATATTTACCCTTAGTTACCCTATTTACTATTAACCGTGGTAAAAAAAGTAAAAAGTTACTATTCACCAAAAAATTATTTTCATCTCATTGAACCACATTTTAGTCCTTGATATTAACCGTGTCTCTCGGATTTTCGAAATTCCATTCACAGAAGCGGTAAAATTAAGTTTTATGCAAAATTCCGTTTTTAACCTACCACTTAGTGGTTTCACTATTCATCAAAAATTGAAAGTTTTCAGAAAAATGCCAAAATTTCATCCTAAGCTATATTTCATATTCCGAATTCAAAAATGAAGTCTATTTTACCAAATTCATAACATAGAAGTTGCATTAATTAATTTTATAATTAAATCTCGCTGTTAAAACAAATAGCGTGTTTTTTAAGAAACAAAATCTATCAAAAGATTGACACTTGATTATGTCTGGTTTAAATGTGAAATTACAAACAATGACCAACATTGTATTAAATTGTAAAAATATATTCTAAATATACTTTAAAACCACTCAAATTAATAATTTATCACTATTAATTATTTCGATTAAAAAAGTTGTTTTTAATTATAATTTAGTAATTTTCACTATTCATTAGAATATGAAAGTTATCCGAAAAGTACCAAAATTTCACCTTAGGCTAAATTCGATACTCCGAATCCAAAAATGAATTCCATTTTGAAAAATAAAATTTACAAAATTTCCAAAAAGTGGTTATTACTATTCATAACGGCTAGTTTTAATAATATTTTAATAGCATATCGTTGTTTCGTGAGACTCAGTATTGCGTACTACACACGCTATCGAGGAAGGTCGCGATTGCGTGTAACGGAAGGAAAGTCAAGGATGCGTATTGTGAAAGCTTCTTTTGTTGTAGCGTACAACACAAGACATTAATGAAATTAAAAAGAATATTTTTCATAAAATCTTGGGGCGTTACATTCTACCCCCCTTAAAAGGAATTTCGCCCTCGAAATTCGTCGGGGTTATAAATGGTTTACTATTCAAAATTTTCTTTGATAGAAACCCACATCGTAAAAAGGAATACCAAAACATGGCTTTAAAAACTAAAGTATGAAATGTAACGATTACCCAAATAAACTAATTGTTGGGTTTCCACATAGGTAAAAATATGGATATGGAAGAAAAATCTAACCATCATGTTCTGATGGAGAGTGGTAGAGAACATGGCTATGGAAAATCCAAAAATCTCAAATCCATAAATTTGTGATGATATAAGGTACCATCTGATTCCTCAGGTATAAGATCACTAGGACAACATTTTTGGTTTTCAAGATCATTTCCCTAAAGTTGAAAATTTGAATTAGAATAAATACTTACTTTATTTTGGTAAAATATCACTTTTGTTCGTGCCTTGAACAATTTCTACTTCATCTCTTAAATAAATGAAGTTGAATTTGTTATTCGTGATGTGTTAGCAGATCATGTGATAGAATGACAGGTCATTCCATCTGTCTCAAACAAAAGGTTAGCAAAACTTATATACATAAGTCGATCTATAGTGAGATTAATCATATATGGTTCCTAAAATGGACTTATACTTCATATATCATACTGCTTAATATAATAAAACTAGTTTCTACTAAACAGGGACTTCCTGTAGGTCAGTGGTAGGCGATAAAGGCCAGTCGCACTTCGGTTGTGGGTTCGATTCCCACAGCCTTGTCCGAAGCGATGGGCTGTCGCCCGTCCTGCAGGTTGTCCTTTTTCCAAAACTACTATAACATCCCATCAATAATATCGTCCAACACAATCCATTCCAATCTTTAGGCTTATCCATAATACTGCAGTCCACTCTCATAACATAGTGAAAACAATTACCAGAGATTTAATATCATCGTTGATCCCCATATATCATAAGATATGTTTTTTTTGGTCACATTCCAAACATTCAAAGTCCTTAATCATGTATACTCTTGAATACCCATTGAACCTTAGTGAAAACTTGAATGCAGTTAAAAGTTAACACTTTACACATACCAAAATCCTCAAAATTATTTATACTCAAACCATGATATCACTTAGTCCTTATATCAATCATGAGCTCATGAATACTATTAAACATTTCATTTTCTCGTCTTCATTATGCGCATATCATCTTATTTCCAAAAAAAAATATCTCAATCACTTTGAATACCACATCAATAAATATTGCAATACTCAATGATACAACATTATTTTGGAATCCCATTACATAAACACTTAATCATTCCACCACATCGTTGTCATATTCAACATTGCCAATAGTGATCGCATGTGATTTCCCTTTGTCCTTTGCCTTCAGTGGTTGCTCATGTTGATCATCACTAACCCTTGGATTAGGGCAATTATTAGCATAATGCCCCATTTCCTTGCACTTGAAGCATTGAAGTGTTGGCGGTGCGTTCTCTGCAGTGTTTGCTTTATCATTAGAAACCCTTTTTCCATTACTTCGACACTCAGCTGCTCGATGACCTTCTTTTCCACACTTAAAACATTTTCTAGTCCCTTTTAGACAATCTCCACCATGCTTCTTTCCACACTTTGTGCATAAGGAAACATTCATCTTCTTTTCACCATTATTCTGAGATTTCTCCTTGAACTCCATCTTTCGTTTCTTGTCAAAACCATGAGATGGATATGTAACACCAACTTCCATTTCTACCTTGATAGCACAACGCACAATTTCTTCATAGCTACTGAAGTCTCTTATAGCTAATGCCCTTCGAAGACTTGGTTTTAAGCCACTGAAAAATCGATCAACTTTACTTTCAGGTTGGATGATAATTCCAGAAGCATACCTTGCAAGTCTTGTAAAATATGCTTCATAGGTACCAACAGATTCATCGTCCCTTTGCTTCAGTTCAAGAAACTCTTTCTCCATCTTTGTTCGAAGAATACGAGGGAAGTACTTATTGAAAAATAAGTTCTTGAACTCATCCCATTCCATAGACTCAATTTCATCCCTTTGCCTTGTATTCTTAATAAGATTCCACCATTGATCAGCATATCCTTCCAAACGATACACTGCTAGGATGACTTTATCATGTTCAGAACATTGAAGAACTGAAAATATCTTTTCAGTAGTACTAATCCATTGTTCAGCAACAAGTGGATCGGAAGTCCCACTGAAAGAAGGTGGACGTTGCCTCATGAAGGACTCAATAGAATATTGTTCCCTTCTCTGCTCATTTGGAAGTCCAGAATGATTCATAGCTTGTGTAAGTATAGCAATAAGATTTTGCACTCCATATCCCATAACATTTGTTTGTTCAGGAGGGAAATCATTGCATTGTCCATTGCATTGATCAACACGGTTCCTTCGGGTTCCAGCCATCGTCTAAAACCCAAAAAGAATAGTGTGAGAGGCAAAAATCATGCTAGGGAAAACAACATAATAAAGGGGGAGTACCTTCAATATCCAACATCTTAGGTTTAATTCTATGATCATTAGCGTAATTCTATTACTACAACCTATACGTATACTTATCCCTAGGGACATCCCTAGACATACCTTAGAAATATCTCTAGGGATCTCACTAACGTTTTCGCATCCTAGTTTCCAAAGGTTGACTAAACCTTTCCTCTGATACCAACTGTAGAGACCCGTATCCTGACGTACATGGACATTACATTACATTTGCGGAATACTTAGTACATAACAAAAACACACACTAAAGGATCGTAATAGTTTAGTGTCTTTGGAAACTCAGAACGTAATCTTCTAATCGTGGTGAAAGTTCTTCAATATCTCCCATAAAGGTCATCCATATTTTCTACCTAAAACCTTTCTTTATATCCTGGGGAAAAGAAAACATAAAAGGGTGAGCTCAAATTCTCAGTAAGGGTAAACAAAGGAAATATCAATCACATAATTTTCATAAGAACATAACATTTTTGGAAATCTTAACCTGCAAAAGAGAGCATAATTTCATAACATGGGATAAATCATAGTAGTGAAATGAAATCATAACTTAAAACATTACTCATTGTGGCATACACACATAATCATAGAGAATCATTTCTTGTTAGTCAAGACTCATTGCCAAGACTATCTTAGTGGACAAAGTCCCTTTCTGAATCGAGTAATCCTCGTTTCAGTCCTGTTTCACTGAACCGGTATAACCTACCATTCCAGCCATGTCTATCTCATGAGATATAAAATCTTTACCCAATGCATTGGAGGGAGATATAGGTCCCACCCATCTCTTAATGAATCCTTTCTTATGTGTGCCACAAAATCATAAATCATACATCATTTCATAACCCATGTAATAAAAATGGGATTCTTAAACAACATGACATCATAAAACCATTCATATAAGATAAAGGAATTCATAAACATAATTCCATCACAACATAGTCAAATCAATGTAAAAATATGGATAGAAACATAACTCTTTATTATCTTAGATGGAAAATAATTTTGATAAAACACTTGAATTGAATTCTTGAGGAAAATATCCTTTCTTCTTCAAAATCAATTTCTTTTCACAAAACATCATGCAACTTTAAAAGAAAGAGATTTTATTGAAAATAGTCATGAAATCTTTTAGAGGAAGCTTCATGAAAATAAGGCTTTATAAAACAGTAGAAATCCGTTCGTGCCGTATAAGTTAAAAAAAAACATTCTTCGTACTTTTGTCGGAAAAGTCAAAAAGTACCTCGTACGACAAAAGATTCCTTTCATACATATTACTAAAAACTCACCGAAGGGTAAAAATGGATTTAAACAATTGTAGGTGGATGGAAATAATATTACATTTTGATGAAACATGGATGTGGATGATAAAATACACCCCAGTAAATACTTACGAATAAACAATCTCGGATAAAAATGAGATTGTGATATTTCCCTTACCTTAGGTCCAATTTGCTTCGTATGTGTCCGAACCTCCTGTATAATGATTTAAATAATGTCATTGACTTATTAAAGAATCATATTCATTGTTATGATATCATATATGGTTCACTTATGACATTATATTACCCGTTCTTTTGTAAATTCCATGTTAAAGAAGCGTTTTGGGTAAAATCGTTTCATTTATCGTAGGTGTTTTGACTTGTTGTTCTTGACATCATTATTACTTATATCATGATTTACTTACTTCCAGAATATAAAATATGATTTATATATCATATATATTCAGTATATATATATATAATAGATAGATAAATAAAATGAAAAACACCGTTCATGGAGACGGTAGTCCGTACGTACGCATGAACGCTGTTTTTCTTTCCTTATTGTCTTGAAATGGAAGTAAGTAGATGACATACATATGTATATATATATACATAAATCCAGTAGCTTTATAATGTCATGTATTTCATTATTATTTCTTATATATACATTATAATCATTCTTAAATGGTTAACATGGAGAATGAATCTCATCGCGTCGTGGAGACGGTATTCCGTACGTACGCACGAGCGATGATATCATTTCTATAAATATTGAATTGAATTGGAGTGGATTATAAAATATATCAGAATAATTATGATGTTGTAATAACTATGTATAGTTATTCTTTACACCATTATACCCATCCATGTAAGGTGGTGGTGGAAAATAGATTACACCACGGCGTGGAGACGGTATTCCGTACGTACGCACGCGCGGTGATTTCTTTTTCCGTAGGATGGATAGATGGTGAAATAGGGTTGTTTCGTACTTATAATAACATATCAGTATATGAGTGATACTGATGTTATTACTTCATAATGAAACAACCTAAGAAGAAGAAGTGGAAGAAGAAATAAAGATGAAAGAATTGGTAACGGTAATTACCTCTTCTTTGAAGTGCCTCTTTGAGACCTCCTCTTAGGGCACTAGAATTGGTCTTTGAGGAAGACCAGAACCTCTAGGATGTTTCTAGGGAAGTGGAGAAGGGATTTTGGCAGGGGTTGGCCGAGCTTGAGTGCTCAAATTGGTGTGAGGAGGAGGGGGAGGAGGTGTCCTTTTATAAGGGAGGAGAGGGGCACCTTAGGAATTCTTAAAAATATTAATTTATAATAAATATAACCCCACTTAAAAACCTCCAAAAATGACTCATATTCGAAGCTTAGATGAGATAGGGTTGTAATCTCATCAACCAATCAAATTTATACATGTTTGGATCTTATTTTAAACCTTATCAATTAGATTTAACTCTAAGTTAAATAATTTAACTTTTACCGTGTCTTTTTGTTTTCTTTCACTATATGGTTAATACACTTACTATAACATGCCAAACGAACCCCAAATTGTATATTATTAATACATATATCCTTATCTAAGTCATTTGGCCGAACCTTAGATTTTTAGGAATAAAATAACAATTAATAATATAATATTTGATTTAAAAACTATTTTGTGTCAATTTTGACACTATTTGATATATGATTTTTGTGAAAGTCATAACAGAATTATATGTTCGAACCAAGTTGATTAAATCAACATTAATATATCATAGTAACCTAGAAAATTAGTTTAATTCATAAAAAATCTGAAATAACATTTATTTTGGTGTTTATAACATCAATTATGTCAATATTTCATTAATAAGATAATTACTGCATCATCTTTCTGTCATAAATAAATTATATTATATGCTGTCTAAAAATTACAAATAAAATACCATCATGTAGGAAATCTTTTTAGATTTCTAATGAATATTTATAGTCGAATTTAGCTTATGTATAACCCCATATTAAAAATGATTTACTTATTAAACTTTGATTTTAACTATTTTAACCCTTCTTTAAATAAATTAATAATAAATGTCCTAATCTAATCCAAGTGGGCCTAAATGGTCATATTTTATTCCTAAGTTTGTTTTTGGTCGAATTACACTTGTCCAATAGAATTAGGACATGTGTTAGGGTAATATTAATATCATATTTACCCTTAGTTACCCTATTTACTATTAACCGTGGTAAAAAAAGTAAAAAGTTACTATTCACCAAAAAATTATTTTCATCTCATTGAACCACATTTTAGTCCTTGATATTAACCGTGTCTCTCGGATTTTCGAAATTCCATTCACAGAAGCGGTAAAATTAAGTTTTATGCAAAATTCCGTTTTTAACCTACCACTTAGTGGTTTCACTATTCATCAAAAATTGAAAGTTTTCAGAAAAATGCCAAAATTTCATCCTAAGCTATATTTCATATTCCGAATTCAAAAATGAAGTCTATTTTACCAAATTCATAACATAGAAGTTGCATTAATTAATTTTATAATTAAATCTCGCTGTTAAAACAAATAGCGTGTTTTTTAAGAAACAAAATCTATCAAAAGATTGACACTTGATTATGTCTGGTTTAAATGTGAAATTACAAACAATGACCAACATTGTATTAAATTGTAAAAATATATTCTAAATATACTTTAAAACCACTCAAATTAATAATTTATCACTATTAATTATTTCGATTAAAAAAGTTGTTTTTAATTATAATTTAGTAATTTTCACTATTCATTAGAATATGAAAGTTATCCGAAAAGTACCAAAATTTCACCTTAGGCTAAATTCGATACTCCGAATCCAAAAATGAATTCCATTTTGAAAAATAAAATTTACAAAATTTCCAAAAAGTGGTTATTACTATTCATAACGGCTAGTTTTAATAATATTTTAATAGCATATCGTTGTTTCGTGAGACTCAGTATTGCGTACTACACACGCTATCGAGGAAGGTCGCGATTGCGTGTAACGGAAGGAAAGTCAAGGATGCGTATTGTGAAAGCTTCTTTTGTTGTAGCGTACAACACAAGACATTAATGAAATTAAAAAGAATATTTTTCATAAAATCTTGGGGCGTTACATGCGTCGGTTGAGGTTAGAGTTGTTCTTAGGCAAGGTCGTCATCCCGGATGCAACGGTGCACTCAGCTTTTTAATCTGGGCATCCGTTTGGAAACTTCCACAATCGCGCACAAGCACCGACTCACTTGACTTAAAAAATGTTCAAACCACCATTCCGGGCTCACTAGACCTCAAAATGATGTGTCGTCTTCGCGCCCAGTCGCGAAATAATTCCATATAATATTTAAAAATAATAAACGGAAAATCTGATACATTACATTACATTCCATTTTCTAAAAAAATCTAGCATATTTGTACTTTTATCTTGATTATTGATTAGACATTAAGAATTATTTATATCGTTAAATGTCTCCCACTATTTTATCAAATTCTCATTTCCCTCACTACTAGACTTGGAATACTTAGTCCTTAAAGTATCCTAGTGGAAAGGATACCAACAACCTATCCTTATAGTCCAATTTTGGTGTAGGCAGTACTTTGAGAGTTTCAAGGTATAAATTTGACTAAGCAAACTCATTAATATGTGACTCCTTGATAAGTTGAGTGAAGTCACAACTTATAAAATCCAAAAATTGATTTACTCAACAATGATGAAACAAAATAGATTTAGATACTTATTTTATACCATCATTAGTTAATTCAACCCATTGCTCTCATAAGAACTCCCTAATACAATGAGGTATCCTCAACTATGGATGATGAGCACCCCATACACCCATTTTTATTAAAATTAAAATGATGGAAGGTATTTTACTTAATATTAATTTGATAGGTTTATAAATTTTACAGATGGATGAAATCATTTTCTATCTGATATGCATGTACTATGTGATATCACTGATAATAAACTATGTAATAAATAAGAAAACATTCACCACATTAAAAATTGATTAAATATGTGACATTTTTATGTTTATTATTTAATGTGATTTCATAATCTTTAATATTAATAAAGATAATAAACAATTCATAAATAAAATAAACCTTCTGACTGATCTTGAGAATTGGATATTGGTTGATCCATTTATACTCAATGGATGGACCATTACCTAAGGGGTATAATACTCAAATCGCAACTGTACTCATATTTTAGCTTACACCCTAGTCGAATGTGTTACTATCTCTTATCGAATCCCACCTCCCATTAGCGTGATCCACATATTACAACATCCTCACCCATATTTATCACAATAAAAAAATACACATACATCAGTGAGAAGATCTCGGGGATGCATAATACAAATAAATAACTTTTATCTTGGTGTACTGACCCTTATACATATAATGATGAGTATAGAAAACACACATACCATATTTTAATTAATTAATTACATGAATCACAAATATTTTCAACAAAAAATTAAATAAATTAAATTTTAGAAACACATGGTTTGGTTATTTCTCAAGATCAGTTGACGCACAATTAAATACATAATAAAAATTAAATTTTTAATAAATTTTTATTTAGGGTATTATTTGAATTAAAATAAGTTCGTTGATAAATTTTAATTAAAAAAAGTCATTACTTGGTCCTAATTTTAATATATATATATACATATATATTTAAAATATTTTAACTCATTTTGATATATATATATATATTTCAATATATAATTTTTTGGGCCCCTTGTACCCCAAATATAACAGGGAGTGTTGAGAATGACCCTCCCATACCAATTCTGGGTATGGTAAGACATGATTGCCCCATTTCGGGTCAGTCCGATCATGACAGTGGGTGGTGGGATACCTAAACCGGTGGGGAATGGTTAGAGGATACCAGATATGAGGCGACTAGCGGTTCACGATTGTCTACCACTAACTAGATCTGGTCAATGGATAGTGATACACTCAAGGATGGATTGGTGAAGTAAAATAGAAGGTGTCATACATAGCGGCGTGGTCGGACGATGTCTGGCTGTGGTGGAAGCACATTGAATTTGGGCTTAGCCATGGTGTGGCAAGATGATGCACAAGGAATTCAATTAAGAGGGAGGCCTAGTGAAAAGGGGGTTTCGATGAGGTTTTGTGTGCAGATGGAAGCTGAGGGTGCGGCCGATGGGGGGGGGGGGGTGCATACAGTTGGTGTGGTGGCTTGACACTCGAAATGTGAGGGAGGTAGGGCGTAGGTGTGGACATCCATGAAATGCATTATCAAGCTCTAGAAAGAGGGGGTAGCTAACATGAGGTCATACCTACTGGTGGTTTGGTTTGAAAGGTTTCTGGGTGGTGTGGAGCAGTGTTAGGTAATGGGGTGAAAATAGTTTTTAATAATTTTTTATTGATATCTTCTGCCACTGACCTTGTTAATTTTTTTTGTGTGTTTTACCTTCAATTACAATCAAGTAGATCCCATAATTATTTTTTTCTGTTATCCACATCCCTAAACCTTTATTGTGAATTATTGATATATCTCTAAAAGTCCAAAGCTTATTTTTGGCTTTGGTATTGATTGATCAGCCCAACCCTCAATTGTTTTATTTCAAACACCCACCCCAAATAATTTTCAATAATAATAATAATAATAATAATAATAATAATAATATATCTTTCCATAATTATGTGGAAATTATTATTGGTCAAAAAACCTTATTTTGACAATCAATATTAGATCAAAATACTTGGGTTCACTAGAAATTGTTTCCATAGATAAGTACGGTTAAATCTAAACATATATATAAATATGATCTAAAAATATAAAACCTGCAATGTTTATTTAAATCCATATCAAAAACTTCAGATAACTGGAACATAGCCATACGATGTGGTATTGAAACACTATATATGGTGTTAAGATCACATTGATTCCCTCCACATTAATTTATAAAAAATTTGATTTTTCTTGGATTAAAATTTTCACAGGATATCTCTGATACTAATTGAATATATCATAGAAACCATTAGAAGGAAATGGGATGGATATTTTAAAATTTTCACCAAAGATCAACGTAACAATGTCATCGTCAACTAAGTATAGACGCGATGAAATCCTGAGGATCTTGTATGTTTAATTTTAAGCACAAAAACATAAACAAAAAAAATATCACTTTCGATCTGAAACCATGCTTGACATTTGCTCCAAACCGATGACCGTTGCATGAAGGAACTGAAGCTTATCCTCTCAGGATCTTTTACACATGATTTAAAAGTATGTGGGAGTGTCAATCATTATATTTCAAGTTCTAGAATGGAGATCTGAAAAGGTATCCAATATTCTGACGATCATTGGAGTGAGGATCCACCGATCCATGATGAAGAACTTCAATAAGGAGCTCAAACCATCTTCTTAAATCTCTAGGAAGTGAGAGAGGAGAGATATTCTCTCACCCATCATTCAATGAATAGTTCATCTCATGGGAGCCTCTCCTCACTTATACAGTGCATTAATAAAATTTCCCATAAGTGGTCCCTGACTAAAAATATTTATCACTAACTAAATAATTCATAAATGAAATATTATTCAAAACTAACCAAGACATATCATCATTTAAATTTTTATAACATAAAAATAATATAATAAATATATTACATGATAAAACTGAGTTATTAACTCATCTCTCCATTCCCATTAATATTAAATGAATCACTAATATTAAAATAATATTCATTCTAATAATATTTTAAATATATTTACTTTAATACATGTAAATAAATTTAATAAATTAATTCAATTCCAATTATTATAAACTCAAATAATATAAATTTATTTTTCCATAGTGATCATATATTCATGGAAATATATTGGACCCAATGGTTGGGTCCACCTTATCCTAAACTTCTATTTATTAGAATATGCCCAACATTGGAATATGCTTTGTGTGTAACCCTCTAGGCCCTTATCTCAATGAAAGAGAATATTATTCAAAGACTATGAGAGGATTGAAGAAACCCATCAAGGACCCTAAAGAGATAATGGGAATTCATAATAATTAAAAACTTCCTAAGAACACACACTATGTAATATAATATTTTGGTCTCATGATATCTTATAAAGTAAGATGCACACATTGTGCCATTATCCTTTCTTTCCTTATTATTTTTTGACCTTACTAGATGAAGTTACCTTCTTCTACCATGTATATGGAATTATTAAAGGTACTACCATCTTGATAAACTAGTCCCAAGATATATCTTCTTTTCAAAAGTGATAAAATCTATCTTTATTATTCAATAAATTTAATTCCACCAATGACCCACCCAACTCAATCTACCTCACTACAAATTCAATGCTATAATTTTTTTCCTGTGTCCAAGTATGTGATCAAATGGTATAAACTGATAATAATCTCATGTATTAAAACTAATACACATGTTCATAGATTAGAACTACCAATGACACAAAAAACATGTGGTGTTCCTATTGGTGGGTCAGTCCTCATGTTTTAATCTACTCGAGATCACTAAGTATGAACTTCATCATAAGAATTCTCAATGCTTATGATCCCCCAACACATGAAGTTCTGACATTATTTGTGTCCAATTAGAATGATGTATCTAGAAAATAGGATATTTTTTTAACAGTACTGTCATTGTACCAAGAGGTTATCATTATAGCCTAAAAACTTCTATAACCTTTTGATACGAAAAATAATCTATATACATTACCAATGAAAATGTTTACACAAAAATATGAATTCTATTATTCTAAGAGTACATCATGCATAAATCACTTTATATCTAATATAGTAATCAAAAAGTATTGTTGAAGTTAAGTCTTAGGAATCCACTATTATAACATTATCTCATTAGCCATCCTAGGACCAACCTTCCTAGGATCATATTATACCACATAACAAATCTCATATCCATAACACATTAATTGAAAGTAAACCAAAAACATTGTCAATTGGAAAACTTTTCCTTAAAATAAGGCATTCAAAAATCCCATTAAAATGGTCTCATGTAGCCCCAAACACAAGGCATCCATCCCTTATAAAAAAATAGGGACTCACAAATACAAAGATTTAACTTTATCAAACAACCATTTTTTATTCCTTCTTGAATTAACCAATTCATTATTCATAGTTTCCAACCATGAGAAGCCTTTGACATTTGGTATAAAAATCCATCAAGTTGTTTTAACATGATCACTATCATTTTCCATAGTTAACAAGATTTAGAGAAGTAAAATTCTCATTTAACATGAATTTAATTATTTTCATCAACAAGAACTAACATGATTCATTTTTTTACCAATTCTATAAACACATTAAATAAAAACATTAAACAAACATGAATTTTGCATCAATTTTTTATCCATAAAATCAAAAGGTATATCGGATTTATTTAACATTCCTTGTCAAGTTATTTATCAAACCAAAAATTGTTATATTCTTTACATTTCATAATAATTTCATCAAAAACATGATAAACCATAGAATTAAAAACATTCTCAATAAGAATAGTATAAATAACATACTATCTTGATAATAATGTGGAAAACTATTATCATGGAATAAAACTTGTGATCACTAACCAATTTATTTATAAATCCAATTCAATATTTATTAGGTTAATTTAACTTTCATCCAAAGGACTAAACTATGGTCAATTTTCAATTACACGTTTAATGAAATTTTAGCAAGGAACCCCCTACCTCAAAGGTGTCAATTTTCTTTACATGAGAATAGATCTAAGTCACAGATCTCTAATCACATTGTTCGAAAGAAACTATATCCCTCCAAGTATGACATGACACAACGACCCCCAAAAATAGTAATAAATCTATATTATAATGATGGAGAGAATCCATTATAACATGTAAAGAATAAATAGAAGTAAATGAGATCAATATAAGATTAAATGATGAGAAGATAGAGGTAGAGTGTACCTTAGATTACTACGAATCAAACATGGGAATCCGGGACCAATCCATACCCAAAAAGGTATTCAAATATCCTAAAAAATCACTTTGAGGAACCTAGGGGTCAAGTGGAATATTTAGAATAAAACCAAGATTGAATGGACTAAGAGGTATTTATAAAAATGGATAATTTTAGAAGACCACGACACATCCCATTTGACCACTTTGTAGTCCTAATTAACAAATTTTAATCTAAAACACAACCCAAGGGATCATACTACAGTCCCCTTGGTAAAATAACATGTCCATGGAACATAGAAAGATATTATAAAAGTGGATCTGGGTGCTATATAGTAGCCTTAACCACCACACCGTAGCCACCCCTTAAAATAAAGCAGAACTCTAAGCCTGTTATTCCATTGAAGACCATTCCATTCCTTAGAATCATGACCACTGAGAAGTTCCTATGCTATCTCCTACCTCCACAACATAACTATTCTTAAAATGAAAATATCCTCGAAATCCCCCACGAGCTCCCCTACATCACATTCAGGATCTACTATATTTTAGCCACTAGAACAAAAATTATATGCCTCACTCCACACAGGTGCCATTAAATGTTTTCACAGTGACACCCATGTTTTAATCCAAACCCCCTCCAAATATCACAATAAATCCTTTTGGTGACTCAAAAACTCAAAAATCACAAAGGTAATGGCTATTAGGATTCATGTTCTTACACTAAATTTATAATTTTTTCAATTGAAAAGCTCATAGTCATGCTCCAAAGTAACTACTACTTAAAAATGGAAATTAAAAATAGTGAATACAATAAGAAATTTATCCAATAATTGTGATTTCAATAAAAAATGAATGAATATATATATATATATATATATTAGTAGTAAAATTTATATTTTAGTAATTTCATAGGATCAATGTTCATTATAAATAGTTTTCATTCATATGATAAAATAAATATAACAATTTTTTTAATATATAATTTTACAATTTATTTGAATCTAAAATAGTAGTAAAATACTGATTTAGAATAGTACATAAAAGAAGAAAATATAATCAATGAACAAAAGTTAGAATTTATTCAAAAAAGTACCCTATTTTTTTTATAAATTTATTTACAACTATAAAAGTCATGCATTATAATAATTTAATGAATTTAGTTTTTCTATGTAATATTTTGGAATATTTCTAAAAATATTTCTAAAGTTATATGTTGAGTTGGCACAAAATTATGAGGCCCAAAGTGCCTTAGTGTGGTGATATTATTAAATATTTTATATCATGAACACACCATTTTTTAATAAATATGAAATAACTACCAAATGGAGTCTTGGATCAGAAATATGAGACCATGGTTGAGGTCAAAACATAGACTTTACCCTAGTAAGAATATAAATTTGTTCAACGTTGAGAACCCAATTAGAGATGACAATTGACAAGTCATTAATGAGGAGTTTATTAATTTATTGAAAATTATATTAATAAACCTATCTCTCCCCACCTTGTTTTCCATTATTAAAAAAATAGTGGTGAATATTATCCCATGGTGATGTACTGACCGAGAGGGAGAGAGGAGGCATCACCCGATTTTTTCCTTGATAGCGATCGTCATCAGATCAAGGTGCAGTAGGTTCCAGACATCGCATTGGAATTTAATATTCATAATTTCGATATGAGGTTAGAATATTTATTATCTTGATATCTAGATCCCCATTTATGAATTTTTAAGGTTTTAGAGTCTTTATACACCTGCTATGGATCCCATGGGGGTTGATATGTGGGCAATTTGAGAAAATCAGGGGTTTTAGGAGGATTGTAATGATTTCCAATTTAGAAATACCAATAATACGGTGTGTAGTGTTGGATAACATGTCGTGTGTTATTCTTATTTGGGGAAGAAAATATTTTGGAACTACATGCTGTGTAATAGGGTTGCTTGCCATATAGTGTGTCTTTTATGGGTGGTAAGAGAAATGGGTGTACACACTATGTAAGGGTCCATGGTTGTGTGGAAGTCCATAGCCAAACTCGGGTGTACATGGGATGGAGGGCATGACTTGGTTCATAGACATGAGCTATGGTATATGGGAAAAAGCTCATAAACATTGTAATGAACATGGAAAAAGACTTAGGCATGTACAATAAGTACACATGGTGTATGAGGAAATGGAATGGTTGGTTGTGTGTGGGAGAGGATATGCCCCAGGTGTTCAGGTGGGGTTATACACCATGTAACCCCATGTATAAACCATGTATTTTCTTACATTCCAAGAACCATAAGGGGAAATGACCATGGTATGACCTCGAGAGACACGTTGTGTACCCAAGGAGGAC
Organism: Viscum album; assembly: GCA_963277665.1. Taxonomy (NCBI): domain Eukaryota; kingdom Viridiplantae; phylum Streptophyta; class Magnoliopsida; order Santalales; family Viscaceae; genus Viscum; species Viscum album. The sequence continues at coordinate 1,070,862,831 of OY728141.1, forward strand.
ACACTATGTAATCCCCTTCAAGACATATCCCTTGTACATCTCCATATTCAGGGCTTAAATGGAGGCCCATGATTATCTAATATTGAGTGTTTTTTCTTGTTGAATGTGATCTTGTCCATTGTTTTGGTATTAGATATATGATGTGAGTTGATTCTTGTATGGAAATTCTTTTAGTGATTGTTGGATAATATTAGTTGGGTTCTTTCCCTTGGTCCATCCCTATAAGGGTACAAAACAGAATCCATCCTCAGTATAGGATTTTGATCCTCTCTATGGGATTGGATTGGATAAAGTTTGTGGAATCCCATTGTGAGACTATGGTGGGACCCTCTATCATCTCTCCATATTATTTAAGTTAGGTTTGAGGTAACAGTAATACCAATATTCATAGATGATGATCCCCTAATTATAGGGTTAATCTAGTTAGATTTTTGGTTTCATCAAGTATATGATCCCTACTTGGTGGGTAGTTCTGGATGGGGTTTGTGGCATCCCCCAGTAATCCTTGGAATGATCCCCTATCTAGGAATTATGATCTTCAGGGTAACAATTTAGGTTTGTGGTGTCCACTAGAATTCCTAGGTGTGATACCATGGCTATTTGTTGAGATATTTTTAGTTCCATTAGGGTTCTTGGTGCCCCCATGAGTTATGGGCGAGATCCCCTATTTGAGTATCAGGAATTGTTGGGTATAGTCATGAATTTATCTATTACCTATCCTAATGAGAATGTTCTATCGACTGGATGTCATTAGGTATGGTGGGTATGTTCCATCAACTTAGTGATTACCTATGAGGGAGATATCTCATATGAGTTCCATTATGGATGGCATGGCTCATGGAGTGTGTTCCCCCAAATAAGAAATACCCTAAATACTGGAGTAGAATCTTGTGGCTAACTACATGGATTAGACCAGTAGACTTAAAGTTTGTGATAAGTATATCTAGGTTTTCTTGGGGTATATTCACTATGCCTCATATCTTGGTTAACACACCATGTGGTTATGATCTGACTAGTCTTGTACAACTGAGGTGTGGAGAAGGATATTCCTGTTCTCTCTCTCTTGGGGTTTTCAATACCCTCTGGCTATGGGTAGAGTAGAGTTTTTTATTTCTGTTTCTCCCTTTTATTTTGGGTTTTTTGAATGAGTACTAGGTATTTTCATACTCATCTCAACATTTTATCAACATGAAAATGTTGTGTATTATATAGACAACATGCATTTTAGAGGATTCCTAAGAGGACTAGGAGCAGAAGGAGCATAGTGATCTAGAAAAACCGAGATGTGTACTAGTAGTTTTATTTAACAGTAGTCCCCTCCTTCTGATTAAGTTGGACTCTTTTATAGTTTTGGTGGGATTGTATTTTTCCATTTTATAATTTCTTGTAATTTTACTATAATCTGGTTTTGGGATAGAAGTATGCGTGCATTTGGTATAAGTTGTTTATTATCTCGACACTATGTCATGGAGGTGGGTGTGCGCGTGTGTGCTTAGGTACCATAATATAAGGCCTCCCATGTATGTGATATGCCTAATCAATGCTAGTTATTATCCCCTATACCCTTAGAGGTTGGATTGGGGTATTCACACTTGGCTCATAACAGTCTAGGTGGTCCTTAGTGGATCGGGTCATGAAAGAGTGGTATCAGAGGTGGTTTTACTTTGGGACAGAATTTTTCAGATTTCCTAGCTATGAGATTGGTTTAATATTTATGGATACAATATTAACGTGTTTAAAGTTTGTATTTCAGTACATATACTCCCGTGTTGGTGCAACAACCAATGCATCTAATCACTAGGACTCTAACTATTTGTTTATTGACTTAGCATGTGTAGAAACTGGTTGCAAGGAAAAATTTTATACATGCATCATATAGAAATGGGTTGTGGTTCCCATGAACATGTGTCAAGTACCTAGATATACTCTTAACTATGTCACATATTAATTATTTTATTATTACTCCTTTATAATATCCAATTATGATTCAATAGTGGGACCATGATGATGATCCACCTAGTGATAAGGTTTTAATGTAAGGGTTTTCATAGGAGGAAATGCATTTGGGTGTTTTTTTAGTTTCCCCACCACCCGTTGATCTACAAGTTTCAAAAATTCTTTCAAATTAAATTTGATTAGGCTGAAGAAAATCTATGAGCTTCAGATCCAATGAAATCCTAGGTTTTGGGGTGATCCAATTCCCAAGGCAGCTGGTGACTAGATTGAGGTAGTCATGCACATTTTACACCCTGTGATGATGCATGTTGATCAGATGAGGGTCCTAGTGGGGGGTCTTCTTCAGGGATCCATGTGGATATGGAAAAGCTTGGTTACTCAAAATCAGGATGAGATGTCACTCAACTAGATTGATTTTTAATATCTCTTTAGGTAAGAGTTTTTTTATCCATGTTGCGAGTGGTTCATATCTAAGAGGTTCTAAAACATTAGAGGGATATAATAACCATGACCAAGTATTTGATAAGGTTAATAAACCTATTAAGATAATATATAGAAATGGTTAAAGATCAATTTTTCTAGGAATGGACCTTTGATTAGGGATTACACCAAGATATCAGGGCTTCAATGATATCCTTACGAATTCCCAACTATATTGGAGTGATTGAAAGAGAATTTTTAGTGGATAGATTTCTAGTTGAGTTGATGCTGACTATTGGTGATGGTAGTAGGAAGATAGAATCTGAGACATCAATAAATGGAGTCTGATTGTAGGTTTTTGGATATGGGAGTTTAATACACTTCAGTAGAAAATCCCAAGATAGAGCGTCTGTGGTTCAGGGATATTAGGATGGTTCTAATCAGCTGTGAGAGAGGCATTGTATCACTTATGATGGTTAGGTAAATATCTTATGGAATTGTATTAACCACTAATACACTGATAGATAGATGTTTTATGGACCACCCTAATAGATATAACATCTAGATCAAGGATGTATGCATGAAGATAGACATGGAAGAGAGTAGTAAGAAGTGTTTGGTGGTTTTATATCTTGCCACCACCACTACCAGGTGGAATTAGCGTGGCTAAGGGAGCTAGAGGATAAGGATGAGGATAGATAGAGGTCACAAAGGAATCTATACCATAGTCTCTGGGGATTATTATAGGTATGATATATTCCCATTATAATTTTTTAGTAGTACTTATAGATATAGGTGTGGGATACTCTTTTATTGGCACTTATTATTCGAGTCTTTTCTATAGTGGAATGGGGTATTAGTGGAGGCCAATGATGGTTATGGTGATATGAATCTTGAATCAAAATAAAGAGGGATGATTCCCCCATAAAGATGCATTTTTTTATGCAATCCAAAACCATGCGGGTGAGTCAGTGCTGCCCAAATCAGATAGTGTATATCTATAGAAAATGAGTTCTTGACTTATCTATCAGGGTAGGGGTGTGATGAGATGTTGGAGTTGGGAAAATTTATGTAGAATATAAGGGAAAGGTAAAGGATGGCCTTCAAGAAGATGGGTATTTTGGACTAGAGGCTTGAGTGTGATTTTAGGTATGACGTGTGACTTCACTGCCATAGTTTCTTTTTTGGCACAAAGTCATGAGCCACATTTCCTGGATCATAGACCTTATTCGAGGAATAATAATACCAGTGGAGAATTTTTATCCCAAAAATTATTCTTTGAGGCTCTAAAAGATATTATTGGAGGTTATTTACTCATATATTTATTGTAACTAGACTCTAGAGGAGAGATATCCTCACATAGAATCATTTAATATTGGCATGGAGACCCTATGATGTTTTCCTCAGTGTGGATTATTTTTCCACCATCCATACTGATTTGGTTCACAGCATTGAGTGTGGAAGTGTTTTTTTCTTCTGGGAAGAAGATTTCATCCTTTGATGAGAAGTTATTCCAAGATGACCAGGATGATCTCACGTGTGGGATGTTACAGTCGGCATCTTATCAGTTGTCTAGTTTGATCCTTGGTTCATTGGTGGTTATGAGATTTTATTTCCCTAAAGTGGTGGTGGAGCATGAGGACATCTATACAGAAGACATTTATATTTTTATCTCCCCATTAAGAGTTAGACTTCTACATAGACCAACACCTGATGAATATCTTAATATTTTTTCCAACAAATTGGTTGTCAGCTACTGAGCTTCATGAGATAGAGGTGAATTCGGAGGTTTGCAGAGGAAGGTATTTGTATGAACATGTGTATTCACTCAGGTATCATTGTGTTGTTCACCTAGTAGGTTAATGAGAGACTTAAGAACCATGTACTTCAACACTTTTTGGATTGGTTCATGGTAGTATCCTTCACTGGAACCCTCATGTTCTTAGCATCAAAGTTACACACAAGACACCTAAAGTTAGATTTAGAAATTCTCTAGGAGTATCAGTCTCATGGGTAACTATCATAGAGGACGTTTTGGATTTATAGGGCACAATTATTATGACATATCCTCTTAGGAATGGGGAATCAATAGAGGTCGAGCCCATGGTATCTAGAGATCCACCCTAGGGTGTGGCCATAGAAATAGATGCTCATAGTGAAGTTCTTGTCCTCTAATATTGAGTGAGGTAGTGAAGCAGTTGACCTATTTATGGTTGAACCATATGGCTAATAAGAGTAAAAAAAATCACCAGTAAATGGTTGTTACCTCTCTACTTTTTCAGTGAGTATGGGAGGTACAACTTGTGGATATCGACCATGGATTATCATGGGACTAGATACCTACTGGGCATGTTCATGAAGGATTTCATAAATGCAAGGATTACATTGAACTTCCAAGGATTGATGATGACACCAATCTTGATACAAGAAGAGGTGATAACGAGGTATATTTTCATCAGTGGTACACCCCGAAGAGGTGTGGTTATAGAGATATCCTTTGGTATCATGTTTAGTGGGTAAGTATGTGGTGGCTTATTACTCAGTTTTCTATTAATGTCCCAACTATTAGTAGGCGGAGACCGGGGTACTGGTGGTTAGAGGAAATAGGGTGGTGACTATCTGGTTTTCATGTGGGGGATTCCATGACTAGTTATTGGTCATGACACTATATAAGTGATAATAGAATAGTTCACCAGGTTGGCCAACTTCCTAACCACCCTAGATCATATATTAGTAGAGATTTCGGGATGCCTGCATGTGTAGTTCTTCTAGTGGTGGATGAGGATTTTCGTGACATTTTGAGAGTTCTTTGTTGATTTAATATGGTGTCCATTGGATTTTGGTGAAGATATATTGTGTTATAAGTGATATATTTGAATCTAGGGTTACGAAGAGTTATCTAGGATGAAAAACTATCTCTGTGGTCCATATAACCTTTATCTAACTGTTGTATTGGGTTAAAGAGGTATCATTATAATGGAAACTTTGACTTCTGTACTTGGTGTTTTCCATGTGTCACAACTGAGCATACTTTCACATGAATCATTACATAATGTCGGCCTGAATGAGCTAGGCATTGAGTGTGGAGTTTACTTTTTGAGTTACCCAGTGGAGTTTGAGATATGAATATAGGGAACCATTCAAGGGTAAGTGGTTTCCCTAGGTGAGTGTTTTTTTGATAACAAATAGACCATTTGGAGAGATCATTAGTGTGGGAGACCCACTGAGAGCTCAATTTTCATCACCTGTGCATAGAATTTCTCTTTTTTGGGATGAAAATATTAGAAGTTGGGGAGACTGTACCAACTCTAATTTTGTTACATAAGGATTCAGAATATTTCTAGGAATATTTAAAAAGCTAGTCATTAAGTCAGCATAGAATTATTGGGCTTAGAGAGCCTAGCTGTGGTGATATTAAAAATATTATATATTTTATATCATGCACATATGGGTTTTCAAGAAATATAGAATAACTCTTGAACAAAGACATAGATCGGAAATCAAAGACTATGGTTGAGTTTATATTTTAGGAATTACCATAGGTGTGGCATAATTATTTTTAGCATTGGGTTCCCATTTAGAGGTGACCATTGGTGGGATGTTAATAAGGGTTTTATAAATTTAATAAAAATTAAATTGATTAACAAACCCCTCCCTAGTTTGTTTCCCATGGTTTAATAATTTGAGGAGAGGATTATCCCATGATGAAAGAATGACCAAGAGGGAGAGTGGAGGAACAATCTAAATTCATCCTTGATAGTGATCATCACTAGATCAAGGTTCAAAAAGTTCCATGCATCACGTTATTCCAAAAGCTTTGACGTTTCACCATAAGGTTGGAATATTTATGATATTTACATCTCAATCCTTGTTTATGATTTTTAAAGGTTTTAGAGCCCTTATAAAACTACTAGAGATCCCTTGGGGTTGATATTAGGTGTTTTAGTAGGATCAAAATGATTTCTAATTTTCCAATCACAATCACACGACGTGTACTGCTAGAGAACAAAAAATGTGTTCTTCCCATTCGGGGAAGATGATCTTTGGGAACTAAATCCCATGTATTGGGGATAAACAATATGTATTGAGGCTTTCTTGGGTGGTTGTGAGCATGGGAAGGCATTCCACATAAGGGGAAATGGTCATGTGGAATTACACTACCATAAATGGGTGTACACTGGTCAGAGGACCTAACCAGGTACATGGGCATGGGCCACAACACATGAGAATAGGATTTTTGTACACAAGTACGACCAAGGACACATGATTGGGCTAGACCAAGAGGTATATGGTACATAAAAAGGGTACAAACCATGTATGGAAACATTGATATCTAGGCCATGTGTGGGAGAAGACATACCCCGGGTGATCTGGTGGGTTTACACATTGTGTACCACCATGTACACACTGTGTACTTTTTTACACGACAAGTACCACAAGGGGATATGACCAAGATATGGTTTGGAGAGACATGTCATGTACCCTAGGAGGAAATACCATATACTCCCATAAGATACTTCTCCATTCTGTATATCCATCTGTAGGAATTTGATTAGAAACCATGATTATCCTATCTTGAGTGTTTTTCTATATAGAACATGATGGTGTCCATGGTTTTAGCATAAGGGATGTGATGCAAGGTTATGTCAATGGGGTGATTCTTCCAGTAATTCTTGGACAATATCTGTTAGGTGAATTCCTTTGGCCTATCACCTTAGGGTTACAATGTGGAATCACATACTCCACATAGGATTATGAAACTCTCTAAGGGATTGATTCAGATAGAGTTTGTAGTATCCCATCATAAGACTAAGGTAGGATCCTCTATCATATATTCCAATTCCCTAGGTGCGGATTGAGGTATTGGTGTGACCAACATTGATGAGTGATGATCCACTACTTATAGAGATGATCTAGTAGGGTTCATGGTATCATCTAGTATACAATCCTCTACTTGGTGGATAGTTCTATATGGGGTTTATGGAGCCCCCCCAGTGGTTTTTAGCATGATCCCCTATCCGAGCGTTATAATATCTAGAGTTCCATATTGGGTTTATGGTGTCCCCCAGAAATCCTGGGTGTGATAACCTATTTGGGAATTGAAATATTTTGAGTTCTAGTAGGGTTCTTAGTATCCCCCATGAGGCATGGGTGAGATACCCTCTTTGATTATAATGATTTTCTAAGTACTAGAATGAATTTCACCATGGAGAGACCCGATGAGCATGTTCTATTATAGGAATTCCATCAGGGTTAGGGGGGGACATTCCATCAAATTATTGATAGCTGATGTAGGAGATCTCTCCAAAAATGACATCAGGGATGGGAGGGATCATGGAGTGAGTTCTACTATATGAGAAATACTTTTGAGCCTTAATTAGAATCTGATGGATGGATGTATGGTTTAGACCATGAGACTTAGAGTCTATGAAGAGTATATCTGGGTCTTTTTGGGGGACTTTTTAGAATATATCATATCTTGATTGACATAACATATAGTGAATAACTGACTAGTAATGTATAGTCGAGGTGTGGAGATGGATATTCCTGACTTCTCTCACTTGAGTTTCTTAGTAGCCTATACCTATGGGTTGAGTAGACTATTATATTTCAGTTGATCTCTTTTATTTTGGGGTTTTTGGGGTTTCTAATGGATATTGTTATATGCACTCCTAAATAGGTTTTTTACACACATATCATGTATTATGTTGAAGAAAATCCGTCTAAAGGAGTCCCAAGTGGACTAGGAACATGAAAAGTATATTGAGATAGAATGAATGAGGTGTGTACCAATGGTTGTATTTGATAATATTCCCTTCCTTCTCAGTCGGTGGTAATAGTTTTCAGTTCTGGTTGAATTGTATTTATTCCTTTCATGTTTTCTAATACTTTTTCTATACTTTGGTCATGTGATAGATGTATTTGTGCATTTGATATCAATTGTTTAATATTTCTACACTATTTCAGGAAGATGAGTGTGTGTGCATGTTTATAGGTTACATATGTTAATACCTCTTATGTGTTTGATATTCCCACTCAGCACTGGTCACCATCCCCTTAACCTATTGGAGATGGGCTTGGGTTAGTCACACTCAGTTCATTACTAACCAGGAAGGCCTTATTGGGTTGGTTCATGGTAAATAAATTTTACTTTTTGATACCATACTATCATTTTTTAATTAATAAAATCAAACATTCCTAAAACTGACTGATTTAAACAAGTAATAAATGGATCAAATTGGTGAATCTATTAATATTTGTTAAATAATATTGTGTAATATTTTTGATGTTTGGTAATACTTTGATATAATTAACTATTTTAAATATTTATTAATAAAAATAGAGTAATTAATTAATGTATATAAATATTAATTTAAATTGAAAGTGATGATTCTTGTTTCCATTTTTGAAGTTAATCAATATATAAAACTGAATTAATCATTTATTATAATAGAATGTGATGAATTTTTATTTAATTTAAGTGAATACAAGCATTAGAAAATAAAAAATCCATGTTTGGTTTCGTTTTTCCTCTTTAATGCTTCATTTTTATTTTTTGATTGTACAATTAATACTAAAATAATTGTTTTATTTATTTTTTATGATTTATTTTTTTATTTTTATTCATTAACCATATATTTATGTTTTATTTTTTCATTGGTAACTTTTGTATCATATTTTTTTCTTTCCTGATTGAGGATTTTTGTGTATTAAATAATTTTATTTTCATATTTTTTGATACACATAGTAGAAGTAAATTTTTTGGTATGTAATTTATTTATTTAATGAATTATACTAAATTTTATGCATATCCAATGGTTATTTATTTAATTTATTGAAATTTCCTAGAATGAGGTAAACTGATTAGTTCAGTTTAATAGGGTTTTGAGTTGGCCATTGATTCAATTCTTATTTTTATCCCAAGTTAATTGGTTTTCAATCTGTAATGATCCAACCATGATTATCTTAAGCCCAAACAAAATGGTTAATAGCCTTTAATGAATGTCCTTGAATTATAAAAATCAATTAAAAACATTTTAGGGTTATACAATTTTTTGAGAAGTTATTTCCATTGAAACATCATCATCCATATGGTGCACATCATATACTATATTTAATGTAAGATACAATTAAAACACAACCTACTAAGTTGAACACTATGAATGGATGATAACATGAAAAGTTAAGAATAATTACTAAAAATGTTAATCATATCACCCAATAATAATTTAGATTCCAAGATACATACATGTATATATTCAATATGAAAATAAAATAAAATAAAAGGCCTAGATGACTTACCCAGATTTGTTAACTCCTCTGAGCTACAAGGTCATGGTACTCTAAGCCACCAACCATGAACCATTAATAACATCATTGCGAGAACTTGTAATAAAACAAATAAAAAATCATATGTACACTGAGGTATACATGGATAAGGTGAGTACGACAAATTAGGATTTTATCATATGACTCTAATAATGCTCTATGAATGTATAAATATACGAATGAAAATGAAATAAATTTATAAATTTATTAGATTTCATAACATGCAATAATATGATAATAATCATATGTTTATTAATTATTATATACTACTACATAAATAAAATAAACATTATGAGAACTTTCTCATAAGAAAAATTAAGTAATTTAAAACCCTTATAGAAATGTTTTTGTAAAAGTTCCAATCTCGATAAAAATAATCATTTTTATTCAATTTATTATAGATGAATCAATATACACATGGGTAGATACCAACACTTGTTTGAGTTACAAACCTCTATGCCCCTACTATTAGTGGTTTTATTTTGAGGGTAAATGCAGGGAAGACTTGTGGGTATAGATCCTTGAGTGTAAATAATGATACAAAATATCTAAATATCATCATATTGTGGTAAAATAAATATATAAACCTCTCCAATACCTTGGATTGAAATAATAGTCACCATCATAAGCTAAGATGGTTGGTTTTCTCATAACTTATCCATATTCGAAATGGAAACTATGGAATAAATACCATTATCAAAATCCATTTTATGTTCTCTCATAACCCTATTAATAATTATAGTAAACTAATGAATAAAAAATGATTCATTAAACATTTTATATTATTCCATAATCTAGAACTGAACAATCATAAATTAAACAGTAACACATTTTATAAATTTTCATCAAACATAACTAACCATAATACATTAACAGAAAAATATAAATTCTTAATAACTTATTGATCAATCTAGTGAAATATTAGTTTTAATTATCAATTGAAGAATATTAAGGACTTATTAATTTCATATGCATGAAAAATAAATTTCTATAATATAAATAGAGAGACATCGGAGACACCTATCTAAAATGTGAAAGGCACAAGTGAGAGTAGACCACCATTGGGGGGGGGGTGAATTAATGATTACTAGAATACCAACTCTAAAAATTGTTTTGGAATCACTTGTTAGTGTTATTGGATCATGAAGGAAATAATGTTATGATGAGAGATATGGTAAGGAAGAAAAAACATAGAGTGAGAAAGATCCCACACATTTTAGACATTGATAACATTTCACTAACTATTATCTGAGTGCTAAAATCCAATTTTTTGTCATTGTATCCAACAAAGAATCATCTCTATAAATTATATTTTGACTTATCCTTTTCTCTGTAATTGATATGTTAATAAAAAATTGATTAAAAAAATTTAGGTTTGTTGAATTGAATAATCTCATGGTTCAGAGTTCTTTCATATTTTATTAACCAATCATTTTATAAGGACTCCAATTCACAATATAAGTTTGACAGTTAATTGTTTTAGACAAAAACTCTTTTGTTAAATCATAACATAACCTCATACATCTGAATCTCTTATTTAACTTCTGATTTATCTTTTCTACCACACTATTTATTCTACAGTGTCCCAGTGAGAGTCTTCTCCATATAAATTCAATCCATCCAATAGAATTCCAAAAAATATTTTACTATATACTCACCATCATTATCATAGAAAAGAAATTTTAATTTCATTATGGTCTTGAATTTCACTATGGATCCTTATTGGAATAAATTTATGAAAACCTAATACTTGTATTTTGATTCTTTAGTTCCTTTTATAGATATGAAAATGATCTATTCCACTAATTACCAAGGATACAACTTTATATGTTTCATTCTCCAGGAGATCAATATTCAACAATACCTTTGTGTGTAACACCCCGACCCAAGAATCTTAGAGCCGATGCATTATTTTAAAACATTGGCATGATCACAATAGATCACGACCTAAAGGACTGATCTGTTTAGCAGTCTTTGGAAATAGATTACATATATGAACGTTACATTACAATTTCAAAAATAAAAACAATAAAAATTATCCTTTGAGTATGACATTATTACCCTATCTTAATTCTATATACGAAACATAATACACATATTCTCATCCTGGGGAAAATAAAACATAAGAAAGGGGTGATCTCAAATGCTCAGTAAGGATAACAATATAGTGGAAACTATCATAAATAAGCATAAACATTTAAGGAAATGTATATGACTAAAACACAAGCCTTTTAAACATAAAATTCTGCATAATATGGCAAAGATAAATAAAATAATTCCACTTACTTATTCACATTGATATTCAACTAGTTTAATAATCACATGTAATATCAACAACTAATTTTATAATGATTAAATACAAAAATGACGGACATCATAACCACATAGTCAAGGACACGTGTCAAGACATCAAATAAGATTTTTTCATGGCCTTGTTACAATACACTAATTTGTCTCATGAGACCTACCGATGCATCAAGGAGCTATTTCAGGATCCACCCATAACTTACTAAGTCCAATGCATTCCTCATTTAAAAACTTTGAAACATAACATAAGCATTAATTTTAAAACGAGCATACAAAATGTTAATAATTTAACCATAAACCATGAATGGTATAAAAATAACACATCCAATGTCAAAAATATCACAAAACCTTTAATACAATATGGAATATTGTATCATAATAAATAAAATTCAAACAAGTGTAAAATCCATCAAAGTATGTTGACATAGATGAAATCAAAACTATTTGAAAGAAATATCTCTTTGTATTTTGAAATCATTTAAAAGTAACATAATTATAAAAGAAAAAATTTATTTGGAAAATATTATTATAATCATGAAAGGGAAGATACAAAGGTGTTATAATGGCAGAAAATAGCTACACCTTCCGTATAAGTTAAAAAAACATTCTTACCTTAATTTTTTTGAAAAGGGTAATAAAGTATCTTGTTTGGAGGACGACGAAAAGATTCATTTATAAAATTTTTATAAAAAATTCAAACAATGGTATAAATGAAATTAACCCATAGTCTAGTAAATAGTAAAAACGTTTTGAAATACATTTTTAAGAAACACAGATGTGGATAATAAAGAGGTCCCACTAGATACTCACGTAATAACAACTTCGGATAATAAAGAGATTGTAAAATTAACACTTACCTTGTAATTTTCCTTGGTTTAGGGTATATTAATCTCATATATAATAGTTAAATAATTGTTATTAAATTATTCAAGAATCCACTTACTAAATATGATATCATATATGATCTTCTAATATTGCTTTAATAATATTTAAGTAGTATCATTGTTTCAGGTGTTAACTGATTCATTTTCCTTTATATGTTTTGTTAATTAAGTCATGTTTGTTCTGAATATGAGGAATTTGATTCATATCCAGAATTATATTATGTTCTTAAAGATTATTGTTAAATCATCAAATGAAAATATATCTTTAATGGTTACGATGGGGAATGAATCTTATTGCGTTCGTGGAGACGGTAATACGTACGTACGTACGAGTGACAATACTATTATATTGATGGTGAAATAGTATGTAATTTGATGGTATATCATATATAAATAATTATTAACATGTTATATTTATTATTTACTTCAATTATTCTCATTATTATACCCAACCAAATAATGAAGTGTTGAATAACAAACTACACCACGACGTGGAGACGGTAAGCCGTACGTACGCATGTATAGTGACTTTTTTATTTATAGGATGGATAGAATAATGAATATTGTTGTAAAATATATATAATAACATCTTATTATGTATAAGTTACAAGATTTGTTTTGGGAACAACAAACAAAGAGGAAGTAGAAGAAGAAAAGAACTTTGAAAGAGGCGATGAAATAATTATCTCTTCTTCAGGTGATTCCTTTTGATTTGATCAAAAGGGACATTTAGGTTGGATTTATGATCAAAGTAAATCCTATAGGATGAAGTGAGGGTAGTTGGTAGGATATTTTATTAGGGTTTGGCTGATAAAAATGGCTTTGGTGGTGTGAAATTAAGAGAAGGGGTAGTATCCTTTTATAAGAGAGGTGAGGGTCACTTTAGGAAAAGATTGAAATATTATTTTATTATAAAATCATTTTCAGTTTCTAATGGAAAAAAATGGATTTATTTCGTGGATAAGGTGGTGATGGGTATAAATCCATTCAAACAATAGGTTTTGGACAAGTTTAGGTCCCCATATTACCCTTATCTTTTAGATTTAACTCCTAGTTAAATAGTTTAACTTTTACCATGTCTTCTTGTATTCATACACGTTATGGTTAATAATCTTATTATAAACTACCAAAAGAACCTCAAGTGGTTCTTTATTTACATATCTAATATTATATAACTATTTTGGCCAAACGTTATATTTTTAGGAATATTATATCATTCAATAAATTAGTATTTTTTAAAAAAAGTCATTTATGTAAATTTTGACACTATTTAGTATTTGGTTTCGGTGAATGTCATAAAAAAATTATCACTTCTAATTCATAATAAGGTTCAATTTACATTTATATTAATATTTATATTATCAATTATTTTAATCTTTCATTAATAAGGTAATTACTGCTTCAACATTGTGTCAAAAATAAATTTAATTATTTAATGTCTAAAAATTATAAATAAAATACCATGATTTAGGAAACATTTTTAGATTTCAAATAAATATGTATAGTTGAAGAGATCAATTATATAAACCCTTATAAATGTTTTTACTAAAATATACATGATTTTGTTATTTTTGTCTTTACTTTAAATTAACTAATATAAAATGTCATCATCACCCCCAAGTGAATCCATGGTGTTTCAAAATCAACACAAAGATGCACGTGGTCGGAAAGGTATTAGCCAATATGGGTAGGACATGTATTAAGGTAATTTAATATTATTCTAATATAATTTTTTACCATTATTTACTGGATTTACCCTTTTACCATAGTAAATAAAATATTTTCTGAATTAACTATTCATTTTGTATAAAAATAAATGTTACCTATTTACAAAATTTTTACCTCCTAATTTCAAATATGGAATCCATTTTTTCCAAATTCAAAACCCAGAAGTTGGAGAAATTAATTTAAAATTAATTCCCGTCAACAAAATCAAAAAGCGGGTTTTTAAAAAGTAAAAACTATCAAAATATTGACATGAGTTTATGTAAAATTTAAATTTGAAATTACTTAGAATAACCTAAATTATATTAAATGATAAAAATATAATCAAATGATACTATAAAACCACTCAATTATATAATTTAACACTATAAATTATTTTGATTAAAAAAGTTATTTCCAATTAAAATTTTGTATTTTTCATTATTCCTCAAAATATAAAAATTATCTAAAACAAAAAAAATTTATCAAAACTAAATTTTTATGTCCCTATTCAAAATAAGAATTTAATTTCATCAAATTTAATAAATAAAAGTTTCAAATATTGGATTTAAAAAGGGTTCTCCATTAAAAGGCAGAAAAACTACATTTGTTGAAAAATACTTCTTTTATCTGAAAAATTGAATTTTTCCTTATATTTTGTCTAAAACAAATATGAATGTTAAAATTACATAGGATATATATATATGATTCAAAATGTGGTTATTACTGTTCATAACCACTTTTTAAATGGCTAGTTAGATAGGTTGTGGTGCGCTTGAACTCAGTGTTGCATACATCGCATGCTGTTGTATTATTCAAAGAGAAATATACCATGAATGTTTGGGGTGTTACATTCTTCCCTCCTTCAATAAATTTTTTCTGTGCAATATGAAATTGATCTTTTAAAATAAAAGGTTAAAAAATTGAAAATAACTTTATGAAAAAACCACACCAGAAATTGGGTTAAAAAAATTTAGTTATAATAAGAGGGAAAGGGAAATGAAAAAATCACCAATAAATTAGGATTTTGAATAGGAGAACATTGGTGGAAAATATAATAGGAGGAAAAACAAAAATATTTATAGGGAGTGATTGAGGTCATCAATCACAAACAAGTGAAGAGAAAATTGAGGGCCTCAAAGCCATAAATCTATGATGATTTAAAATATCGTGAGTTCAACAAAACATATGGTATTAGGAAAACACATTTTTGGTTTTAAGATAATTTCCCTAAAGATTAAGAATTAATTTATTCATAGAATAATAGAAAAAAATTTATTCTTGACTAGTAGAGTTCTATCCTTCAACTAATTTCTACCACAAACTCATCTTTCACTCCAAAAGACAATTGAACTCAAAAATATTCTATTTATACTAATAGTATAAGGTTCCAAACATATAACATAAAGAAAAATAATTTATAATAACCGGGGAATTCTTATAGTCTAGTGGTAGGTGATAAAGCCTTGTCGCACTTTGTTTGTGGGTTCGATTCCTGCAGCTTTGTCCGACACGATGGGTTATCGCTTGACCTGCAGGTTGTATTTTTTCTAAAACTATAGTATTATAATATTTTAAAAATAATCTTAAGAAATGTTTTACCATTAAATATACTATCCAAAGTTCAACTTAATCCATTATAACCTTTATAGATATCCAAAATACTACTATCCAAACTCTCTCTAAAAGGTCTTTAAATTCCAAAATCAATTGTAACATTAGATTCTCTAAACAATGTAAAGATTCTATTATTGTCATATACTGAAAATATTATTACCTTTATCATATTAAAATCTTAATGAAAACAAAAAGTACTATAGTATAATACTTATATATATATATATCATTCTTTTTATAACCAGAATATAATTCATGAATCCAAAAACACAAATACATTAATTATTCCACTTCAAATATAGTAACAACATATGCTTGGCCTTCCACCCTTGGCCTTTTCTATGGTTAGTTTCCTTGGTGATTAGGACTTTAATTTTCATAATTCTCCATTTCTCTAAAATTTAAGCATTCAACATTGAAAACCTCTTTCTTCCAATTGAAATCAGGTGATTGGTGGCCTTTTTCTCCACATTTGTAACAAACTCCCTTTTTTAGGCAATTACCGAGGTGTTTCTTCCCATAATTATCACATAAGGGAAAATACTTCTTTCAAATTTTCCCTTTATTTATCTCTTTCACCATAATTTTCTTCTTATATTTCTTTACTTTAATTTCATAAGACTTAGAGAATTCTTTTTCCGTCTTGATAACACAAGATACTATATCTTCATATGCCGAGAAGGATTGTGAGACAAATTGTTGATGAAGAAATGGTTTTAACTTATCAAATAATCAATCAATATTACTTCTTTCGTTATGTATATAATATGCTCATGCCTTTCTAACCTTGTAAAGTTATTCTCATACTTTTGACATTCTCATCCTCCTTTTTCCTCAAACTCAAAAATTTCCTTTCCATATCCACTCGATGGTTCCAGAGGAAAGTATTTTTCTAAGAAAATCTCTTTAAACTCCCTCCATTCCAAATTTGATACTTTTTAATTCATTTTTGTGTTTTGATTTAATGACCACCACTGATCTGCATCTCCCATGAGGTGATAAACTACCATGAAAAAATTTTCCTTTTCACTACTCCCTAAAGCATGAAATATTTTTTCTAATGAACTTATCCATTGCTCATCTACAAGTGGATTTGTAGTCCCATTGAATGTTGGTGGTTGTTTCCTTATGAAGTGGTCTAACATTAATCCTCTATATTGTGGATCAGGACATATATACGGGTAAGGTTGTTATTCATAACCTGAGTGAGTTATCACAGTATGATTATAAGTTGTTCCTCACCAACTCAACTATAATTATATTGAGTAAGAGGGAAATCCCTACATGGATTATGTGTGTTGATATGGTTTCCATTCTTCCACTAGGATCCATTTATAAAGAATGGAATACACTATATTAGTTTATGAATCACAATACATAATTCCTAACTAGTAAAATACCTTACATAAATTGATCAGTTTATGGATATAATGTATAATCTTTAAAAAATGTTTTATTTGAGGAACTATTTACTCATAAATCTTTCATACTGGTTTGCAAAGAAAATTTGAATTATAATAAGCATATCCCCTGGGAGTGTTGTAACCACGAGTGAATCAAGGCCCATTGTTTTGTACCAGGATACCATAGGTCAAGCCCAAAACACCTTATCAGATTTATACCTCCTAGTTACATTTGTTACATAGCTTCCTCTACCTGTTTATATCCATATAGGGATGTATTTCTTGGAAAACACACAAAATATCTACATTACAAAAATTCTAGGAAGTTATTCTATAATAATCCTCAAAGTCTATCATAGGGTAATGTTCTCTAATCAGAATTTTTCTAAATCTAGTTTCCATGGTTTTTACTAAACTTCATATGATACCAACTGTAACACCCTAACCTTAGAATCATGGAGCTGGTGAATTATTTTAATACATTGGAATGATCACAAGAGATCAATTCCCGAAGGACTGGTCTATTTAGCAGTCTTGGAAAATTGATTACGTAATTGAACGTTACATTAAAATTTTGAAAAAAAATAATCCCTTTAGAACTACATTATTCCCCTAGATTAACCCTGCATATCAAACATAATACACTTCTTCACATCCTGGGAAAAATAAAACATAAGAAAGGGGTGAGGACAGGTCATAGTAAGGATAACAATATAGAAAAAACTATATTAAATAACCATAAACATTTAAGAAAATGTATAAGACTAAAACAAAATCCTTTTAAACATAAAATTATTTATAATATGGAAAAGATAAATCAAATAATTCCATTTATGTATTCATATGGATATTCTACTCGTCAAATAATCACATGTAATATCAACAACTAATTTCATAATGATGGAATGCATAATGCCGGACATCATAACCGCATAATCAAGGCCTCATGCCAAGATTACAAATAAGATTTTGTCAACATCATATTCCAAGATAGTAGTTTTTCTTATGAGACCTACTGATTCATCAAGGAGCTATAGAGGGCTCCGCCCGTCACTTACTAATTCCAATGCATTCCTTGTATGAAAAGGTCGAAACATAACATAAACATTCATATTAAAACTAGCATACGAAATGTTAATATATTAACCATAAAACATGAATGGTATAAAAATAACACATCCACTATCAAAAATATCAAAAAACCTTCAATACAATATTGAATATTGTTTCATAATAAATCAATTTCAAACAAGTGTAAAACCCATCAAAGGATATTGACATAAATGAAATTAGAACTATTTGAAATAAATATCCCTTTATATTTTGAAATCATTTAAATGTCACATAATTATAAAAGAAAAATATATTTTGAAAATATTATTATAATCTTGTAAGGGAAGCTTTAAATATTTTATAACTATAGGAAATAGTCACACCCCCTGTACAAGTTAAAAAAACATTCTTACATTAATTTGTCGAAAGGGGTCATAAAGTACCTTGTTTGGAAAATGACAGAAAGATTAATTTATAAAAATTTTATAGAACATAAAACAAGGGTATAAATGACTTTAAATAATATTATAGTAAATAGTTAAAATGTTTTGAAATACATTTTTAAGAAAAAAGAATGTGGATAATAAAGAGGTCCCATTAGATACTCACGCAATAACAACCTCGGATAATAAAGATATTGTAAAATTAACCCATATCTTATACTTTTACATGGTCGAGGGTACATTAACCTCCTTTATAATGGTTAAATAATTGTTATTAAATTATACATGAATCCACATACATATATATGATATCATATATGATCTTCTAATATTTCTTTAATAATATTTCAGTAGTATCATTATTTCGTGTGTTAACTAGTTCATTTTACTTTATATATTTTGTTAAGTAAGTCAAGTTTATTATGGATAGGATGTCTTTGATTCATATCCAAAATGATATTATGTTCTTAAACATTATTTTTAAATCATCAAATAAAAATTATTTTTGAATGGTTGCGATGGGGAATGAATCTTATTGCATTCGTGGAGACTATAATCTGTACGTAAGCACGAGAGACAGTACCATTCTAATGATGGTGAAATCGTATGTAATTGGACGGTATATCATATATAAAAAATCATTAACATGTTATATTTATTATTTAATTCAATTATACTCATTATTATACCCATCCAAATATTGAATTGTTGAATAACAAACTACACCACAACGTGGAGACGGTAAGCTGTATGTATGCAGGTATGATGACTTTTTCATTCATAGGATGGATAGAATAATGAATATGGTGGTACCATATTTATAATAAAATCATATTATGTAGAAGTTACTTGAGTTATTATTTTTATATGGTAAAAAAAAGAAAGAGGAAGTGTAAGAATAAAAAAACTTTTAATGTGGTGATGAAATAATTAACTCTTCTTTGGGTAATTCCTTTTAATTTGATCAAAAGGGACCATTAGGTTGGATTTCTCATCAATGTAAGGCCTCTAGGATGAAGTGAGAGTTGTTTTTAGGATATTTTAGCTGGTATTGTCTGAGAAAAATTTGTTTGGAGGTGTGAAATTAAGAGAAGGGGAAGTATGCTTTTTTAAGAGAGGTGATGAGACTTTAGGAAAAGTTTGAAATATTATTTTATTATACAATCATTTTCAGTTTCTAATGGATCCAAATGGATTTATATCAAGGATAAGGTGGGTATGGGTAGAATACTTTCAACCAATAGGTTTTAGACTATTTTAGGTCACCATATTAATCTTAATATTTAGATTTAACTCTTAGTAAAATAGTTTAACTTTCACCATGTCTTCTTGTATTGTTACACTATATGGTTAATAAAATTACTATAAACTACCAAGAGAACCTAAAGTTATTCATTAATGAAATATCTACCATTATATAAGTATTTTGGATGATCCTTTGATTTTTAGGAATATTATATCATTTAATAAAATAGTATTTGTTTTAAAAACTCATTTATGTCCGTATTTGGTTTTTTTGAAATTCATAAAAACTTTATAAATTCAAAAAAAATTATTTAATAAACTCTAAAACTTTATATTAAAAAATAAATATTTTTTAATTCATCAAAAGTCTCAATTTAAATTTATATTAATATTTATAATATCAATTATTTTAATATTTCATAAATAAGGTAATTACTACATCATCATTGTGTCATAAATAAATTTAATTATTTAATATCTAAAAATTATTAATAAAATACCATGATGTAGGAAATATTTCAAAATTTAAAATGAATATTTATATTCGAAGAGATCAATTATATAACCCCATATAAAAATGTTTGACTAAAAGATACATGCTTATGTTATTTTTGTCTTTACATTAAATTAATTAATATAAAATGTCATTATCACCCCCATGTGGCTACATGGGGTACCAAAATATACCCAAGGATTCCCATGGTCGGGAATGTATCATACAATAGGGTCAGGACACATGTTAGGGTAATTTAATATTATTATAATATTATTTTTTAACCCTTATTTACAAGATTTACCCTTTAACCATGATAAATAAAATATTTACTAAAGTAACTATTCATGATGTATAAAAATAAAAGTTACTTATTTAAAAAATTTGTAGCTCCTGACTAAATATATGGAATACATATTTTCAAATCCAAAACCTAGAAGTTGCAAAAAATTAATTTAAAATTATTTCTCATCTTCAAAACCAAAAAACAGGTTTTAAATAAATAAAAATTATCAAAAGATTGACAGGTGTTTATGTACAATTTAAATGTGAAATTACATAAAATGACCTAAATTATATTAAATGATAAAAATATAATATAATTATACATTTAAAGCACTCAAATTAATAATTTAACACTATGAATTATTTTTATTAAAAAAGTTATTTTCTATTAAAATTTAGAATTTTTCATTATTAATCTAAATATGAAAGTTATCAAAAAAAAACAGAAAATATTGATCCAAAATAAATTTTTATGTCCCAATTATAAAGAATAATTTAATTACATCAAATTTAATAAATAAAAGTGTCAAATATTGGATTTAAAGAGGGATCTCCATTAAATGGTGGAAAACTACATTTTATGAAAAATAAATCTTTTATATGAAAAATTGAATATGTCCTTATATTATGTATAGGAAACACACATGATTAATGTTAAAATTATATGGGATATATATAAGATTCAAAATTTGGTTATTATGTTTCATAAGAGATTTTTAAATGGATATTTAGATAGGTCGTGTTGCGCTTGAACTCAGTGTTGTGTACATCGCATGCTATTGTATTGTTCAAAGAGAAATGTAACATGGAAGCTTATGGTGTTATAATATAGAAAGGGCCCATAAATATTTATCACCAATGTGCCTAAGGTGTTCATGGAACATAATCACTATTATATAAGTTTTTTTCTCCAACATTCATTGATCCTTTCAAAATCCTGAACATGTATAAGGTTATTTCTTTAACACTATAAGAAACCACCATTTAACCTTGTGTGATATTCCAAGAACCATATGTAAATAAAGTTATAATCCTATATCATCAAGAAGAATAATGGAAATAAAGGTCTTCCATATACCTTATATGTGATGAAAATATTATAAATTCAATAGTATTACATTATTTCTAGAAACATTCACATCACATTTTCCAATAATATCAAGTGCTTCATCAATACAAGGTGAAAATTACCAAATCTCATAGATATATTGTTTATCATGAACCCCTTATTTTATTTTGAGTGAAATGAATATTTAGAGTAAATAATCCATGACTCTATAAAACATAATCCACATAAGATCAAAGTATCTTCCTCCCCTTTAGTTGTGAAGATTGAAAATGAAATGAAGGCATTCTTTCCAATGTGAACTCATATTTCCTAGCAGTATTTCCACAAGATTCTCTTATTCCCTCAGTTCTAGCATGAAAAATCAATAATAATTGATGATTTTATAAGACTCATTTGTCTTTATTTTTCTCCCTTCTTCTCTGAATTTTTCAAGTGGAACATTTCTCAACTTATTTATTCTAGTTCCCTTTATTCAAAATCTGAAATTGAATCTCTTCAAACACCAATTCATTATTACTAATGAAGTTAATCATAATAGACTCCATCCCATCCCATCATTTAATAAGTTATGATAGAATTATAAATTCCCAAATGCCTTCTACAATATTAAACCAAATAGACTTCAACTGACTTCAGATCACATTTAAGTCATTCACAAGGTTAACCATTGACCTTCCTTCCCACATATTCCTATAAACAGTTCAATGCATTAGAAAAACTTTGTTTATTTTATATGGATTATCATACACAGTCACAAGTATAAACGTCAATATAGATATTGTGATCACCTCATTCTTGTTGAAGGCCACATTCCATTCCAATATCAGTTAGATCACACCTAGAACATTATGCTCAAGTCTTTTCCCTTCATCCTTTGACATTGCTTCTGACTTGCCCCCCCAAAAATGAAATCTCCAAATCAATATAGAATAGGTAATCCTAAACATGAATCCTCCTTAATATAAAATCTATATGTTGAATTTATTTATCCCCACCTTTCCCTCATACAACATCATTATTTTGAAATATAAAACATCCACTAAAAAAAGAAAAGCATAAATGATAGATAACTCTCATTTTTTGAAAGTATAAAATTGATATTACTACATAACTCTAAACCAGAAAAGTTATGACACCACTTGTTTTACTAATACAAATGATTTAGAAATTAAAACCAATAGAACCAAACATGTGGAAACCAATTCACTAAATGGTATGAAATTCATGAAATCATGGCTCTTCGAATTAAAAATTTAGAATCCATACATTAACAGCTCACATTATTCACAAAACATCCTTGAACAGTCATAAATCACAAAAAAATAGAACCAAGAATCACTCAACACAAAACAATGGGATTTATATCGTTTGGGACAAGTCCTACTCCAAAAGGAATAAAAAACATCAATAAAAGAGAAATAAAAGAATATAATAATTTGACTAAGTGATAATTTCCCAAAGACATGTGCACTAATAAATAATAAAGGAGCAAAATTTATACCACTATAAATCATATGAAAACATTGTATAGTGAAAGTGACCCCACTAATTTTTTATAGACAATAAAAACCACTTTCATATGTTCCATTACCAATCAATATTTATGATGAAACATTCTTGCTAATGGATACCATTGGTTGACCATTGTATACTACTAACTTTATCGATGAATTCAGTGAACAACGCATGCTACGGAAATCACCATCCTATATATTCACTTTCAGAAAATGTTGTTAATACAGGTTATAGACCATGGTTCCACTCTACCTCCATCTAATTCTAAAATCTTGAATTAAAAATATCTCATTTCAAATTTTAAGTCTAATAATGGAAAGAACAATCCTAATATTATAATCCCATAAAGTCATTTATTTATATTTCATAATTAAGAACTATTACCATCAATAATAAATTATTTTGGTTATTTTATGTAAACTTATTCCTCAAATTCACTATTTAGGAATTCTGAATTCGCATCCATCTGTAAAACTTTTTAATCAATTTTATCACAAATTACAAGAAAGATTTAAATTATTTCAATCCATTTGACTGGTGGAAAAACCTCATCCAAATGTATACTCTCAATTAAAGGGTATTACTTCTATATAAGATAATATTTGTTCCATGAAATGTATCCCTTATAATAATTCTTAATTATGAAAATACACTTCATCTTTATCATATTCTTGTCTTTGGTACATGACAAAAATTCTCATATGTTATTTTTCTCAATATGATTCAACACATATTCAACACATTCTATCCAATCCCCATGTTGTAAAGCTTATTCAACACTATTTAGTTAAACTGGATAGAATAAGTTGGTATGATTGGGAATTATCTGACTTATTTGGGTTTCCACACCCATTCTGTAATCTATAAATATATTTCTAGGCACAAAATTTTTTATATGACATTGGAACCAAGATACTCTTTACGTTTGTCCTTCCTTATCACTAAATATTTGATAATATCTGTAGAAATTTTGAAAACTATATGTGTGAACAAATCAATCCCATAATGTACATAATTATCTCTAAGATCTTTTTCAATAGCATCATTAATAAGAGATGATGTTCCTAACGATTTTTTATTTTAAAAAACAATTAAATAAAATATATCTACAATTTTTCTAATATTCTTATTTAAACCTTGAAAAGTTCTTATACTGGGTTTATATTCAAGGAATATCCACTCATAATATATTTCATTAAACTGTACTAATTTATTCCATTATTTTTTATATAAAATGAGATATTGAATACCTTAAAATTTTTAGTTTTATATTCTTTCCAAACAACATATCACAAGACATATTCTTTTAATTGGTTTGATTTATGAATGTATTCATGGTATAGAAAACTAATTATTTGGTTGGTCTACAAATATACTTTAAGGTGTTATTCTATAAAAAACATGGTTCTTCCCTTTCCATCCAAACTCCAATTCATCTGCTCAGTAAATCCATTTTGTTAGGATGTGTATGAAGAACTATCTTCACGACTTATTCAATGTTTCTCAAGATATACCTCAAATTATATATTCTTGTATTCATATATATATATATATATTATTAGACCAAAATATTTTAATAACATATCCTGTTATGTTTTCAACATACCTCAGAAAATTTTTAAACACTCTAAGATATCATGACTTAGTTGACATAAAATTGAAATTATTCATATGAGTTAAATCCATGAAAAAGTAATTAAATAAATTTATTTATTGTTTAGATCTAAGACTATTATAAAACAAACATTTGAATTTATTAAATAAAGAGGTTTCATTGTATTAATCTCCACCTCATTGTGGCTCTTTTTCACCATTTCAACTTTGTGAAGTGTGTGTCAAGTGTTGAGTCTTTCCTAATTAGACCTTTGTTGATTCCTCATAGCTCTATACATGATTTTTCATATCAATTTTCATTTGATATAAATGTTTATGTATAAAATTTCAATGATTATTTCTTTATTCATGCTCTATCAACATGTACTTTGATTACTTGATATTTGAAATAGGCCATCATTGGTTATTTTTCCCTTCACAATGATAGTGGTATCCATTAAACTTATAATGAAATATCCATTATTATGAAATATCATCTCATTCCCATTATCAAAAAGTTGAAATACACTTAATATATTGTACTTTAACCCAATTATAATGAGAAAATCACTAGACCCAGGTTCCTTCTCACTAATTTTGGTGCTTCCAAATCCTTCTAGATTGAGCAATCCATCATTATAGAACATGGAAATTCTTCTATCATACCTATGGATATATTTAAATATTTTTTTATTTATAGTAACTATGATGAGAAATCATTATCAACTATCTATGTCTTTCCAAATTTTTCTAATTTTTAAGCCACCTCAACCACTCATGATTTTTCAGGATTACTCCCCCTCTGGAACGATTTGGAGTTATAATTCCTCTTAAATTTATCAAGTTGAATATTAAGACATTTTTTTAGGTTTTCTTGGTTGATCACACATCCAAAAAGTTTACTTAAAATAATTAAAAGATATATAAAATTGAAACGTATCTTTAATATGTTGTAGCAACTAGCCTCTAGAAACTTCAAGTTGACTTTGTTATACTAAAAATGTTTATAAAACATATAACATTTACTTTAGGTTTTAATGATCTCAATTTCCCTTTTACATGTTACAAATGATTATGTTTTTATGTGTGTTCCTTATTTTTTACTATTTTATAAACGTTTTGGATGTTAAAATTCTTAAGTCTATAATTCTGGATGTGTTGGATGAAATTATCCTAAGTCTTAAAAATCTACCACGCGATAAAGTTTTCGTCATGGGGAAATGGATATGTATAGAATTATACTATTTCAATCACATATGTGAAGTATTCACCTACAAAAATAAGCTATTTTATTGAATAACCTGCTTGGAAATGGACTATGTCAATTAATAAACAATTTGAGAAATAGGCTATGTAGATCATTTAGTAACGTGAATCAGTTATAAAGAGTAATTGAATTTTGGAATCAGATGCTTGGTTCAAATCATTTATTTCAGTTTTGGAAACTTTATTTGAAAGGCTACGTGATTCGGTTTGGCTATGTGGTGATATTCTACTATGTAGAAAAATTGTCTATATGAGGAAAATCAACTATATAAAAAAAGGCATGCTTGAATTCGACTGTATAGATAATTTGGCTACATGGATCAAATAAACTACATAAATTTAAATGTAGAAATTGGGTATGTGATTATCTACAATTTTATATATCAGGATTTAACTTCTATTTATTACTCTTGAAGTAATTGAGTGAGACTTTAATATTTTTGTGGAATATTTAAATGATGGATTACGTCTTTATGGTAAAAATTAATATAATAAAAGAAACGTTCTAAGACTAAAAATAGGTATAAGTATAATTTATTGGTGATTACTTTTGTAGAGGTATTTCCTAGAAAATAATTTCCATTTTTAAATTGAGAGCTTCATGTTTTATGGATAAAATCTATGCATTTAAAAAAAAAGTTATATATGCATTTAAATAGAGCTATAAAGTGAATAAGAACATTATTGATTAGAATAGAATTTCCGAAATTTGATTTTAAATGCATATATCTCTCTCTCTCAAATATATTTTATTCCACTCTCTTTTACTAGAGAAGAAGAAGAATCTTTGGAATATTTAGATATTATATATCTATTATCCTTGATGAAATTTCAAAAAACTATCCTTGAGATGTATTATCTTTTTATCATCTTTGTTAGGGATTTCATCCTTTTATCATTTTTATCTTACAACTATGATATTTATCTATAGGCAATTTTTTATCATCTCTTTAATTGTAAAATGTTCCTGGTAAAATTACTTAAAGATTGTTTTTTGAAAAGACTTATTGGATACAATTTAAAATAAATTATGAAATGTACCACGTGTCCCTGCTAAAAGATTTTACAGTCCTTAAAAAAAGGATTGATCTAGAAAAATTTACCAAGCTCTTGGAGTTAATAATTGTTGGATTGAACTATGGGATTTATGTGCCCAGAACTACTATAAATATATATGTATTATTCTATTCTTTTTTATTTCATTTTTGTTTCTTTTTGTGTTTAATAAAATATTATAAGTTAGTCATTTATATAATAGGGAAATTTTTTCAATAAAATAAAACTTCAAGAACTCAATTCACCCCTATTGAGTCTTTATGTATTTTATCTCTAACAAAAATTGGTAAAATGGATTGGTACTTTTGGGTTATAAACTATCTAATGATGAATTTTAAAGATCATATTCTTGAAAATATATATAATGAATGATAATAGAGAAACTATACAATGGTAAGAACCCCATTATTTAATGATGAGAACTATAGTTTCTGGAAAGAATAGATTATCATCTATATTATGAAACTTGGTCCAATGTTTTATCTTAAAGTCGTGAATCCTTATGGAATTCCTAGCACATAACAAAAAAATTGGGATGATGATATAAAAGTTAGTTATGATTTTAACATGAAATAAATGACTGCTTTTATTTATAGACTAGTTCCAAAGGATTATAATTAATTTTCTCCATTCCAAACAACCAAGAAAATGTGAATTTCTATTTCAATAGCTTATGAAGGCACATACAATGTTTTAAATCTTAGATATAACACTTCCATGTAGAATTTTGATACCTTTATAATCTTAGAAGGTGAAATCATCACAAATTTAAATGTAATACTTCAATTTTTTTAATAATGTTGCTACTTTAGGATCATGTATTTCTAATATATATCATGTATTGAAAATCCATATAATGTTTCAACCAGGATGGACTGGGATCTGAGTTTCTATGAGACAGTCTATAGACATTATGAATTTCAAAATAAAATATCTAATTGGAACTTTAATGATGCATGATACATAGATGTAATCTAAATTTGGAGAAAATAGATTGGTTAAAAAGAATAATGTTACTTTAATAGTTTTAGAATCAAAAGATGAAAATAAATAAAAAGAAATTCAAATAACTTGGTCACCTGGGGAAGATAAATCAAGTAGTTCTGCCTCAGATAGTTACCCTTCACACTTTTCAAGGTCGTTAAAGATGTTATTTAATAAGATAATAGGTTTTAAGAAAACCTTTAACAATTATAATAAGTATGATGGTAAATCTAAATAAGTAATATTCTATGAATGAATTTTTTTAGACATGTCTCACCAAATTTTCCATAGATACAAGATAATAAAAAGTCATTAACAAATTAATTCAAGAAATTTAGCTACAAGAATAAATCCAAGAAATCCTTGAATTCCACATCAAGTGTCACATACCAACCATATTTTTTATTAAAATTCATCCATTTCTTGGTTCTCATTCTTTTGGTCATGGTTCAGGTCTAGTTTTCAGTTAAAATTTTCAATTTCTAAGAATTTGGGTGGTTTTTGGACCTATACATGGTTTGATCATTATTTGGAACAAACCTTGAAAGGTCCAGAAGTGACTATGACCATTATTTTATTGGATCATGACTTGCATATGGTTAGAGGAAACTATAAGAAATGGATCTGTAAAATGTTAGAGTTGAGATGCATAATCAGCGCTCGATTTCTTAAACCATTCAGATAGCCCTTGCCTGCGTCCCTTCTTTCTAGTTGGGTGAGCACAGTTTGAGCACAGTCTAGAAGAGAGTACGACCAAACCATGTGGCCTGCATAATGTTCAAAAATAAAATTAAGTGAAAATAAAATAATATTTAATGAAAATAAATGGGAAATAAGAATAAATAAATGTTTTGAAAATAATAATATTAATAATATCAATATTATTATTAAGTTTTTTATTAAACCCTTTTTGGGTTCCTCCTTCACCTCGTGTGAGTAGCCCCCTACCCTCTCTATGCTCGCATGAATCCCCTAGGCCAAATACCTTTGATGTTCCAACAATCCCTCCCTATGAGGACTATTTCTTTTGAAAATTTTGTGTTCAGTCCTCTTCGGTAAGTATTTTATCCCTTATCCTCTCTCTATTTTGTAGTTTTCTTCTCTTCCATAAGGTGTGTATGGTTTTGAAAAACCATAATTCATTTAGGGGTTTTTATCTTGGTTTATTTTGGATTATTAGGTTTTTTTGGATCCCATCAATGCCATTTATATCCACCACAATCAAGGGAAGTGTGTTTTCCATGAGTTTTGGGTAAGGATTCTTTGGTTTCTTTATTGTGTTTCAATTACAAATATGGGGTTTTTTTTGTTTTTGAGTTACTGGTAAATTTTCTTTAGTGTGTTGGACTTCACTATAGTGGTTTCAGTTTTCCATTGTCAAAAGAGACTTGGACACGTATGCATAGGTATTAATAGGTATGTGTAAGTTCCCCTATATATATATTCAACCATGGTAGGATGAATATATTTGATGCGGCTTGGTGTGCTCACACATACACACACACATGAAAATAAATAGGTGGGTAATTAAAAGGGGTATATTCACATATAAGCCTATGTGTAAGGCCCCACTTGTATATATTTTTACATGAAAATATGTACAATGGGGCTAGGTTTCCTTGCATATAATTGAAGGTGCATATGTGTGCGAGCGGTGAAGAGAAGACTCAAATTACCATCGTCAGAAGTAGCATTCCTTGAGTTTGAGGTAGGTCCCCTTTTCTTAGGCCTTTAATTTAAATTCCACGATTGATTTATTTTTTTTAAAAAAATTCCATTTTTATTTGAAATTCATATTCTATAAATATATATATATATATATATAATTGGCCATGGTCTGTGAAAAATGGCTTTGTACTTGGTTGCTAGACCTTCTATTAAAATTTTAAAATAGAGGTTTTGAATTAAACATGGTTTCAAGATTTATTTTTATTGTGTGGTGCTTTGGTTGTTCAATCATCCTTTTAAATGGGTTTCTAATTTAAATGTGTTGGGAAATAGTGTTTTCTAATGTTAAAGTATTAATTTTAAAATAATGAGGCTTTTTTGGTACTTTGAAAATGTTTTATGGGAGTGGAAAACCCCTTTTAAGGAATGACCCATTGTTTTAGAAATATGATGTGTATGTTAAAGGTTTGATTTGTGATATGTCCATAGTAAAGAGGCTTGTTCATTATTGTTTGATGTAGGGGGTTGTAATCAAGGGGGGAGATCAGTGGTGAGAGGCTTTATATGTTTTGAGTAAAGAAAATGATATGTTCTTATAAGTCAGTTTAATAAAAACATACCGCCACTTGAAATAGAGAAGATGGGAAACCTAGGTACATAGGTGGTCTAACTAGAGCTAGTAATCTAGTTGACTCAGAAGTGTCTTGACCCAGATTCATCTAGCAGGATTTATGATTACAACACTAACTAAATTAAGGTAATGATTGGATACCACTTGAACTTTGGATGGATTTCTCTCTAGTGGATCGTGCATGAGGAATTTGTGGGATGTGATCTCTATTCCTCATTTCACCAAGTTATGTTGTTTTTAGGGTCCTACTTGTGATAGTTACTTATAAGGATTTCCCATAGTTCTCGCTCATGACATAGTACTTGTGATGTGATTTTCATTTCAGTTGCTTCATGCATGTTTTATCTTTTAGGAAAACAATGTTTTAATCTAAACTATTTCCCTATAATTTGTAAATGTATATGAATGATTGGAAACTATTTTCAAATTTAATGGAAAGAAAATGGGTTTTCATGTAAATGGAAGATTGTAATTTTTATTTGAAAAGAACAGAAAACCTTATTTTTATCTGGTTGTATTTTTCAAACTAGCAAGAATTGGTTTTATTTTTAAAGGTAAGTCATAGGTAATAGTTTATCCAGAAATGCCTATTGAGTTTAATACTCATGACTATAGCTATATTTCTGTTTTTACCTGGTCTTTATTCTAGCTTGGATTCAGTCACCATGGGGTGATGTTGGTTTAGTGTTCAAAGGTGACCCGTAGGGTCACGTCGAGGTATGTGAAATTTTATTTATTTATGTTTCTGGTGTTTATATTTTTTTAGAGTTCAGTTTATATTATTTCATTTTCAATTTTTTATTGTCCAAATAGTCCCCAATTTCATTATTTTGAATCCTGACACTATTTTCCAGCGCATGGGGATCAAGAAAGCCCTTCAGGCCTTGTCACGGGCCAACTCAAGAGACTAGTTCAGGGTTGAACCAGGTTGGTTCACAAAAAAATGGAATCACAGAGGGACCTTTTTATTCGAGGTGTTAGGTAACATTGAGATTACAACCATTGGGGCTCGAAATGTAGGTGTAAAAAGGGCTTCATGAACCATTTTCTATCCAGGTCTTTGAGTTGCCCAGGGTAGTCTAAGATTTGAGTCTTTTGTTTAGTTTGTCAAGACTCATCCTCGGGCCTCTTGCCATGACTACCCCAAGCCCGCCTTCCA
Source organism: Viscum album (assembly GCA_963277665.1). NCBI lineage: Eukaryota > Viridiplantae > Streptophyta > Magnoliopsida > Santalales > Viscaceae > Viscum > Viscum album. The sequence goes on from OY728141.1 coordinate 1,070,894,911, forward strand.
TAGGCCAGGGGCTGGTGACTAGCACCAAGGTGTAAATCCCAAAAGAAAGGGAAGACATTTCTTTGTAAAGTAAATAAAAAATATAATACGCAATCGAAGTGAGCACTAAGTAAAACTGAGTACAAAATTAAGTGGTGAAAAGTAAATGGGCCAGTATACAAACCCAACTGAAAGTAAAGTTCAACTGAAAAAAAAGTACAACAGTAGTAAAGTAAAACTGCAACACTGAGTCGCCCTCTGGAAATCCCACCTGAAGTGTGGGTAAAGATAGTCTCCTCAACTCTTTAGGCCCGTCCGTCCGCTCCGTGTACGTCCCACCAAGTGGTCTACCTCCAGGTACCGTCCAGATCCACAAGCCTCCACCTCGATCAGTGATGTCCATCGTCTGCATCCAACACAACATAGTGCGGGAATAGCCCATGCAGGGGTGAGTATACGATACTCATTAGGGACCCCGAGACCCCTGAAGGTCTCTCAGAATCCACAAAGGATAGACCAAAAAGGAAAGATACAATCATGAAGTATCAACGGAATCTAATTAGGTATATGCCCATACATATACCTAAGTCACGAATTACAATTCGGCTCCAACTCTCGAGCCCAAGCACAACCCAGTCCACATAGGGAAACACAACCCAGTCCACACAGGAAAGTACAACCAAGTCCTCATTGGAAATCAAGTCAAACACATTGATCATAATGATTGGAAAATCAAGACTCAGCTGACACATGTATACATCTTTCATATAGCGATAGAGATGATCAGATGTAGTCACTGATTCATCTAAGCTGTCAAACCCACACAGGATACAAGTCCAGGTAAGCTTTCGGACCCACACATGATGCAAGACCAGCTAATCTGCTGGACCCACACAGGATACAAGTACAGAGGTCAATACTACCAGACCCACATAGGATACAAGAACAGTAGTCATCGCTGTTGAACCCACGGAGGATCCTAGTACGGTATTCGTCACTGTCGAACCCATAGAGGATTCCAGTACAGTAGATGTTGAGTCGCAGCCAGCTCTAGGGTTCCCGCACACAACGTACTCGATTCTGGGAGGGTCTGCTCTTCGAGTAAGGAAGGTCGATACATCAACAATCACGAAGTCCAGAGTTGATGTATCCTGATGTTCTATCTCGTCAAAAGGAACTCAACGCGATAGACGACACGTCAATCGGACGCCCGGTCTAAGAGATATTGGGTTTTTCGTTCCAGGTGACCGATTGTAAATATGCTCATTCCAAACCCGGTCATTTACCAAAGCTGTCCAAAACTCACTTAGAGTATCTCAAGAGGACCGTCTCATCAAAAGAGTCCCATTGTAGCAGACAACATATCAATCAGACACACGGTCTTTATGGTATTCACGTTTAAGTGAATGACGGACCCGACCCGTTTAGCCCAATGGGACGACGGGTCGGGTTAACCCAGTTTGAAGGGTCCGACCCGGCAGGGGTGTTGGACTGGTTTAAAGGAAAAATGCATCTCGGATCGAAGTGGTGCGTCCTGGCATGGCTGGGCGCAGCGCGATGCGGCCTGGCATGGCCGGGCTGGGGGCAGCCTGCTGGGCGTGCAGCCCAGCCGGCTTGGCCAACAGGTCGAGAAGTTCCGAGAGGGGCACGGCCCCCCCGGCTGTCCAAACAGGCGGCGCCAAGCGGAACCTCCCTTCCCAGACCGGCCGGCTAGGCCGACCGGCATTCTGGCGCATGGGGCCCGCATGGCGGGCCACGACTCTTCCGGCGCGGTGCCCTCCTGGCACCGCAGGTCTGCTCCACCCTGCCGGCCAACGAGCTGGCCGGTTCTCTGGCACAATGCCGTCTTGGCGCCACAGCTCCCCTTCACTCGACCGGCCAATGGGCCAACCGATTCTTCCATCGAAGCGGCCCGCGATGCGGGCCACGGTTCCTCCCTCACAGCCGGCGCGACAGCGCCGGCTTCATTCACCGCGTTCCCGGCATGGCGCGATAGCGTCGTGCCTCCTCCGCCTTTGGTTGGCAATTCTAAAAATAATAACAAGATCAACAGAGTGTCGTCGGGCCGCGTCTGTTTGGCCCACGCCCTTCACATAAAGCGATTGCAATTGGTGATATATAAACCATGATTTCCAACAAAGAACGGGGTACAGAAACATTCACTTACAAGAATAAACGCCTACCTCGAAAAGATGACGAAGGTCAGTGTCGCGGTAGATGGCGTCATGAGGTGAGGATTCGTAGATGCCGACAGAGTGCATCTAAGGAGGAAGCGGCGTCTCCTCACTCGTCGCAGAGAAGAGAAAGGGTGGCGCATCATTGTTCATCGTGGAACCAGTATTCTTCATTGAAGGAGACGTCGTTCTTTGTCGGAGGCTGGTGTTCTTTCAAAATCCAAGAGCTCTCCTAAACTTCTTTCACAGAATGAAAGCTCTCCCCCAAAATTAAAAGAATAGGCTCCTCCTATTATTTTATTGCACATGCAATTTAGCTTTCAAAATTCAAATCACCTTATTAATTAAATTCATTGGCATGTAATTAAAAAAAGGGAGAGGAAAGATCCTCATTAATTAAATGCATTGGTATTTAATTAAAGAGAGGGAGAAGAGAGGGAGAGGAAAGATCCTCATTAATTTGAGGGGTTGAAATGGATTAATGGAGTGACGGAGGTGGAGAGAGTGGCAATTAAAGGGGGGTTTGCCAAATTAATGATGGGTTTTAAGGAGTTTAGAGGAAAATAAATGGTTGGGGCTCATGTTGGCCCCACCTCTCCAACATCCACACTTGGGTAGTTAGGTGGCTGTGGGTCCCACCCTTAACTACCTGTGGGAGGAATTAACCTCCTTAGATACAAAATAAAACTGTACAAACAATTTTATTTACTTCCTAATTAAACCCCAAAACATAAATTCAAACCCACATAAAACGCAACTGCGGTAAATGTCCCCTAAAGCAATTACCGGCACTGCGAATTCATCGGTGCCCTCAGATTTCAATTCCTAGCACTGGTTCAAAAGATAAAAAAACCCGCTCGTTCGTTCATTGAATGTACCCAAGCTAAACTTCGGAAATTGATTCTGGGCACACCAGGCCTCGAAATCAAGTGCTGTCAGAAGCCACAGACTCATAAAATTCCAAATTATTTACGAAAAAAAATTCCGTTGAAATTTCCAGGTCTTTACATTACTCTCACCTCAGGGATTTGCCTCCCCGTAAAGCTACAACATAAACTAGGGAAACAAATGTGGGTACTGAGCACACGTCTTAGCCTCCCGCTCTCATGTGCTCTCCTGGAGGTTCCCGTGCTTCCAACGGATGTGCACCATTAGAATCGTCTGTCCACGTAGGACCCACTCCTGTCGATCCTCGATCTCCACCGGGACCTCCGCAAATGTCACCCCATCATCGATGTCCAGATTCCCTTGATCAATGATGTTGGTCGAGTCGTGCACGTATCTCCACATCTGAGATATGTGGAAGACGTCATGCACCCTGTGCAATTGAGGTGGAAGGGACAGGCAGTAAGCCACCTCGCCTACCCTGCTGAGGACCTAGAAAGGTCCGATGAATCGTAGATATAACTCACCACCCCTGCCAAATCTCTATAGTCCTCATCGAGTTGAGACTTGTAAGAAAACGTAGTCGCCATCCTCGAACTCTAGTGGTCTCCATCTCCTATCAGCATTGGACTTATGTCTGCTTTGTGCAGTCCTCATCTACTCCTGGATGATCTGAACCTTTTCCGTCATAGCCTGGACCGTCTCTAGTTCTACAAGTGCTGACTCCCCAGGGTCAGTCCAGCACAGAGGTGATCTGCAAGGTCGGCCGTACAACGCCTCGTATGGTTCCATCCTGATGGTGGAGTGGTAGCTGTTGTTGTACGCAAACTCCACAAAGGGTAGGTGATCCTCCAAACTATGACCAAAGTCAAGGACACATGCACAGAGCATGTCCTCGAGTGTCTAAATGTTCCTCTCTGTCTAGCCATCCGTCTGAGGGTGAAAGGCAGTTCTCAGGCGTAGCTGCATCCCAAAAGCCTCCTACAACCCCTTCCAAAGCCAAGAAGTAAAGAGAGTGTCTCGATTGGAGACGATAGATGATGGAAAACCATGAATCTGTATGATCTTATGAATGTAGAGGCACCTCAAGATCTCTAATGAGCCCTTCTCTCTGATCGGTAGGAAGTGGTCGACATGGTGAGTCGGTCTATGATCAATCAGATGGAGCTATGTCCTCTGGAATTACGTGGGAGCCCCATCATGAAATCCATGGATATCCCATCCCACTTCCACTCTGGAACCTCTAAGGGATGTACCAAGCCAGCTGGTACCTGGTGCTCTGCCTTCACTTGCTGGAAAGTGAGGCATCGTGAAATGAGATCTACTATAACCTTCTTCATACCTAGATACCAGCGCTGCCGTCTGAGGTCCTGGTACATCTTCACCACTCCTAGATGTACCGCTAGAGGGGAAGTGTGAAACTCCCTCAGCACTTCCTCCTGCAGTGAAACTGGTACCATGGTATGTCCCCTGAAGACGATGATGTGCTCCCCTCCTTCAGAAAATCCATCAGGCGCCTACCCTGTGGAAATCTGAGCATGTCACGCCTCATAGTCATTGTCCCCACATTGTTCCTCTCTGTCCCACTGAATTAGTGGAGGAGTGACTGCGAGGGACTATAGAAAGGCTGCCCCATCTTTATCCACGAAGGATATTTGCAAAGTGGATAACTGATTCGTTGCCTCTCCAAGTAGTTGAATGCCCGATCTCCTACTGAGAGCATCAGCCACAATATTCCCCTTCCCAAGAGTATAGACTATCTCAAAGTCATGGTCCTGGAGGAACTCGAGCCATCACTGCTGTCTCAGGTTCATGTCCCTCTGCGAGAAGATGTACCTAAGACTACGGTGGTCAGAGTAGATGGTAAAGCGCTCGCCCATCAGATAGTGTCGCCACATCTTCAAGGCGAAGACCACTACTGCTAACTCCAGTTCATGGGGAGTGTAGTTCTTCTCATGCTGCCTCAACTATCATGAACCGTAAGCAATCACTGCTCGCTCCTGCATTTGGACACACCCATGTCTGGTCCCCAATGCGTTGTAGTAAACTACATACCCAACGCCCTCCTCCGGTAGCCTCAAGATGGGCACACTGGTCAATCTCTGCCTCAGCTCCTGGACGCTCTGATGACATCTGTTTGACCACACAAAGGGCTTCCACTTCTTCGTCAATGCTGAGAGCGGTGCTACAACTTCGAAGAAGTCTGGAACAAATCTCTGATAGTATCTAGCTAGACCAAGGAAACTCCGCACCTCCGTCACGCCCCTAGGTGGCTCCCAAGAAAGTACTGCCTCGATCTTCGCGTGATCCACTGCAACTACTGCCTCTGAGATGACGTGCCCCAAGAAGTGAAGATCTCGAATCTATAACTAGAACTTTGAGAGCTTACAATAAAGCTGGTGCTCTTGGAGTGTATCCAGTACAAACCATAAGTGGTAGGCCTACTCCTCCTTGGTGGTCAAGTAAATCAGTATGTCGTCAATAAAGACCATGATAAACCGATTGAGGTAAGGCTGGAAGATCCTATTCATGAGACTCATTAACACTGCTGGAGCGTTGGTCACACCAAAGGGCATAACCACGAACTCATAGTGGCCATACCGACACCTGAATTACATCTTCTGCACATCCTCGTCTCGAACTTTGATATGGTGATAGCCTGACCCGGGGTCTATCTTCGAGAACCTTTGTGCTCCCTTGAGCTGATCGAAGAGGTCATAAATCCTTGAAAGGGGGTACTTGTTCCTCACTGTCACCTAGTTCAGGCGATGGTAGTCAACACAAACTTGCAAACTCTCATCCGCCTTCTTGGCGAACAAAATCAGAGAAGCCCAGGGTGAAACACTGGGTTGGATGAAACTTTTACCTGTAGGTCCTCCAGCTGTACCCAAAGCTCTCAAAGCTCAACAGGATCGATCTGATATGCTGGAGTATATATCAATGATGTCCTTGGTTACAGGTCTATGTATAAATCTACCTCTCAGCAATAAGGTAGTCCTAGAATGTCATTAGGGAAAACGTCCACATACTGATCCACCACAACAGGAAAACTCGGACTCCACTCGTCAACTACTCTGAGGATGAGATGATCCAAATGACGTGTGATTGGATGCCCCATCCTCTGTGCAAGTCCATCCTGCACTGCAAAGGCTCCCTTCTCACCGGTGAAGGTGAACCTGGTCCCATCTGTGCGGACACACCGCACTTTGCGCCTAATACAGTCGCTCTGTGCATGGACTATATATAAACAGTCCATACCCAAGATGATGTCATAAAGCCTCGACACCGCTACAAGAAGATCCCAACTGAAGCTCTCACCACATAGAGTAAGCTCACACTGCCGGCACCGGTGCGTAATTGTCGAGTCTGCTCCCATAGGAGTCTCCAGCTGTAAGGATCGAGCCAACGACTCTGTCAGAATCTCTGAGCTCTGAACAAGGGCAGCGATAATCAAATAATGACTCAAACCTCTGTCTATAATAACTTCAACAAGGGTGGATTAGACACAAATAGTACCTCGAATCATCTCAAGTGCACCATAGTCGTAATTCCACACTGCCTGGAGATGAGCATGCCTATGTCCGCTAGCTCCATGTGGTTAGGGTGGACCTCCTAGGGGTGGTGGTGGAAAAACCTCGAAGCATCGTCCACCAACCACTGCTCAGCCAGCTCCTCTGTCTCGTTCACCTGCTCCCTGTGGACTGCCACAGTCGAACCTCTGCCTCTGCCTGGGAGGTCTCTCCACCATGTACTGCTTATCTGTATGGTAGCTCGGGCAGTCACGAGCCATGTGGCCCTGCCCACCACATGCATAGCACTGTCTTCTCATCGTAAGATTGGCTCTATTTCAGGTTCCCCGTACAACCGATCCCGTATCCTGAGGTCGCCCACCCGATGACATGGCCCGCTTGGACCCCTGCGAAATCTGTCGACTACCGGCTACAGAGGACTCCACTTCGTGTCGCCCTGCAGTGGGTCTCAATGCAGGTTGCCGCTTGTCAAGGAAGTTCTCCACTAGAAGGGCTCACTCCAGCACTTCTGCCTTCATCGGGATGCTGAGGGGAATTGTTGAGGCTCTGATCTCGTGCCTTGGTCCCTGCTTAAAGGTATGGGATCTGAAGAATGGGTTCCATACCATGTCGGTTGAGTAGCGTGATAGGTCAGTAAACCTCGCCGAGTACTGATCTACTATTATACTGCCCTTCCGCAGATGTAGAAACTCCTGGATACGCACCGCACAGAGAGTGGCTTGAACAAACTCCGAGCGGAAGAGGCTCTCAAAGTCCGTCCAAAGTAGAGATGCCTCGTCGTGCACCTGGAGCATCAAGATTCACCATCTAGCTACTGTTGCATGCAGAAGACTCACATCAAGGATCACCATAAGGTCAGCTGGTATCCCTAACAATCTGAAGAATCTGATGATAGCCTCCAGCCAATCCTCGGCTGCCTGCGGGTCTGACTCTCCTTGTAACCTGAGCGGCCAATTTCACTGAAACTCGTGCAACGTACTCAGGCGGCATGCACTCTCCACTGCTGGGGCTGGTAGCATCGGTGGCTTAGTGGGTAGTGGCACTGTTGGGGCCTCCACTGTGATGGGGCCCTATACCGAGGCATCATCGCTCGGTGGGCTGCCATGTCGCACGTAACTAGGAACCCTGGATGGCTGCCTTCGTGGGGCCATCCTGAAAAGAAATATGTGCTCCATGGTTAGTACAATATACCTGGTGAGCTGACACAAAGTAATCACAAAGAAAGCTTTTGAAACACACATGCATTTAGTGTTTTCGAGCACTGAGTCAGAAATCAGAAGTCAGGGTCCTGGTGTATGGATACGTCGGCTACCGCACCAACACTGGACTCCCTGGATTGGAAAAAACACTCAATATTCTTAACACTATCGCTTCATAGAGAAGAAATTATCAGAGTCCTCAGTTCTTCTGTAGAACCGACTCCTCTGATACCAATTTGTCATGAACCTTCCTCGAGGCTCGTGCCATGACTACCCCAAGCGCACCTTCCATAGGCCAGGGGTTGACGACTAGCACCAAAGGTGTAAATTCCAAAAGAAAGGGAAGGAACATCCTTTGTAAAGTAAACAACACAACAGAGTACGCAAGCGAAGTAAGCACTAAGTAAAACTGATTACAAAAGTAAGTGCTGAAAAGTAAATGGGCCAGTATACAAACTCAACTGAAAGTACAGTACAACTAAAAAGAAAGTACAACCGCAGTAAAGTAAAACAACAACACCGAGTCACCCTCCGGAAATCCCACCTGAAGGGTGGGTACAGATAGTCTCCTCAGCTCCTCGGGCCCAGCCGTCCACTCTGTGTATGTACCGCCAAGTGGTCCACATCCGGGTACCATCCAGCTCCACAAGACTCCACCTCGATCAGTGATGTCCGTCGTCTGCATCCAACACAATGTGGTGCGGGCATAACCCGTGTAGGAGTGAGTATACGATACTCAGTAGGGACCTCAAGACCCCTGAAGGTCTCTCAAAATCCAAGAAGGATAAACCACAAAGGAAACATACAATCACAAAGTATCAACCGAATCTACTTAGGTATATTCTCATAAATATACCTAATTCATCAATTAAAATTCGGCTCCAACTCTCGAGCCCAAGCACAACCCATTCCACATTAGAAAACACAACCCAGTCCACACAGGAAAGTACAACCCAGTCCACATAGGAAAGCAAGTCAAACACATCGATGATAATGATTGGGGAATCAAGACTCAGCTCACATTGGTATACATCTTTCATATAGCGACAGAGATGATCATATGTAGTCACTGATTCATCTAAGCTGTCTGACCCACATAGGATGCAAGTCCAGCTAAGCTATCAGACCAACACAGGATACAAGACCAGCTACTCTGCCAGACCCAGACAGGATAAATGTATAGAGGTCAATACTATCAGACCCATATAGGATACAAGAATAGTAGTCATCGCCATCGAACCCACAGATGATCCCAGTAAGGTAGTCATCACTATCGAACATACAGAGGATTCCAGTACAGTAGTCGTTGAGTCGCAGCCAGCTCTAGCATTCCCGCACATAGCGTACTCGATTCTGGGAGGGTCCGCTCCTCGAGTAAGGGGGGTCTATACATCAAATGTCACGAAGTCCATAGTTTATGTATCCTGAAGTTTCGTCTCGTCAAAAGGAACTCAACGTGACAGATGGCGCTTAAATCAGATGCGAGGTCCGAGAGATATTGGATTTTTCGTTCTAGGGGCCCGGTTGGAAATATGCTCATTCCAAACTTGGCCATTTACCAAAGCTATCCAAAACTCACTTAGATTATCGCAAAAGGACCATCTCGTCAAAAGAGTTACAGTGCCGCAGCCGGCGTGTCGATCGTACGTGTGATCTTTAAGTGATTCAAGTTTAAGTGAATGATGGGCCCGACCCATTTAGCCCAGTGGGCCGACGGGTTGGGTTAACCCAGTTTGACGAGTCCGACCCAACAGGCATGTCGGAACAATATGAAGTAAAAACGCAGCTCGGCCCGAAGTGGCATGACACGACGGGGCGTGGCCCAGCCAGGCGAGGCCTGGCTCGGCCTGGCACGGCCCGGCCAGCTCGGCCCGAAGGCCGAGCGGTTCTGAGGGGGGCGCCCCCCCGGCTATCCGAACCGGTGGCGCCAAGCGGCGCTGCCCTTCGCAACCCGACAGATAGACTGACCGACCATCTAGTGAAAGCGGCCGACACAGTGGGCCACGACTCTTCCAGCGCGGTGCCCTCCTGGCGCCGTAGGTCTTCTTCACCGGGCCTGCTGGTTCTCCAACGCGGCGCCCTCTTGGTGTCGCGGCTCCCCTTCACCAAGATGGTCGACAAGCCAGCCGGTTCTTCCGCCGAAGCGGCCCGTGATGCGCGCCGCAGTTCCTCCCGCACAGCCATCACGACGAATCCGAATTCCTTCGCCATGTTCCCGACATGGCGTGATGGCGTCGTGCCTCCTCCGCCTTCGGTTTCCGATTCTAAAAATATTAACAAGATCAACGGAAGGTTTTTGGGCCGTGTTTGTTTAGCCCGCACCCTCCGCATAAAGTGATAGCAATTGGGCATATATAAACCATGATTTCCAACAAAGAACGGGGTACAAAAACGTTCACTTACAAGAGTAAACCCCTACCTCGAAAAGAAGACGAATTTCGGTGTCGTAGTAGATGGAAGCGTGAGGTGAGGATTCATAGATGTCGACGGAGTGCATCCGAGGAGGAAGTGGAATCTCCTCACTTTTCACGGAGAAGAGAAAGGGTGGTGCGTCATCATTCTTCATGGAACCAGCGTTCTTCATCAAAGGATACACCGTTCTTCATCAGAGGACAGTGTTCTTACAAAATCTCAAGAGCTCTCCCAAAATTCCTTCGCACAATGAAATCTCTCCCCCCAAAATAAAATAATAGGCTCCCCCTATTATTTTACAGCACATGTAATTTAGCTTTCAAAATACAAATCACCTCATTTATTAAATGCATTGTTATTTAATTAAAGAGAGGGAGAGGAAAGATCCTCATTAATTAAATGCGTTGGAATTTAATTAAAGAGAGGGAGAGGAGAGGGAGAGGAAATATCCTCATTAATTTGAGGGGTTGACATGGATTAAGGGAGTGGGGGAGGTGGAGAGAGTGGAAATTAAAGGGGGGGGGGGGGTTTCCAAATTAATGAGGGGTTTTAACGAGTTTATAGGAAAATAAATGGTTGGGGCTCGTGTGGGCCCCACCTCTCAAACATCCACTCTTGGGTAGTTAGGTGGCTGTGGGACCCACCCTTAACTACCCATGGGAGGAATTAACCTCCTTAGATACAAAATAAAATTGTACAAACAATTTTATTTACTTCGTAATTAAACCCCAAAACAAAACTTCAAACTCGCATAAAACACAACTGCGGAAAATGTCCCCTTAAGTAATTACCGGTGCTGTGAGTTCATCGGTGCCCTCAAATTTCAATTCCGAGAACTAGTTCAAAAGATATTAAAACTCGCTCGTTTGTTCACTAAACGTACCTGAGGTAAACTTCAGAAATTGATTTCGAGAACACCAAGCCTCGGAATCAAGTGCTCTCAGAAGCCACATACTCGTAAAATTCCAAAGTATTTATGAAAAAAATTTCTTTGAAATTTCTGGGTCTTTACATAGTTTTTCTGGATAGGTGATGAAAATGGGAGTGAGCCAGTGTTATAATATGAGTTTTCATGGAGTAGAAAACCATGTATATCCAAAGTTCATAATTCAAGTTACTTAGTATGGTTGATGCTCATTTGAAGCATGGTCTACTAATCCATGTTGTTAGGGTAGGAATAACAGCTAGTTTTTTATTGTTGGTTGTTTTGGTGTGAGTTATGTTTTTTAATAGTTTTGGTTGGTGTGAGTGGATTTAAAAAATGAAAAATGTTTTTTAAGAAAGGGGGTTTTCAGAGGGAAAATGGTCTTTTGAGTGGAAAAATAGTTTTTGAAATAAAAATGATTTCCAGAAATGGTTTTATTTTAATGGAATGTGTGGGTTCAAAGGAAAAAGTGGAAGGTGTTTGGAAATTGTTTTAGGATTTTGGTGATATTTTTTAATGTGAAATAAAATATATTTTGGAATTTGAAAATGTGTTTATTTAGTTCTACATGGCATCTCCTAATTTGTTGGGAATTTGGGATTTAGGTTGAATGATCTATTTTAGGAATGGTAAATGTTTTTAATTGACCCATGGTGTTCCTATGAATGATCACATATATGGATTTACACATGTAGAAAGTGTATAATTGGCAGTTTGTATGGATGGGTTCTCAATCTATCATAAGGAATTATACATGTGAGACTTCATAGAATGCCAATGGTGGGTATTTATGTTGATTGATATTATGAAAATTGGTTTTCAAAAGGAGGGACTTTTATGTTTTGAAATGTGAATGAGCAGTTTTTAGTGCTTTTTATCATGTTTGGAATTCTATTTTGTGTGATCTTGTATTTGGAATATTGAAAATGTGGTTGTAATTGTGATTTGAGTTTGGGTTTTATTTTGTAATTAAAGTGTAGAATTTTTTTCCATGATACGTTTTAATTCTGATTCATGCTTCCTGTTTTGACTATGCCACCCAAAAAAGTCCCAGAACTTTATAATGAGCATCTTCTTCTTGTTAGTTCTACCCCGACACCTAGAATAGTGGTGGTATTGAGTTATTCTCAGTGTTTTCCATTATCCATGGTGACTATGATCCAATGGAGGTAGTATACTAGCTTGATGAATTCGTTGGTGTTTTCAAGATATTGGGAACTCCCAAAACTGTTGGAGTGAATGCTATTTTGTGTTCATTTGAAGGTTAAACATTGGATTTAAGGAAGGTGATAATCCCAAAATCCTTTCAAGAAAGGATTTCTTAGGAGGTGTGTAAGACTAATTTCATCTGATGGTTTATAGCTAAGGAGGTAAAGGAAAGGAAAGTGGTAAGGATTATGATTGTTTAGCAAGACCAACAGATTGGGAAGGCCAGAATCGATCAATTTAGGGAGTTGATTACTTTTTATCCAGAGGTAGCATTATAGAATTATTTGAAAGATCCTCTTGCATGGGGTATCCATCTAGGGTTCAAGGACTAGTTCCTTTGGGTGTTCCAGAAGGTTCTCTATCCGGTGAGGAGAGTGAACTAGAGGAACCTGTTTCAAACAATTCTTATTGTTAGTTCTATATTTTAAATAGTCATTCCACACTTTTTTTTCTTCTATTGTGGTTTGTTTGGGTACTTTATGTTGTCATATAATAATCTATTGATGTCTTGATGTCGGTGTGGTCATTTGGGTAACTTGGAGAAGTTCTTTAAACGAAATCGTTGGAAGGAGTCTCAATTGAAGGATATCAGCTTCTAACTACAAGGATTTGGAGTTTTCAGACATTAAGGCTCCATCCATAGTCACTTGAGTGAATATTTCACACAATCAGGAATTCCCTGGGGTATGGGTAACCTTGGAGTGGGATTATTTTGAGTTTCTCTTTTGTTATCTCCTTAATTGTAGTAAGTTCCTCCTTATTGGGAAAATTTTGATGGAATTTTTCTCTTAGAGTTCTAATGATTGTGTATTTTTGGAACACATATCCTAGATTAGTGGTAATTTATGGTATGTTCCATGAATTGATGGATCAGTTTTGGTGTTGGGTTCTTTATTGTGATTTCTTAGGGGATGTTCAAGTTCTGTGGAAATAATGAGTCATGGTTTGATCAAATATTTGGTTCAATTTTCTCCTTGGGTTCCCCTAATGTATGGGATTTATATTTAGTTTGGGTGTTCCTAGTTCTGTTGGTGGTGTTTATTTATCTCACATAGAGAATCTTAGGGTTGGTTTGTGTTTTGAGTTACTACGCTGGTTTGGTCCACAATGGTTCCATTATGATAGTAGAGTTCTTATGGTGGGTATAACCCTCCTATTTCCCCTAAAATTACCCTCTATGAAGTTATTCTTAGAGGTGGTTGGGTGTGACTTTTAGAGTCGAAAGGTCACCCTGATGTTAATAATTTTATATAGATTTATTCCATTTTAGATTGTACATTGTTTATCGATCGGTCGAGTGACTTTCTAGGGAAAGAAAGTTTTTTTTGTGGAGAGAATTGACACACACCGACCATAGTTTTCCTTAATTTTTATCCTACTTATATGACCCCCCTCAAATGAATCCCTCTAGTGCACCACCAATTTCTCCTTCTGGTGACAATTTATTCTTTGATTTGGTGTGTGGTCCTCTCCAGTAATCCCATTATCCTTTATCCTCCCTCTATTTAGTGAGTTTCTTCTCTTCTAGGGGGTGCGTATGGTTATTTTGAACCCTAACTCGTTTGGGGGTCTTTCTTTTGGTCAATTTTTTATGATTTGGATTCATTCGATCATATCCATGTTGGTTATAGACACCACCGTCAAGGGATGTGGGTTCACTATGGGTTTCGAGTAAGGGTTCTTCAGTGTATTCGTTGTGGTTCAATTTTAATTAGGGGTTTTTGGTTTTTGAGTTTTTGGTAAATTTTCTTTAGCGTGTTAGACCTCATTGTGGATGTTTCAGTTTTTTTTAGTCAAAAAATACTTGGAAACTTATGAATAGGTGGGAATAAATATATGTAAGTTCCCCATCTCTATTTATTGACCCATGGAGGGATGAAAATATATAATGGGTCTAGGTGTCATTTCATATAAATGATTGTTTATATGCGTGTACATGGTGAAGATAAGACTCTAGTTGTCATCATCAAAAGTAGAACATCTTGAGTTTTAGTTTGGTACCCTATGCTTAGCCCATTAATTTAAATTCCATTATTTATTTATTATTTTTAAAAAGTGATTCCATTTTTATATGAAATATATATTCTCTAAATATATATATATTTAATTGGTCATGGTCCTTGAAAAATGGATTCCCACTTGGCTGGTAGACCTTGTCTTAAAAATTTCAAATGGGTTGTTTGAATTAAACTTGTTTTCAAGATTAATTTTAATTATGTGGTGCTTTGGTTATTAAATTATCCTGTTAAATGTATTTGGATATTAAAAGTATTGGGAAATATTTTTTCTAATGTGAAAGTATTCCTTTTAAAATAATAAGCCATGTTTGGAACTTTGAGAATGTTTTATGGGAGTGGAGACCTCCTCTTAATGATTTCCCCCTTGTTCTAGAAATATGATGTGTATGTTAAATGGGTGATTTGTGATATGCTCATAGGGAATATGATTGTGAATTCTTGGGTTATGTAAAAAGGGGATGTTCTTAAGGAGGGATATCAGTGGTGAGAGGTTGGATTTGTTTTTGAGTAAATAAAATGATACGTTCACGTGTGTTTGTTTAATAAAATCTCACTAACACTTGAAATATAGCACATGGTAATCCTAGGTACCTATGTGGGATAACTACAACTAGTAATTTAGTTGAATTGGGAGTGGAATAATCTAGATTCACCAAGAATGATTTTTGATTACAAAACTAACTAAATTATGATGATGATTGGATACAATTATTACTTTGGATGGATTCTTATATAGTGGTTCGTGTAAAAGGACTATGTGGGTTGTGGTTTCTATATTACATTCCACCATGATATGAGGTTTCTTGGGTCCCACTTGTGATATTTACCTATAGGTATTTCCCACGGTTCTCTCTTGTGACATGATACTTGTGATATAATTTTCATTTAAGTTGCTTCATTATTGTTTTCTCTTTTAATAAAACCATGTTTTAATCTAAACATTTTTACTTTAATTTTGAAATGTGTATTCATGCTTGGAAACAATTTTGGAAATATTATGGAAATAAAAAGTTTTTTAAATGGAATCTTGTGATTTGAATTTGAAAAGAACAAAAAACAATATTTTTATATGGTTTTATTTTTCAAACTAACATGTCTTTGTTTTATTTCTAAAGATAAGTCATAGGGAATAGTTTACTTGGGAATGCATATTGAGTTTTAATACTCATACCTATAGAATTATTTTTATTTTTATCTGGTGATGCTTCTAGATTGGATTCAGTCACCATGGTGTGATATTGGTTTAGTGGTCCGAGGTGACCCGTAGGGTCACCTGGAGGTATGTTTGTTTTATTTATTTCTGATGCCGGGGTTTATCTTTATTTTTTATAGTTTAGTTTATATTTACATAATTTTTCTGTTTTTTTATGATCCAAATCATTTAGAATTTCTTTATTTTGATTCTCTATAATAGTAAAAAACCAGTGGGAATTAGGAACACCCTTCAGGACTTATCATGGTCCAAAATAAGAGACTGGTTTGTGGTTGACCTATGCTGGTTTGTGGCATCAAATTATTCAAAATATATTAGTTATGTAACATATTTAGAATCATAAATTGAACATTCTAATCAGAAGTCTAGAATGTTCTTTATAGAACATGCTAATGAGGTACATTAATATTATTATTCTAAGCCTGAGTTTGAATCTGAATATGAAAATTGCTCAATAAACAAATTACATAAATATTTTACTATGTTGGAAACTAAGTATTAATCATTGAAACAGAAAAAAAATTACTTAAAAAATTAAATTATAATATGGTAATTTAAAATGAGGAATTAAATAATAAATTTCATAACTGAAAATGAATTTGGAAAATTCTGATGCATCTTGCATTGAATATAGAAATAATATTAAGAAAACTATTTTTTTCAACAATTCAATGATTCTACAAGTGTTTTTCAATATGGAGAAAATTATTTAAATCAACTCCTCGGAATCAAAAAATCTCATAAAAATAAGTTTGAAATAGGAAACCAAGGTGAAAATAAAATTTTTATAATAAACTATATTTTCCCTAACATAAGAACAAGAACTACTCTAGAATAGCCTATTTTAATTATGGTGAGTTGGGGAACTATTAAAATTTTTTAGTTTAAAAAATAATCATTTTTTGGGTATCAGATAATAATTTCTTTCAACATGTTTTTCAAAATTCAGTGCTAGATTTTATTATCACCATAAACAAATTTGGGTTCCCAAATCTCCAGTTTCAAAAATTATTGGACCCAATAAAATATAGGTTCCAAGACAATTTATTGTTTTATTTTTTTTGTAGAGAAAAAGGTCCAAGATAATCAATGATAAATGGTATATAAACAAATTCAATTCAAATAATATGAGTAGACTCTTATCCAACTTCTACTCCTTATCAATAATTGATGGAGGCTCTGTCACTTTCAGTGACAATGCCAAAGTAAAAATTATTTGTGTTGAATTAGTTGGTAATCCAAGATCTGTGTTTATAATAAAATTCTTTATGTGGAAGGATTAAATCATAATATGAATATTTCTAAATAATTTTATGATAATTATTTTTTTGATTTTTCAAATAATTCCTTCCCTATTTTTGAGGATAAAATTATTAAATTTGAGGAACATAGAATATAGAATGTCTATAATCTAGATTTTAGTTCCTTAAATAGAAAAAATGAAAAGTTTAAATATCGAAAGAATGAATCTTGGATTTTGGAATAGAATATCCAGACACTGTAAAGTCCATTAATTGAGAAAATTATCTAAAAATAATTTAGTTTTAGATTTAGCTCATCTTAAATTGAATAAAATCAAGCTATGTGATGTATGAAAAATGGGAAAGAAAAAAAATAATCTTTTTTGTAACTCCCCAACCCTAGTTACCCAGAGTCGGTGCATTATTTTAATACATTGGCATGATTACAAGGAATCAAGCCCTAAAGGACTGATCAGTTTAGCAGTCTTGGAAAATAGATTACATACTTGAATGTTACATTAAATTTTCTAACATACAAAACAACATAAATAATCCTTTGAGAATTCCATTTTTTCCTTATCTTAATCCTATATATCATTCATAAAACACTTCTTGGGATCTTGGGAAAATAAAACTTAAGAAAGGGGTGAGCTCAGATGCTCAGTAAGGGTAAATAATTTAGCAAAAGCTATAAACTTTTATGGAAATATGTGTAATAAAAAATCCTTTTAAACATAATCATGAACATAATATGGAAAAAATAAATCAAACATTACCATATAAACATGCACAAGGATATTCTACTCATCGAATAATAACAGGTAATAAATAATTTCATAATAAGGGAATGCATAATTCCAAACATCATAACTATATAGTCAAGGCCTCGTACCAAGAATACAAATAAATTTTTTTCCAAGGCCTTGTGCCAAGACTCTAGTTTGTCTCATGAGACCTACCGATACATCAATGAGTTATAGTGAGCTCCACCCATCACTTACTAAGTCTAATGCATTACTCATATGAAAAGGGTGAAACATAACATAAAAATCCATATTAAAAATTGCATACTAAAAGTCAATACTCTAATCATAAAACATGAATTGTAAAAAAATAGCGCATAAACAGTCAAACATAGCATAACTCCTTCAATACAATATGAAATATTTTATTATAATAAATCAACCTCAATGAAGAATAATATCCATTAAAAGATGTTTACATAGTTGAAAATGATCAGTAAAACTCTTTGAGAGAAATATACATTTTTCAGGAAATCATTTAAATGTCACACAATTTAGAAAGGTAGAAATATAAAATACATTTTTGAATCAAACTTTCCCATACCACTACAATTTTTTTAAAGGAATTAACATTTTAAAACATTCATGTCCATATAAATAATCCTTAAAACCATTTTGAAAACATGGACATTAATGAGAATGATTTAAAAGAATAAATATTTAAACCATTTGAAATGATATTTTAGTTAAAGAGACACTTAAAAATAATCCTTTTGAAAACTATTTTATGAAACATGTACATGGATAATAATTATGTCCCAGTAAAAACTTACAAATAAACAATCTTGGTTAATAATGAGATTGGGGAATTAAACCTTACCTTGTACATTACTTTAGTCGAGGGTATGTTTAACCTCTTTTATAATGACCATATTATGTTATTAAATTACACCAAAACCATATTATTATTCATGATATCATATACGATTCATTTATTACTTTATAATACCCATTTAATAATAATTTCCTTGTTAAAGTAACATTTCATGTAATAATTGCATTCTTTATTGTATGTGTTTTAGCTTGTTATTCTTGATCGTATCACTTAGATCATGTTTTAAATACTTTAAGAATATAAAAAATGATTTATATATCATATATATCCAGAATATAAATATGTTTAATTGATAGATATATGAAATGGAAACACCGTTCATGGAGAGGGTAGTTCGTACGTACGCATGAACGTTGTTTCTGTTTTCTTATAGTATAATATGAAAGTAAGTAAAAATATATATTTATCTACATAAATATATATTATTATAATATTGATATTATTTCATATACCTCATAATTAATCAAATTTTTTTATTTTTATAAAAATTATTGAAGGGTGATCGTTGAAGATGAATCTCATCGTGTCATGGAGACGGTAAGCTGTACGTACGCACGAGTGATAATATCATTATATTGATAGTGAAATGGTGTTTAATTGGATGGTTTATTACATATAAATAATAATTACCATGTTATATTCACTATTTAAATTAATTATACTCCTTATTATACCCATCTAAATAATGTAGTGTTGGATAACAAACTACACCCTAACGTGGAGACGGTAAGTCGAACGTATGCACGTATGGTGACTTTTTCATTCATAGGATGGATAGAATAATTAATCTGGTTATAACATATTTATAATAACATCAAAGTATTTATAAGGTACCAAATTTATTATTTTGGTATGGAAACAACAAAGAAAGTGGAAGTGGAAGAAGAAAAGAACATTCAAAGAGGTGATGAAATAATTACATCTTCTTCAGGTGCTTCCTTTTGATTTGATAAAAAGGGATCTTTAGGATGGTATTATGATCAAAGTAAGGCCTATATGTTCAATATAGGGTAGTTTGGAGGATATTTTAGCTGGGTTTGTCTAAGACAAATGGCATTAGATGTGTGATTTTGAGATAAGGGGAAGTACCCATTTGTAAGAGAGGTGAGGGCCACTTTAGGAAAAGATTGAAATATTATTTTATTATAAACTAATATTCTATTTATAATGGATCAAAATGAATTTATTTAGAGGATAATGTGTTTATGGGTCTAAATAATATCAACCAATAGGTTTTAGACTGGTTTAGGTCACCATATAAACCTTGTCTTTTGGATTTAACTCTTAGTTAAATAGTTTAACTTTTACAATGTCTTCTTGTATTTTTATATTACATTGTTAATAAACTTACAATAAAATGACCAGATAACCTCAAGAGGTTTATTACTAACATATATATCATTATTTATGTCCCTTTTCTGAACATTAGATTTTTAGGAATATTATATCATTTAACAATATATTATTTGTTTTAAAAAATCATTTATGCCTTTTTTGGCACTATTTAGTAATTGATTTTTGTTAGTCATAACTACTTGATGACTTTAAAAAAATACATTGAACCATCCCAAACTCGTCATATTCACCTAGAATATTAGTGTATGGCTTCAAAAGTATCAAATTACATTTATTTTAATATTTATAATATCAATTATTTTAATATTTCATTAAGAAGGTAATTACTACATCATTTTGTGTCATAAATAAATTTAATTATTATATGTAAAAATATTATTAATAAAATACCATTATGCAGGAAATATTTTCATATTTCTAATTAATATTTATAGTCTAATTTGTCTTATGTGTACCCCTATATTAAAAATTGTTTAGTTATTAAACTTTGAATTTAACACTGTTAACTTTTCTTTAAATAAAATATAATTAATATCCTAATCTAACCCAAAGAGATCAAAATGATCTTATTTTTGTCCTATTGTTGATTTTGGTCTAAATTCACTTATCCAGTAGAATTAGGACACGGGTTGAGGAAATTTTAATATTTTTTTTACCTTTAATTACTTTATTTACTTTTAACCGTGGTAAATAAAATTCAAACGTTTCTATTCACAAAAAAATTATTTTCATAATATTGAAGCACATTTTAATTAACTATGTAAAATATGTCTCTTGGGTTTTTGAAATTCAATTTAAAAAAGTGGTAAAATTACGTTTTATGCAAATTTTCAAATGTCCCTAGAAGGTGGGTAAAAGACGTTAAAAAAAGTTCAATAAAATTTTATATGTCTAATATTATTATAAAATGAATCCAATGAATTAAATTGGAATAATATATTTATTAATTATAAAATTTGACTTTAATATAAATTATTAATTAGAAATAATTATTTAAATGAAAATGTCAGTTTTTATCTATAACGTAGTGTTTAAACAATTCCTCAAAAATTGAATGTTTTCAGAAAAATACCAAAAATTCACCCAAATATAATTTTTATAATAAAAATTAAAAAATGATTTATTTTTTAAAAAATTAAAAACATAGAATTTGTATTAATTAATTTTAAATTAATTCCCATTGTTGAAACTAGAAAGCGGGTTTTTAAGAAATAAAAACTACCAGAATATTGAAATGTTTTTATGTCTAATTTATATGTGAAATTACTTTCAATGGCCTTTATTATATTAAATGAAAAAAATATAATCTAATTATAATTTAAAACCACACAATCGAATAATTTAACACTTTAAATTATTTGATTAAAAAAGTTGTTTTCAATTAAAATGTTGTATTTTTTTAACTATTCATCAAAATATGAAAGTTATCAGAAAAGTACCAAAAATTTACCCAAAATATTTTTTATGTCTTGATTATTAAGAAGAACTTAATTTCATTAAATTTAATATCTAAAATTTTCAAATATTGGATTTAAAAAGGGTTCTCCATTAGAAGGCGGTAAAATTTCATTTTTTTTAAAAATACTTATTTTATCTGAAAAATTGAATGTGTTCTTATATTATATTTAATAAAAACATAATATGGATGTTTAGATTTTATGGAGTATATAAAATTCAAAATGAAGTTAATACTATTCATAACTGCTTTTTGAATAGCTAGTTTGGTAAGTCGTGGTGCGCTCGAACTCGGTGTGGGTGTAGCGCAAGCTATTGAATTACATTAATGATATAACTTACTATGAAATCTTGGGGTGTTACATTCTCCCCTCCTATAAATTTCACCCTCATAATTTGAAATTGTTAAATGAAAATAAATGTTTAAAAATAGAAAATACCTTTGTGGAAAACCCACATCCCAAATAGGGTTAATAAAATTTCATCTTAATAAGAGGAAGAGGGAAATGGAAAAGTCACCAC
This sequence comes from Viscum album, assembly GCA_963277665.1. Lineage (NCBI taxonomy): Eukaryota > Viridiplantae > Streptophyta > Magnoliopsida > Santalales > Viscaceae > Viscum > Viscum album. Next base: position 1,070,916,667 of record OY728141.1, read on the forward strand.
AAAATTAGGATTTTTAATAGGAGAACATTGGTGGCCATTTGGGACAAATAATGAGAGGAAAAACGAAAATATTTATAGGTAGTGATTGAGGTCATAAATCAAAAACAAGTGAGCAATAAATTGAAAATTAAGGGCCTCAAATCCATAAAACTATGATGACTTAAAATATCATTGGTTCATTAAAACATGAGGTATTAGGATAAAATATTTCTGGTTTTAAGATCTTTTCCCTGAAGAATAAAAATTAATTTCTTAATAGAATAAGAAAAAAATAGTTGACAAGTAGAGTTCCATCTTTTAACTATTTTCTACCAAAAACTCATCTTTCAATACAAAAAATAATAGAACTCAAAAATATTATATTTATCCTAATCATATAGGATTTAAAAAAATGAATTTATAATTCATCTGTCAGAGCATTTAAAAAAAACAATATAAAAACCAGTACATCACATAGGCCAGAGGTAGGTGATGCACCCTTGTCGCCCATCGGTGGTGAGTTCAAGTCTCGCAGCCTTTCCAGACGCGACGAGATGTCGCCTAACCTCTGGGTTGTGTTTTTTATAACAATTAAAAAACAATCTTAAGAAATTTTTTAACCATAAACAATAGTATCAAATGTACATATTAATTAATTCCAACCTTTTGACTTATCCAAAATACTTATGTCCAAACTCACAGTCCAAAATTTATAAGGAAGGTAAAATAATGAAGATAATTTTTCCCACATAATAATAGGTGAATAACTTCATCATGTATTCCCATAATACATGGTAACATGTTGAATTACCATAAAACCAAATTTAATACATTTATGCTCCCTTTTTTACTTATATAATACTGGATTTACTCCTTCAATCCAAAAAATTTTGAATACTCCAACAATGATGGAATAAAAAAACCATTAATCAGTTCCAAGGATATCATTAATACCTAATATACATTATCCAACTTAGTTATCTCTTATTCCAAAATCACTACCTCATATATTAAGGTTTATCTTTCTCTAAATCATATATTTTCTAAAATGTTTAACTTGAAACAATATCACTTTTCTTGGTACCATGAAATCTTAAATCCTTGATGAAAACATACTGCAATAAAATCCCAATATAATTTATAATTATTATAAATTTTACATCATTAATACAATACTCAAATGAAACAATTATTTAATAACAACTTAATAACAATAACCAGTCATCTTCATCAGCTGTAGAATGATAACTTGATTATTATCAAATAAAATCATTTAGGGTATACTCTAATGATTGGGACATTGATTTTCATAGTGTCCCATATCCTTTCAGATGAATCATTGAACATTTAAAACATTTTTCTTACCCTTGAAATTACGATCTTGGTGTCCTTTTTCTCCACACTTATAAAAAACTCTCATTCCTTTCAAGAACATGTAGGGTGATTCTTTCCACAATTATCACATATGGGAAAATCATTCTTTCTCTTCTTCATTTTATCCATATTTCTCTCTACCATCCTCTTCTTCTCTGGATTCCCTTCAAAGCCATACAACTTAGAGAATTATTTACTTATCTTATTAACACATGATACTATTTCATCATATGATGATAATATGTGGGAGACTATTTCCCATCTAAATTTTATCTTAATACCATTAAATATATGATTCTTCTTGCTATTTGGATCATGTGTATTACTAGAGTTCTCATTTCTTGTAGTGGGATCCATTTATAAATAACAAAATACACTAGGTTAAATCATATCATAATGTACAATCCAAAAACGAGAAAAATCATCAACATTAATTGAACATTTTTACACATCTAGTATGAAAATCATAAAAATGGTTTCTTTGCTGACATATTTACTCATAAATCCTTCATAATGGTTAGTAAATAAAATGTGAATTATCCAAAGCATATCCTTTGATATTTTTGTAACCAAGAGTGTAGCAAGGGCTGTTTTCGTGTACCAAGATACCACGAGTCATGCTAGAAACTCTTTTTTAGTGTTTTCACTCCTAGGTACATCTGTTCTAAAGACGCCTCTACCTGCTCATATTCAAACAGGGATGTATTGCTTAGAAAACTCACAAAATCTCTACATTACCAAAATTCTAGGAAGCTCTTCAATAATAATCCTCAATGTTTATCTTAGGGTAAAGTTAACTAATCAGTTATTTTCAAAATATAGATTCCAAGGTTTTTACTAAACTTATTCTTATAGAAATTGTAATTCCCCAACCATAGTTACCCATAGTGGGTGCATTATTTTAATACATTGGCATGATTACAAGGAATTAAGTACCGAAGGACCGATAAGTTTAGTAATCTTGGAAAATAGATTACATAAATTAATGTTACATTACACTTTCTAACATACAAAACATCATAAATAATTCTTTGAGAATGTCATTGTACCTTTATATTAACCCTTCATATCAATCATAAAACACTTCTTGGTATCCTAGTAAAATAAAACATATGAAAGGGGTGAGCTCAGATACTAAGTAAGGGTAAATAATTTAGCAGAAGCTATAAACATTTATATAAATATATGTAATAAAAACAAAATCCTTTTAAACATAAAATTGAACATAATATGGAAAAAATAAATCAATCATTACCATATAAACATGCACATGGATATTCTAAAAGTTGACTAATCAAATGTAATAACTAATTTCATAACAAGGGAATGCATAATTCTAGATATCATAACCACATAGTCAAGGCCTCATGTTAAGACTAAAAATAATTTTTTTTCCAAGGCCTTGTTCCAAGATATTAGTTTTGTGCCATGAGACCTACCGATGCATCAATGAGCTATAGTGGGATCCACTCGTCACTTACTAAGTCCAATGAAGTCATCATATGAAAGGGTGAAACATAACATAAACATTCGTATTAAAACTAGAATAAAAAATTTCAATTCTTTAACCATAAACCATGAATGGTATAAAAATAGCACATCCGCAGTCAAACATAACATAACTCATTCAATACAATATGGAATATTTTATTATAATAAATCAACCTCAATCAAGAGTAACATCATGTAAAGGATGTTGACATAGTTGAAAATGACCAGTAAAACTCTTTGAGAGAAATATCCATTTTTCATGAAATCATTTAAAAGTCACACAATTTAGAAAGGAAGAAATTTAAAATACATTTTGGAATCAATGTTTCCCATAACACTTTGAAACTTTTTAAAGGAATTAACATTTAAAAACAATAAATAATCCTTAAAACCATTTTTAAAACATGGACATTAATGATAATGATTTAAATGAATAAATTTTTAAACCATTGAAAATGATGTTTTAGTTAAAGAGACCCTTAAAAATAATCCTTTTGAAAAAACTTTTATGAATCATGGACATGGAAAATAATTATGTCCGAGTAAAAACTTACAAATAAACAATCTCTGTTAATAATGTGATTGAGGAATTAACCCTTACCTTGTACATTACTTTAGTCGAGGGTATGTTTAACCTCATGTATAATGAAAATATTTTGTTATTAAATTACACCAAAACCATATTAATATTCATGATATCATATATGATTCATTTATTACTTTATACTACCCATTTAATAATAATTTCCATGGTAAGGTGACATTTTGGGTAATAATTCCATTCTTTATTGTACGTGTTTTAGCTTTTTATTATTGATCGTATAACTTAGATCATGATTTACATACTTAAAAAATATGAAAAATGATTTATATATCATATATATCCAGAATATAAATATTTATAATTGATAGATATATGAAATGGAAAAACATTTCATGGAAACGGTAGTCCGTACATATGGATGAATGTTGTTTATTTTTTCTTATCATATAGTATGAAAGTAAGTAAAAAAACATATACTTATCTACATAAATATATATTATTCCAGTATATATATTATTTCATATACCTCATAATTAATCAATGTATATTTTTTATAAGAATTCTTGAAGGGTGATCAATGAAGATGAATCTCATCGCATCGTAGAGAAGGTAAGCCGTACGTATGCACCATCGATAATATCATTATATTTACGGTGAAATAGTATTTAATTGAATGGTATATTAAATATATAGAACCATTAACATGTTATATTCACTATTTAAATTAATTCTACTCATTATTATACCCATCCAAATAATGTCATGTTGAATAACAAACTACACCACGTCGTGGAGACAGTAAGTCGTACGTACACACGTATGTTGATTTTGTCATTCATAGGATGGATAAAATAATGAATATGATTGTAACATATTTATAATAACATCATAGAATTTAAAAGGTACAAGATTTATTATTTTGGTATGGAAACGACAAAGAAAGAGGAAGTGTAAGAAGAAAAGAACTTTGAAAGAGGTGATGAAATAATTACCTCTTCTTCGGGTGCTTCCTTTTGATTTGATCAAAAGGGCTCTTTATGTTGGATTTATGATCAAAGTAAGGCATATATGTTTAATTTAGGGTAGTTTGAAGGATATTTGAGAAGGGGTTGGCCGAGCCAAATGGCTTTGGATGTGTGATTTTGAGAGAATGGGAAGTACCCTTTTATAAGAAAGGTGAGAGCCACTTTAGGAAAAACTAGAAATATCATTTTATTATAAAATCATTTTCTGTTTATAATGGCACCAAATAGATTCATTTAGAGGATAAGGTTGGGATGGGTTGAAATAATCTCAACAAATAGGTTTTAGGCAAGTTTTTATCACTATATTAACCCTTTATTTTATATTTAACTCTTAGTTTTACCACTAAATATAATTTTTTTATTAAAAATACACTTTAAGGGAATGTGGGATACCATAGTCCACCAAACAAGAACCGTTATGTGCTAAAAGAGCTCACAAAATTATTAAACACCAGACTAAGATTATTTGAGTCAGAAACTCTATATAATTCCCTATGTAGAGTACTAACCTAGAGGTCTGGATCCTCTTGGATAAGCTCTTCAAGGTGGGTAACCATTCTGTCCATTGTCTGAATGAATTCCTCAAAGGTGATTTTCCCCTGATTAAATCCTCGGGAGATGATACGTTCTTGCTTGTCTATTCAAGATTCTTTCTCTTCAGAGACCTCAACTTGAAACCTTCTTTTATAAATTCTTAATATATCCTCATTTGAGGCATTGGTCAAAAAAACTTCCCCTGTAATTTCTTCCTTGGAGTTGAATATGAGCCTTATCTCCTCTACCGCTTTTTCCATCACTCTTGGTTCTCTGTTTGGATCACCCCTTTCCCCGACTAGCAGGTCTTTCATTTCCTTGCACCCACCATTCATGGATGAACTAGTTTCCATCGGTTTTGTCAAGTAAGAATAGACTTTGCGTCCCTTGGGTTTTTTTTCCCTGAGTCACAATGCATTTCCCTGAGTCACGTTTCCTTTTTGTCCCTTCTTCCATCTTGGGCTATGGGGACCTTTTCCTTGGAAATTCTCCAAACTATCCACTAATATTTTCCTATGACTTTTGTAACGACCCAATCTTTTTAAGTAGTATATTAACTTACTCTTATTGATTTAATAAGATGTTAATGGTTAATGCAGAAAGAGGAGTCGATGGCTTCATCCAGTAGACTCAACCCTTATGAATCCCACTTATCATAGCTTGGGAAGGAGGTAGAATCTGTGGGCTTCGCTTTGGACCAAGCCCAAGCCGAACTCCAGCGTGTCAAGCTTGAACGGAAACGCCTGCGGGAGAAGTTCAAGTTAGTAGAGATTACTACTAGGGAAATGTTATCTGAGCCTCCCTCAGATTCTCTCACCATAGCACACCTTACACTCAGGTCTTATGCCGGTGTTATAAGGGGATATGTGACGAGACCCTAGCTTCCTTGTGTAATCCCTTCGGGTGAATAAATTGAGATTTCTTCCTTTAGTGATGTTTGTGAAATTTCAAATGTCCAGATAATTTTGGGATAGGGTTGATGATGTCCCTTTCCTTATAATTCCCATGTCCAGTTTTACTAGATCTTTAATCAAGGGATCTCCCAGGATCCTCATTGTTGCCAGAACAACATGATATTTCCTGCTTAACGCAGCCGCGACTTTGTTTGCTCTTCTAGGGTGATAATGAATTGAACAATCATAGTCTTTAATAAGCTCCAACCATCTCCTTTGTCTCATGTTCAATTCTTTCTGAGTGAAAATATACTTTAGACTTTGGTGGTCAGTGTATATATCACATTTCTCCCCATAAAGATAGTGCCTCCATATCTTTAGAGCAAAAACAACTGCCGCCAGCTCTAGATCATGCGTAGGATAATTCTGCTCATGAATCTTCAACTGTCGAGATGCATAAGCAATTACTTTGTCATTTTTCATGAGGACGCACCCAAGCCCTTTCAGAGATGCATCACTAAAAATAACGAATCCTTCTCCGATAGAGGGTAGTGTTAACACAGGTGTAGTAACCAATATCTTCTTCAGCTCTTGGAAACATTCCTCGCATTCCTTTGTCCAGATGAACTTAACCCCTTTTCGAGTCAACTTGGTTAGTGGATTAGAAAGCCGTAAAAAGTTTTTCACAAACCTCCTATAATATCCCGCTAAACCAAGGAAACTACGAATCTCAGTTACTGTTGTGGGTTGAGGCCACTCCTCCACAACCACTGTCTTTGCAGGGTCAACCGAGATTCCTTCATTGGTTATGATGTGCCCCAAGAAAGCCACTTGTTGTAACCAAAACTCACACTTTCTGAACTTCCCAGAGAGCCTCTCCTTCCATAGAGTTTTCAAAATAACCCTCAGATGATCTTCATGCTCCTCACGACTTTTTGAATATATCAAAATATCATCAATAAAAACTACCACAAAGTTATCAAGGTAGTCCTTAAAGACTCTATTCATCAAATCCATGAAAATAGAAGGAGCATTAGTCAAGCCGAAGGGCATAACAGTAAACACATAATGCCCATATCTTGATCGGAAGACAGTCTTTGGAATATCTTCCTTCTTCACCCTCAGTTGATGATAACCAGATCGAAGGTCAATCTTAGAGAAGAATTGAGCCCCACGAAGTTGGTCAAATAAATCATCAATTCTTGGAAGAGGGTATCTGTTCTTCACTGTGATCCCATTCAGTTCTCTATAATCAATGCATAGCCGCATTGATGCATCCTTCTTCTTCACAAAGAGAACTGGTGCTCCCCAAGGAGACACACTCGGTCGGATAAACCCCTTCTCCAACAAGTCTTGGAGTTGTTTCTTTAGCTCCTCTAGCTCCACATTTTCCATTCTATACGGAGTCTTTGATATCGGTTGGGACCCAGGTACGAGTTCAATGGAGAACTCTACCTCTCTCTCTGGGGGAGGTCCAGGTAACACCTCAGGAAATACATCCATGTATTCCTGAACAATTGGAACATCTTTTATTTGTATGCTCCCTTTTCTTTCTTCATCATCACCGATTAACTCCATAAAGAAATCTATAGGAGGTGATTCTAGATAGGGATCAATTCGGGATATCTCTCCTTGGAAGATAACTGTAGGTCGTTCTTTCAAGACTACTGAGATTTCCTTACTTCTGCATTTGATCTTAGCATTATACTTTGAGAGCCAGTCCATCCCTAGTATAATGTCGAATTCCATCATGGGAATGACTACTAGATTTGCGATAAGATTGTGCTCACCAAAGTAAACACTAGAGTCTCTAAATACTGTTGATGCAAGGATAATCCCACTTGGAGTCTTGACTGACAACTCTACCTCTAGCAGTTCGGGGATTGATTCTATTTTCCTTGCAAACTTGGAGGAAATAAAGGAATGTGTAGAACTAGAATCAAATAAAGTACTTGCTAGCTTTTAGAGGACAGAAAGAGTACCTGCTACCACATCGTTCGGGACTACAACTTCAGCTATTGTGATAGCGAAAGCACGACCTTGCTCCCTTGGCCTCTGCTGAGGTTGATGGTGATTCCCCCCCACCGCCCTCGGATTTGGACATTGATTAGCAAAGTGCCCAAGTTGTCCACACTTGAAGCATGTGACTTCGGGTAGGGCCAGAACCATCTTTCCTCTATCGTTAGTGTTGGGAAGTTTAGGCTTCACATCACCACGACAATTCCGAGAAATATGGCCTTCTTTTCCACACCTATAGCACTTGCTACTTCCGATCAAGCAGTTCCCCGAATGCTTCTTCCCACATTTATTTCATGTGGGATGTTGCATATGCTTTCCACCTCTTTCCTGATCAAAACTTCTTCCCAGGCTCGGTTCTAGAGTTCTCTTCTTCTCATTAGATTTGTGAGACCACTATGTCTCCGCAAACTCTAGTTCAACTTTCATGGCACTTCGAACTATTTCTTCATAGCTATCATAGTCCCTGTTGGCTAGATTCTTCCGCAGATGAGGTTGTAGTCCACCAAAGAATCTATCAACCTTCCCATTAGGGTCCATGACAAAACTTGAGGTATAACGGGAAAGCCTTGTGAATTTCATCTCATAGCTTCCGACAGATTCGTTCTCCTTCTGCTTCAGCTCGAGAAACTCCTTCTCCATTTTCGTTCTCATGGAACGAGGGAAATACTTGTTAAAGAAAATCCCCCGAAATTCTTCCCACTCCATAGCTTCCATCTCTCCTTGTGGATTCATGTTTTTGATCAGTGACCACCACTGATCGGCTTCTCCCTCTAGGCGGTAAATAGCAAGGGTGACTTTTTCTTGTTCCGAACAATGAAGTACAGAAAAGATCTTTTCAATGGAGCTTATCCATTGTTCTGCAACCAATGGGTCAGTAGATCCACTGAATGTTGGCGGTCGTTGACGCATGAAGGACTCAACAGAAAGTTGTTCCCTTCGTGGTGAGGTCGGCCTCTCATCTTGATTCAAGTTATTACTCATAACTTGAGTCAGTTGGTTCATCATACGCATGAATGTTTCCATTTCGGCTTCCATCGGAGGGCCGTCAGCACATGGTGCATTGCGGTCACCATCGGCACGGTTCCTCCTATTGCCCGCCATCTTCTAAAAGAATAAAAACTTAGTGAGAAACTTATTTCATTTATGAATCTTTTAACTAATACTTCATTCTTAAACAATTATACTTCTCTATAATTCCTTCATAATGATTCATAAAAAGCTTGCGATTAACCAAACATATCCCCTGGGAGTGTCGTAACCAAGAGTGCAGCAAGGCCCATTATCGTGCACCAGTTCCCGTTCGAGTCTAGCTCAAAGCGGTGTTTTCAGGTTTTACCCCTATGTACATCTGTGCCAGAGCCGCCTCTACCTGCTCGTATCCAGACAGGGATGTATTTGTTTGATAAACCACTTACTCAATACTTACCAAAATACCAGGAAGTTTTCCTATACTTAAACTTTTATATAGGGTTCTTCCTAAAGTTTTTTTTATATCCTAATTTCCACAAATAACTAAACCATCCTTTGATACCAACTATGGCATCCCGCCATTTTATAACATAAACTTTCATTACATTACACACAACTGAGGATCTTTAAGGTTTAGTGTCTTGGAAACCAGGAACATAATACATGAAAACAACATGAAGCATTCTTCTTAAACACTTGAAAGGCTTCTCCTTAAGTTCATCCTAGGTTCATTACTGCATCTCATAACCTGGGGACATACATCAAAAGAAAGGGTGAGCAGAAGGCCCAGAAAGGGAAACAAGAGGAACATTTTACATGTGAACTTGATATACTTCAATAAGTAATGAAAAGAACTTTAAGGTATGAGAAAGAAAATCATGAGGCATTTCATAATAAAAACAACATTTTCCATAACTTGAAGATGTGGCTACATCATTTAACATAGACAATCATGAACATATCACCAAGGTCCATCCCCAAGGTGTCATTTGAAAATTACCAAGGTTATTCACCAAGGTATCATGAAAATTGTAATCTCTAGTGGTTACATCATTACCCAATGCATTGGAGAGCTATCAGGGAACACCCTTAAATTTTCCTTTATTATCATGTGAGCCACATATATCATCATCAAACATTTCATAAATAACCCACATAGCATAAAATAAATGGGTTTCATTTCATAATCATAACGTTTTAAAAACTGCTTTAAAGACATGATCTTTACGTCACTTTAAACCCACGGAAAGGGAAAGCGGGTCTCATGTATGTAAATCCCAGAATTTAAAATGGAACATTTTGATATATATGTGAATACCCTTTTATAAATAAGAGCTTTTAGTATTCACTTTATAACATAAAATAATTTTTGAGAAAAGAGAGAGGCATTTTGAGGGGAAAATTCTGCAGCATAACGGCTAAGTTTCGGGGTTTTAGAAAACATTGAAATGAGAGGGGACATGGGTCACCCACTCATAAATGATACATAAAACAGTAGGGTGAAAGAACAAGAAGGAAATATGGACATGGTAATGAAATTTTAGGGACATACCATTTGAAATGAAAAACATGGAAGGAAAAAATATTAGATTTCTCTTATGAAAATTCGGCAGCCTTACGGCGTCACTTAACTTCAAAAGAAAATGATTTGAAAAGATCAAATAGGGTCCCTCATCATATGATCATAAGAGATCAGTATGATAGATATAGAGATCATACCCCAACATAATAAAAAGGAACTTGAAAGACTTGACATGAAAATCGAACTTGAAAAATGAGAAGGGTGAAAGAATCCCTTAAAAATTCAGCAGCCTAACGGCGTCACTTAAACTTTCATAAAACGAATTGATGAGAGTAATAGGGGATCTCTCATCATATAAACATGAAAGGGAAGTAAGAGGAATATAAAAGAACATTCTCTCACATAAAAACATGGAGCAGAAAAGGAATGACATAAAAGAGATTACATGAAAAGAAAGAGAGGGGTCGGATCCCTTACCTTAAAACGTGACTCTTGAAACTCAAAGGATTGGACCTTGAGGGCTTGGGGGCACCTTGGGAGGACTCCTTGGAAGGTAAGAAGACCATAACTTCGTTGGGGGAGAGTTGGGAGTGAAAACTAAAGGAGGAAAGGGTGGGTATTTATAGGGAATGTGAGGGGACAAAGCATTAATGGCCAAGGGACACCTCACTAGTGGTTTTGGCAAAACCATGGGCTTGCCCATGGTATTTGCCCATGGTATTGGCCACTTGGGACACCTCACACCTTATCTTACTATTCATAATTCTACCATATTGAATATATACTTAATACATCATTTAATGATGTCATTAAACACCCGTAACTTAAAAACTATACTTTCACTATTCACCAAAATTTCAATTTTCTCAGAATAATCCCAAAATTTCACCTTAACCAAATATCAATTCTATGATCTCAAAAATGAACTCCATTTTATAAAAATAATTTTCTAAATATTTTTAATTTTATTTTTAAATAAATACACTATTCACCGAAAATTTATTTTTTCAGAAAAATCCCCAAAAATTACCATAACATAATATCGATGCTCTGAGTTCAAAAATAAAGTCATTTTTATAAAAATAATATTCTAATTATTTTTAATTAAATTTTTAATTAAAAAACACTATTCATCCGAAAAAAATAATACTTGAATAATAATTTATGAAACCGTTATTTACCCATTTTATTGAATCACATTACTTAATCAAGGTGCCTAGATTATTTTAAAACTTTCTTTAAGTGAGATTACTAATCCATTTGGTCACATTACTAATCCTAAGCGTAAAATCACTATTCACTATTTACTATTCATCAAAAATTAAGTTGATCTTATTAGACTCCAAATTCCTTAATGAACACTTTTGTAGAAGACCATTTTTTGAAAATCATTACACATCATTAGTTATTTAGGGTTTACATAAATATTTCAAAATATCCATTTTTCAAAATTCATCAATAAAATACATTCTAAAATTATCTGGACATTTGAAATTTCACAAACATCACTAAATGAAGAAATCTCAATTTATTCACCCGAAGGGATTACACAAGGAAGCTAGGGTCTCGTCACATAGCCCCTTATAACACCGGCATAAGACCTGAGTGTAAGGTGTGAGGTGTCCCAAGTGGCCAATACCATGGGAAAATACCATGGGCAAGCCCATGGTTTGGCAAAACCATTAGTGAGGTGTCCCTTGGCCATTAATGCTTTGTCCCCTCACTTTCCCTATAAATACCCACCCTTTCCTCCTTTAGTTTTCACTCCCAGCTCTCCCCCAACGAAGTTCTGGTCTTCTTACCTTCCAAGGAGTCCTCCCAAGGTGCCCCCAAGCCCCCAAGGTCCAATCCTTTGAGTTTCAAGAGTCACGTTTTATGGTAAGGGATCTGACCCCTCTCTTTCTTTTCACGTAATCTCTTTTATGTCATTCCTTTTCTGCTCCATGTTTTTATGTGAGAGGATGTTCTTTTATATTCCTCTTACTGCCCTTTCATGTTTATATGACGAGAGATCCCCTCTTACTCTCATCATTTCGTTTTATGAATGTTTATGTGACGCCGTTAGGCTGCCGAATTTTTAAGGGATTCTTTCACCCTTCTCATTTTTCAAGTTTGATTTTCATGTAAAGTCTTTCAAGTTCCTTTTTATTATGTTGGGGTATGATCTCTATATCTATCATACTGATCTCTTATGATCATATGATGAGGCACCCTATTTGATCTTGTCAAGTCATTTTCTTTTGAAGTTAAGTGACGCCGTAAGGCTGCCGAATTTTCATAAGAGAAATCTAATCTTTTTTTCTTCCATGTTTTTCATTTCAAATGGTATGTCCGTAAAATTTCATTACCATGTCCATATTTCCTTCTTGTTCTCTCACCCTACTGTTTTATGGATCATTTATGAGTGGGTGACCCATGTCCCCTCTCATTTCAATGTTTTCTAAAACCCTGAAACTTAGCCATTATGCTGCAGAATTTTCCCCTCAAAATGCCTCTCTCTTTTCTCAAAAATTATTTTATGTTATAAAGTGAATACTCAAAGCTCTTATTTCTACAAGGGTATTCACATATATATCAAAATGTTCCATTTTAAATTCTGGGATTTACATACATGAGACCCGCTTTCCCTTTCTGTGGGTTTAAAGTGACGTAAAGATCATGTCTTTAAAGCAGTTTTTAAAACGTTATGATTATGAAATGAAACCCATTTATTTTATGCTATGTGGGTTATTTATGAAATGTTTGATGATGATATATGTGGCTCACATGATAATAAAGGAAAATTTAAGGGTGCGCCCTGATAGCGCTCCAATGCATTGGGTAATGATGTAACCACTAGAGATTACAATTTTCATGATACCTTGGTGAATAACCTTGGTAATTTTCAAATGACACCTTGGGGATGGACCTTGGTGATATGTTCATGATTGTCTATGTTAAATGATGTAGCCACATCTTCAAGTTATGGAAAATGTTGTTTTTATTATGAAATGCCTCATGATTTTCTTTCTCATACCTTAAAGTTCTTTTCATGTCCTTATTGAAGTATATCAAGTTCACATGTAAAATGTTCCTCTTGTTTCCCTTACTGGGCCTTCTGCTCACCCTTTCTTTTGATGTATATCCCCAGGTTATGAGATGCAGAAATGAACCTAGGATGAACTTAAGGAGAAGCATTTCAAGTGTTTAAGAAGAATGCTTTATGTTGTTTTCATGTATTATGTTCCTGGTTTCCAAGACACTAAACCTTAAAGATCCTCAGTTGTGTGTAATGTAATGAAAGTTTATGTTATAAAATGGCGGGATGCCATAACTTTCATCACCAGAATCATCTTCCTCATGCATCAATGTTTGGTCTTGGACCACCATACCTTCAAAATGATTTTTTAACTCAAACCCCAGGTCTTCTTTGAGAGGCCTCGACCTGCACAAAAAATCCACATTGTCAGTTTTAGCATCCATGCCATTCTTCCTTCCCTCACATCCAGACATCTAGACAGAAGAGGACTGTGTAATGGGAATGTTTGGGTCCAAGGGACCCAAGACACTAACCCCAACCTGTCTTCCTTGTCAACGTGAACCTATAGAAGCAAGAATAAAGGACTTCCCCTACAATGGCAATACAGAAGGCTCAGCCTCCTCTCTATATCCACTCACCTGAATAGCACTACACGACATGTTTGAAGCTTTGGGCAGCTCGTTTCCTCATCCCATGAATTACAGTTGCGTGTAGGAGTCCTCCCAGCCCTGACCTTGAGGGCCCCCGGGGCTGTGGACATCACTGGCGGATAGATTCGCCACTCCATCATCAGTAATGCTGACTGAGGATAGGTGTTTCACTAGATCCACATTCAAAGAGACCTACTTATCCAATCCATCCACTGTCCCTACCTCCACTCTACCAACATGTATGTGTATGATCCCCATATCGTACCGTAAGCGGCTTTGGACATCCACGACTCGTGGCTCGAGCGCCTTTTCCTTAATATCCATCACTGCAGCTGGTGGCAACGAAGAAGGGAACTGCATAAGCTGATCCTCCCAAGAATTGCCCTCGCCTGTGCAGCTTTGCAACCTGTATAGAGACCCTTCCTCTGAGACAACCGCACACGCCTCCCCTGACCCATCCAAACCATCCTGAGTCTGCTGTAACTCTTAGTTAAACGGTTGAACTTTTACAATGTCTTCAGGTATTTTTATATTACATGGATAATAAAGATACTATAAAATTATAATAGAACCTAAAGTGGTTCATTAATAAAATATATATCCATACATAAGTCCTTTGCCCAAACATTAGATTTTTAGGAATATTTTAACATTTAATAATATAGTATTTGTTTTAAAAATTCATTTATGACAATTTTGAAACTATTTAGTAATTGATTTTTGTTAAAGTCATAAAAAAATGACGAATTGAAAAAAAAATACATTGACTCTTCCCTAACATTCCATATTCTCTTATAAGTTATTTTATGGCTTCAAAAGTTTCAATTTACATTTATTTTAATATTTATAATTTCAATGATTTTAATATTTCATTAAGGAGGTAATTAATGCATCATCATTGTGTCATAAATATATTTAATTATTTGAAGTCTAAAGATTATAAATAAAATACGTTGATTTAGGAAATTTATTTAGATTTATAATTAATATTTTTAGTCTAATTTATCTTATGTGTAACAATATATTAAAAATGGTTTAGTTATTATACTTTGAATTTCACATTTTTAACTGCTCTTTAAATAAAATATAATTAATGTCCTAATCTAACCCAAAGGGTTAAAAAGGATCTTATTTTGTCCTAAGGTTGATTTTGTTCGAAATACACTTATCCAACATAATTAGGACATGTGTTGAGGTAATTTTAATATTATTTTTACCTTTAATTACCTTATTTACTTTTAACTGTGGGAAATAAAATTCAAAAGTTACTATTTAGCAAAAGTAATTTTCATCCTATTGAACCAAAATATATTTAATGATGTCAACCTTGTCTCTTGGACTTTTTAAATTCAATTCAAAAAAGAGGTAAAATTATGTTTTATGCAAATTGGAAAATGTGCCTAGAAGGTTGGTAAAAGAAGTTAAAAAAAGTTCAATAAAATTTTATATGTCCAAACATATTATAAAAGGATTCCAATGAATTAAATTGGAATAATATATGCATTATGTATATATTTTAACTTTAAGATAAATTTATAATTAAAAATAATAATTTAAATGAAAATGTCGGTTTTTATCTATAACATAGTGTTTTTCACTATTCAATAAAAATTGAATGTTTTCAGAAAAATAACAAAAATTAACCCAAATAAAATTTTGATATTTTAAATTCAAAAATGATGTCTATTTTAAAAAATTAAAAACATGGAAGATGCATTAATTAATTTAAAATTAAATCCCATTGTCAAAACCAGAAAGCGGGTTTTTAAGAAGTAAAAACTACCAAAAGATTGACATGTGTTTATGTCCAATTTAAATGTGAAATTACTTAAAATGAACTATATAAAAAAATGAATAAAATATAATATAATTATACTTTAAATCACTAAAATTAATAATTTAACACTTTAAATTATTTCTATTAAGAAAGTTGTTTTCAATTAAAATTTAGTATTTTTTACTATTCATCAAAATATAAAAGTTATCAGAAAAGTACCAAAAATTTATCCAAACTAAATTTTTATGTTCTGGTTCTAAAAAGGAATTTAATTTCATTAAAATAAATATATAAAAGTATCAAATATTTTATTTAGAAAGGGTTCACCATTAAAAGTCGGTAAAATTGCATTTTTTTAAAAATACAGATTTTATCTGAAAAATTGAATTTGTTCTTATATTATGTCTGATAAACTCATAATATGGATGTTAATATTATATAGAGTATATAAAATTAAAAGGTAAGTTAATACTATTCATAACCATTTTTTGAATGGATAGTTTTGTATGTCGTGGTGCGCTCGAACTCAGTGTTGCGTGTAGCGCAAGATATTGAATTACTTGAAAGATATAAATTACTATGAAATAATAGGGTGTTACATTTATAACTAATTAAATAGGTTTTAAATTATAGACACCTAAAAATTATTCATATGAATTTGTTTGGGATATCTAATATTGAAATCCGTAGAGAATTTTTTTGTAAATATTTTAGATAATGATTTCTCTAGATTTACTAGGGTTTTCTTTTTTAACTATTGAATATAAAGAATTTTATATCATTATAATTGTTTTCAAGTTGGTTCAAAAATTGAAAAATTCCAAAATTATTTCTTTAAGAAGTGATTATAGAGTATAATTTTAAAATAATAAGTTCAATTCCTATTATTCAAAACATGGTATGAAACACACTTTTTCTACCTTTAGAACACCTCAATAGAATGATGTTGTTGAGGGGAGGAATAATACTATAAGCAATTTCTTGGACAATGTCATGCGAATATTACATTCCTACTCATTTCTTGGATAAAGATGTGAATGAAGCATGTTATGTTAGAAAAAGTGTTCTAATATGAACCATTCAAATTAAAACACCCTATGTGCTATGGAATAATAAAAATAAAAAATTTGGTTACTATAATATTTTTTGTCTTGACCTGACCCTACCGGTCTCGAGCCGCAACTACCCTAGGCCCGCCTCCATAGGCCAGGGGCTGGCGATAAGCACCGAAGGTGAAACGATCTCAGGGAGGCCTTCACCTAAGCTCCTGTACACACACACACACACTACTCACTCGATGCAGAAGTGCAAAGTAAAAAAGAAAACCAAAGGACACACAACTATAATCCAACCACAATCAGGAATAAAATTATAAGTAGAACAAGTAAAGTGTTGAATAGTACTGAAAAGATAACCAAACATAAAATGGAAAAAACACACGCCCAATATGAAAGGTTCCACAACCCGGAAATAGGTAAACAAAAGTAAACAGCTGGTGAGTCTCACACCTGAAGGTCCTACTACGACCACTGAATGCAGTCCAAGATCCTATGTCCTCTACGCTTTTCCACAATCTCGATCGACCTGACCATCGTCTGCAAGGGCACACCAAGTGCGGGTAAAGCCCAAGGAGGTGTGAGTTTAAAGATACTAAGTAGGATGCCTTGAAAGCTCGATAGAGCCACAAAGGAGGTACTAAAACGGTGAGCCGTAGACAGAACAAATAAAAGTGTAAGAGTACAATAGAGAGAGTGCAGCTCAACCCAAAACAATAAAGGAAGTAGACTCATCCAATCCAACAGGAGCTAGACAAGGAAATCACATGGCATACCCCGTACGTCTTCACCCCTCATAGAAGGATAGTAACTGGACTCATAGAGTGGGAACAAAATTAGGATGTATATATATATTCTCAACAAGAAACTTGAACGAGTGTATAAAGGGATATCTCTCTCCATGCTCATCCCAAGAAAAGTCACCAACAGTTTAATGGATATCCATCACGGATGACCAACAGTCTCGTACGACAAAGCTGTCTCATCACGGAATCGTAAAACCAAGGGTCCCGCTCCGGTAATCACAAAGAAAAGTCACTGACATGCCTCATAGAAAGGGATGAGTCTAGAAGAAGTCATCGTGTAACCCATTGCCCAGCCCACCTGGAGGGTAAACCCTAAGAGGTCATCAGGTGACCCAATTCCCAGCCCCGCTGGAGGGTAAACCCTAAGGTGAATGGGTAATCCACTGCCCAGCCCAGTTAGAGGGAAAACCCTAAGGTGAACAGGTAACCCACTACCTAGCCCAGTTGGAGGGTAAACCATATGGTCAATGGGTAAACAACTACCCACCCCCACTAGAGGGTAAACCCTGATACGACGGTGGATAACCCATTGCCCAGCCTCAATGGATGGTAAACCTGGAACTAGTCCGATAACTTGAACTTCTCGTGCCATTATTGGGTGTTACTTACATCGCTACCATGCATTGGTTCGGGATGCATCAAAGGGACCTCCGACCAACATCTTTTCATGTTTCAACATTTAATGAGATTTTGAAAGATGCTATGCACCTCAAAAGAGATTACACCGTTGTAATCCTCATAGAAAAACATGTGATATAGACTATTTAATTGCTGGAAACGGGCTCTCGATGATAAAGTTATTCAACACCACTTTATACCCATAAAACATCTCGTGGGACCCACACCTAGGTCCCAAAAGAGGCTGGGCGAACTGTGCCATCGTGATGTTCTTGAAAAAAACACGCCAAAAAAACTGCTCTTTCGCCCCGAACAGACATTTGAGGAAAAAGGAGTAGTACGATGCAAAAAACCTAAAACACGACCTATGGGGCCCACGCCTCAACTCCGAAATCAATGACTAATACCACCCTGGTCAACATCGCCTCGATGCTAGGGTCACAAAACCACTGATGACGCTTGAAACAGACTCCGGATACAGAAGCTGCAACTCCCCGCGTTATGCAAACGGGACCATGTGAGGCCCACATTCTCGACCCTGAAACACGTCATGCAGATCGTACCATTTAATTCCTTTCAGATGACCATGAGGCGTAGGCTATTAATTTTCTCAGAATGGACTTATGAAGCAAAATTCATAAAAACAAAGCATACATCTGAAAGCCACCTCTTGGGGCCCAATCCTCGAGCCCGAATTTAGGCGGATAGATTGCGTCGTCTCAATCCCCTTGGAAGAACACTCAAAAATGAGTACTCAAACACCCCAATCGGATGTCAGGTGAAAACATGGTGTTTCATTGTAAAACATGTAAACTAGGATCTGTGGGGCCCACACCATGTCTCCAACCCGAACGCTTCAGAAAGCATCTCAAAATGTTTGCACGAGGACTGGGGTCACGCCGCCGCTGATGGTGTGTCAATCAGACATCTCAAACAGGAGTTAGGTCTGACGCAAGAATAAATAAATAAATAAATAATTAATTAATTATTCGTATTAAGCTTTTCGTGCCACCAAGCAATGAAACCAAACGGCAAGGGTTCCAAACCAACTTTGGAAGGACCGTCTCAACTCTAGGGCCACAACGCCTATGACAGTGTGTCAAATAGACGTTCGGCTCGCGAATATGTCCATCGTAATCTTTAATAATAATTTAATATTATTAAATTAAACCATTTCAGGTCACCTACCCTCAGGCACAGAACCCAAAAATAAAGAAACTCAAATAAAAAATTCCGCCTCGCTGACACAAACCCGGGGACGCAGACAGCGCATCAAACAGACTCGCCGTTTAGGAGATATGACCCTTTGAACAAAGGGGGCCCAAAATTGGGCCGGTCCAAACCGGAAGGTCTGGTCCAGACTGCCTGCCCGGTCCAAACTGCCATCCCGCGGCCCAGCCACGGGTCCGGTCCAGCACGTCATGGCTCACTGGTCACGTCCCCCCGAGAACCACTAGAACCCTCAGGTCCGGTTCTTCCAAGAAGACCGGACAAGCGGTCAGTCTTAGTTCCACGCACTGTGCTAGCAAGACCCACCGAACGCGGGTCCTTGTCTACGCTGCACCCCCGAGGTCAATGCCTCGGGTCTTCCACCCTGACCATGACCGGCCGAGTCCACCACCTCCAGACTAGTAGAGCGCACCATCGCCCGCAGGCCCGCCGAACACCGCGGCCGCCCGGGCTTCGCCACTTTGCCGCCTGGGTTTGCCACACCGCGTCGGCCCCCACTCCGCTTGGCATCTCCTCCAGACGCCGCCCCACCTCACCGGCGCACCCGGGTGCGCTGCTCTGGCCACCCCTGATACTGCCGCTCTTCTCGACCGCTGGCCGTCGCATACCGTCCGAGTTCCGTCCTTGCGCTGCTGGTGCAACTCCGGCCGGTTCCTCCGCTACACCACCCCAACCTCCGACCACCACCCCTAGCCAGAGCTGAGACTTCTGCTGGCCACCACGACCACTCCTACAGCCCGATTTCGAAACTGAGGATGAATTTAGACACCTCGAGATGAGGCCTTCACTATGTCGTCCATTGATCAATGATCCGACCATCGATTGGAGCATCTGAAAAATTCGGACGAAGAACGACGAAGAACGTGTCGAATCCGGGATTTAGAACAGAACTCGGATGATGGCCTTGTTTGTTTGTCCATCGTCTTAATTCTAAAATTTTAGAATGTAAAAGACAAATTTGATGAAAAAACAATAAATCGAAGAAGGTTCGAAAATTAACCAAAAATCCTACCTCGAATCGGTCGTTCGTCATTGGTGACACGTTCACTGCAATCCCACTTCGATCTGCCGGATTTCATTCCTCAATTCGATGAAAAACGAAGAAGAACACCAAATAACAATAGAGAGAGAGAGAGATAAGGAAAATTATGGCTTTTCCATAAATCCAACACTTAAGTGATTTTATAAACACTCTCTGAAACTCTACCGTCGAGTGAGAATTCTGAAACCTCCACGCCTGCCTATTTTATATCACAGCTAGGCAAAACACCCCATTCAGAACTCAACAAAACTCTCAGATTTCCATTTTGAGACTTTTTTCAATGGATATTTGAAAATAACTCCAGTGATAAAAATCACTAAATCATTATTTCAAAATGATGTTTTTTCCCCAGGTTGACATCTCTCACAGTAGGCCCGTGCCTGCAACTTTTACACCCCGCCTAGGGTAAAAAACATGCTCTAGACACAATTGTGCCCACAAATTTCTGACCTGAGCTACGGTTTATGAGAAAACACAGACCCACAACAGGCATAGTATAAAAACATGTAATATTTTTATAAAATTTATTCCGGGAAGAACGGGCCCCAGAATCGCACTCCGTCTTAGCTCTTATATCTGGAAATATATGTAGAAGTATTCCAAAGTATTAATGGGAAAAACTGGTTCTCTACATTTTTGGATGCAAGTTTTATATTATAAAATACAAGGATAATCTTGGTGAAATTGATCCAAAATCCAATAAATGAATCTTCCCTGGGTATTTAACCATTAACAATCCATATAGAGTCTTCAATAAAAGGATAAACATTTTTTAAGACTAAACTCATGTGAAATTTAATGAAAGTGGCCATTTAGACCATAAAATAAATCAAATTATTGAACTAATTTATTCTTTAAAAAAATGATTCATGAAACTCTCTTTGAAAGTAAAAATGATGAAGATTTTGAAATTTATTTTATAAAACAATATCCAAAAAGGATGGAAACCTATGAATCAGAATTCATTCTTCTTATATAGCCAAAAACCTTATGAATCACCCCTTAGAATTGATTATAAGAAGCTCATATAATGGTATTTGAACCCGAGGGATTGTCAAAACCCTTATAGTTTATTTTTCTTTATATATTACCTTGAACCTAAGACTAAGAAGAACCCTTAGTAGATAAGTGTTTTGTTATAGTAATGCAAGAGAAGTTAAATGAGTTCTAAAGAAACAAGGTATTTGAATTAGTTGATAGGCCCTCTGACTATCCTATTACTAAAACAAAATGGATTTATAATAATAAATAAGATGATCATGGTGTGATCACTAGGAATATTACTAGACTAGTAGCTAATGGTTATAATTAAGAATAATTTATAAACTATGAAAAGACATACTCACCTATATCTAGATTAGAATCCATTATTATTACCATATTCTATGCATCATATATTAATTTAAAAATATACCATATGGATGAAAATTCTAATTTTCTAAATGGTTTTATTATGGATGAATTTTATGTTAAACAACCTGAGGTTTTTAAAAATCCGCATTTCCCAAATTCATTTTTCTAAATAACTAAATCTCTTTATTAATTAAAAATAGATCCTAGAGCTAGGTATGAATGCTTAAGTTATTTTATTTTATGAAATGGTTTTTCAGTGGGTAAAAAAGATCCTAATCTCTTTTAAAAAAATTATTCTATAGATATTTTTCTAGTACATATATATGTTGATGATGTGATTTTTGGATCAAAAAATAAAAAAATTTATGAATTTTCCAAACTGATGAAAAAGAATTTTAAATGAGCACGATGGTGAGTTAAATTATTTTATAGGATTTCGTATTTATAAAAACTATTTTGGAAATTTTATCAATAAAATAAAAAAACATAATTTAATTAATTTAATGGTTTATAATTAAGAGTGTTAAAGTAAATAAAACTCTTATGATTTCTAATTAAATGTCTCACTTGGATGAAGCCGAGATACCAGACGACTAAAATCTTTATAGAGGAATAATTGGAAGACTATTTTATTTGACTTCTATTTGACCATATATCATGTTTTTGAATATTTATTTGTTTTAGAAATCAAGAAAACTGGATTAATCTTATTTAAAATTTCCCCTATTTTTTAAAGGTAGTTAAAAGGACCAATTTCTCTTTCATTACTTTTTATAAAAAAACATTTTATTTTAATCTGAAATTATATTTAAATAGTAAATTTGGTGTTTTTAGAATACATATGAATAGAGATTCACAAACCTTCCATTTTCTAGGAAAATCCATGGTATGATCATCCTGTAATAAACAACACTATGTTGCATTATCAACTACTAAATAAGAATATATTGCTAATCGAAGTTGTTTTCCACATGTATTATCAATGAAAAACACATTAATGTATTTTTGTTTCAATTAAAATCTATTATACATAAAATGTTATAACACTAGTGATATAAAAATATTAGGAAATCTAATATATCATTCTATAATAGATAATATATATTTAAGGAATCATTTTTGAGGGATCTCACTCAAAAAGGTGATATTACTCTTGAGTTTATCTCTATTAAGAATTTATTAGTAGATCATTTCACTAAAAACCTTATGTGTAAAACTTTTTATTTTATCAAAAGTGAATTGGGTTTATTCAAATTAAAATGAATTTAATTTATTTTATTTTTTTGAGTTTTATATTAAATTTTATTTATTAATGATCTATGTATAATCCTTTATAGAAATAAATTTAGTTTTTCCTATTTCTCTATTTTAAATGTTGTATTTTTTAGAAAATATATATTCCTTTAATTTTCTTTCTTTTTATTTATTTTTATTATTAATCAGAATTAAACCAAAAACCAATAAGGTATGTATGTTGTTTTATATTTGGGTCCATGACCTAACATTCAATCGTTCCTTTAACATTTTCCCATTCACATACATATCTTCTTCCAAAACCCAAACTATCTTCCCTAATCTATTTATTATCTATAAACCTCCAACTGACCTTTATACCATGGGTAAATCAAAGCATGGTGATGATGGAAGATCTAATCCATCTAAAACATCTAAAGGTAGTGGTTCACTATGTAAGGTCCTTATGTGAAAGGCCATTGATATGTAATGGATGAATTATATAGATATGATACTAAAAAAGGTGATTTCATTTCAAAATGGGATTTTTTTTGTGATGAGAAGAATTATGTATTTGTATTCGAAGAAGAGGTAAATGGGTTTCAAAGGAATGAAAAGTTCTAATTTAATTAAGCATAGAATTTTTTTATCATTTAATGCAAATATTAAGGATATGCTATTTTAATATGCTAAGTTGCTTGAGTTTCTTTATTGTCCTCATGGGGGAGAGTTTAATTTGACTCAGAATCTTTTTGGAATGAGATAATTTTGATCTAAAGTGAAATTAATGTTTTCTTGGAACCTATAAATTTGAGAAGAAACATACAAATTACCTAGAACTTAAGAAGAAGGTCTTATGAAAGTTTGCACAAAATAGGATAGATCAGAGAGTTTGAGATATGGTGAAGGTTCTATTTCTGGACATGTACTTGCTGTATGTTCTAATAAAAAATTTGAAGATCAATCTATTGTTGTAAATGATACACATTATGTATCAATACTTGAAATGAGAAGGAATTTTGAACTATTATCCTTATGGTACACTGATATCCATAGTTTTAAAGATAAAATAATTGGATCTTAATAAGGTTGATGTAGTGAAATTTCATAAATATAATATTCTATATGCAGTTCTTTTGATGTCTATAAAATATTTTTTTGGATCTGTTTCCAATTATTTAAAACCTACTAATCAATAAGGTGTGGATTAGGGGGAGACATACCAAACCTCATTTATTAGGGATGAAACATCTACTGAGATAATGTCTATTAAAGAGGTGCAGGTGACAGTGGCTATCAGATCTGAGCCTTCAGTTCTAGTTATCAATCCTTCTGTGGTTGATCTAGATTAGTCTTAAGAAGTAGAATTTGTTCAAAACAAATATTCTGGTGTCTTTATGTCTATTTTTGGATCAAAAAGTGGAGATAATAAAATGATAGTAAGGGAAGTGTTTCCATTAGTAATGTATCTTTTGACTACCTCCCAAAATGACCATAACGTGAAGATACCTCCACCAGAATGACATTCTCAGTTAAAACCCATCCATAAGGCTAGGTATTCTAACCTATGTACTATATTTATGTTTTTTATGTGTTTATTGGATACATTTTTGTATATATTGACAATAAATGAAATTTGTTTTTATTCATTTATTATATTTTCCTTAGTGATTTGTTTTATTTAATGTTTTTCAACTATTTATTTTGTTAAGTAAATTACATTCTTCACAACATTACACATTTGATTTTATCCTAATAATATACAAGTCTTTACTCTAAATTATACATTATATTTGTTTTATTATTCTTTACCCTTATTTTTAATGACACAAAATGGGGGGAATTAGACCCAAAGATTTATAAAATTGGGGACAATATCTCAATTAATAAATAGGGGGAGACCTTTACCTAGGTGTTTCATTAAAGGGGGATTCAAAATGTTACATTAAGTGGAATATGTATATCTTTTTAATATAAAGGAGAATATGAAAAATTATAAAAAATAAATAAATTAGAAAGACTACATTATAAAGAAATATATTTTATATCATTTTGTAAAGAAATCATAGTAAATTTTTTAAAAATTTTATGTGTAATATCTTATGGATTTTGTAACCATAAAAAGGGGGAGATTATTGGACTACTAATGTTGTTCCAATATATCCCATTTAATTCAAGTTTTTATGATCTTGTTTAAAATTTTATTTTTTACTGATTATTCTATGTTTATGTGTTTCTATTAGTTTTTATCATATTTTATAAAATTATAGCTGTTAAAAATCTTAAGTCTGTAATTATGGATGTGTTTGATGACATTTTCTTATGTTTGGACAATAATCTATGTAAAAAATTTGATTATATGGATAAATGATTTTGTCAAGCATTTGGATATGTAAATTTCCTATGTGAAGTATTTTCCAACATAAATTGTATATGTCATGGAATCAACTATATGGAAATCGCCTACATTGATCAATCAACTATGTGACCAATAAACAAAGCAGATCATTCAGTTATGTGAATCAGTTACTTGGATTAATAAAAAATGTGAATCAGATATGTGGTTTCAATTGTCTATGTCATTTTTCAATACATGAGTAGAAAGGCTATGTGGATCAATTTACTTATGTGGTGATATTAGGATATGTGCTAAAATTGGATACATGAGGAAAACTAGATATGTGAAGAAAACATATGTGAATTTAGCTACATAGATAATTTGGATATGTGGACTAAATTTTATACATTAATTAAAATGTAGAAATCAGTAATATGATGATTTGTAACAAGTTATGTCATGATGCAACTTTTATTTATTAACATTTAAGAACTTGATTGATCCTTTAATACTATCATGAAATATTTAAATGACGAATTAACTCATTGAGGTAATAACAATTATAATAATATATATGTACTGAGAAAGGAAAAAATTAAAGGTTAATTTATTAGTCTTTATGATTTCCAAGGTATTTTAGAGAAAAATGAGGTGCATTTTTAAATTGATACTTGTCAATTTTATTGGTAAGAGATATGGGTTTAAAAAGAAAAGTTTTAAATGCATTTAAATAGAGCTCTAAAGTGAATAAGAACATTTTTGGGTAGACAATAAGTTTTTAAATATAGTTTTCATGATCTATTAGTCTCTAAAATCTCTTCAACACCGCACTATTTTCCTCAAGAAGAAGAATAAGCTTTTTGATCATTAGTTGCGCTATATGTATATTCCAAGATGACATTTCAAAGGATTATCCTCGAGTGGTATTCGCCTTTTATAATCTATCCTAGATATTTCTTCATTATTTAACTTGTATCTTACAACTATGATCTATATATTTGAACATTATATTTATCATCCCTTTTATTATAAAATGATCACAGTAAAAGAACCTAAAGGATGTTTTTTTAAAACCTTATAGATCTTGGTTGAAATATCTTGTGTTGTATACCATGTTTCAAATGCTTTAACTCAGTCGTTTAGTCCCCAGAAAAAGGACTGAGAGTCCCTAAAAAGTTGGATAGTCTATTGAAAATCACAATGCTCTTGGAGTTAGGAATTGGTGGAGTGTACTAGGGGATTTTTTTTCCCTGAGGAACTATAAATCTAAGTGTCTGATTATTTTCTTTGTGACTTTATTTACAGTTTTACCTATGTTTAAGAAAATACTAGAGAATATTAATTTCTAAAAGAGGGTGGGTTTTTTAGTAAATATGATTTCAAGAACTCAATTCACCCCCTCTTGAGTATTTTATAGTCTATCTACAACAAAAAACACCCCCTTGATTCATGGACTCTCTTATATTGAGAGAGTTAGGGTTATCATATGTAAGAACCATAACACTAACATCTTCCTTCAATAAGAAATATCCATTATTGGAAATATGATTCCTCAAAATATCATCATTAACATTCATTCTGATTTGAAATATTTTAGTTTCTTTTAATATCATGATTCCTAGAAGCATCCACTTTTACCTTGGATTTTCCCATAGTCTTATCATTATAAATCTTCTTCTCATTAATTTTTGTAATTTTAGAACAACTATTTGAATTTACAATAGGTATTTTTTTCCTTCATAGGTAAAGTAATCAAGTTTTTTCTTTTCATGTCGTTATGAACAATATTTAGATTTCAATACTGAGTATCTAACAAAAAATTTCAGGTCACTATAGAATAATATATAAGTTTCTTATAGGAATTAATGAGTTTATTATCTAATTTTAAACTTTCACCAACTAAAATTGAAATTTTATTAAAAAAAATCATCTTTAACCAACTTTAACTCAAGAGTATTGACCTAATAATTCTTGGAAAAAAAATTCTATGGTATCTTCATGCATATTATCATGAGTTTCAAGGA
Source organism: Viscum album (assembly GCA_963277665.1). Classification (NCBI taxonomy): domain Eukaryota; kingdom Viridiplantae; phylum Streptophyta; class Magnoliopsida; order Santalales; family Viscaceae; genus Viscum; species Viscum album. Next base: position 1,070,944,162 of record OY728141.1, read on the forward strand.
TTTCATTGAGATTACCATTTTTACTGCGAACTCAATTTCCATAATAGAAATTTATTTCAATTTTTATTAATTAATAAATTTCTTCAATAAATCATTATCCTTATTTAAAGACTTAATTTATCTATAATATTTTATATTTCTTGGATTCTTATCAAAATTTCCATCCATAATTAGATGTATTTTGGGGCCTCATCATCACTACTTTCTTCATTACTTTCGGAATTAGTTCCTTATAACCAAATTCATTGTACTTTATTAAAACATTTTTTCATAGTTTTGAATATTAATAAACTTATTATCACATCATTAGTTATTCTATGTAACATAGAATGTGATAATGTATTAAGAGTAGTTATCGTGCTTAAAGGACATATAAGTTCCCTACTATGATGAGAGCCCAGAAGTGCTATGATAGCATTCTTAAATATACATTCTATATCCAAATGATATCATTTTAGGACATAAATGATATAGGATATTAGGGGTGGAGGCTCATAGGAATTTGAGGCACCTTCTCATGGTGTATTCCCCTGGTAATATTCAGTGTAGGATATTATGAGAACGATATCCGCTAGTAGTAAATCCACATTTATATGTGTCAATGGATGTTCCTTTCTGTAGGAATGTGTATTGATCCTCATACTTTAATAATATTATTTGTGAGGTGTATCAATTATTTACTTTTATGTATTTATGAAAAATATGATGACATATGTTCCTGACAAGGTAGGATACGTTGGGTACATTAGGGGTAATAAAATTAATGAATAAAGCGTGAAAGGATTTTTCCCTTGTATTCTTTAATGAAAGATGATATATTAGGACCTTTAAAGGAAATGATATAACCTAAATAAATACATTGAATTAGTGTTCTGTAGGCAAGTTCAATTTATATGGATTCAATGAATGAGACATCAAACACATAGGTTGTTGGAACTGACATGTAACCTGATCGATTAGAAATACCACGATAAAGGGATTATACTTCATAGTAAGCATTCGTACGAGGTATTATGTCATTATGATATTAAATTCATTTTATATTGGTGCCTAATTCCATTTCAAAAGGGGAATATAAGGTTAGACACTATGTGTATCAAAAATCCCTATTTAATAATATATTATTTTTTTAGTAAGATAAATAAATATTATTCCTCCATGTAGTTTAATAATTATTCATGTATTCTTGATCACATATAGTCAGTCACTAGTTATTCGACAGAATATCATGTGTGTGAAATATTTAATAAATATTTATTTACTATTTAGTGAATATAATTTTTATTTATTTATTGGTGAATAATACAGTGATTTTTATTTATTAAATAAATAGTAGTTATTCAAGGACTAATAAATTTTGTGGAGGAATGGTGGACCAATTTTTTAGGTTTGGTGATAAATATTATATATTGAATATTATTTTATTAAAAAATATTTAATTTAATTAACAAGTTAAGAACATATCAAATAAATATTATTATTACTATTTTTTTGAAATTGGGCTCTACAAGTGATTAAATAAATATGAAATTTCACTTTTGTAAATATTTATTTCTAAAACCTAATGATATTTAATCCCAATTAAATTATTTTCTAGAGGGGCAATTAATTTGTTGTGTACAACAAATCTGGAGAATCTCTCAAGACCTAGAGAGATCCCTTCTCTACAAATGCTCCCAAGAACAGAGAGCAATCTTCCTCAAATTCCCACTCTTGTGTATAGAGAGATAAAGGAGAATTCTATAGAAGTGATTCTCATGGTGATCTAAGGTGCACTATGCAAGTGATAATATCTACAGTGCTAGAACCTGGAGATTCCTATGAAAACATTAAAATATTTGTGGAACACGTCTAGGTTATCTCTAAAGGGAATCTTCTCTCGATTCTTATAATACATCAACCGTACAATGTAGATCTATTTTTAGATCCATCAAGAAAGTAATAAATCACATGAAATAATTTTTTAACCGATTAAATTAATTATAAATAATATGTGATGATTCGACACATTGTTTTGACATTCTATCACTTCTCTATTTTTATTGATCTAATTCCTTTGATTATGATATTCATCATCATGTAAAATATCAGATTAATCATCGATCATGAAAAAAAAGTGAAGTTTGAAATGAGCCATCTCACACTTTCACTTTGTCCGAAACCTTTAATTTGTATCATATAGGTTACATAATCATTTATAATTACTTAAATATTGGTGATTGATTTACACATTTTCATTTTATTTTTAATTCTTGTTTTATAATTATTTAAGACAAATTGTGAGATCACATTATTACTCTTTACTTAATTATAGATCTAATAAAATCAATTAATATTATTTATAAAATAAATTCAAAGACATCATCCATAGGTGCTATATATTCTGGCCAGAAACACAAGAGTACACGATCTGTGACCATAACTACACACCATTTACTAGTGTTTGATTCATGAGGAATTAATTTGTAATTAATTCAAACTATGTGAATTAAATATATTCTTTGAATTAAATTTTACACCGCATGTTAAATGGAAAAATGTGGCACACAATCAACCATAGTACATGCTACATAGCCCACATACATAGCATGTAGTCCTACAATCATAGAAGAGCCATGTATCACTTTACAAGGCCTACCTAACTGGTGAACATGTAACATGGAGACCACTCGCCATGCAGCCCTTATACAAACCATTTGATCTAATTTAACTAAGGCATGGTTTACATATCGAGTCCCTAGGAGTGTGACTCATATAAAAGGTGAGAAAGGTATACACAGTGTAGCTTATTTTTACATTCCATGCAATATACCAAAATTATTCATATTTAAAATTAATTTATTATACAAAGTAAACCTTATCAATATGTGATTTCATGTGGTCATTATATTGATAGGAAACACCATGTGATGATTTTTATTATATATATATATAAGTATTTTATTATTTTATTTGTAATGTTAAAATATTCATATAATGTGTAATTTGTATTACTGTTTTTACTCTACGTGAATTGAAACATTACCTATGATAGAAAAATCATGTAATTCATGTAATCATTAATATTATTTTACACTTCATGAAAGTAACTGATATGTCCTGTATTTCATATGTCACAAGAGTAAATAATATACAATTATAATACATCTTGGGTATATTCGGATGGGTATTCACTATTTTTCCTCCAAGGTAAATTTATGGACACAGTTAATTTTAAATAAATTTATTTCTTTTTGTAAAATTATAATGGTTTAGAATCTTAAGTAAATTCATATGATAATTAAGATAAATAAATTGATTAATTAAAGAGTATATTTAATCTATTTTACTAACATTTATTTAAAATAAGAATGACTAATAATTTAATGCTAGTTTTATTAAATTCATTATTCATAGCATGCATGTGGATGATCATGATCCTAGAGTATACCATTGTATGTGATTGGTTTCATTTAATTTATTATTAAATAAAATTGTTGGACTGTGTCCCATCTCTGCTCTTATTATGTAAGGGCCTAAGAGCCCATGGTTTTTTATGTAATCCACTTCCCCTCAGATGTGTGTGATTAAAGTAATATGTTATTGATGGAGCTTCTATGTTAGTGTAGGTAGTTAAAGTTTGGAGATGAGACGAAACCAATCCAAGAGAGATACATAGGTAGACAGATGGAAAGCTGAAATACGAACCATAATTGGTTGAAGGTGTTTCTCTCCATGAGGTTGATGATTAGTTTATCATCAAATAGATATAATAAAAATTAGTAAAATACCATGATCATACCACTTTATTATTAAATTTCTTTCAATTTGCATGGTTATTTCCTTTTTGGATGTTTTTTCCTCATCACATGAATTAATGATTTAAAAATCATAAAAGATAGAACATAAATGAATTTTATTATATTTAAATATTATCAAATTCACAGTTAATCACTTATGTTAATCCACTTAATATTAAAAAGAATTTTATAATTATAATAATAGGAAATTTATGCATAAATGGATAAAAGTCCTCAATAATATATATTATGTCGGAATACATTTCTCTACTTCAATTAAAATTGAACCATAGTTCAAAGTTCTTGAGCAGCCATAGTTAGAGTAATTTCAATTATTGCGGTATTATGAAAAGAATTTTTGGGTTGAGTTAACATAGTTCACATCAAGGGTTGACTTCAAAAGAAGGCTTTAGTGTAAATGAGGGGCAAGGGATGATGAAATCCAATTTAAGGATTTCAGGATTGGGGAGTCCACTAAAAAGATCAAGGAACTTTGAGTTAATGTGGTTGGAATTTGGAATTAATAAATAAAACAATTCAAGTTTCTTGAACAACCAATGTTGGGGTACTAAGATGGGGAATACAGATCCTATCCACAAGAATTTCCAAGAAATGTGATATTTCAAAGCCAATGGTGAGGGTTATTATGTTTTGATAAAATAGTGGGAGATTAATAAATATAATATTTATTTATTTGTCTAAATTTTATCAAATAAAGTACTAATTTTTTTTCATATTATTTGTTCAAATGGAAATAAGATGACTTCAAACATAGAACTGTGATCCATACAAGAGAGGTATAACCTTATCACCAGAACAAATTTCCATGAATGTCAAAGGAAATTATGTTTTATCTTCACTATGAAATGGAATTTTATGTGTTGGAAGAACCAATTCATGATACACCTAGAAATGAGTCTAGTGAAGAATATTATACTCATTAAGAGAAACATTTGAAAAATGATTCATATTTTGAGTTTTTAATGCTATCATTCATGACTAATGAGCTGTTGAAGAAACATTAGGATATGAATGAATATAGAAAGATGTCTCGCCTTAAGAAACTCTATCAAGAGAAGGTGAGACAAGAGATATATGATATCTCCCATGCTTTGTTTACAACTAATCTTGGAGATTCTATTCGATATGGGCCTCATATATTGAATATTATTGGCTACATTGAACATTTATACATTTTAAGGATTAAATTCATTGATGAGTTGCATACAGATCTTATACTTTCATCACTGACCAAGAACTTATCCAATTTTATTATTAATTACAATATGAGAAATAATAAGAATATTATTTTGGAATTTATTACTTTGATTCACCAAGTGGATAAGGACATGGGGAGTGATAAACCCGCGATCCTTATACTGAATAAGAAAAGGATGAACAAGGCGAAGGGGCCTAAGACTCACAAAAAATCTAAATCTTCCAATCACCATCCTTACAAGAAGTAGAAGATCCAAAGACAGGGAAAGTAAAAAAAGGTAGTATGTTTTTCAAGTGGAAATCATGGCCACTAGAAGAATAACTGCACCTATAATCAAGGAGAATCTAACAGTGCGTTCATTATTGAGTGAAATCTTTCAATATCTACACATTGGATATTAAATACAATATTTGGTGCTCACATCTTTATCAAAATATGGGAACCAATTATATTCAAAAATATTCCCTGAGGAGACATGGGTTTGAGAGAAATTAATGGTGTAAGGATGGCTAATCTAGCCATTGGTGACTACCACCATTCATTTCCAATGGGAATGGTTTTTGGATTTAAAGGACTGTTTTTATGTACCAACGATTACCAATAACATAATTTATGTATCATTCCAAGATATAGATGGGTTTATTTTTATGTTTAGAAACAATTTTTTTTATAAATACAACATATGTTAGGGTATGTAAAATATAAATAATGGTCTTTATGTATTAAATTACAAAAAAACATAAGTATTGGTAATTGATAATGAATCATATTCACACGACTCATATAACACCCTACTATGGAATCATCATCTTGGTCATGTAAAAGATAAGAGTTTGACAAAAATCTATTAATATAGTTATTTAAACTCATTTGAGGTAAAAAAAATAAATGATACCATGCACAATTACAAGGAAAAATGACCAAACTGCTTGTTGGTGGATAGGGTGAGAGGGGCATAAAGCTTGTAGGATTGGTACACACTAATGTATATAATCCACTTTCAAGAAGAAGATAGAGGTGTATATTATTACTTAATAACTTTTAATGATGATTTTAGTAGATATTTTTTTATTTATATGAGGTTTATATAAGTCTAATTCATTTGATAAATTCAAATAATTAACGAATTAAGTAGTGAATCAACATAGAAATATGGTAAGGAAGTTTTGAATTGATCAAGGTAGGGAATATTTTAGCCCATAGTTTATCAAATTTCTTCAGGATTTTGGGATTCTATCTCAACTCACTCCACCTTACACACCATAGTGCATTGGTGTTAGTTAAAGGAGGAACCATACCTTGTTAGACATGGTAAGGTCGATAATGAGTCATGGAGATCTTGAATTATCCATTAAGAGATATACATTACAAACTATGACATACACATTAAAATGAGTACCAAATAAAGTGGTAAATGGAATTTCCTTTGAGTTATGGAGTGGAAAAAGACCCATTTTTTCACCGACATTTTTTTGGGTTACAAGGTGTTTATTAACGACTTATTAGTAAACAAACTAGAACCTCGGGGCATAAAGGGTATCCTTAATGGGAATCCCAAATAAACAAATGGATACCACCAATATAACCCATCAGAAAAAAAGTTACTCTTTCCAAAAAATACATATTTATTGAGAAGGAGAACATCATAAAAAAGGATAGTGTGAGAAATATTGACTTTTTTGAATTTCATGATCAAGATATACAGGAGTTAGTATAGGAACAGGTTTCACAGATCCCCATAAAAAAACTAGTTCTTGAAATAGAAGTACTATGTAGGAGCACAAGAGAGGTAAGAGAACCAGAGAGATATTATTTTCTATTCATAAAAGATAGAAAATAATTATAGGTTGAAAATGATGAAACACTCTCCTATAAAGAGGAAGTAAGGAGCTCAGAATATGCAAGATGGAAGAAACCATGAATTCTGAAATGGATTACATGTATCAAAAACATGTCTCGGTTTTGGTTGATGCACCAATTGATGTAAATCCCATTGGATGGAAATGGGTATTCAAGATAAATTTGTACATGTAAGTTAATGAAAATACCTAAAAATAAAGGATAATAGATAAATAGTTTAAAAAGAATCATGTAATTGACTATAATGAAACTTATTCACTAGTTTCCATGTTTAAATCCATCAGAATTCTACTTACCATAATATCTTTCAAGGACTATGACACTAGTCATATGTATGCCAAAACTCATTTCCTTAATCAGCACCTTTAAGAAGATGTATATTTAACATAACCAAAAGGTATTTTCATTCCAGGTGATGAAAAAATGATTTTAAAGTTATAGTGATCTACTTATGTATTGAAGTAAGCATCTAGGTCATGGAATATTCTATTCGATAAAGCTATAAAAGAATTTTATTTCATTAATAATAGATGTGATGCATGTGTTTACAAGATTTATAGTGGAAATGAAGTCGTTTTGATAGTAGTGTATGTTGATGAAATATTACTTTCTGGAAATGACCTACCAATCATATAGTCTATTAAGAACAGTTTAAATAATGTTTCTCCATAAAGGACTTGGGTGTTCTGGTATATATTCTAGGGACAAAGATCATTAATGATAGATAGAATAGGTTTCTTAGACTAATTCAAAGTACATATATTGAATATATAATAAATAGATTTAGTATGGAACAGTCCAAGGTGGGATAGGGTCTAGTGTTACATTGTTTAAAACATTCTATGAAAATGTTTCCTATGAAACATCATGAGAAAGAGATAATGAGTAAGATCCTATATGATTCAGTGATAAAATCAGTTATTTATGACATGTTTTGTAATATACTTGATGTTTTATAAGCATTAAGCATGGTAGGAAGATATCCAATAGATCTAGGAGAACAAAATTAGTCTACTATTAAGGATATCCTCAAGTATCTGTGAAGAACTAAGGATTTGTTCCTAGTGTATAGAGGAGATGATGAATTGGTCATCATGGGTTATACTAATGATAGTTTTCAAAAAGTTCAAAAAAATCTAAATTCATAGTCAATATTTTTTTCTGTCTCAATAAAGGAGCTATAAGCTAGAAGAGTTTAAAGAATCCAGTCTTCTCAAATTCTAAACTTGAGTCTCAGTACATAACAGCTTCTGATGAAGCCAAGGAAGCCACTTGGATATGAAAATTTATGTAACATCCCAGTTCCGAAAGCCACCCAGAGGGTCCTCGTACGTAGTTTTTCACATGGCCTCAAGTGAATTTCCCCTAATGCTAGTGGCTAGGGACTACCAGCAAGGGCCTTGAGTGTGATAGTGGTGAAACTATTCCCTCATTGGTAGAGTAACACAGTGGAAGTAGAATAGATATACAATAGTGGAAGTAATAAAAATGACAACAACAATAAACAGTGGAAGACTGCAGAATAAACAACTGGAGCACATATATATAAATGATTCATGATATATATTCCTAGGAAAGTATCCAAACAAGTCGCAATGCTATAATACATAACTAAACCAACTTAAAAGAAACAAAAGTAAACAGATCCTCAGTATTGAAAGCCTCAGATTGGTCCCATGATCTCCATATCCAAAGAATTCAAGTACCTGAAGTAGAAGGGAGCTTTCCATTATCTATACCTGCAGTAATATAATCGGTTTTGGCCCAAAAGCATGACCCATATAGGTTGTGAGAATAAATCCCAGTAGGAAACCACCAAGAGATTTGTGCCTAACGGTCAATGAATATATATGGAGGGTAATAATAAAAAGTAGTAGTGAACAAGGAAGTACTCAACAATAACCATTCCTACATTTTCAAAGCATTCAAACACCACATACCAAGTAAAGAGATAATCACAAACATGTAACCCTGTGGGATGTACTCACAGCCTAATCCCCTCTGGTCCTAACTAGAAACATAAGAAACCCTCTGGGAAGTACACACAGTCTAACCCTCTGGTTCGGCTTTAGTATAAACACTCTAGGGAAGCACTCATTGTCAATTCCCCCTATAGTCTTGTATTAGTAACTAAGAGGCTCTCTGGGGAAGCACTTACGTCACATTCCCCCTGTGGCCCACGTCTAGGAACTACGGACACTCTGAGGAAGCACTTACATCAACTCCCCCCTATGGTCTCACATTGTAAAGTAAAAATGGAATATTTGGAGAAGCCCTTACGTCCATTCTCCCTATGGTCTACTACACCAAGTTCTTACGACCCTGTGTAAGTGAAAAAAGTAAGGAAATGTGTATCGGCCAAATTAAACCTCAAGAACAACTTGGATAACAACCTACAACCTAATAGTATTTCAAATAATAATCACACCATCCTATAATACTAGGAATGAGAAACAATCAAGGCATCCAAACATGCTAGGAAAGACCAAACGGTCAAAAAAAGTAAACATGGGCAAAACCTCTGTAACATAGAAATTAACCCTATTAACATTAAATTTACCTCTACTCAAGCATAAATGAATAGCTAAAAATTAACATGGCTAAAATAGTAAATACTCAATACCCCGTTCAAGGGTATTGGGAAATTTTTCACATATAACTCAAATACATTCAACAGAAAGGCACAAACCACCTACCTTGGTGTTGCGGGATCTTTATACATGAATCTCAATCCTTGAATCACCCAAAAACATCATAGTTCTATAAAAACTCTAAAAACACTCAACTAAAGATAACTTGAGAAAGAGGAGGAATCATGAAACAAAGCTCTAGAAGAAGGAAGAGCTTACCGAGGCAATCCCAACGCAATTGAGAGTGGTCAAATCGGAGAAAGAATGCTTGATCGTGAGCTTGGGGAAATATCACGGTTGTACGATCTTCCTCAGATGAACTATGTCGTGAAGGAGGGATTTCTTCCAATTTGATGTGGCCCTAGTCTATTTAATGAAAAAAGAAAGTACATGGTGTGTACTTTCCTTAATCAGCCCTCACAATAGGCGGTCTTCAGGTCACCACACAAAGTTGTGTTCATGTCCGCTACACGTCCTGCACCTGGCTACCCATGATAACCGAGTACACGACCTGTACTCATAAATTACATGATGTGTACTTAAACAGCTCTGGCCACTATGATCATACATCAACATGCCTCTCCCAAGTCTCATCTTATATCCGCCCGTGCTTCCATAGCACTCATACCAGAGGAACAGACTGGCCATAGAGAATCATCTTACTGTGATCAACAATCTGGATAGGATGCTCATCGAACGTGGCGTCCACATCTAACTCAACCTCCTCAGGTTGAAAAGAATGAGACAGATCTGAGAATTAAAGTTAGAGCTGAGAAAAATGGAAGACATCATGCATAGCCTGGTACCTCTGAGGTAACTTCAACTAATAGGCAACCAGCCCAACTCTCTCCGGAGCCTCAAATGTCCCAACATACCTCGGAGAACGATTACCCTATCTTCTAATCCTCCTATGCCCCAACCTCAGTGTGACATGTATAAAAACTTGATCCCCGACCTCAAACTCCAAAGGTCATCACCACTATTCAGCATAAGACATCTGTTGAGATTGTTTAGTAGCCATCATCCTGCAAATCAACTTTATATGCTCTGTAGTCCCCTGGACAAGACGAGGTCATAGAATAGCTGCCTCTCTTACCTCCATCCAACATAAGAGTGATCAGCATGACCTACCACACAAATCCTCCTAAGGTACCATCTAAATAGTTTTTTGAAAACTATTATTGTAGGAAAACTCCATAAAAGGTATGTGCTTCTCCGAAGAACCTCCAAAATCCAGGATGAATAAACGAAGCATGTCCTTAAGCACCTAAATCATAAGCTCGGACTGGCCATCTATTAGGGGGTGGTAAGCTATATTCAGAAGTATGTACATACCCAAGGCCTTCTACAGTCCCTGTCAGACCCAAGAAGTAAAACATTAATCCCTCTCTAAAATAATAGAGTGTGAAATTCCATGTAAATGTAAAATCTCTCGGATGTAAAACTGTCCCAAATCAACAACACTGAAATTATCCTTGATCGGAAAGAAGTGAGAAACCTTCGTGAGTCTGTCAATGACAACCCAAATAGCATCATTCCCTTGAGGTGACCTCGATAGTCCTGTCATGAAATCCATCGTGACATCATTCAACTTCCACTCAGGAATGGGTAACTGCGGAAAAAGCCATGCTGGTCGCTAATGCTCAGCCTTCACCTGCTGACAGGTGGAACACCTCATGAAAAAACTAACAGGGTCTCTCTTCATACCTAACCACCAATACTGACAATGTAGATCAAAATACATATTGGTGAAACTAGGATGAACTGCCCAAACTGAGAAATGAAAGTCCCTCATCAACTCCTCACGTATGTCTGTTGACACCCATACACGCCCAGTGAAACACAAGATCTCATCCTTTCCTATCATCCATCCAGAAATAGGGTCCTCTCCTGAAACACTTTCCCATAGGACTAGGCCTTTAGAATCTGATAGCATCTTCATTCGCACTCGATCAAGAAGAGTCAAGGAAATAGCTACATAAGAAATAAACGTATGTCCCTTCCTATCATGAACCTCCAAATGCATCTCAGAGAATAAAGTCATAAGCTTCCATTCACTACTGGCCTCCTGAACTACCTGTATTTGGGTCCTCATTCTCAACGCATCAGCCACAACATTACCTTTCCTTGGTGTATAGGCAAGAATGAAGTCAAAGGACTGAAGGTACTCAATCCACCTTCGTTGTCTCAAATTCAGGTCATGTTTAGTGAAGATACACTTGAAACTTTTGTGGTTGGTAAAAACCACAGAATTCTCTCTGAGAAGATAATGTCTCCAATAGCATAAAGCATGAACAACTATAGCAAGCTCGATATCCTGCGTCAGGTAATTCCTCTCATGTGGCATGAACTGCCGAGACCCATATGCAACGACTCTTTCCCCCTGCATAAGCACAACTCCCAAACTGATACCGTAAGCATCATAGTAAATAGCATAGCTCTTACCCAGCATGGGAAATACTAGTATCAGTGCTGAACTCAACCTCCCTTTCAGCTCCTGAAAGGCTGACTCAGAAGAATCTGACCACAGAACTTTTCACCCTTCTTAGTCAGGCCCGTCAGTGGCGCTGCTAAGCATGAAAAGTCATGTATGAAACGTTTGTAGTATCCTGAAATCCCTAGAAAAATTCATACATCAAAGAAGTTCTTCGGATTCTCTCAAGAAAGTACAACTCTCACTTTCTTAATGTCCACCGATTCTCTTTTCATTGATATAACATGACCCAATAAGTGAATTTGGTCCATCCAAAAGTGAAATTTAGAGAGCTTATCTTATAACTGATGCTCTCTTAGTGTATTAAAAATGATCTCAAGATGGGTATCATGGTAGTGTCAAGTGTGAGAGTACACCAAGATATCATACACAAAAACCGCCATGAAAGAATCCAAGTATGGATGGAACACTCGGTCCATCAGTGCCATGAAGACTGCCTGTGAATTTGTGATACCAGAATGCATAACCACATACTCGTATAGATTATACCTTCTCCGGAAGGTTGTACGTGGTATGTCAAATGGTCTAACGCACAACTGATGATAACCATACCTCAAGTCAATATTCGAGAGCACACATGCTCCAAAAAACTAATCAAAGATATCATCAATCCTTGGTAAGGGATATCGGTTATTGACCGTCAACTGGTTTAACTTCCGATAATCCGAACAAAGTCGGAGAGTACCATCCACCTTCTTCGCAAACAGGACAGGTGAACCCCAAGGAGAAGTACTGGGTTAAATAAAACCCTTTTCCTACAACTCCTCAAACTTCTTATTGATCTCCTGCAACTCTGGTGTATCCATCCTATAAGGAGGAATGGAAACCAGTTCCACTCCTGGCATGAGCTCAATAGAAAAGTCCACCTCCGCTTTAGAGGAAAACAAGAAAATTCCTCTAGAAAGGCATTCGTGAAATGATAAACCACTGGAGAAAATTTCATCGGAGAAGTCCCATGGTCATCTAGATATAGACTAGAAATTTGGGCTGTAACTCCTCCAAAACCCTGATGCTTAGGTCCTGCTCTGCTCACCTGGACATCCCATTCGCCCTTATAAAAAATGATCTTCCCTTTAGTGATGTGAAACTCACCCTATGACGATAGAAATCAACAACATCGTGGAAGATAACTAACTAGTCCATTATGAGAATGACATCATATCCTGTCATCTCTAGGAAATAAAGGTCCCGTAAGAAGTGGAACCCACCAACCTCTAGAGGTAACTCCTTGCATTGGCGTACACTAGCCGTTCTAGTCCCCAATAGAGTGTCTAACATCAAGATATCCACATAAGAAAAGATACAAAGCCCAAGGCTCTCCACAACAAAAAAAGATAAAATACTATGGGAAGCTCCTATATCAAAAAGAGTAGAAGCTAAAAATGAGGCAACTATAATCATACCTCGAACTGTAGAGGGTCCTGGATCCTACTCCCGCTGGGTCTTCTCCACTACAAAAGTTTGACCTGCACCGCATCCCTATGACCCTACCTAACCACCCTGAGCTGATCCTCCTTGTTGTTGCTAATATATTGGTGACTAAATACCATGACCATGACCTCCACCTTAGCCTAAACGACCAGAAGAAATCCAGTTCCCAGACTGATGAAAAACTGGTGGCACTTCTCCTGAATGCAGAGTCATAGAAGAACCTATATCACCAGTTTTTGGTGAGAAGATATGATAGAAATGCTAAAGATGGCCCATCTTGTTGTAATATTGGCACTCCACTGGGTATCTCAGGAAATGTGGTCTCATATTCCACCTCTTTCTGCATTGGTAGCACACCACCTAGCTATAAGAAGAAGTTTCTTGCCTCCTCAGATCACCATGAGAAGAGCCCATATGGAACTTCCTATTATCAGTAGAAGGGATACTAACTCCAGATATTGAATCTCCCTGGCTCACAACTTCAGAATCCCTCAGACTGCACTCTGTGATCAGTGCCTATTTGACGATAGAAGTTATGGAATTCAATCGGAAGATGTTCACCTGAGATTAGATGTTGTGCCTAAGACCATCCTCAAACTTCCTTTCCTGGAATAACTCATCACCTCCTGGAATAGGTGTGAAGCACTGTAGCTCAGTGAAGTGAGAAGAATACTCCATAACAGAAAGAGTACCCTACTTCAGACTCATGAACTCTCAGGCTTGATCGGCCCTCAAAGTCTCCAGATAGAATTAGTCATAGAAGGAATGATGGAACTCATCCCAGGAAATAACATGTTGGTGTCCTGCCTGTAAAATAACATCCCACCATATCTTGGGAGAATCCTGAAGAATGTATGTAGTGAAATTGAACCTCCTCTCTGGAGGTGTCTCCCGATGCTTGAAGATAGAAGGCATGGCTTCCGACCATTACTCTACAGCCTGAGTTCCTCCTTCCCCGGTGAATGTGGGAGGATGCTACTGTTGGAAAACCCATGTAAACTCTGCCACAGAAGGGGAATGATGCAGTACTCCTTAGAAGGAATGCATGAACCTCATGAATCCCTCATAGAACTATGCATAAACACCTATTTCAAGAATTACAGTTGTTGCCAAGGCTATAACAACTAGAGGATCTACTGGTAGTCCCTGATTTTCCATGTACGATGTCTGATCATCACCTTGGAACTGGTGCCCAACCAGAGGATATCTTGGTGGCATGAATCTGCAAGTTTAAGCACACACCATAGATCAAAATCATCAAGGACTGAAAAATATAATATTAAGGAGGAACCCAGAAATAAAGCATTCATGTTTTTTAAAACATGGATACACGATGTGTATATTTAACTACACAGTGTGTTACTTTAAGCCTTCACATGGGCGTGTACTTCTGCCAACCCAGGTCGTGTAACACCCCATACACACAGCGTGTTGTCCTAACACATAGCATGTACTTGAATCCACATACCCTACCCGAGTACCCTTACATAGCTAGGCCACATGGTTCTCCTAGAACAAGACTACATGGTGTGTTAGTTCAAGACACGGTGTGTACTAGACGAGCTTCATTGAATTGTGTTGTCAGTGACACGACCGGATACACGTCTCACACTACACGACATATTCTAGATGGACATGGTGTGTATTAAAAAAGACTCAACTGACCCATGTTGTTAGTGACACAGCTAGTTACACAGTTCTTCAACACGGTGTGTACACCAGGTACACGACGTGTCCTACTAAAGGTTACCAAATCCCTTGTCCACACCCACACAATATAGGAAATAGTTAGAGACTACACGGTGTGTACATATGGTACACAGAGTGTGCTTAAAAAATAGTTTCTTCCAGAACAGAAGAACAAATGGCATGTATTCAACATTACACGCCATGTATTCTGGGTTTTTCTGGACAGTAAGCCTTAGAAACTACTCCAGAACCTAGAAAAACACTGAAATAAAACCTTAATTTACAAATTTCGATCCGTGAGGGCCCATAATCCCCGTTAATCAAATCTTGGGATCATATAAATCTCATAAAAAGCATAATAAATCAATGATCCACCAAATTCGGATCAATGAGGGCCCATAACACCTTAAGAACCAATGTTTGGCATTTACTGAAACAAACCCTTACACAGCCAACACCCTATCAAACAACATGTCTTTTATCAGGGCATCCATCACAACACCATTTATATCTAGCACAACATCTATCACAACAAAATGCAATTGCTAATGCACCCTAAATGGCATGGCAAGAATGAATGACATGTGATTTCTAGCAAGTGCCTATATGATGCATGAGATGGAATACCCTCATCTCATCGGGTTGCAATAGAAATAGAAACTAAACAACAAAAACAAAAATAGCACAAGACCTGTGGGTCACCCAATGGTGAAAATCAAATCAACTATAAAATTTCAAAGCCAGAAAACTTGAAATTAATGAGGTAGATTGGCTTTTCCCTGTACACGAGTTTGATACACCCGAGCACAACTTATTACGAAGTACCTAATACTTCCTATCCCTATCTACAAAATCCAAATAGTAAGTCAAGAAGACAAGAATTCCTCTGATAACACATTGTAACGTCCTTGTTCCAGAAGCCTCCTAGAGGTGCCCTGTACCCGGTTGATCACATGGCCTCAAGAGCATTTCCCTTAACGATAGAGGCTTCCGACTAGTATTTAGGGCCTTACGTGTGATAGTGGAGAAATTATGACCTCATTGGTAGAGTAACACAACCGAAGTAGAATAGATATACAATAGCGGAAGAAATAAAAATTCCAAACAACAGTAAATAGTGGAAGAACACTGAAGAAACTACCAGAGCACATAAATATAAATGATTTATGATACATATGTTTAGGAAAGAATCCAAACAAGTCACAATGATGGAATACATAATGAAACCAAAGTATAAGAAAAACAAGTAAACAACTCCTCAGAATCGAAGGCCTCATCTAGGTCCCATGCTCTTCAGCTCTAAAGTAGTCAAGTCCCTGAAGTAGAAGGGAGATTTCCCTTATCTATACCTACAACAATATAATTTTTTAGGCCAAAAATCATGACCCAAATAGGGTGTGAGACTAAACCCCAGTAGGCAACCACTAAGAGATCTATGCCTAATAGTCCGTGAATATATATGGCAGGTTATAAGAAAATGCAGCAATAAACAAGGAAGTACTCAATAGTAAAAATTCATACAGTTTCAAATCATTCAAACACCACATACTAAGTAAATAGATAATCACAAACAGGTAACCCTTTGGGATGTACTCACAGCCTAATCCCCTCAGGTCCTACCTAGAAACACAAGTAACCCTCTTCGAAGTATACACAGTCTAACTCTCTTGTTCAGCTTTAGTATAGACTCTCTAGGGAAGCACTCGCTGTCAATTCCCACTATAGTTTCATATCGGTAACTAAAAGGCACTCTGGGAAAGAAATTATATCACATTCCCCCTGTGTCCAGCATCGAGGAACTAAAGACACTTTGAGAAAGAACTTATGTCAATTCCCCCTATGGTTTGGCATCGTATAGTAAAAACAGACACTCTGGAGAAGCCCTTATGTCCATTATCTCTATAGTCTACTACACTAGATTCTCATGACCATGTGTAAGTCAAACAAGAATGGTAATGCGTATCGAACAAAGTAAACCTCAATAACTACTTGGATAATAAGCTACAACATAACAACATGTCAAATAATAATCACACCATCCTACATTACTATGCATGGGAAACAACCAAGGCAGCCTAACAGGCTAAGCAAGACCAAACGGTCAAAACACGAAAACATGGGAAAAACCTCAATAGCATAGAAATTAACCCTATTCACATTAAATTTACCTATAATCAAGCATACAGGCATAACTGGTAATTAATAGGGCTAAAACAATAAACGCGCAATACCCCATTCAAGGGTATTGGGAAAATTTTCACATATAACTCAAAGACTTTCAACAGAATGGCACAAACCACCTACCTCGGTGTTGCGGGATCATTATACGCGAACCTCAAGCCATGAATCTCTCAAGAACACTGTAGATCTACAAAAACACTAAAAATGTTCAACCGAATATAACTTGAGAAATAGGAGGAATCTTGAAATGAAGCTCTAGAAGAAGGAAGAGCTTACCGAGACAATCCCAATACAATTGTCGGCGGATGAATCGGAGAATGAACGCATGATCAAGAGCTCGGGGAAAGATCGTAGCCATATAGTCTCCCCCAGATGAACTAGGTCATGAAGGAGAGATTTCTGCCAATTAGACATGACCCCGGTCCATTTAATAAAAAAAACAAAGTACACGGCGTGTACTTTAAAAGTACATGGTGTGTACTTACATTTATCGGCCCCCATATTAGGGGGTCTCTAGGTCACCACACACGGTCGTGTGCATGGCCGCTACACGGCCAGCACCCAGCTACCCGTGGTAACCAAGTACATGGCGTGTACTCATAAAGTATATGGGGTGTACTTAGGAAATTTCCAGAACAACGTCTTTTTGTCAAAAACAACAAAAAAATGAAAATATACCTGAAAAGAAGATCTAGGTTCTTATAATTTTTCTAGTAGATTGATTTGGAAACCATAAGTAAAGACCTTATCACATTGTATTGTAACAATACTATAACTACTGTAAATTTTATCTTTACCAATGGTTTAAAACCTTTGGTAAAGGCTGCACAACCATTGGTATAAACCATACCAATGGTTGTCCAAACCGTTGGGTCTTGAGCCATAGAGATAGAAATATTCCAATAGTTTTATGAGAACTGTTGGGATATGTCTGAAAAATTCAGTATATACCAACAGTTTTAGTAAAATTTTGGTATATATGTTTTTCAATGGTTTTAAACCATGAGTAATAACATTAAGTATCTCTATACCAACAGTTCTATAAACCATTGGTAGAGACTTTTACCAATGGTTTGTGGAAAACCGTTGGTAAATCTCAAGTAAAATAATATATGCCAACAGTTTACAAACCATTGGAATATACTTATACCAACGGTTTTATATATACCATTGGTATAAGTTCTAGTTTTACACATATACCAACGATTTTGAACTGTTGGAATATCTTTTTTATACCTGCAGTAGCAAGCCGACTTGCTGGCCTCCCCTGTGCATCTCCATCAATTCCACCAGCAGGACAACAATTCCACCAGTAGGCCTGCAAAATTCATAGACAACAGAATATTGGCATAATACATACACATATAATAAGTAATACAATACACCATTAACAAGTATACCTGGACAATACATACATAGTTATGTATGAATTCATACTGAATTCATCCAACACATAATTCAAACATAAATATGAATACCTCCATTTTGGTATTTAATTACCCCTTACACACATACTGAATTAACACATAATTCATAAGGTAATTAAAACAATTATACACATACAAAAAGTATACCCATAAACCATTAACACTTAATTAATATGTTAATTAAATACATAAAGAATTCAATTCAGAATTCAAGGGGTTGGGAGGGATGTTCAGGGGTTTGGGGTGGCTGTCCAAGGGGGGGGGTAGGGGAGTCTAGAGGGGTGGGGTGTCTAGGGGGATGGGGGTGTCCAAGGGTGGGGGGGGGCTATCCAGGGGGTGGGAATGTCAATGGTTGGGGGGGGGGGCTATACATGAGGGTCTCCTGAGGGTGTGGGGGGGGGGGGGTGTCCATGGGGGTGTCCAGGTGGGTGGGGTGGTTTCTAGGGGTGGGGTGGTGTTCAGGGGGTTGGGTCTTTCTAGGAGGTGGGGGTGTCCAGGGGGTGGGGTGGTGTCTAGGGGGTCCAGGGATTGGGGGCTATCCAAGGGGGGTGGGGGGATGTTCAGGGGGTGGGGGCAATCTAGGGGGTGTTGGATGTCCAGGGGGTGGGGTGGGGTGGGGGGTCCACAGGGGTGGAAGGGCTGTCCAGAGGGTTGGGGGTGTCCAGGGGGGTGGGTGGGGGTGGGGGCTGCCCAGCGGGGGTAGGGGGTGTCTATGGGGGTGGGAGGGGCTTTCCAGGTGGTGGGTGGGGGTATGGGTGTCCAAGGGGGTGGGAGGGTTTTCCACGGGGGGTAGGGGTCCATGGGGCATGGGCGGTGCTTTCCAGGGGTGGGCGAGGCTGTCCATGGGTGTGGGGGGCTGTCTAGGGGGTGGTTAGGTATGTCCAGGGGTTATGGGGTGTCTAGAGGGTGGGAGGGGCTCTCTAGGGGGGTATGGGATTTCCATGAGGTGTGAAGGCTATCTACAAGAGGAGGGGCTATCCAGGGGTGGTTGTGTTTTCCACGGGGGGGGGGGGGGGGGGGGCTATCCATGGGGTATGGGGTGTCTAGGGAATGTGTGGGGGGGTGTTCATTAGGGTGGTGGGGGTCTATCAGGGGTTGTGGGGGGGGGGGTGCTGTCCATGGGGGTGGGAATTTTCCAGGGGGTGGAGTGGTGTCCAGGGGGTTCGGGGGCTTTCCAAGGGGTGGGGTGTCCAGGGGGTGGGTGTGTCCAAGGGTTGGGGGTGTCCAGGGGGTAGGGGGTGTCCAAGGGGGTGGGTGGTCTATCCACGAGAGTGAAAGTTAAAAACATAAGAGTAACATATTTTGAATAAATCCGTGAAAGGTTATTAACATGTCATAAAAACATGTATAACACCATTTTTCTATAATAACCGCGTGAATTGTTGTATTTATCATAGAGATACATAATTGTATGTGTATATCAAATTTGCTTTTATCCACACTAAAGGATTTCCTTCTTGTTGATTGTGTGCTATTGGATTATTTCCAAACCATAACAGGGATGTAACTATTCTAATTGAGTAGTGAACTATTTAAATAATTTAGTTCACATGGATGTGTGTTTTTTTTTTGTTTTTATAAAAGTGATTATTTTTTAACATTAGGAAAAGATTGTTTTAATATAAAGGATAATTAAAATAAAAACATATCAATGATTTTCCCCCTCCCCTCTTAGTGTGAAAAGATCCTGACCTTATCATGGGTTGTATAAGGGGTTGGGCGGGCTGTCCACGGGGGTGGGTGGGCTGTCTAGGGGGTAGGGGGTGTCCAGGGGGTGGGAGGGCTGTCCAGGGGATAGGGGGTGTCCATGGCGTGAGTGGGGTGTCTAGGGGGTGAGCAGGCTGGCCACAGGGGGTAAGGTTGTCCAGGGGGTGGTTGGGCTATCCACAGGGGTGGGGGGTTGTCCACGGGGCGTGGGGGTGTCTAGGGGTGGGCGGGATGTCCACGGGGGTGCTCAGGCAATCCAGAGGGTAGGGGGTGTCCCGGGGGTGGGAAGACTATCCACGAGGGTGGGCGGGGCTGTCCAGGGGGTACAAAGTGTCCAGGGGGTAGGGGGTGTCCATAGGGGGGGGGGGGTGTCTATGGGGTTGGTCGGGCTGTCCATGGGGGTGGTCGAGCTGTCCAGGGGGTAGGGGTGTCCAGGGGGTGGGCGTGCTGTCCCCGGGGGTGGTCTGGGCTGTCCAGGGGGGTACAAGGTGTCCAGGGGGTGGGGGGTGTTGTCCATAGGGGAGGGGCTGTCCAGGGGGTGGGTGGGCTATCCACGAGGGTGGTGGGGCTGTCAAGGGGTAGGGGGATGTTTAGGGGAGGGGCGAATTAGTCACAGAAAATCATCTAGTCAAGTGTTATTATTTATAGATAAAAAATAAAGATAATTCAACCTACCTAATCGCACATATATTCAGGCACAACAAATCAATAAACATCAAAGGTCAGAAATATCAGTCAAAAATGTAACAGATCAATTTCTCCCTCATCACCATTACTATCATCACCATCATCATAACCCTCATCCTCATCATCATCCCCATCATTTTCCACGCCCTCCTCCTCACCCTCGTACCCAGCCTCGACCTCCTCACCGCCCTCCTCCTCCACCTCATCCTCCTCCTCGCCCTCCTCACCCGCCTTAGCCTCCTCCTCCGCCTTGGCCTCCACCACACCATCAAATCGACCAACACCTGAAACTCCACCTATTTAACCCTATATAGGACAAATCTATGACATATATTCATCATAAGCAGTGTTGGCCTCTGGTGGAAGTGTTGGACGTAAAACTTCCATCAGTTTCATAAATGCACTGTTTTTCCTAGTAGACTGTTCTACCATATTTGTGGCCCTTTTTTCAAGATGTTCTACCTGTTCCATAACCTACTACAACTCTATGG
Source organism: Viscum album (assembly GCA_963277665.1). Lineage (NCBI taxonomy): Eukaryota > Viridiplantae > Streptophyta > Magnoliopsida > Santalales > Viscaceae > Viscum > Viscum album. The sequence goes on from OY728141.1 coordinate 1,070,965,757, forward strand.
GACTATAAATCGTACCTGAGGATGGCTAATACCTTATCAGAACTATACTCTTCCAGGGTCGGCAACGTACTCTACCAAGGTGCTCATCTCCCAACACCTGACGTAAGTGATCGTTTGGCCCAAAATTGTTAGGTTCCTTGGAATCAAGGGCCTATAAAGTGTCCTGTTACAAATATAAATAGATTATTAGGTTACAAAATAGAGATTAAAATTTTAAATCTACATGGTAAAAATTACATTCTGATGTCGAGTCGGTTCATTAATCGCACTTCCATCTTTCTTCTTTCAACACGAGCAAAATAGGTTTTCTCGAGGAACACGTCCTTTTTTATTAAATTTATACCTCTATAATGAAATTAGATGTAGGAAACCATAATTAAAAAAATTATATAAAAAACATTAATTTCACAACTAAATTTATATAACAACTTTATCAATCAAATACGTTATGCAGGAAGCAATAGAAAGTGAAAGTCATAAATAAAGTTTATAAATTGTCATACCTACTGCCTCTCATGATCTGACATCGTAGTACATCCTAATGTGTGGATGTATTTTTTAGAAAAAATGTTTTTTTTATTTCTTCTAGATAAATTCTAAATAAATTTAAATAATTAATATTAACAAAAAACAGGAAAATTTTCATTTAAATATCTCTAATTTGATTAATACCGTAAATTGTCTAGTCGTCGAATAAGTAATCATCAGTGGGTACTATTATAATGGAAATTCATCGACGACAAGGACCACCTCTAACTTTTTTCCCACTCTGGCATGCCATCTAGTGTACAACTAATTCTTATAAGCTCTCCAAAGCTTGCCTAAATCCTTTAGACGTGCTGGCTGTGCACCCTCACCATCGGGGAAATCAAACAGCAACTAACACCAAAATATTAATTCACATAAATAAAAAAATTAATATATTACATTAAATAAAACATATTTCTTTACCCATATCTCTTCCCAGGATTTATCCTTGACTTCATTTGGCAGCTGTCTCCATGAGAGCGAGCTGACAGAAATGATGTCGGAGTATTTGGAAATCATCGCCAAAAAACTCTGACATTTCTACCCTGATTTTTCAATCATCTGACTATCTTCATTGTACTCCACCATCAATTTCATGTAGCGGTTCCACACTGCATGAATATCTGTACACCCCCGCCCCCACCTCTTATCAGTAGATGTATCTATTATGAAAGAAAAACAAATACTTTATCAATACAAGTTATTATAAAAATAAATAATGGTGTAAAAATTTGTTAGTGTTTTACAAGTATACCAGTGGTAGTATGATCAATGGGCACCGCTAGATCCATAGAAACTGAAGGAACACCCTATACAGATCGAGTGGGTCCCAATTTATGCTCCGTAGGGACAAACAATGGAGAAGAAGGAAGTCGAAGAAGATGGAATATAAAAGCCCAGAGAGAAGGAAGCAAAAGTAAAAGAAGATGGAAAATATGACTGGCTGAATACTAGACGAGTAGTGGGAATCATCATCAGATATGTTACATAAGGGTGAGGAGGCTCAGATGTAAACAGTGGTGAAAAAATGGGAGTCCTAAATATCCTGTGTGTGTCTAAGGACACGCTAGGATCAGCAAGTGGGATGGATGGTATGTTAGTTGGAGGGGTAGGGTCTTATAGGGTATGCCGACTAGATCATCTAGCTCTCGTACATCCCCCCCCTCGTATGAACACCCTGAGTACTGGGACCAATACGGGGCTTCTCATTAAATATATTTCACCTAATAGATGGATCCTGCAAAAAATTTTAAAAAAAATTAATCACATGACATTATATATTATTTAAATTTATATATTAGAAATAATGTACTCACTATAGGAACTATTGGTGGAATGCCCAGCTCAGTCATGCGCCGATTCTTGTCCATAATCTATTTTCATTGCCTCTCTTTAATTGGTTTCATTTCCTGCATTTGAAAACAATTATGGAATTAAATATAAAAGGATAACTAATGTATTACCCAAAAAACAAAATAAATGAGTGGGAATAGGGGGATTCATGGATAATTTAACTAACCATTGTTTTAGGTAAGATTGAATAAATATATAATGAAGTCAATAAATAGTACAAGATGTAATAAAGAAATTTAATTTTTAATATGATGGTTATTTACTGAGTGTCATAAGTCTATTAAAATCATGGAACATTGATTCTACCAGATTCATAAGTGGTAAAGAAGTTGTAAAAATTAAGAAAAAATTTAATTTCTTTAGCTCAGGTAGATGATGTGGGTTTCAATACATGTTTTGTAGAAGAATACAAACCATCATGTTCATTACCTAGTAAAATGTTAAAGATATGTCTTAGATTAATACAAATTTTATACAAATCACAGTTGTAACATTGAAATGTTCACCAAGTAAGAAATGTTGGTTTCGTTGGTTTGAATACAATTCAATTCCAAATTAGAAAATGAAATTCAAATAAAATTTCAACCAATAAACATTGAAAATTTACATAAAGGTCAAGTTATATACAATATATTTTTAATCAATATTAAATTAATTTGAATAGTACCAACCTTAACCGCCCAAGTCGAGGTAAACGAAAAGAATTGAAAACATGAAAAGATGATTTTATATAGTTCCCACCACAACTTTAGGTTCACAGTCAACATTGAAAATTGAGCTATTAGAGTCATCCAAAGTAATAAAGGGATCATTTCTAATGGTAGTAGGGATGGTGTCAATTCCATCATAACCATCATAAAAAATATGTCTTGTAATTACTTCAATAATGACACGAAATTCAAGTCGAAGATGGTCTATGGGAAAAAAATTATTATAACATTGATGCCAACACATATGGTTCATCGGTAGAAAGAGTGAGAGTCATATCAATTACTAGAAATCCGTAATAATCAATAAATTTGCACTGTCTCATCATCAAACCAAACCACTAACATTTCATCAGTGTGACTTTTCCATGAGAATAATAATCAAATATTATAATTTTTTCAATGACTTTGTAATAACATACATTTTCAAATCGTGGTCTACTCTCTGATGCACTAGCATAACAGTCTGTTGTGGAAGTAACCATAACACCATAATGTTTTATTCTCATGTTGTTTCCTTTTTCAATGATGATAAATCTGTAACCATTGATAACAATTGATTTACAGTCACAAACCACGATATTAGGACCAAAAGAAAAAGTTGTTATTTTCTTAGAGACAGAGTCATTAGACAAACTAAATACCCAAAATTTCAATCAATATTAAACTTAATTAATTATTGTTTTAAATATTTTAAATAATGACATTATTACCTTCAATTTTAAACAAGAAGAAAATTACTTTCTATGCAAAGTCTCCCCCTTCTAAAAGATAAAGAACAATGCTTTCTATTTATCTTTGCTTTATGTTGCCTGTAGATAAAAATAGAAAGAGTTTAACATATATATATATATATATGATATAAATATACAATTTACATAAAAGGTGAAGTCATCAAACAATTCACAGTTGAAAAAAACAGTGCGATGTGCCATCTCACACTCTTCAAGTCTTATTGTCGTCAATGTATATGATCCAGGAATTCCTCTTTTTTGAGTAAGTGATGGAAAACTGGGGTCAATTATCTTATACTATTCTTCTTCATTTCTCATTGGTGTATTCTTTCTTGTAGTAAGATCAGACAAATACATAGAGCAGAAATCCATACATTCTTGATCCATGTAACCGTTCAAGATAGAACTTTTTGGATGATTCCTATTAAAAACATAAGACTTTAATCTGTTCATATTTCTTTCACATGGATACATCCAATGAAAATAAAGAGGTCCTCCATGAAGTATTTCAATTGAAATATGGGTAGTCAGATGAAACATTCATGTGAAAAATGATGGAGGAAATATTTTATCTAACTCACACAAAATTAATGGGGCATCTGCCAACATTTTTTGCAAAAAATACTTGGAAAAATTCTTAGCAAAAAAATATCTAAACAAATAGAAAACAAAATAACAGCCACCCTTACATTATTGGAAAAAATATGATGAATTTCTATTGGAATCAACTCATGCATAAGGACGTGATAATCATGAGTCTTCAAAGATTTTAGCTTCAACTATATTTTATGGACCAATTTGGATATGTTGCTTGAATAGCCCTCAAGAACATTAATAGTCTCTAGTACTTATAGAAATTTCTTTTTTTCTATAGGTGTCATCACATAAGAAGAACATGGAAGTTACTATTTATTTTCGCTGATACGCATAGGATGCAATTCCAGTCTGATGCCCCGATCCACCAAGTCACGCTGAGACCGTAAATCATCTTTTGTCTTTACCTTAAGATTTAAAAGAATTGAAATCAATATTTCACATATATTTTTTTCAATGTGCATTACGTATAGGAAATGATGTAACAAATTGGTTGACCAATAAGGAAAATCAAAGAAGATACTTCTCTTCTCCCATTTGTAACAGGTTTTAGTGGAAACATTCTTTCACTTTCCAGATTTTATTTGACCCTTCCCATATAAAAAACTAAAATCATTCCATTCATTAAGAACATCAGTTCTAGACATAAACCGAGGTGGATCATCGATCTCCATGGTATTTACAAATCTTTGACAATTATTTCTATATGGAGGGTCTATTGGAAAGAATCGTCGATGTCCCATAAAACTAAAACTACAATGATGTTTTAGTATTCTAGATCATTTATTCTTCATAAAAACTGGACATGATAGTTTTCCCATCATGCTCCATCCAAACATCATTGCATAATCTAGAAAATCATTGATCATCCACCTAAGCAAAACACACATCTGAAACATGTCTTTCGAACATGCATCGTATGTGCACACACCCACATCCCAATGAAGTTTAAACTCTTTTATTAAAGGATGCATGTATAAATCTATATCATTTCTGGGATCAGAATGGCTAAATATGAGTATACTCATTAAAGTGAAGGTTTTTTTCATACACCAGCATGGGGGAGGATTATAAATCTTTATAAAAATCAACCATGTGTTGTGTGGTGTAATAATCTTCTAAAATAGATTAAAACAGTCACATGAATGACCCAACCTCACATTACACACATCAGATACAAAATCAGGATATCAAGAATCAAATATCTGTCATGAAAATCCATCTACAGGGTGAACCAACACATCATTTGTCTTCTTTATCTTGGTATCATACCATCACAGTTTTATTGATATTTCATCATACATAAAAAGATTGTGGAGTATAGGGATCAATGTAAAGTGCCACATTTTTTTCTTTGGCATAGAAGATGTTGTTCCTTCAGCTTTTGGATTCCAGCAGGATGTTCCACATTTTATACAATCATTCTGTTAATCGTTTTCCTCCCAGAATAAACTGCAATCATTCAGGAAAGCATTAATTTTGTTTCTTGAAAATCCAAGTTCCTCAACTAACTTCCATGCCATATAGTGGTTTGAGGTAATATCTTAATCATCTAGAAGTAAGTCCTTCAAGAAAGTAAGAATGTAATTGATGGAAGTATTAGAAATACTATACATAGTTTTCCCATGAAACAATCGGATAAAGAATTCTATCTTTTTTCATTTTACCACATTGTTGATATACTAGAGTTGTGGTAGCACCATTCAATATTTTTACCCATACAACATCATCATTTTCATTTGATGCATCATGTGTGCTCATATCTAAATCATCATGGGTCGTAATCCTTTATTTTTCATGATGATGAATAAATGGAAAGTGGTCATATACCAAATTATCTGATCCAGTCCTCTCATTTGGATCTTCAGAAATTTAAGATGTAATTTTCTCCCAATTGTGATACTACATAGAGTAGTTTTCATAAAATTTTATTTGGTTATGTGGTATCTGACTTCTACATGGCTAAACCAAGGTCTTCCAACACACTTGTAATGAGGGAAATGTATGTGACCACTATCTAAAGCATAGTGAAATACAAAATCTAAAATGCTCTCAAAATTGTTTTGAAAATCGGTTGAGATCCAATCGGTTCCATTCATCCAACATCTATCCATTCTATAAAAAAATTTATAAGTCATTTCGTCAAAATAAATTCAGTAAGATTGAAATTTCATCGAAAATATATTTAAGTAAATGAAAATTTTTCACTTTATATGAAACCATAATTGACACACTAATCTATATGAGAATCATAATATAATAGAAAAAAATACGATATTTATAAATAAAATATCATTGAAGAACTATACATGAGTGTACAAGATCATGTACACTTGTGAAGGATAATTATTTAGGAGTTGACTAAATTTTAGATTAATGAAATTTTATATTTTAGTAGAAAGTTTGAGTGATCACATACATAGTCCCAGGGGGTGGCTGGGCTATCCATGGGGGTGGTGGGACTGTCCATGGGGTCAGGGTTGTCTAGGGGGTGGGGGGATTACTAGGGGTGGGGGCTATCTAGGGGGTACGAGGTGTCTAGGGGTGAGCAGGGGGTCTAGGGGGTGGGCAGGGCTGTTCAGGGGGAATGGGCTGTCCATGAGGGTGGGCAGGCTGTTCATGGGGTGGTGGGGTTGTCCAGGGGGTATGGGGTGTCCAGGGGGGTGGGCGGGCTATTCGGGGGGGGGGGGGGCTGTCCACTGGGGGTGGTCATGCAATCTATGGGGGTGGTAGGGCTGTCCAGTGGGGTCAGGGGTGTCAAGGGGATGGGTGGGGGGGTATTTCTAGGGGAGGGGGCTTCCGGGGGGATGGGGGACTCCGAGGGGTGGTGGTGGGTGTTCAGGGGGTGGGCGAGCTGTCCACGGGGGTGGGGGTTGTCCAGGGGTGTGGGAAGGCTGTCCACAGGGGTGGTGAGGCTGTCTAGGGGGGTCGAGCATGTCCAAGGGGTGGGGTGGGGGGAGGGGGGGTTCTTGGGGTGGGGGGCTGTCCAGGGGGTACGAGGTGTCTAGGGGTGGTAGGGCTATCCAGGGGGTGGCTGAGCTATCCAGTGGGTATAGGGTGTCTAGGAGGGTGGGCGGGCTGTCCACGAGGGGTGGTTGGGCTGTCCACAGTGGTGGCGGGCTGTCCAATGGGGTTGGGGTGTCTAAGGGGTGGGGGGGGGGGATTTCTAGCGATGGGGGGATGGGGTGTCCAGGTGGTGGTGGGAAAGTGTCTAGGGGGGTGGGCGGGCTGTCCACGGGGGTGGGGGGGCTGTCCATGGGGGTAGGGGGTGTCCAGGGGGTGGGCGAGCGTTCCACAGGGGTGGTGGGGTTGTCTAGGAGGTATTGGGGGTGTTCAGGGGTGTGGGGGGGGGGGGGCTTTCTAGGGGGTGGGGGTTGTCCAAGGGGTATGAGGTGTCCAGGGGGGTGGGTGGGATGTCCATGGGGCGGAGGGGCTGTCCAAGGTGTATAGGGTTGGTGGGCGGGCTATCCACGGGGGTGGGTGGGGTGGGGGTTTTCAGGGGGTATGATGTGTCCATGGGGTTGGGTGGGCTATCCAGGGGGGTGGTGGGGCTATCCAGGGGAGTTGAGGGTGTGCAAGGGGGTGGGGGGGATTTCTAGGGGGTGGGGGCTCTAGGGTGTACGAGGTGTCCAGGGGTGGGTGGATTGTCCAGGGGGTTGCGGGGTTGTCTAGGGGGTATGGGGTGGGTGGGTGGGCTTTCCAAGGGGGTGGCGGGGCTATCCAGGGGGTATAGGGTGTCATGGGGGTGGGCGGGCTATCCACGGGGGGGGGGGGGGGGGGGGGGTATTCATGGGAATGGAAGGGCTGTCCACAGGGGGGAAAGGATTTCCAGGGGGTGGGGGTGCCCAGGGGGGTTGTGCAAGGGGGTGGGGGCTGTCCAAGGGGTGGTGGTGTCCACCCCAGAACTAGGGTCATAAAATCCAATAATTATCCAATTATAGCATGATTTTAAGCCTATTATAGATGACCAAGAATATTATTGGTGTAAACCATAAATATCATACATATAAATCACAACACACCCAATTGTAAACACACCATCAAATATAATACCTAGATTGGATTTTATGAGCCATGTTTCTATGTGACACTACTCATAGGAGTATGGGCCTTTTTATATCATTAGGTGATATGGGGTTTTACAAATGTAAAATTTGAATGAGGTCAATATGGATATTGGATAAGAACCCATGTGCGATTTATTTTCAAAGATCACTTCTTGGAAGGATAAGAGTGTGTGATGGTATGGAACTTTAAGAAAAGTCTAAACATGTGAAAGAAACTATACATTGGTTATATTTGATTCATATTGTTTAGAGTATCAGAGGGGACAACCCACCCCCTCCCGGGAAAGCCCCCCGCTACACCCCTGCAACCCTCCTACCCCCCTGCACCCCCACCCAGATAACCCCCACCCCACCTGGACACCCCCACCACAACTGGATAGCCCACCCTCCTCTCTAGACAACCAACACCCCCTCCCCCACTCGGACATCCCACCCCCTCCCCCTTGGACAACCCACCTCCCTTGATAGCCCACACCCCCTCCACCACCTAGATAGCCCACCCACCACCACCCCTGGACAACCCACCCCTCCTTGAACAGCCCACACCCCCTTCCATTGAACCCCCCCCCCCCCCCCCGACACCCCTAGACAGCCCCCTTCCCACCTGGACAACCCATGCCACCCACTAGACAACCCCCCCTCCTTGGACAGTCCATACCCTACCCTACCTAGATACCCCCCCTGAACAACCCACCCCCTCCGTGGACAGCCCCCACCCTCTCCCCTACAGCCCCCACCTCAACAGCCCCCCACCTGGACAGCCACCCCCCCACCTGGACATCCCCCCCACCCCACTTGGATAAACCCCCCACCTAGATAGCCCACCCCCTCCCTGGACACCACACACCCCCTCCCCCATGCAGGCACCCCACCCTGACCACCCTGACCCCCCTGGACAACCCACTCCCCTCCTTGGGGTATCTTATACCCCCTTCCTCACACCCCTATAGCCCTTACCCCCCTGCAGCGCCTACCCCCTGGACAACCCACCCCACCTATACATTCCCCCACACCTGGAAAACCCCCTACCCCTCCTGCAACCCTATTAGGATATTTTTATTTAAAATAATTTTATTCATTAAGAAAACCAAACTATCATGCATTAGTAATTTCATTCCAAACCACCCATTCAAATTATCAAAACATAAAAAATTCAATTTATCAAAACATGAAAAATTAAATTTATCAAAACATGACAAATTAAATTTATAAGGCTCTATGGGTCACTTAGAAAATGTCATTGGAAAATGGGTAAATCAACTACATCGTTAATTTGAATTTAAAAATTGGGTCAGCCACTTAGGAGGTGCGGTGGGGTTTAAGAGTTGTGGTGGTGTCCAGGGGGGTTGTCTAAGGGGGTGGGATGGGGGGTGTCCAAGGGGGTGGAGGGTGTCCATGGGGGTGGTGTCTAGGGGTGGTGGGGTGTCTATTTGTGGTTGAGGCACTATGGGGGCTATTCATAGGGGGTTAAAGGTGTCCAAGGAGGGTGGGGGTGGGGGTGTCCAAGGGGGTGGGGGTGTCCAAGGGGGTGGGGGGGAAGGGGGTTGTCCAAAGGGTGGGGGTGTCCAGGGGGGTAGGGGGGAGGGGGGTGTCCAGGGGGGTCCAAGGGGGTGGGGATGTCTAGGGGGTGAGCTGTCTATGGGAGGTGAGGGGTTTCCAAGGAGGGTGGGGGTGGGGGTGTCCAGGGGGTGGGGGATGGAGATGTCCAATGGGTGGGGGTGTCCAGGGGGTGGGGGCTGTCTAGGGGGTGGGAGGTGTCTAGGGGGTGGGGGTGGGGGTGTTCACAATTCCGATCCATCATCCAACCAATGCTGAAATCCAAATCCAATTTTCAACTAAGATAAAGTTCAAAAAACAAAAAAAACCCTTGACGACCCTGAAATAAACAAACCCTTTACCATGTTTAATGTGTAGAACAAAAAAAATAAAACAAACCAAAGGGTTTGGTACTCCGAAGACATCAATAACTCTAATTTAGCCTAAATCAAAACGACAAATAGAAGAAAAGAGGAATAACACTAAAACTAAGGTGAGAATTACTAATTTCAAGTGTATAAATAAAAAAAATTTGATTGAAGAAGGATCTATGGCTAGAAGGAGTTTCCTGGATGAGAAGACTTCAGGAGGAGCTATGGATTAGGTCTGTAATCGGGCCGAGTGGGAGCTGGGGTGCTAGGTAATTAGGTGAAAACATTCCCAAAAGTTTTTAAAAACTTTTGGGAAAGCCTCTCTTTACCAATGATTTAGTTAAACAATTGTAATATTTTAGAGGAACTAAAGCTTTCCCAATGGGTTTTTGAAATTGTTTGTAAAGATTAAAATTATTAACATATTTTCCAACGGTTTGAGCAAACCGTTGGAAAATTTGGCTTTTTTATTGTATACCAATAGTTTCTTCAAACCATTGGTATATATTTATTGGTAAAACCACCAATTAAAATAGTGTATAGTTGGGGCTCATGAAAAATATCTATGGTCACACCAAAAAATAGTGAATATACTCTGGAAGTATCACATATTGAAGGATTTTTATCAGAGTAGTGAATTTATAGTAAGAAGAGTATCAATGTTAGAGAACATGGAGGACCCCTTGACTAAAGGCATATCTTAGTAAAATAATTATTATCATATGAGAGATAGAGGACTAAAAGTTATTAGCAGTTTTCTCTAGTGAACGTGGAAGTTTGTTGAAGTTGTTTCCCTAGAATAAACTTCTATGTAATTTATGATAACATGACATTTTATTTTTGAATATTAATAAACTCATTATCAAATCATGATTATTGTTCTTTTTAATATTGTATGTGATAATGTCTTAAGAGTAGTTGTCACACTAAAAGGTCATAACAGTTCCCCACTATGCTGAGAGCCAAGATGTTCTATGACACTACTCTTAAATATATGTTATATAGCTGTATGATATCATTTTATGGACACAAATGATATAGGATATCAAGGGTGGATACTCAAATGAATTTTAAGAACCTTATCATGCTTTAATCTCTTTGTAATATCAAGTGTAGGATATTAAGAGAACGAGACCCGTTAGTACGAAATCCAAATTTATATGTGACACTGTATGTTCCTATCTACAGACACGTGTATTGATATTTATACTCTAAGATTATTATTAATGAGTATTATGAGTCATGTAATTTTATGTATTGATGAAAACCATGATGATATATGTTCATGGTGAGGTAGGATACATTGGGTGCGTCACAAGTAATATTATGTTAATAAATAATGTGAGAAATGATTTTTCCCTTATGTATTTCAATAGAAGTTAATATCTTAGTCCCTTAGATGGAAATTATATATCCTAAATAAATCCATGTACATGGTTTTACATAAGAATGTTCAATTTCTGGGAAGTTTAAGAAAAAGACATTGAACACATAGGTTGATGACATCAGCATGAAACCTACTTGATAAGAGATATCACATTAATGAGACTATATTTTACAGTAAGAAACCATATTAGGTATTATGTAATTTTGGTATTAAATTATTATTTTATGGATGCCTTGGAATGTATCTAGATGATATCTTTGTACTTTAGTATCCTTAACCTAATTCCATTGAGAAAGGGACCCAAAGGGTCATAGAGTAAGTGTACCTAGAATATCAGTTAAATAATATATTATTTTTTATTATTTAACAAGTTGAATAAATTATATTTCCAAGCATGGTTAAATAATTATTCATGTATTCCTAATAACATATATCCCATCACTAGTTATTTGAGAGAATATTATATGAGTGGAATATTTAATAAATATTTATTTTCTATTTCATGAATATAATATTTATTTATTTATTGGTGAATAATAAAGTGATATTTATTTGTTAAATAAAAATTCATTTTCAAGGACTAATAAATTTGTTGGATGAATGGTGGACCGAGTTTTTATATTCGATGAAAAATAATATATATTGAATTTTATTTGATTAAATAATTTTTAATACAATTCTCATGTTAATCATATGTCAAGGAAATAATAATATATTCATTATTTTGAAATGGGTTTCACAAGGGATTAAATAAATATTAAAGGGAACATGTGAAAATACTTATTTCTAAATCCTAGTTTTATTTAAAACTAATTATATTATTTTCTAGAGGGCCAATTCATTTTTTGTGTATAATGAATCTGGATAATCCACTCAAGCCCTAGAGATCTCTCTTCTCTAAGAATGTTACAAAGAATGAAGAGAGGACTTCCTCCACCTGCAATTCTCAAGTATAGATAGATCATAAATAATTCTTGGAAGTGATTCCCATAGAGATCAAAGAGGAACGATAAAAGTGATAGGATCTACCGTACTAACAGTCCGAGATTCCTACGATGATGTTTGTAGGTTTTTGGAACTCGTGTTGATCGCTGCAAGAGGGAATCTACTCTTGAATTGAGAAAAGGTAAATCTACAATTAATTAAATTAATTTTAAATAATATGTGATGATTCTATGTTTGGTTCTTATTATTTATCCCTTGTTAGGTTTCTTTGATTCAATTCCATTGATTACATCATTCATCAACATTTAAATTTTATAATAATCTTTGGTCTTGACAAAAATAAAAGTTGGGTATGACCCATTGAACGCTTACTCTATGCCTGAAACCTTAATTTAGTACTCCCCTGTTATTCTATACTGTTGGGATCATTGGATGGTTGTAATAATCCAAAACAATTATTGGAACATCATATTTTGGGTCCTCATCATCCAGTTTTTACTTTCCTCATCATAATATGTAACATAATGTTATAAAAGGAAGTTCCTTTTCCCCAATGTGTTGGACTTTATATTACTTTTTAAAGTACTTTCCTCCATTTAATCCACTTGACACCATGCTTCTTTTTGATAATCATTGAGATTGATCATAATATTCCTCTTCAATATTATTTTTGGTGAAACTAGCTAAAAATTTCCATTATGACCCTAAATGAAACAATTAAAAGGAATTTTTCCAATGTGTTTGCCTTTGCATAATTACATTATTTTTTGAAAATAATGATATAAATTCATTTAAATGATTGGAATCATATTCTACACTGGTTTCCTACTCAAAATATTTATTAGGCTCAAAATATTTCAATAAATTTGAAACTATGAATGTTTCCCCATATTTTTTTCTCTTTATGGTTGACGATCTCATAATATCATAAAAAATATAGGAATTATTGAGTTTATTAATAGTACACTCATATAAGTCATGATATTCTAGGGAATATATATTTGCATCAAATTTATCTAGGAGAATCTTCATCATTTTTTTCACTACTATGGAATCCTCAAGAATTTACCCATAGCTTTCAATAATGATTACAATTTTGTTTACTAACTCATTTTATTCTATTATAAGATCCTCAAATTGACCCCGAAGTGTTTGAATCCTTGATGATTTAAACTTTATGTCTCCCTTATGATTATCATGATGTTTCCTTTAAATTATATTCACTATTTTTATGCCCATAACTCATTAAACCCCTTATTTAAGTGGGATAAAAGTAACAAATTATATACTCTTACATAAACATTAATATTATTCCTACCAAGAAAAGTATAGTTTTTCCTGAATTTGGGAATTTTTACACAATTATTTGTGATTTTAAGAACATTCAATCTATGATAAATAAAATACATATCCTTCATATACTTCTTTATATGAAATCCCTTACCATAAATCATGGTAAATACTTTTTTTATAGTGTTCATGATTTCCATATTTATATTTGATGAATGATTTTATCAATAAAGTATAAAATCAGAATTTTGGTAAAATACTTGCAACCACTATGATAATAATTCACAAGAGCATCTTGTTAATATACCAAAATGATATAATTGAATCTTCCTTTGATATTATGTGAAATGCCTAGGTGAGTGTATACCACTGCTAAGAGGGATGGGAGTGAAAAAATATTTACCAAAACATTAACTGTAAAAATAATTTTCCCATTAAAAATTAGTTATATTGGTTAAAAAAATGAAATTATGTGATGTTGAGGGATTGAGAAATAAATATTAAACATTAAATAAGGGATTTTACAAGTTAACATACTCTTTTTATTAAGTGTATAATCCCTAGTGAGGAACCATTATAATCTTGTTACACATATTCTTATCTTATTACCAGTAAGAAATGGAATAGAGCCATATTATGGTCTTATAGTCCAATTAAAATAAATAAATACATGCATAAAAAAGTTAATCAATCTCCAATTCTTTACCTTAAATGACTCTAAAATTTGGATCAAATGTGAACACTTTTCCTTCTTATCCATCCCAACTAAAATATCCTTAGATTGCTCTATGGAATGGAAATTTAGCTATCTAAATGTTTCATCACTATTTCATAATTTTTTTTGTGTGAGTCATCTAATATTAATATAATTATCAAATATTGTAATGTGTCCCTATTGAATTTGCCGTAATCTTCATATCGACAATACTGAATTTATTTCACTCAAAAGATCAAAAAATATCACTCCACTTATTGAAACATAACTAGACACATTATTGCATATAATTTATAACTGTTGATATATTTAAAATACATATGGAAATTTGGAATCCTATATTCTATCATGATGTCCTCCATATTCTTAGAAAGTGATGCACTAACTTTTGATAGTCACTAAGACAAGAGGTCATTGAAATTATTAAAAATTAAATTTACAAAACCTTTCCAAAACTTGTATAATAGTGAGTAGGTTCGAACCATAATTAAATAATATATTGTACAAACATGAAATGAAAAAAATAAAAAAACAAAAAAACACTCAAAACATGATTAACATAGTTGGAGAATTTAGATGTAAAAATGTGAAGTGTGAATCATAGAAGAAATGGGTCAAAAATAAAAGAGACAAACATGAATAAACTATGAAGGAATGTTGTCATGGAATAAATATTGATGAATTAGGGAACTATATTTATCTGAATTTATAAAAATTATTTATATTTAGGCTCAATGTGATTCATAGTTGATCCAAAATAGTGAAAAAATGTTTAATATCCAAACTTTCACTTGGCTACCAAATGTGACCAAATATTTCTCTTGATAAAGAATTGATTGTCGCCCATAATTTGGAGAAATGATTATTCAAAAATAAAAAATATAAGAATCAACCATAAATAGATTAGATACTTTAATCAATAATTTTTGGGGAACATTTTTCACTATTTATCACTCTTTGGTTGATGGAAAAATAGAGAAAAGATACTCATGAGGATTGTAAAAAAGAATGTCTGACTAGAGAATTTCACACTATAACTTTCTAGGAAGTTCCCGCCTTAGTATATCAATATTTTGGTGAAAAATAATTATTGTTTTTCCATAATAAAACCATATTATTTAATTCACACGTATCAGTACATCATTATAGGACACTATAAACTAAATTGAAAGAGGAAAACCCAAAAGGAGAAGTTGAAAATCATGAAGAATAATCGCGCAAATAGTAAAAATAATAAAATCATTCCCAATGGAATTCCCTAAGATAATTAACTACACATGTTCATAGTAATTAAAAAAATTATATTTTTAAAATATATCTAAAAAATAGAAAATAATAAAGAAAGTGAAAAAATGGGGGAAGATGGATATTCACTATCAAGCTCGATACGCTTCCCCATTTCCAATTCCATATGAACCGATACCTTTACAACTACCAAATACTATAGTATAGTCTCTTTATATCCCTAAGAATGTTTATTTGAGATTCCTTGAATATTTCTTTGGGATTCACTTTTAAATAAGTCTACCACACCAACTTAGAAAACTAAAATCATGTGTGGTTCATCATGGAATCGATATGGGTGTCCTCTTCTCATTTGATAACTACTATTCTTAAGAAAATTTAGTTTTCATTCTTAAAAAAACACGTGTTAGTTAATTTCTATACACTCCTTATAGATCTAGTCTATTGAAAAAATATTCCAAAAAAATTAATAATCCCTACTAATAATAGAACTCGGCTTTATCACTTCACCGACCATTGGTTTTCCACAAATATTGGTTTCCCCTTCAAGAAAGTGGAAAACGTGGACCATAAAGATCACACCTAGAAGTATAGACTAGAGTAACCTCCTAATATGTAGAACATTTACACAAAATATCTTCTCTATTCATTCATGCTTGAACATCAATAATAAAATGGGAAAACATGGCCGACCTCAACTTCTCTCTCCTCCAATATTGGTACAAGAACACAATCGGTAAAATATACCAATTACATATATAAAATTAGTAAAGGACTTGGTGAGAACTAACTTATACCCTTGAATCCATATTATTTAGGAACAATGGGCCCCAACCATCCTAATTCCTAGAATCTACAAACACGAAAAATCCGGTGAACATGGGTTTTCATCTTTAATCCAAGCCTAATTATCCAACTAACTATTAGATACAGCTTCATCCTGTTTTGAGTTCAAAGAAGAAGATGTCACTTATACATGAGATCATCGAACATTAATTTTATTTCCTTATTACAATTTGAATCAATCATGGTTCATCATAATCCTCCATCACTTAGTGCTCAAACCAGTAGAAAATGGGAATCAAGATTTCATTAGGAGATATTGAATTTTTCATCTTCATTCAACCACATATTGGTATTAAATAGGTGTTGACCATCTTTGATAAAAATCAACCTTCTTATCCTCATTCAAAACTTATCTCATATTCAACAGATCATGACATAAGTTTTTATTCATAGTTGGTTGAGTCTATGGTCTTAGATGGAATTAATTGCATCCTTGCATCATGTAAGTTCTGAAAAATATCAATCATCTTCATTTGATCCTTAACCAAGATCCTATTGGATTTAATATGATTCCCATTCTTCCAAATTCTTTTCTTGAGCCTCATTTTTAGTTCATTATTATAATGAGCTTTGATGATGATGATATTGGAAAATGATGAAGAAATATTGAAGTGCGTAGAAATATTTATCTTACATGGATTAGGTATCAAACATGTTTTTGAATTATAATGTGCTATTTAAATTATGAGAATGGTATCTTATGATATTTTTTCTACATTGACTCATACATGATTTGTTTTAATTGATAAAAAACAACTACATTCACTCATACATAGTATTTTCTGATTCTGTACAAAAAATCAATAATTGTATATATTTATTAATAAATAAAAAAATAATTAAATGCATAAAATTATAAAAAAAATCATATTGAACATTAAGTAATGAAATTTAACATTTAAAATTTTAATATGTTAAAAAAATATATATTAAAAATACATATATGAAAATTTAGAAATATAAATTCTAAAACCACAATAATACAAAATACTTAATAAAATTATTTATATTAAAGATTCACAAAAAATAAACCAAAATATTGTTTCCTAAAAGATGATAATTAATTAAAAGAAACTATGAATAGATTATTACAGAAATCAAATATTTTCAAAAAAATGTTAAATGAATTTTATTTTTAACATAAAAGATAAAGATTCAAAATATCAATAGTTAAAGAACAATTTATCATAAAAACTCAAGAATACATAAAAATAGATATAGAAAACTTGACCTATTATAAATACATATCAAATTACCCCACACTTAAAATATTTATTATCCTAAAACAATTAGTTATATATATTTAGTTAAATGAAATTAGTCTTAAAAATGAATTAATTATAGTGTTAACCAAGAGGTTATTTTCAAAAATATTTTCCGCTATATAATTTCTCAAGTATCTATGAGTGTTCTCTCAAGAAGAAAAGGGTCGAAAAAATATGGGTTCTGATTTTACAATGATAATTGAATTTCCAAATTTTGAAAGGATTTAATCCAAATTGTCTTTTAATTAAATTTTCCCTTCAAGATTATCATTTTCTCTTTGGATAACAACACAAATAATTTAGCATTCAACATAATGAGACACAACTACAGGATGAGTGAGTTTTATAATTACAGTAGTACATAATTAACTCATGAAAACATTTTATCATAAAATAAAAAGTTCAATGAGGATTTGGAGTTTATTTTTAATCAATTTTAATATAAATTTTATTAGTTTAATTCCAATTAAGAATCAAAATTTCAATTAAAATTGTAAAAACAATTCCCAAACATTATCTAAGTATAAGTATTTTGAAGAGAAAAAAAATAAAGGTGTAACCCTACTAAGCCCATAGAGAAATAAAAATGAATAATCCTATCAAGGTGGAAATATAGTCTCAAATCCTAAGAAAATTTTTCAATGACATAGTGTGAAATATTTTATGTCGCGAGATTTTAGTATTAATTTTTATTTAAATAAATACCATTTTAATAGCTTGCTCCACATACAGTACCGAACTAAAAGAATACATGAAATATTATATGAAAATTATTAAGATTATTATAAAATGAATAAAAATTGTAGTAAATAAAAATATAATAAAAATTTAAAAAATATTACCTTTAGAGGATAAATTATTAATATGTTTTAATGTTAAAATATGATTTTTAATCATATAATTGTTTTTTAATGTATTTTGTATTCTGTCCATGTAAATTGAATTGACCACATATAAAAAATAATTATGATAATAAGTAATATTTCAATATATCAATTAATATATTAACATTTATTAGTAATTTATATGAAATATGATTCAGAACACATAAAGTTTAAAAGGCGCTTTTTCTCTAAAAAAGTTTTTGTTTTTATGTTTTATTTTCATATAAAAGAAAAATTCAAAATTCATTGAATTTTAATTTGATTGAATTAAAATAATTTTTTGATTCATCATTTAAATATTAGATTAATATGAATCTTTATGATTTTTTTGAAATGATTATTTAGGTGGATATTATAAAATAACATTTTTATAAATATAATGAATTTTCTAAGTTTATATGATATAATCAGGACTTAAATATTTATGAAACCTTGGTTCTACTAAATACACTTCTTATAATCGTAATTAAACATTTAAAAATATTAATATTAATTTCAAAAACCTTTATTTTAAAATATATGGCATAAGTTATATTTTTTCATTCCAAAAATATTTTATACGTTATAATTTTTTAAAAAAATCAATTTTTATCACTTCAAAAATATATTATTTTTAAATTTTTTTCAAATTTGGAATCATAATATTTAATTAATTTAATAATGTTAATTTTTTTAGTTATATAAATAAGTTACCAAGTTTTAAAAAAGTGTTACAGTGGTTAAAGTTAATTTTGGTAAATACATAAAGCTATGGCCTAAATCGATGAAACCATATCTCTAAATGAGTTGTTTAAAGGAGGATCTACCCATATTCATCCAATATCCATTATGTATAATTTTTAAACCAAATTCTAGGAATTGTGAATTTTCCTTTTATATTATTACAAAAATTCCACTCTCCTCAATTATAAAAGGAGAATTCTATAACCCCTTTTACATACACTCTAAAATTTTAATTAATAGTTAATATATACCTTTTTTACTTATTATAGACTAAAATAACACCTTTTTTATCACATTGTATAATAGCCCATAATTTTCATACATAGTTACTACATCTTAATAAAAGAATATTCATTACATAACAGAAAAAAAACTACACCAGAACCGTATAGGTTTAGTGTCTTTGGAAAATGGGAAACAAAAACAACTGATTCCTAAAACATCTACATCATCTTTTACTTATTCCTTCATAACTAGAACCCTTTTTGATACATCATAGTTAATAACTTTCTACAAATCTTGGGGAAAAACATAAGAAAGCGGTGAGCTCAGATGCCCAATAAGGGTAAATCAACAGAGATAACATAATCATAAGATAATAAGAACATGAATATAACATTATAAAATTATATATTGTATATTAAAGATAATTCCATCATTTCATGGAATAAATCATGAGATTTAATAAAGAATTAGAGAAAATATTCCATGAGAGCATAACATAACAAATGAAATTGTGTCATACAAATAAGAATAGATATTCATTTCCATATTAGTTTAGTATCATTATCAAGACCATCATAGTAGAAAAATTCCCTTAGTTGAATTCACTCCTCAATCCAGCCCTGTAATATTGAACTAGTTTACTATCTATTCTAGTCCAGTATATATCATGAGGTATAAATATTTACCTAATGCATTGGAGGGTGATATTGGTCCCACCCATTATATAATGAAAACCATACATATGTGTACCACAAGAACATAAATTATTCATGATATCATAACCCATGAAATGAAATTGGTTTCATAAACATCATTCAATCATAACATAACCCATGGAAAAGAAATGGGTTTCATAAATACCATTCTATAATAAACATAATAAACCATATAAATAATAGGAATAATATCATAGAAAAACATCCTCTTTAAAGATTAAATAACATCAAATAATGTTACCGTAAATAGAAAATAAATTTTAGAGATCATTTAAAACTAATTCTTGAGGAAAATATCATTTTTAATTAAAAAAATATATTCCAACCTTAAAATTTCACGACCATTTTAAAAGAAAAAAATTTATTTGAAAACAATGTTTTAAGAATTTAAGGGAAGTAAAATGGCACTAAGGCATCATGGAAGAAGAAAAATATATTCATGCCTTATAATTTAAAAAAACATTCCTCTTGTATGTTTGCTGGAATATTCAAAATAGTACCTCATTAGGAAAATGACAAAAAAATTCCTTTAAAAACATTTAGTAAAAAATCATGGAATGGTAAAAATGAATTTAAAAATAGGTTAAGAATATTAAATATATTTTTGAGAATAATTTTAAGAAACATGGATATGAATGATAAATATTTCTTAATAATTACTTATGCATAAAAAATCCCAAATAATAATGAGATTGTGAAATTAACCCTTACCACAAGTCGAATTTTCTTCATGTGTATATTAAATTATTATATAATGGTTTAAATAATGTTATTAAGTAATTAAATAACCAAATTTATGTTTATGATATCACATATTATCCTCTTATATCATCTTACCTCCCATTTATTAATAATAGTTAATTTTTACTCTTCTTTTGGGTGTTAACTACTTCATTTTTCTTATGCATGTTTTTTATAAGTCCAAGTTCTTATGAATAGAATATAGTTAAATAATTTAAATAATTATATTAATATATATATATCATATATATATCATATTTATTCATTACATAAATTTATATTATCATTATTTAATAGTGAATATGAAAAATGAATCACATCACATCGTGGAGATGGTAGACCATACATACGCACGAGCAATGGTATAATTTCCTTAATAGTGAAATTATAAGGGATATGATGTTGTATATATTTTTTCATAATGAATATCATGTTATAATTATTATAAAATTCTATTATTTCCATCATTATACCCATTCAAATAAATTGGTGGTGAAAAACATATTACACCACAACATGGAGACAGTAAGCTATACGTACACACGCGTAGTGATTTTGTCTTTTATAGGATGGATACAATATCGAATATTGGTGCTCTATAATAATAATAACATCTAATAATATAGGTGATTAAATATTTATTACATTATATTAGCAACAACACATGAAGCAAAAGTAGAAGAATAAATAATCACGAAGGAGTCGGTAAATACGATTACCTCTTCCTTAGAAATATTCCTTTAGATATCATCTTAGGGATATTTGGATTGGTGTTTTGAGAATAAAAAAAATATATAGAATGTTTCTAGGGAATTTGAGAATATAAGTTTTCATGGGATGGATGATATTTAAGTCTAAATGTGGCATGAAGAAGTGAGGGAGGATGTATACTTTTATAATTGAGGTGGGGGGAACTTTTGGAATTTCTCAAAATACTAATTTATATTAAAGTAGATCTCAATTCAAATAACTAAAAAAATAAATTTTTTATAATTTAATATTATATAAATTTTTAATATCATCAACCAATTTATTTTTAGAAATATTGGATTTTATTTTAAACTTTATCATTTTGATTAACCCTTAGTTAACTAATTTTAAATTTAACTCAAGTAACAAATATTTTATTATTAAAAGTTTTAATTTTTATTAGACGATGTTAATGAAACCATAAATGAAACATTTATTAAATTTTAGACCATATTATAATGATTTTATAATTTTAAATATATTCTATTATTTTAAAATAATTTTATCAAATAATATTTTGAGAAAATATCATTATGGTCAATCTTCACACTATTAATTACTTGGACTTTTAAAAATATCAAGATAAAAAATTAAATTAGAAGAAAATTTATTACATACATAAGAGGTCAATTTAATCTATTAAATTCATTTATCACATTAATTATCTAAAAATATATTTATTTTAATATTTTTACTAAAATTAATTTGATATTTCCATTAATAAAATAATTACTACTTCAGTGTTGTGTAATTATTTAATATACTTATTTGTTTACTAAAAATTTTAAAAATAAAATTTAATTAGGAATATAAATATTTTAAATTTAATAATAATTTTTATAGTATAATATATCATTCATTTAACCCTATATTTAAAATGATATAGTATTTAAAACTTGAATGTGATGTATTTAAATTTTCAATAAATAAAATATTATAAAATCATAATCACATCTAAGTGGCACAAAAAGTAAAAAATAAATTTATATAATTAAAATATATTTATTAAGTTAAAAATTTACACAAATATTCTTTCCTAAAATACTTTTCCCCATTAGGAAATATAAAGGATATTTAAGACAGAGAGTTATATTTTCTATCTATCTTTGATTTAGATATTATAGAAGACATTTTCATAGAAAATTATCCATTAAATAACTTTATTTTGATCCTCATATGTTAAGGGTATAAATATATGAATCCAATAAAATTTTTTCATATGTTAGAGTAATATTATAATCTTTGTATCATCATTTTTAACCTAAATTAACTAATTTTCTCTTTACTGTGGTAACAAAATTTACCAATGTTACTGTTCATATTGGAAAAAAATAAAAGGGAACTATTAAATAAATTTGGAACTTTTGAATGAAAAATTAGAATCCATTTTTAAAATTCCCAAAGACATAAGATTTTTAATATAATTTAAAATAAAACTGGTAAACTACTATGAAAAACAATTTTTGGAAAAATTCCCTTCTAATATAAAATGTTTTTATAATAAATACATGTATAAAATCCTTTAAAAAACACTATTATATTATTTTGAATTAAAATAAAGTAATTATAATATAAAACTAATCCAAAACATAATTTTAACTTCTAAATACTTCATAAGAAAACACAATTTTCAATAAAATTCAATATTTTCACTATTCCATAATAAACTAAATGTCTTCATGAAAATTTTAAAAAATAATTATAATATATTTTTTCAATTATGAATTCAAAAATTAAATTAATTTTTTCCAATCAATTTTCTATAACATTGAAGTATTTGTATCCACCCATAAAAAAAGATAAAATCATTTATGAAGAAAATATATTTTTAGGAATAAAGTGATTTTACTATTAATAAATTTATATTGAGTTGGTCCTTTGTATTCATTTAATAAATTAGTTTTTTATATTTATTCCCATAAAATTAATTGCTTGGTTATAATGGTCATTTTAAACTAATGATGTCTCATGGTTTGTCTAAACTCATGGTTGCATGCAACACAAGATATTGATGAATTAATTTTTTTAAAGAGGAATATTTATTAAAATATCAAGGTGTCACACCTTTATTGAAGTAAAATCCCTAAATCCGTTATTTCCAAGATTACCTCTAAGATATGGGTCATCATGTGTACTAGTCACTTCTTAACCTTTTTATTCTTCTCTATATTTATCATCCAAATACATTTATACCATTATAATATAACACCAATATTATTAATATACTAAAATGTTGTTATGTTAATTTTATAACTAGATTTTACCCCTACCTTAGAAAAATTATAACATCAATAATTCCTACGTGTATACTACCTCTTCCACGAAGTAATGTATTTCATTCTTTACAAGAGTGGTACATGGTTAGTTCTAAAAGTGTATTTAATGAAAAATATTATATTTATAAAATGTTTATAATTCTGAAAATATAAACCATTTTATTTATTTATTTCATTCAATGTAAAACAAAAACATTATCTGTGTGTCCGGTAGGAGTACTACCTCCGTGGAATGACATATTTCTTTTTTCCATGACCACAATACCTAGATGATTCTACAAATTTATATAATAAATTAAAATGATGTTTATGAAATTATTAATCCTCTATAATGTTTTTATTAATATTTAAAATCTTAGTTTTACCACCCTAATGTTTTAAAAAAATTAATCTATGCTCGGTATCATACAAGACAAGTAATACTGTGCTTAAATGAATCATGAAATAATATTATTTTAAATATGACTGTTATAACAAAGCCATTACATTGGATATTATGAATAAAACTAACTAATTTATAATATATATATAAATTTTCTACTGAGTATAAATTTATTTATAATTCTTTAGTAAATAATTAATAATTTTTTTCATAATGTCGTTTTATTCATCAAAATAGTTTTCCTTAAAAAATGATTTTTATTTTTTTATGAGAAAATATTATAATGAATTTTTTGAACTTTTAGAAAATATATAAGATAAAATCAACATAATTTATTAAATAATCATATAAAAATTGACTTAGTATGATTTTTTTATTTTTCAAAACATATTGATTTTTTAGTGAATAGTGAATAATACTGATTTTTTAATATCTCATTTCTATTAAGTAATTTTAAAATCCCATTATTTTGTAAATATGATTTATATTATTATAAGAATTATTTATTGATATTTAATCCACTAAATTACATTTTAATCATATTTATATTGTATTTAAGTATAGGTTTATTTTTGAATTTGAAATGAGTTTTTTTAATTATTTCAATGGGCATAATGTTTATCCATTTTAATTAATTAAAACGAAACCTAAAGTGGAATGTTTTAAACAAAATATATAAATTATATATTAAAAATATTATTTGTACTTCATACAATGTTTATTACTAGTTATAGAGTTAATATAATATTGTCTTATACTTGATGAATACATTTATTGAAAAATCAATTTTTCCTCACATTTGTTGATTTCATTTTAAATTAAATTCTACAAAATATATAAATTTAATTTAGTAAAATGTATTAAATATTTTGAATCCAAATAATTTACATTATCCGATAAGACTAACTTAATTTTTTATTTTAATTAACAATGAAAATAGTAAAAATCGTTTATTATGGTTAAGGTTAAAGCGGGTTTACTGGGGGTTAAACTAAAAAGATAAGGGTTGAAATGGCCTAAAACATATTTAAAATATATTATATGTAAATATTGATAAATTATATTTATTAATAATCTATAAAGGTATATTTTGGATCCTTTTTTCTTGTGAAAATCATGTGTATCACTTTTTATTTTCAAAAATTACAAGTAAGCTACTCTCCTAACTTATAAAAGCCTACTACTACACTCTTAAATTAACACCTTAAAAACATTGTATTTCAGCCAGTAACTTAAAAAATACCTTAATTAATTCCTTAAATACATCTTAGAATTATTTTTTTATCATAAAACCATCCTAAAAAGGTTTTTGGTGCTAACCTAAAGCGGTTTTCCAAAGAAGTGGTATCATGCTTAACCAATTTTTTTTATTTTATTTATTCTTACACATCATTCAAATATTCATAAATTATTTTGATAAAAAACTAGTATTTAAAATATACTAATATGTTTTTTTAAATTATATAACCTAAATCTTCCTCTTTCATCAAATAGTAAATGAAACCATTATTCATGTGTACGGTAGACTACTATCTTGTGAAACATTGTAATTCATTTTTCCTCATTGCCTCTCACGTCTTGTTTTAATGATGGATTTAGTATATATATATATTATTTTTATTTTTATTTCACTTATTTAATTATGATATCACATATAACTTATTACTTTCTATTCCTTAGGGGATACAATTACATCGCTCGTGTGTATAGTAGACTAGCGCTTCACGAAGCAATGTGATTCATTTTTTTACTAATGATTTCAGGGAAGTTAATAAGGATAGTTTTAATGAATATATGATGTATATATGAAATAATTATGATATTAATGACATATTTATAATTCATAAAATTTAATATATCACCTTATTTCTTACCTTCCCACTCACTGGAAAATGATAATGTCGTTCGTGTGTACATTAGAACTACTGCATCAATGAAGTGATGTGATTATTTTTTTCATCACAAAATTACATAAATGAAATATATGGGTATATTTAAAGAACTAATATGGAATTTATTATATTATTATCATTATTTTAAGTTAAAATAATACATACATTCTTTCCATAATGATCGTTGAAAAATGGAAACGTCAATCACGTGTACGTACAACCTACTATCTCCATTGTAATGTTGTTCATTTTCCACAAACATATTTAATGATTAGTTCTAAAATTATAATTTAAATATAAATTTTTTTATTAATTCACTGTTATTATTCATTAAATTTTTTCATAATGACCAATTTAACTATAGTCAACCTATTGAAGTCATTTTTGAAACATAAGATGAATATTGTCAAAACATCCAACATAAACTTAATTGATGATGTAATCATATATTACTTGGTAATAAGTGAAATAAAATGAATAATAAGAATGAACAATATTATTAATAAAGAAAATAATTAATGAAAATTTTATGTTTTAGGAAGATAAAGAACATATGTGATGTGTTAGACTCATAGTAGAGGACTCCGTCTCAATATCCTTTCCTTGAGGAATATTTTTATGTTATGTACCTATATTATTTTATTAGGTATATATATAGCACCACAGACATATTATTTCATTAATTTTTCTATTATAATTATATTTTGCGATTTTAATAATGTCATTCTTTCATGGGGTTTATGATTCATATGATTCAAAAGTGGTAAGGAACTTTATTTTAAAAAATATTATTTTAAAAGTTTATTTTTCAAATATTTTTCTTCCATGTACATATTTTTAAATTTTTTCCTGGATTTTTTTATTCGGTAATAATGATTTTATAAAGGAAATTTAATTTTTCATTTGAATTTATTTATATTTTTTTCAAAAAGGAATCTTTTTACCTATTGTATACAATTTTTTTTGAAAAAAAGGAAAAGGAGGAATGTTCTAATTTATTGTATATGGTGATAATGACTTTTCCCACCACAATAAATATTATATTATTTTTTGATTACATTATAAAAATTTCAGATGTATTCAAAGATAAAATCTATTTTTCGTTTTTATGTGAATTTTGTTATTGAAAATGAGTTTTTAAAAGAACAGGGTATTTCAATATCTGAAAGAGTATTGAAAATGTGTTCAAAAGTGTTTTTCAAAGGGATTTATTATGAAAAGGTGAAAGAATAATTTTTTAATAATGATATAATTCTTGAACACTATATGAAAAATGGGTGAGCCCTATACAACTTATACGATGGGTTGAGCCGCATTATAGCTAATGAGTGAGCCTTATATAACTTATATGAAGGGTTGCACCCCATTACAGCTCTTAAAAAATAGGTGATCCCGATATAGATTATACAAGGTTGATCCCATTATAACTCTCTAATTTATTGGATAATGATTATGATCTCTAGATAATTATATTGAAATTCATCAATATGATTATTCTAATTTAAAGGGTTTCAAATGTTTTTAAGAATATGATTTTGTATGATGCAATTGATGCCCACTAGATGGAAAATAGTTGAATAAAAAAGGAATAAGTACCCGAATATGGTAATTATGTCCCTAAAATAGGAAAGGAAGAAGAGGATGGTGGATACTAGAGGATCACATGATCCAATAAAAGAATCACGATCATGTTACCATTTCAAGGTCCGGTGAAGGCTCTACACATGACACATAACCCATGGGAAGTCCCACAAAGCCCCCTTAAAAACATTCATGCTCTTATGAAGGTTCCCATACAACTTATGGTTTCACGGTGATAGCTAAATTAGTACCACCAGGCCAGGTGGGTTTTCATTGGAAAGTGACTAAACAACCACTAGAAATCCCTTTAAAATTAGGTGGGATAATAATCAAAGGTACAAACCCACAATGTTCATGAAGCTCAAATGACATATCATGAATGGGAAGAATAAATTCCTATTGTGACATCTAGGAAAACTCAAAATACCTATAAAACATTGTAGGATAAGTAGAATGAGATAATGAGGAGGAGGTGAGAGGTGTTTTCAGTCACTGAAAGACATATGGCGCATGCCCCGGGTAATCCGTGAGATGTCGCATGACCTTAGCTTCATGTCTGCCTCATCTCATGGGAGCCATTTGGCTTGTTAACCCCATCACATGGAATTCCTCAGGCATGTCCAAGAATCCCTTTTGGCACTCTGTGGACTTTTGGATAGACCTATCTTCTATATTATTGCACATTCTCTAAACGAACCAGATTGGTCACATATAAAATTACTAAAAAATTGGATAAAAATCCCACAAATTACTCATTAAAACTCTCATAATCCCTAAACTTGATAAAATAAAATAAATAAGATAGAGAAGGTGGATTTGAGAGGTGTTTCTGATCATTTAAGGACATGTGATACACCCCAATTGACTCACAAGAAGTCATGATTCTTTAGTGACATGTCTGCATCACCTCGCGAGAGTCCTTGGGATTTTAATTCATTCCATGTAAAGCATCCTAGGTAAATACACAATTCTCTAAGGATGAACAAATAGAAATGTCTAAGGAATTCTTTCACACCCCCATATGACACATATCGGTCACATGATGCATCTAAAAAATGTAGAAGAAATAATCTTAACAACACACATTCAATCTCGCATAACTCCCAACCTTTGTCATATAAAACAAAGGGGACTGAAATGGAGGAGTTGAGAGGTGTTGGCAATTTCTAAAAGGCATGTGATGCACCCAAATCATCCATAAAGAAGTCCTGTGAGATCCCAGGAAAAACAATCCTTATCCCGTGAGACCCCGAGATAAGTCACTTGAAGTCTTATGAATGCATTCAAATAGGCACTTAGATCTTGATAAGATCCTTGTACGTGTAATCTTGAAAATATAGAAGTCCTTTAATACATACGCTTGATCAAAAAAGTCCCCACTAATTGAATATAATCAAATAAATGGATATTTTCTAGAAGAGACTCGTGATCACTGAAAATTAGGCAAAACACTCTGAGTGGTCCATGATAGAGACTCACAAAGATGTGTAGCGCTATAACCCTTCACCAATTCCAGCCTGGATTCAGGCTATATATTCCACAAAAAGCATCAAAAAATAGTGGTGGTGATGCCTATAAATTTTCCACTCTAACATGAAGAGTGGGTTGTACTTTGAGACTCTGGATGCTTCGACTATGGACGATTCGACTCTCGGCCTCTGTAGATTTCATAGAGAAACTGATCATGTGATCAGAAACAATCCATCATGTAATACACCATGGGATAGTAAGAGAAATAATGCACCACACATTAGGTTCTTCACATGATCATTCATAGATCACATGAAGGACTTCTAGGAAGACACGTGAAGAACATATTACATGTCTTCCAGACCACATGAGACTTAAAAGAACTAGTACTGAATAAAACTAAGGCCATCACAGTGTAAGGTTTATAACCAATATTAATGATGGAAGGATTAATTGAAAATCATGACTTTTGGCCCTCATTCTCTTTGCACGAGTCATCCAAAGAAACACAATAGAACCTGGACGGATTACCCAGATCTCATGATGGTCCCCCAATATTCTTTTTGGGACACACAACATGATATATACATGTCAGAACAATTAGTATAGTCTTACAGGGGTTCCACTTTGATCTCAAAAATCCTCTGAGTCTATCACCCATGACTCACAATGTCTTTTAGACAGATCTCCTAACTCATATGATAAATTTTTATCCTTTCAGTCAAGTCTCTTGAATGTATCTGGACAAGATAACCAAGATCCCACAACAACCACTGTGCAAGTTATTTGGGACTCATGATACCCTCCAGACGTGCTGACCAGGTCTCATGATGACTTCTAGAGGTGTTATCCCAGATACATGACATCACTAAAACAATTCCATAATGACTATCACAAAATACTTCCATATGTGTCAGGCTAGGTCATGCTATAGCTCCTAGGACAAGCCAACTAGGTCATACGATGCCCTCTAGACAAGAAGGCCATGTCAATAGTGTGTCCCAGTACTTTATAGCATTGAATTTACTCAGTGTTTAATCCCTGAATATAGGGAAGCGTCAGTGTGTTAACCTAAAAATAAAGGGAACTACGAATGCTTTGATTATTTCTATATTCAAGATATGTGGGCTAACTCTACCCTAGGTTCGATCCTTATATTGATCATCCAGGGAAATAATAGCATTTATGTCCATTATTCAAGGAAATTAAATTGAATATTTTATATCCCTTGTTTCCAAAAATGAGTATGGATCAGGTGGGATTAGGAAGTAGAAATATCATATCATCTGCACTATAAATCCCCAAAATGAATATTGGGGAATCTTAGTGTGTAATCCCTAACATAAAACTAACTGTAATGACTATGATTCCTTCCATAACTAGGATACGTGAGACACCTTCATAAGGCCTGAGGTCAAATAAAACACCCCTTTGGTATAAGTCTTTCCACAACTATGTAGTCTCATCTAGTGGGACTCAATTAGTCCTAGGGGATGATCACCCTATCTCATCCATCAATGGAATTAGAAACCCAAAAACCAATGATGAATCTGACTCCTGCAACTACCATGATACATAAGTCATCTCTGCAAGATCCCAGTCCCGTCATAAATCATATCAAGGTCATACCATCATATAACCCCAACATCATCAGCAGTGAAGTGATCATTTTCCAACCTTTTTTCTCACACAGATCATGGATAAAGTGAGCTTAAGGATTCATGATTATCATATCCTATCTAATATGAGTCTCTATAATGACCCAAGCGACCCCAACACATGTGAACAATGAAAACTCTAATTCTCACTATAATCGGGATACGTAGGGAACCCCTTAGGGTTCGAGCTCAAATATTTGGTGTCTCAGTACCCGAACACATGTCCTCACCATAAGACATTAAAATACATGGGATGAATGAACTACATGGGTTTTTATAACTATAATAATGAGGATATGCAGGATTCCTTGTAATGGCTCATTCCTTTCATCAAAATATTAACTACCTCCTTATATGGAAGCATGCCCCAAAGCACATGGTTATACAATTTTAGAATATAAGAAAACACCCATTACTAGAAAATTATTAAGAACCTAAATTATATATAGATGGATTAAATAAAAAGATACATATATTTTTAATATGAATTCAAATTAACCTATGGTTATTTCATTAGGTTAATCGATCCCATACCAGAATTAGGAAGTGATTCATGAACATATAATAAATCTACAAGAGAGTCTCATAGTAGGAAATAATTCCCCCCAAAAGGGTGATATGGGCCCAACCTCTCATAGTCTTAACCAATGAGAGTCCCCTTGAGTTGATGGGACTAGAAACCCATATGAACACCAGCCTTTGGAAAGCAGGTCCATACCCAGTTATTGATGATGGAACCATTGGGAGTTTCTAGTGAAGACGAAATAGATGGAAAACCCATTTTGTGCAATTGAGTGAGGCCTTAAAATATTCCTCAATCGAACCATCAAGTGGATCCCATCTTGTAATGATATAAACATCTCTGATCCATTACTTTGTAAAAATCTAGTGTTTGAGTCCAGGCGACTTATTCCAATACATTGAAAAAAAATTCAACTCGCAATGGTTGGAAATACTAGTAGGTCAAGATTGGAAGTTCAGGATTGGTAGGTCATGATTAATAGGTTAGGATCAGTAGGTGACATCGGTAGGTGGCATTAGTAGGTGGTTTCGATAGGTGTCGTTGGTAGGTGGAGTTGGTATGTGGAGATGGTAGGTGGAAATGGAAGGTGGCGTCGCTAGGTGGCATTGGTAAGTGGCATCAGTGAGTCACATTCGTGACTTACTAACAATAGGTTGCATCACTGACCATTCTAATGGTAATTCACCCAAAAGTGACTCAAATATTAGTGACTCATGTCGGTGACTCACCCAATGGGGAGTCATTTCCAACATGTTTTCAACATTCCATTTTTCTCTAGATTTTCTAGTTTCAGCCCATTGATGTTTCCTCTGACGTTAAATGAGTTAAATACCATATTTAATGTGTTTTGGACCATTTCGAATGATATCTATCTTCGAAAAACATGAATCTTCCTTTGAATCCTAAACCACGCGGGCTTGGTCAAGATCCGACTTTAATGTATTTAAAAACCATTTCCTCTATTGATATAGGATCTTGGCTTTCTAAAGCTAAGATCCTTTCTTCCTTGTGTGCTTCCATTTTACCCATGGTACCAAAAATCCCCATATCCATTATTCTGAGAGTGATCACACATTTATGATGATCCCTTAGATCACATATCCCTAGAGGTTCCTCCTACTTTTTACAAACCCCCTATTTTAGTGCTAAGAGGAGTTGTCGATCGTCTGTTCTTTCAAGTAGGGATCCCTTCACCTTTCTTTTAATTTTGTATCATGAAGGGTGGGTGTATGAATGCCTCATTTGTGAAGAGATAATAATGAAAACTCAATAAATATAATTAAATCTGTTTAAGATCAACATAAGAGACCGAGAAAAGTGATATCTTCTACTTTTTAACTTGTTGATATTGTGGATCCATGTGCTATATTCCTAAAGAAAATCATGGCCATTGGGGGTCCTTGGTTTTAAAAAAATGCTTATGAATGCATGTTTTATGATTTTGGTTAAACAAATGAATGGAGTCTATTAACCACATATATATTCTTTAAAAAAATGGATCCCCCAAATTATATTATTCATGTTATAATAGCCAAAATTAAGTGGAATTCAATAAGGGATGTCCTGCTAAATCTGGAATCATGTCTTGCTCTGTTATGTCCTGCCACTTGTTTTTGGACCCGATTGTGTGTTGTGGGTTGGCTCTGGTGATATGATGAAGGGTATATGAATGTGTTGTGATATGTGGGTGTAGTGTATGAAATTTTTTATGCATCATGGTTGTGATTGTTGTAATGGTACATATGGTTTTATAGAGGGGTTGTATGATGGTTATGGTGTAGTTGTGAAGCAAGGATGAAAAAAGAGGATGTAGTTTTGAATTGGTGATGATGTGGGAGTATTGGTAAGAGAGTAATGGGTTGTTGTGTGGTGATACTTTCCATGATTTGGTTATTATATTTTGTGAATTAAATAAATTTCTTGGGAAGAATCTAAAAAAATTATTAATTTGAAATGAAGTGTGGAATGTGAACAACTAATGATAATAGGCAGGTATTTTTTGAAACAATGTGTTGTTAATATGGGATTATTCGATATTTTTGAAATCTCTTAATGAAGATAAATATGGACTAAAGATATAATGTGACTGATGCCTTGTGTTTTTCTTATATGGTGTTATGTTTTTAATATGTGGTTTTTTAGTTATATCTACACAAGTATTAATGGAATTAATACTATATGTTAATAATTTCAAATGTTTATGTTTAATGAGGATGTTGATGATGGATGTGTTGTTGAATTGGTTGATGATTATGTGTAAAAAAATGGGTTAGAAATATGATATAATATTTCCTTCAAAATGAAATGGGTTTTTCATGAAGTTTGATTTCATAAATCAAGAGGATGATAAAGTGGAATTTTTTTGATAAAATTGAAACTCTAGAATATAGCTTAATGATTGAAAACGAATTTTTTTTTGTGACTTGTTTGTGTGTTTCTATGAATTTAAAGGTGGAAATGATTGTGTGAACTTTGTGAGATGGTTAGTCCCTATTAAAAACCTATAAGAGGGATTGTGTGATATTACTCTAAATGTATATAAACTATATTTTCTATGTGATTTCTTTGTAAACCCCACAATTGTTGATCACTACATTCTGAACACACCCATTATCATGGGGAGGGTGTCTTTCCCAAACATCCTTATGGAATTATGGATTGTTGGCAACCTAATATTCCTTTCTACCTCTTCTAGATGGCGACAGTCTAATATTCTTTAGGAAGGTTATGGTTCCTAAGGCCCAGGTGTTTGTAGGTGAGTGGTGTTTCCTAGGAGTCTTCTGGACTAGATGAGATATGTTGTGTTTCCCAGGTGTCTACAGGATGAGATGATATGTGATGTACTTCCTAGGTTTCTTCAGAATAGGATGTGATGTGGTATGTGGCCAAGGTGTCTACAGGAGATATGTGGTTTTGAGGCCCATGTTTGTGTGGGAGGGGTGTGATGTGGTAGTGGCCGAGGTGTCTATGGGTGGGATGTGATGAGCTTCATTTTCATAGGCTATGGGACTACCTATGGGGCCAAGGTGCGTGTGGGTGGGTTGGGATGTGGTAGATTCAGAAGAGGTGGGAGTGCTTGTACATTTTCTGTTATGGTTTGAAAGTGTCTAATCAATGGGAAAGTTGTGTGGGGTACCCAAAATATTAATGTGTCTACTATATTGATCTTCTTGACTTTCATTACTTTGTGATCATGCGTTGGTGAGGTCACGATGGGTAGTATACATTGTTAAGTGCAATTTGGTTCTTTTGTTTTCTCAGAAGAAAATTAGTATCCTCTTCCATCATATGCACAAGATACATTGGATTTCCTATTGAATATACTTGAATGCTCATCCTATGTATATAAAATTAGTTTTCATGTTTTCATGAGGACTTTGTGGACCATACATGACTTTTATATCTCGGGCGTTGGAGCTATTATTGTGTCGCTGCCTTAGATTCTATTCTTAATGGTATTTCTTTTGGAGACTTGTATATGTATCAGTTTTTTTATACATGCATTTTGGGATAGTTTGACTATATTTTATATTTTTCATAGATTTGTTTAGGTTGATTTATCCAATATTTGGATCATGTTTTCTTATAAATGGTAATGGCACACATATTGTGAGATCTTTGTACCCTTTGTGATGGTCGCTGCCCCGAGGCCTACTGGAGGAGGGACTCAGGGGTTAGTAACCCCCTTTCTCCACTTCCAACTTAATAGGGGTATCTTTAGAGGTAGGGGGCATGCCATAATGGTATCAAAGACTGATAGTTGAAATATATAACTTAATTTGAAGTTAGGAACAATGAGGATTGCATGCATTGGTAGTGAAACAATGGTAGGTGACCTTGGTATGTGACATAGTCTAGGGAAGACTGGGTAGGTAATAGTATTTTAGGGATCCCCATGATCCCATGAAAGGACTTTGAGCCTACAAAACAACCAACTGAGGATACACTAGTTGCATTGTAGAGACCCAAGGAAAGGTACATGCATCATATTAACTTGTGTTTTGGTTTATTTTGGGTGACTTGGGAAAATTAAAATGGATAAAAAATGAATTAAATTAATCATACGTGTGTTTCTATGAATTTTCCCATGATTTTAATGCTAATAAAATTCATTAATATTTTGGTGAATCATTCTTATAACCGAGAGGAAAGAACAATGTGATGGTTAATTATATTGGATTTTTTGTAACCTTATTGAGGTTTGAATGTATTTTTTCCTTTCATGTTATAGCATGATTGTTAATAAATTGGATTTTTACTACCTTTATATAAAATTAAAACATTCCATCTAGTTTTGTTAATGTTTGAAATTGTTAGAGAAGCATTCTTAGTGTATCTTATCATAATCAAGTTGTTTAATTTTGAACCCTTATAGACAATACTGCCCAGATGTAGGCTTTATACTTTCATGTTAAATGAATTATTTTAGAAAACATGATTAGAATTATTCTATCTTCCTTTTCAGGTAATATTCCATGTATTTATTTACATTGTAATTTATCACATACATGTGTTTTTGACTTATTATAAAATGTGGGTCTGGACATTTAAATTCTGAAATTTTTAAAATGGATATATTAATTGGTTGATAATTCCTTTTTAATTTTAGAAACCTTTTTTGTGAATAAATTTCTCTTTGTTTTCCATGGAATCAATTCTACAGTATTGATATAACTATAGGTTGTAAGCATATGTTATTATAGAAATCCATGTAACATTTATTTCTACTTTTTGGAAGATGATAAGAATGATTTATGGTAAAATTTTTAAATTTAGAACTGTGTAACTGATTAGACATATTATTTTATAACTGATAATAATTTTAAAGTATTAAAATAACCAAAAATCACCAGTTATGTTATGAGTAGTTTGTTATGGGAAGAATTCCTAAAGTTGAAATCATTGGTATGGAAACTAGGGAAATTCTAGTATGAAAGACATACACATGTAGTATGTTTTATAAGTTACATTTAAATATGTAATTGGAATCATGTTTTACTTATTTCAACATATTAACATGTTTCCTTGAGCAATGAAGTGAATAAAGAATATTCACCTTGAGCATGATAAATCATGAAACAAAGTAATACAACATGCATAGTTCAAATTCTATTTTTAAAGAGCATGTTTTAACTTTATGGTTATGGCCTCAGGTTATTTATGTAATTTAGTAATTGAAATAAACAGAAGAACCTAACATTTACATACTTTCTAATGAATATTGAAGCTTTATTTCCTTGATAATAAGATGAACCTATGATGTCTTGTTGAAGAACATTAAGCATGGTGTGTTAGATAACATGTCTACATTTTTGTCTTTAACTTGGATTCATTTTATTACTATCTAAAATGAAAGGAAGAATATTTCAATAGAAATAATATGGGAATATTGAGTGTTGTTATTGTTACAATGTTATGATTTCATTAATGTGTTGATATGCCATGCTGAAAGTAGTTGTTGTTAGAAACCATGTTTGTGTTGTGATTGCTGTAGATAATGACACACTTGATATAACTACATGTTTAAACTCACCATTTATTAGAAGGAAAATAAATTATGTATTAATAATTAATTTATTCCCCATGGGAAATTTAAAATTGTGTGAAAGTACCTGTGTTAAATAATGAAATGAAGTAATATAAACCGCTAGATAATTATAGAAGATTTTATGTGTTGTGGGTTTGTGTGATAGTTATTTCTATAATTTTCTAATGTGACATGTGGTTTAAAAACCTTAATGTATATGAAAAAGGGGAAACCTGATCCATAACTAAGACGCATTATACCTTGAAGTTATTAAAACCTTAATGGTGAGTCAGTGCTGCCTAGAGTGGATAATATGTCGATGTGGGAGAAGGGATTACTCAATTTTTGTGGTTGGGCTGTTGTGTGTGATGATAATTTGGATAGTTGGTTGTGGCCATATAGAGGATGAGATTTAGTATGTGGTTATGACAAAATGGTATTTTCATGTTGATGTTAATGTAGTGCGGTGATGTGGTTGTGTGAAATGTTTGGTTAATTTTCTTTGGTTGGGATGTTTCGTTAATGGTTGTGCTATGTAGTGATGGTGATGCGTTGTGGTAGGGATGTTTGGTTGTTGTGGTAAGGAGAATTATGTTGTGTTATGCTATGTTCCAATTATATTGATGGAATCCCTCACCTCTCATAAAGATTATTATTCAATTAAGTAGTTAATAAAGTAAACCAGATGTTTTGGAGGTCAAGAAATCAATAATGATGGGCTTTCCTCTGATTCCTAATTATTTTATAAAGA
The DNA here is from genome assembly GCA_963277665.1 of Viscum album. Classification (NCBI taxonomy): domain Eukaryota; kingdom Viridiplantae; phylum Streptophyta; class Magnoliopsida; order Santalales; family Viscaceae; genus Viscum; species Viscum album. Next base: position 1,071,003,439 of record OY728141.1, read on the forward strand.
AAGTAATGGAAATGTTTGGCTACTACCTTGTTGGTTGAAATTGTTGTGTTTGATATTATATGGATACTGTTTGATATGAACTCAAACATATGAAGAGAGGGAAACCCTTTCCCCACATAAAAATGTGTTATATTATGACATGTTTTAAAATCGTGCGGGCAAGTCAGTGCCACCCAAAGCAGACAATATCATGGTGTGGTGGATGGGTTCTTTTATTTGTTTGTTTTTCCTAACTTTGTCTATATTAAAATATGTTTTGGGGTTGATGGAGGAATTTTTTTTGAAACTCATACAAGTAATGACATACAACTATAAAGAAAGTAGAAATTTGAAATTTTGAACCCCTTTCTATTTCCTCTTAAGTATGTTCATGGTAATTAATGTTTTGATGAAAAACCTATATTTTTTTAAACTTAGAGAAGTTGTTATGTTTAAAACTCATGTCATAATTTGTGATGCATACGATTGTTAAATTCTTGTTTTCTAAATATTTTATTAAAATTAACTTGTTAAAGATCTTGATAGAGTTCTGTTGGTAGAACAAGATAAATTTTTGTGAGTTCATGACCTCTTCCAATATAGGTAATTCGTATTGGGAAACATGTTGAAGAAAGGTTAATTTAAAAAAAAATTTGAAAATGTTTTCACATAGTGTATTTTGTTAAATTCTATGGATGAAAATGGATTAAAAAATGGGGTTTGAATCAAAGTGATTTTCTCAGCTTACTAATTTTTTTATATTATTGATGAAATGATTTAATAGGAATGTTTTCAAGCATAACATTCTTTATAATAAAATTTTAAGATACATGTGTATAAAGTAATAAAACTATTACTCGAGAATGGTATTCTATTCCTTTATGATTTGTTAAGTATGAAATGTTTTAAATGTTTTGAATTAAAATTTTATGGAATAAAAAATGAGGAAAATAAATGTATAGATTTTATATCAATGGAATGTTTAAGTAAAGTTGATGATATAAATGGTTGAACAAAAATTTTATGATACAAAAAAATCACTTTAATTTAAAATAATATGAACAAATTGTTTGAATATTATCCACTTCTAGGTGTTATTGTGGTTGTTTAATGTCTATTCATTGCATACTAGGATTTTTAGACCAATCTATGTGGTCTTGTTCTTTTTTAGAGGTATCTCCCTAGGGAGACTGTTTGTAATGTAGTATAGATTTTACCTTCTTTCCCTACTGGTTGTTGTGTTCCAAATATATCAGGAAACATGAGAGGTATATCAAGAGATGGTTGTTCATACCCTTCCCCTATTTTATTTTAGGTTGGTTTTGATTTCTCGTGGGTGAGAATTTTTTTGATAGGTATCTGATGTAATGGTCTTGACCTCCCTGGTCCATTACTTTGTAAAAATCTGGAGTTTGAGGTGTTCTGGGTGGTCCATGTGACTTATTCCAACAATTCTAAAAAGTTTCTAGCTCACAATTGTATGCCAAGATTCATAGGTCAGGATTGGTAGGCCATGATCGGTAGGTTAGGTTCGGTAGGTGTCATTGTTAGGTGCTTTTGGTAAGTGACATCAGTTGGTGGAAACAGTAGGGGTGACAATAGGTGGAATTAGTAGGTGGCATTAGTGAGTGGCAGCAGTGAGTCGCGTTAGTGACTTACTAACGGTAGGTCGCATCGGTGACTCGTCTAATGGTGAGTCACCTAATGGTGACTCATCCATTGGTGACCCCCATCGGTCACTCACCCAATGATGAGTCATTTCAAATAGATTTTCCAAATTCCAATTTTCTCTAGTTATTACAGTTTCTCCCCTTTGACATTTCATTTGATGATAAATGAGTTAAATTCCATATTTAATGAGTTTTTTGGACATTTCAAATGGTATATAGAATCTCAAAACCAGAAACATCCTTTGACTCCAAAACTGTGTGGTCTGGGTTTAAATCTATCTTTAATGAATTATATAACCATTTCCTCTATTGATATAGGATCTTGCCATTCTAAAGCTGAGATCCTTTCTTATTTGTGCACTTCCCTTTTTTCCTTTGATACCAAACATTCCCTGAACCCTTTTTAACTGAGTGATCTTTTATTTGTGGTGATCCTCTTGGATCTCATCTCTGATGATGTTCCCCCTACTGCTTGTGTACCCCCTCTTTTGGTGCTAGGAGGGGTTTTCGATTGTATGTTCTTTCAAGTGGGGATTCCTTCATCTTTATATTAATTTTGTATCATGTGGGGTGGGTGTATGAATTCATCCTTTGTGAAGGGATTAGAATTTGAAATTAATAAAGATAATTAAATCAGTTTAAGATCAATTTTTAGGGCTGGGAAAAGATATATCTTATACTTTTTTACTTGTTGATATTGTGAATGCATGGGATTTATTCCTACTGAAAATCACGGCCATTGGGGGTCCTTGGTTGCACAAAGAATGCTTAAGAATGCATGTTTTTCTACTTCTGGTTAAATAAATTCATGGAATATGTTAACTAAATATATCCATCTAAATGAAAATGGATCCCGAGGATTATATGGTTTATGTGATAACAACTTAAATTTTGTGGAATTGTATAAGGTATTCCCTTCTAAATTTGGAAGCATGTCTTGCTTTATTATGTTATGTAACTTATTTTTGGACATGATTGTGTGTCGAGTGTTAGCTTTGGTGATACGATAAAGGGGATATGATTGTGTTATGATATGTTGGTCTAGTGTAAGAGATGATTTATGTATTAGGGATGGGATTTTTGTAATGGTGTGTATAGTTATATAGCAAGGTTGTATGATATTTATGGTGTGGTTATGAAACAAAGCTACAAAAAGGTGATATGGTTGTTAATTGGTGATGATGTGGGAGTATTGGTAAGAGAGTAATATCATTTTTTGTGGTGCTATTTTCTATGTGTTGGTTATTGTATTGTGTGAATTAATTCAATTTCTCAGAATGAATCTAGAAATATGGTTTATTTGAAATGGAATGTGGATTTGTAACAACAAATGATAACAAACTTTAATTTTATGAGATGATGCGTTTTTAATAAGGGAATATTTGAAATTTGTGTAATCTATTAAAGTAGTTTAATGGGGAATAAATGTATAATTTTACTTATGGGTTATGTTATACTTATATGGTGTTTGGATTATGCTATGTGGTTGTATCAGTTATATCTACACAATTATTAATGAAATTAGTACTATAAGTTAATAATTTCAAATGGGAATGTTTAATGAGGAAGTTGATGATGGATGTGTTGTTTAACTGGTTAATCATTATGTGTTAAAAATGGGGTTGATATATGATATAATATCTCCTTATAAATGAAGGTTTTTCTAATGAATTTTGATTTCAAAAATAAAATGGATGGTAAATTAGAAATTTTTGATAAAATTGAAACCCTTGAATATGGATTAAAGAATGAAAAAAATTGTGGGTTGTGCCTTGTTTGTGTGTTTCTATTCATTTAGAGGTGGCAGTGATTGTGTGAACACTGTGAGATGGTTAGTCCATGTTATAAACTCATAGTATGGCCTTGTGTTCTATAACTCTATATGTATATACACTAAATTTTCCTTGTGTTTTTTATATGCTCCCTGCCCTAGTTGAGTAATATGTGAAAAACACCCCCATAATCATGGGGGGGGTGTCTTCACCAAACATCATAATGGGAGGATGGATGGCCGGCCACCCTCTCTTTCCTGCTTCCTCTTCCAGGATATGGTAGCCTAATATTCTTTGGTTAGGTTTTGGTTCATGAGACCTAGGTGTGTACATGCGAGTTGTGTTTCCCAGGAGTATTCAGGATGATATGAAATGTGTTTTTCTTCCCAGGTGTCTATGGGATGTGATGAGATGTGTTGTGATTCATAGGTTTCTTTGGGATAGGATGTGCTATTGTATGTGGCCTAGGTGTCTTTTGTAAAGATGTGGTTGTGAGGCCCAGGTGTGAGTGAGTGGGGTGTGATGTGGTTGTGTCCTTGGTGTCAGCGTGCAGAATGTGATGAGCTTCATTTTCCCAAGTTGTGGGACTAGCTATGAGGCATATGTGTGTGCGGATAGGTTATGATGTGGTGGATTTGGAAGAGGTAGGAGCACTAGGATGTCTTCCATTATAGTTTTTTAGTAGATAACTTGTGGGAAAGTGGTCTGTGGTAGCTAAACTATCGACGTTCTTACAATATTACTCTACTTGACTTGTGTTACTCGGCGAGCGTGCCTTGGTGAGGTGGGGATGGATAGTATACCTTGTCAGGTGATGTTTGGTTATTTTTTTTCTCCCGGGAGCATTAATATGATTCTCCCAATTCTGCATGAGAGAATTTGTTTTTCCTACTAAGTATAGTTGTGTGATCACACTATATATATATATAAACTGTTTTTATATTTTCATGAGGACTTTGTAGACCATGATGGATATTTTTAACTCGGGCATTGGAGCTGTTGTTGTGTCACTACCGTAGCTTTTCTTCTTATTGGTATTTCTTTTGGAGACTTGTATATGTATCATCTTTGATTTATATATACATTGTGAGATATTTCTTGATTTATTTCATTTATGTAATGGAGTTTCTTATAGTTGATTTCTGTTATCCCCAAATATTCTATTCTTATGAAGGGTAATACATCCTATATTGTGAGATCTTTGTACCCTTGGTTCTGGTCACTTCCCCAGGGCCTACTAGAGGTGGGACTCAGGGGTCATTATCTACTTGTATTCACTGCCATCCCAGGAGGGGTATCTTTGAAGGGAGGGGGTTCTGACAGATCCCATGTCCGCATCGAAACTCGAAGAAACAAAAATGGAGAACCTGACATGAATCTATATAAATAAAAAAACTACTGGGTTATAATATATCGATCTATGTTACTTTCTCCTTACATGAAATCAACACAGATTGGATCAATGTGAATATGTTGGGATACTTTTTTTAAAAAACCAAATATACAAAAAAAATTAGTATGACTAACATAAATCGAGAATATTGTAAATCCATCCTCATGCTTACAAGTCCACATGAGTAGAATGCATAGAAAGGGAATACAAGACAATTATGTTTACCTTTCATACCTGATTGAGCATTTTCATGCATACGATATAACACTGACCAGTAACCTTGTTCCTTGTTGTCTACGTTGTAGATACTGCTCCCATTAACAGACTCCCATCCTGTGGAAATGTCTTCAACATCTATAATTCCCTATGGTAACTCATCTACTACTACAACCCCCATGAGTCATAAATAAATATCACCTTCCTTATAGATCCAACAGTGAGTAACAAATATGATGGTTTAAGAGTAAAAATGATATGGTACAATCCCGACAATGGAAGCTTCCCATGAGATTCTCCAAGAAAGATAGTTGGTAAATTTGTATCATCTGACAAAGGCTGCTACTAAGACAGTAGCCCTGGTTGCTAAAAACAAACTCTTAGGGAGATTATCCCAAAATAGAATGAAATTCCACCTTCCGTATTTGATAAAGGTGGACAAGGAATCCAGATACAGATCCCTTTCAGTTCAGGTGCCATCAAGGAGGGAGCCTTCCAAACAGTGTCGCTATCACCATCCCACCGGTTCCCATTAGTGTCCTGCTGAGGGTACCATTTAGCACACAACAACCTTTAACATCCATGCATGAGCTACAAGAAAGACTTTTTAGAGGGGGAAGGAATCAGATGTCTAGGATAGGGATCATATTCCCGCACAAAATGACGACACCTACTGACATACTCTTGTATGAACAAGCAAGTAGGAGAATATACCTTCTAGCTCGAAAAAATTATACCTGCATATTCTTAAAACAAAAATGGGGTAGGCTCATACTCCCATGCCAATGGATGAATCCCATTGGAAAACTCCGATGGAAAAGGTGGAAAACATTGGGTGCATATCCCCGATTCAATCGAAGATATCTATCAACTGATAATGGATAAAAACAATGTCCAAGCTTATATCCCTAAACAGACCATGCTAAAATGAAAATATATTTTAGGGACATCTGAAGAGATCCACTGACATATTCAGAGACCATTATTGATAAAGGGACAAGCATGTGATGTTATCCCCACAGTGAGGATAACTAACACTATGATCATTGCGAACAAGTGGTGGTATCATAGAAAGCAGAAATTCTTACTCCCACCCAAGAGGACTATCAAAATATTCTGATAAAGGGAGAGGCATCAGAATGGGCTCATATTCCTATTTCAATTGGTTCTCACCAGGTGAGAGCAGCACACGCCTCGGGACAGGGGAACATGCCTATTGAAAAAGTTGGTCGGCATATTCCAAAGGCCCAAGATTATGTTCATGCCCCCATCCTAGCAGGGGATCACCATGTGAGAGGGGATCAAGCCTCAGGAAAATCTCATATCCCTATCGAAGATACCAATAACATACTTCAAAGGCCTAATATCATGCATATATCACATTATAGTACATGCTAACTATGTGAGAATAGAACAAGACTCAGGGCATGATCATATTCCTATTAATGAATATTTCTGTCGTACCCTAGTTGACCACAAAATCAAGGCGCATATTCCTACTTCCACCGATGAACAACTACACTAATATAATTCCAAGGAAATATATAAAGTGGCTCATATTCCTTCTCCCATTCCAGAGGTCCTTCGGTATAGTTCAATGAAGAATCCATATTTGGGCCAGGATCATATTACTATTCCAATTGGTTCACACTAGGTGAGATTGGGACATGCCTCAGGGTAGGATCATACCCCTATTAATAAAGACTAGTTCCATATCTTGAATGCTCAAGATCGGGATCATACTCCCACCTTGACTGAGGCACACCATGTGAGAATGGAACATGAGTTAAGAAAGGATCATATCCCTGTTGATAATGAGATGTATTTTGGGTTTATTAAAACAACTTCATAGTAATGGGCTCATATTCCCATATCATCTAATGGTTATAGAAAAATTTCAGCAACCAAACCACAAAAGAATCATATCTCTGCACAATCAAAAAAGGCAGGATGGAATATGCCAACCACAATATAGAACGTGGACCATGATCCAAACATATTCAATACCAGTATCTTTGGGGTTTTTTGAGACACATTTTCTACACCACAATGTTTCTTTTACTCTTCCATCAAACCATATGTAGAAGGTGTTCATTACCATGATAGCCATCCCCGTGGTAGTGTGGAGATGGATCATAGGGACTCTACTCCTAATATCCACTGTGGTGAACATCCCCACGGTGATATCTCTTATGGGAAAGGAGAATATCCCTTTGTCTAGACACCAACATATAGAGAGGTGAACCAAACATGAACACATTTATACAGATAGGCACTCGAAATGCCAAAGTCAACCGTATATGGTTCCCCATAAACATCCTTCAATACTCCACTCCTGTCCGCCGATGACCATCAGAGCCATTTTCTATTTTCTAACAAAATGGAGGCATTTATGTCCGATGAGAAGGTGGGAAACATAGATATATAGAGAGATTTATCCAGAAAAAACCTATCCACCACGTTCTGGCCCCTCACTAATTCCATCTATGAGATCCCAGATGAGCTAGAAAAAGAGTGCATTCCCAATCTATTCCAAAATATGTGAACTACTCATTAGTGTCTGATGTACCAATATCTCCCTTATAAAGGATACAAGTTTCACCTTCAAATGATTAGGATACTCTACTTTCTGCTCAACCTAGCTACTATCACCATGGCCATGGATGAAAAACCAGAAAAGAATAGTGCAAATTTGCAACATGCTTGCAGCCATTGCATCGTGATACTTCAACAGCTGATCTCTGAAGCCATATTAGGCATTCATATTCATTTATGGGGATAGTATGGAGCATTAAACTTTTTAGCACCCATAGAATAAAATATCCCTTCTGATAAAACATCTTGCAATGTTATAGCCTCTAGTGAAATCATTGGATGGGGTAATTCTTGAGCTAGTTTTTCACTGCAATAGAATGGTCCCACTTCAACGGTTCCCTGACACCATAGATGGAGAGAGTAAATAGCCAATATGACTTTAAATTCCCACCCTCTTGATATAACAGGACATTCCAAACATGAAAATTTATGTTATGATCATATAGACCACTTCTCATAAGGAATAATACTCACCATGGGCTACCATTTCACCCAACTCCCACGTGAGCACAACTGTACCACACCACCCAGACAGTTGTCGCAACTTCCATAGTAGCCTTCAAGGAGCAGACTCGCCCCCTATTCCAGAATAATATATAATACAACCTACCCCTCTTGGGTCTTCAATCCATAAGAGGATTCAAGAAATACACTCGATAACCGCAATTGCACCCCAACCCACTGGTCAAGAATAATTTATATCACCATCACCATAACTAGGCACAATTTCCCTTAAGAGGACAGTGATTCTAGGGAACCCCCATTCTTTCGGAATGGGGGAATTTATATCTTCATGTCTGTCCTGGGAATTATCAATTCCCCCACTAGTGTCATTGGATCTTTAACAACGGGATTAGTCAATGCTATTGGAGGCCCCAAATGACCCCACCCCATATGTCTAGGGAAATTTTCATCATCATCATCACCAAAGAGGGCATTAGTCTTCTCTAGGATGGGAATAAAAAATCAACGGTCTGCATCTCACATATTCCTCCCACTGTAAGGAAAACATCTTTTAGTTAGGGCTCGCTTGAGAATCATGAATGGAAACTCCCTGAAATTCTATGTTCATTAGCTGAGATGAGTGGAGTGTACATCAAAGGAAGTCATACCCTTTTAGGGTTTCCAATAGAAATTGCTAAACAAGGCCAAGCGTTCAAATGAAAACCATGATGGAAGATGTGTATAATAATCTTATTGAGTTGAAAGAAATGGAATAAGCCCCATTTCCAGATATACCTCTTTTAATTCTATCACTATCAACATGACATATGTTTATCAAGACGCAAATTCAGAGGGCCCCAACAAATAACATGTACCCCAGGAGGAGGGTGATTTGGAAGCACCAAATGAAGTTGCACACACCCAAAACCAAAGAGGGCTTCAAAATTTGGCACTACCTAATAGTGAGTTTCCATCTCCTCAGAGAAATATAGGAAAAGAAAATGGGAAGAATGTGATTACGTCCCAGTTTTTATCTATTGAAGAATAATTTTCACAATATGAGAGTGAAATATGAGATCTCCGACAACACAATGAAGAGTTACTCATGAGAAATATTCCCACTGGTTATCATATCCATCCAGAGATGAATATTCTACCTCCAACATCCTATCAAATAGAAAGATATTTTTTTTGAGAATCAGATTGGATCCATATTTAGACATCCATTCTATATAAATGAGGAAGCTGAAAATGATCAGGATATCCCTCCATTTTAGCGACATCATCTCCTTTTACAAGGTAATCATTCAGTCATAGAGAGAATCAACGATCAATAGGAGATGAAAGAAAGACTACCTCATGTTCCCCCACCCACTCCCTGTGGACGTGAGGCCACTCATACTTTAGTTCCCCTAGAGTTACATAGCTTTATTGAATCCCTATCCACTCAAACGAATTCCATGGAAGAGAGACACACACATGTACATCCTGAAAGGAATCCATACCCCAAATTGGTTGATGATACTCCACCTCCAAACAATATTGGATACCCAACCTTTTTTTACCTTTGATGGTGTAGGCGATCCTAAACAATATCTCAAACACTTTTTATCCTAATGTGGGCTAATGATGGGCCCTTGAGATCAATAGGAGGCAACCGAGATAATGTGTTTTGTAAAAAATATGACATGGACAACCTATTTTTGGTACAATATTTTCTAGTGGGATCTATCACTGTATGGGAAGACCTTCATCATCCATTCCATTATCAGTTAAGTTCAACACTGATGAATACAATGATCATCGACTTGATGAACTGCAAGAACTACAAGGAAAAGAGGGTGTCTGATTTCCTAGAAAGGTGGGGAGGTTTAACCTATTCACTCAGCATCCCCCACTCCTAGGAGAAACTACTAGAACTATATACTAAAAATATCAGGGGCGAGTTGCTGACACCCCTAATCCCCATTAAATATCTCAGTGGGTTCTGATAGTTCGCTGCAATAGGATATCATCTTAAAGAGGCTATTCAACAAACCTGATCCAAGTCTTGACTCATGCACGCAACATAGGGGAATAAATTAGGAAGAGTAGAATTAGTGTCTATCTCTCTCAAGACCATAGTGTTGCCCATCCATGTACGCATGAAAGCTCTGATCCTCCCAACACCTCCTGTCGAGTAGCGACCACCACAGAATCACCCTCAGTCAAAAGCACTGAGAAATTAAGGTCACTAGAGATTTGAGGAATGGATGAAAAAAATATACTCATTACAAAATGAAAAAGTCCTAGGTTATTTTTTGGTATCTATTGATAATGACCTACTCACACTCCTGAAACCCAAGAGGCATGATGAAGTCAACCTCACCGACCATCCTGATTTCTTCCCTTTCAATAGAAGGCTGGGTCATAATATCCAGAATGGTTTCATCTTTAAGGGAATCCTTTAAGGAATGGATGAATATAGATATATGATGTTATGAAATTAACTTGATTAGGTGGATTTTATTACCATCACTCAATCATAAGAAGTGGATGGAGGAAAAAATGTTCCGGCCAGGCTAGAATAATTGTTTGACAAATAGATGATTTAGAAAATAGTTGATCAACTTCATAACACTTTGAAACACAATTTTGTAAACTCATGATAGCTCCACCAACCAAGAAGGAGGCATCATATGTTCCTCTTATGGGTGGTCATGACCATAGGGAGTAGGAAGAGTGTAAGGAAGAAGAAATATATTTTTCTCCAAAGTAAGCCCTAACTCCTGTAGATTTCTTCCCTATGATATCTACAGCATGAGAAATGCCCCACCAAATGGAATCCTCATTAGATGAGGAGCCATATTTAGTTCTATCAACATAATACACTTGAAACCCCCCTTCTCTGACAATAATTATTTCCCCAAATATGGTTTCCCTATGTATAACTAGGGAATAGGAGGCCACATGCTTTGAAATTGAAGATATTGGGGACAATGCGAGTGAGGTTGGACTTAATATTAATTTCATATCCTCGTGGAGGATATATATGCAGCTAACACCCATGGAAAATAACTCAAGAACACTCAAAATAGGCCAGAAGGTGCCTTAGAGCCCTCCAACAGTCATCCACACCTGATTTTCTTGCATGACTGCTTAGCGGGGGTTCAATCCAATCTACCCAGGCAATGAGGAAGGCATGTGAAACCTACACCAATGGAATAAGATACTCCCTCAACCTCCACACAAACTCCAGATCCATCTACCTCATATGCTTCATCCCATGAATCGCATACCAAGGAGCATCCCCATATTGGGAAGATCTAACCTCTGCTGTAGAAGTATGATGTTCTAAAATAGATATATGTACTCCCATCCAATATATCAATCCTTTATGTTCTACATCTTTCAAAAGATCTCTTGGAATAACATTGAAGACCTATAAAGACCATATGAATTTGAGATTGAAGTCATGACCACTGAGGTATATCGAGTGGATACCTTGTACATAGGATGTCATATTTCCATCTCATTCACTAATCACGATCAGGAGGAGGCAATCCAAAGGGAATATAATGACCATATAAATTTCAGGCAGACTCAATAATGTCAATGTCCAAAAGGGTGTATATTGTTAATGGGTATGATATCAATCTCATCCTATTTCAGAATCTTCAATGTTTGGGGTATAGTGAATGGGACTTATCCCCTACAAAGATGACCATCTAGGGATATGATATGTATGAGCAAAGGCTTATTTGGATGTTTAATCTGGAGGCCCAATTTTGGGGAACTCACATATGTGGCTAAGTTCATGGTTGTCCGACAAGACACTCTATATAATTTCCTACTTGAAAGTCCCTAGCTCCATAACCACATGGCAGTACCATTGACATTCCATCAATTTCTTATGTACCCTATCAATAGAAAGGTTGACATACTACATGGCGACATTTCTATCTTCGAGGCATGCAGATCCACATATGAAAAAAGAGATTTCTACAATAAGGGAGGTAAGAAACCAATAACAGACTGCTCCCAATGGATTAGGTACCACTCCTATGAATCCCTAGTGTATTCTTAATAATTATTATGTGCTAACCATCATCATGGTAAATGTATAAGATCTGATCCTAGAGGTCTAAACCTCTTCTATCCTTTGCAACAACAACTAGCTCACACATTTCTCTACAACGTCTCAGATAGAAAGGGATGATTACGTAACTTCTAATAGCCACCCTCACCCTGATACTGATATATAGCCTCCCAGACTACCATATTCACTTAAATATGTCTCAACAGACTCCAAAATTGATGGAGATGATATTAGGAATGCCCCTCCAACATTCGAGGAAGGTGTCTCCACCACAATATATGAGATCATTAAGATAAATATAAGAACAAAAAAGATCCATGACATACTATGATTAGTTACTTCATGCCCCTTGAAGATCAATATATGTAAATTTCATTTCTAAAACATCACTGGTATGTGTTCAAATAGAATTATATATAAATTGTTGAAATAAATCCAGATGTGGATACGCACCATCTTGGATCGCTTAATTAGCATCTATGCTTCAAGTATGTAGCTAGAAGAATGAACACTTCTCATGCCACCAATGTAGCGGCAGAAGTTGAAAAATTGATCAAATAAAGCTTCATCATAGAAGTGAAATATCCAAGGTGGATTGCCAACATCATCCCCTTCAAGAAGAAAAATAAACAGATTGGGGTCTGCATTGAAGTCTAAGACCTTAACCAACATTTCCCTAAAGAAGAATTCTCATTTCCAATCATAGAAATCTTGATCGATGAAATAGATGGATTGAAAGCCCTTTCCGTTATGGATAGGTACTCAAGGTACAATCAAATCAAAATGGCCCTTGAGGGTGAAGAAGAAACCACCTTCAGAGTTCCTCGGGATCTTATGATATCAGGCCATTCCATTTGGATTAAAAAATGTTGATTCCACATATCATCACGCCATACGTCTCATATTTAAGCTATTATTTGGATGAATGGATGAGTGCTATTTCGAAGACCTAGTCATCATATCCTCATAGTGATCTGATCACTTCACAGATATCTGAACAATCTTTGAAAATATTCAACAACACAGCCTAAATATGAATCCACTGAAGTGTGATTTCAGGGTAACAACATGAAAATTCTTCATCTTTGTGGTATTCCACCGTGACATTGATGTGTACCCAAATAAGACCAGTGCTATTTTAGATATTTCGCAACCAAAAATATCAAATATTTGATGTGACTCTAAAGGAACCTTTCCAGCATTCAGTTATTCATAGCCAACCCTGTCGGAAAAAACCTCTACCTCACTAGGCTAATGAAGAAGGGAGTTAACTACTAATGAGAATATGATTTTCATAATGTCTTTGAAAGTATCAAGAAATAATTGTTGCACCCACTAGTTCTGATGCCTCCGGTGGAAGAGATGCCACTCATAATATATGTGGCTACCATAGAAAGCTCATTGGTCACCCTCCTCGTATAGAAAAATGTGGTAGGAAGTTAGAATGGTCTTTACTACCTTAATCAAACCATGATAGGTATCGAGACACAATATTATGATGTTGAAAAGAACTGTCTCACATTCATTTTTGTAGTAAAAAAATATAAGACATCACTTGTAGCAACACAAAGTCTACTTGGTCTCTTGTATTGAACCTCTCAAGTACATCCTTGGCCACCCCATGTTGATTGGGTTCTTGGATCGATGGGTGGTCATTCTACAACAACATGACATTAGGTTCAAATCTCATAAGTTGGTGAAAGGATGAGCCCTGAATGATTTCCTTACAACACATCCTGCCCAAAAAATACCCTATATTACATCAATCTCCTAGATGAAGAGGTATTCTATGGGCATGAAACCTTGAGACATGGGATGTGTACTTTGATGGTGCCTCCTGGAGTCATGTCAGAACAAGAATAGAAGACCCAAAACTCTATCGGGTTGGTCTAGGGATTGTGTATGTCTCTCAGAGAATGTAATTATTCCCCACAATTTCTCACTATCTGAAGGATGCACAAATAATGAGGTCGAGTACCAATACCTTATCGCTAGACTAGAAATTGATCAACAGATACACATAGCCTACCTAAATATCAAAGGGGACTTAGAACTAGTGATCAAACATATCAATGGTGAATATTAAATTAAACACGAAGAGATGGACCCCCTCACATACTATGTTAGGGGACTAATGGTAGAATTCCCCTTTGATCCCACCTTGCATTATGTTCCTCGATCACAGAATACTAATGCCAATGCACTAGCTAACACAACCATTGTCATCCCCAACCCTGACAAGTAGAAAGAAACCATGCATATCACACATCGAAGAATGGTCTCATCGATCATCATGTGTGATATGGAAGATATCAATCATGTGAACATAATCCCACAAGAAGATGAACAAATGACCACCCCTGGATTGATGGAGCCGATAATCAGTAATCTTTGATATGGGTTTCTCCTGACAGATCATGCAATAATGGACCATATTCAGCATCGGGCAGTAAATATTACTCTACATGATGGTCTGAACGATGAGAAACTACTCTACAAACATGGATTTGAAAGAATTATCCTCAGGTGTATAACATAAGAATAAGTTATTATCATCATGAAAGAAGTAGATGCATGTTCTTGCGACACCCATAAATCTGGAACTCGGATCTCCCACCAAATTAAGAGTTGGGATACTATTGGAAAACCATGATACTAGAATGTGTATAACTCACCATGAAATTTCACGAATTCCATATTCATGAAGATTTCATCCATCAACCTCACGAGTTTATACATAAAACTAATTATTCTTCGTCATTTTCAATTTGTTGGATGAATATTGTGGGACCATATCCCCTAGACACTAATAAGAAGTTCAAGTAAATCCTTACTTATATAGACTTATTTTCCAAATGGGATGAGGAAATACCCATCAAATATGTGAAGAAAAATAATATCATCAACTTCATGAAGTCCAATATCGTCACCAGGTTTGGAGTCCCTCACACAATGTTGAAGGACAACGACACCAACTTCTATTCCACAGAGTCAAAGAAGCTTTAATCGGAGTAAAACATTGAGTCCAATTATTCGTATCACTATCATGGAGTGGAAAAAGCACATATAGAGGCCTTATATAATAATATATCAAATATACCCTACAATATGGTGAATAAGGATAATATTTCATGGCGATAAAAACTCCTCCATGCTTTATAGGCCTACCGTAACACCTGGTGTACTTCCAAAAAACCAACACCATACTCATTGGTTTATGAGACTGAGATAATGTTACCCATAGAGGTCCAACTTCCCTCACTCTAAATATCCATTTTCATAAAAATCTTAGATAATGAGCAATATCAAGAGTGGATGGATGCTTTTAAAAAATTAGATGAGAAGAGGTTTCACACATTGCACAATCTAGAAAATAATCATAACCAAATCTCATGAGCCTTCAATAAAATGTTTCTCCTCCATTAATTACTTAAAGGAGAAATGATTCTAGCTCACATAACCCCAATTATACTAGAAAAGAAGCCCCTTAAATTAGATCCCAAATGGGAAGGACGTTATATCATACATAATAAATATCATAATGGATCCTACTCATTGGACACAATGAACGGGGAGTGTGTCACAACTCCCTCTAGTGAATGATTTCTCAAGAAATACATTGTATAACTATTAACAGTAGGACGTCCACATTAGTGTAACTCACATAATTAATCATATGTATATGACATTGTTTCCTCACGGATTTCGGGGAAGACCTCGTTGATTTGAGATTCAAACGTTCCGATCGGTTTCTAGCGGGTTTGTTCGTAGAACCAGAAACATCCAATGATTCCACATCCGTTTGGACCTACTTTCCAAAGGTAGGTGCTCATTAGCTTGTGGAATAATGAGGATTTAGGAATTTGCATTGGTCGAGAGGATGGGAGGTCGGACTCATCACACCTTTTTGAGGGGAATTATTGTCTACTCCGGGACTCTCTTTATAGATTTAAGTTATGTTCGTGAATCCTTATTACATTACCAAGTATAAAATGAGCTTTCCATTAGTTTTAACAATCAATGATTAAATATGCAAGAAATTTAGAGAATCTTTTATATGTATTCGAGGTTCTTCATCAATAGAGAATCATCTATATCTGTTTAGAGATTCTTGGTCAATGGTATCCTTCAAAATATTTATATAAAAGTCTCTTGGTCATTATGATGACCAGGCTGGTTTTAAAACCACTCAGTGGGGCACTTGAAGTTTATCGTCATTCAGAAGGACATAGATTATTTCAAAGTTGGGATCGAACCCACAAATGGGCTACCTACGTATCCTTTGTTTTGGAAAAGGAATCAGAACCCACGTAGTTCGAGTAATGGAGTATGATGTTTATGATTGATGGCTCAAAGAAGAATGTCATAATTACTTTTACACTCTAAGCTCACGTGAGTCATGCTCGGTGTGAGAAACAAGAGGTATTGGTAAAAATTAGACAATTGTTCCATGAAAGATGCAATCATAAGAAATTGTTTGGGGCTTATGTATGTATGACTGCCCGAATAGATGAAGGTTTAGGATTTACTTTTAGGGAGAAAATCCAGGAACAGGGTTCATAAAGGTATATGTGCTTTATTGAGATTTGAATACTCTAACTTGGGACTTATTCCTGAAACAGAAACCCAAATTAGGAGAGGATTGATAATTAGGTTTTACTCCTGAGAAGGAACCCCATATCAAACGTAATTTAGGACTGGTTAAGAGAAATTTAAGGGGCTTGGGGTTTACTCCTGAAAAGGAAACCCAAGATTATGACTGGGAATTACTCCTAAAAAAGGAGGCCCGGGTTAGGGGACTTGGGGCTTACTCCTGAAAAGGAAGCCCAAGATTATGACTGAGTCTTATTCCTGAAAAGGAGACCCAGGTTAGGGATTAAGGATCGGGGCTTACTCCTGAGGAGGATCCCCATATTTGAGATTGAGGCTTACTCCTGAGTAGGATGCCCAAGTTAAAGGATTATGATTGGGGCTTACTCCTGAGGAGGATGCCCAAGTTTAAGGAATTAAGGTTTGGGGCTTACTCCTGAGGAGGATGCCCATGTTTGGGAACTTTAAGAATTTGGGGCTTACTTCTAAAGAAGGATGCCCATATTAAAGGATTTATAACTGGGGATTATTCCTAAAAAAGGAGACCCAAGTTAAGGATTCTCTCATCTTAAAGGATGAGGTTGAATGAATGAACTCTCCATATTTAGTGACATAAGGATATTTAAATCACTAGGTTTTGAGAGATATTCCATAGAATTCCTTTCAGATAATGAATTCGAATCAAGAAATCATGCCATAAATGGCTTTGAAGAGTGTCTTGAAGACTGAATCTTGAAAAGAAAAGGTGTAATGGCTTAAGAGGGGTAAAATGGTCAAGATGGGCACCCAAAAAGGTAGGGGCGCGCAAGTCTTGAAAGGCGCACAAGTCTTCTGTGGGCGCGCAAGTATTGGTCGCGCAGGAATACCTGCGCAACATGTGGGGTATTTGCGCGATTTTCAAACCAGCATTAGCATACTTGAGCGACTCTTTATTAATCACTTTAGAATCCTCTTGAGGTTCTTCTAGAAAAGGGACGCGCAAGTTATATTGAAGGAAATAAGTCGGCGCGCAAGTGTTGATAAGTTTCAACACTTAGGCCTTCCTTCTTCTCTTTAGATCTTCCGTTCTAGGTAAGAAATTACCTTAGAAGTATTCCAGAAGCTTTGAGAAGAGACTTGGGCATCGGGAGCTTCAATCCGAGTTTTTGGAAAAAAATCCTCCCGAATGGGGGGCCCACAGGGTCTATTTATAGGCATAAGAAGACCCTGAGCGGTTATCGGGCGGTTACCACTTAGGTCGCGCAAGTCACTTGCGCGACCAAGAGCGTCGCACAAGTGTACTTGCGCGACAGTAATATAACTTGCGCGGTGGAGTTGCTGTTGATCCTTTGTTCATGCCTTTGTCTATTTTTGATGTTTTCTTCAAAGGATGAATCACTTTGAGCTCAGATATTCCCTTTTCCGATCTTTAGATTCTGTGACGAAAGGAGCGTCAACAAAAGTCCCCCCTCAGAGTTGGATCCGGAGAGAAATGAGAATTTGACTCTGAGGAAATCGAATCCATCCAAAGGAAAAGGGGGGGCGCGCAAGTCTTCAGTGCACAGAGGGAGGCGCGCAAGTTTGCGTCGCGCAGGCCTTTAAGCGCTCTGGGTATGGCGCGCAGATAGGCTTCCTGGCCTTTAAATACATGGCCTCACCTCCGTACAAGCATCCGGATTTCCGGACTTCATACCTTCGAGCTCTCGCCGCGCAAGTATTCCTCGCCGCGCAAGTTGCTCTTGTTTTTTTCTAGTGTTTTCCTTGATGTCGTGCTACTGTAAAGGTAATAGGGCTTGCGCGGTTTATACTTGCGCGTCAAAAACTAGCGCGGCACACAAATACTTGCGCGTCATTGTTTAGACTTGCGCGACTTAATGCCTTAGCCATTTTTTTTAAATTTTCTTTCACAAATTTTATGAAAAATAAACCTCTTTAAGAGTTAGTTTATTCATCTTTTGTGCAGATTCAGTGGTTCCCAAGGGAATTGGAACGGATGATGAACTGGCTAGCAAGCGGATTGATGACATGATGAACATCATTGTCCATGATTACTATGATATCTGCAACAGCACTCTCCCAGATTTGGCTAAGTACTTGAAGAAATATCATCTTAATTTCCCACAGAGCATCTACCTGTCTCTATGTGGTCATGGTCACTTGCAAGGAGTCAATGTTCCAAATGCAAACAACTATACACCTGAAATGCAGTTGCACTACTATTCCTCTATTTCGATTATGCTGTGCATTAAGAGCAACAAAAATGGTGTGAACTATCAAGTTCTTTCTCTATGCCATTTCCTTGCAGATATGAAAATGGAAAACCCATGGGATGAAATGTTTTCTACTACCAATTGGTGGAGAGAAGATAAACATGGTATTAGAGCAATATCTGAAAAGAGTACTCTCTCCAAATGGATCTTTACTTCCAATGATCCATTCTCAAATCCATGTATCCATCTTCCAAGTCTCTTGGACAGAAACAGAGTCATTGTTTGATCAGTATAAAATTTTCTCAAACCGCACTCAAGAACATCCTCTTACAATTGTTCCAAGAAGAGCTGGTATCACTGCATCTCTTTTTGTATCCAGTTGAATGAATGAATTCCAGGTGGTTGCTGATGAAACTTGGGATGCCGTAAATCAAATGAAGTGTTATGTTGAAAGCCTCTTGTAATTCTTGAAAAAGAGAAGAGACTCCAGTCTGTGGATGTCCTTCTAACTCTTGTGTATCAATGTAAAACACTTTCATCTTCAATCATTTGTACCTGCATTACTTTACTACCTACTTCAAATTTACTTAAACCAATGGTCCTAGTAAGCATAGTTTTATTTTTACTAGGATTATTACAAATAATCCTACAAACTTTGAATCTTTTAATTGCTCAATATTACCTAAATCATACAAAAATGTATATTTAGTGAGCTGGAACATGACTTTTATTCAGAGTTCCTTTGTCTTTTGTGGGCAGTTTAAAGTCATGCATGCCGGACATAAAGGGGCTAATGTGTAAGGTCGAAATAGCTTTGACCGAAATGTACTAAAATTGATTCAATTCCTTGACAATTTATCTGAAAACATATTACCATACTCGAGTATGAGGGAAAAAATATAAACTATGGCTTAAGAATATTTGAATCTGAGGAATGATATGAAAAAGAGCTAAAGGCATTAGAAGAAGTAGTTTCCAAGAATGAAGTTACTATTATTTAACAAAACCCGTTAGGTGGTTGAAATATGCAGGGCCACCTAAGGTCATTGGCTGCATGGTTAAATAAATAGCATCTTTCGGCTGACAAGTCTGTTATGTGGACTGTTTATGCAAGGCCACCTATGGGCACGTGTAGCATAGTCAGGAAACATAACTCCCAGAAATTTACTTTCCTAGTGCTAAAAGCCCGTGAAAGTTTATGGAGATTCAAATTTTCTAAAGTATAGAGTTTGTTGTATGGAAAGAGGTACTTGAATATGGAGAAGATATTTCCGAACAAAAATATCGAAGAACTGGATGAATATCACTCCTACGAAGGTCTGACCCAAACGTAGGTAAGAAGAATAAACCATAGACTTGAATACTTTCAGATCATGAAAAAGGATATGGGACAAATATGTTAAGGATGACTATTTTTTGTGGATCCCTACATACTATCGTTTAAGACAAATAAGGACAAAAGAGGCATTCTTCTCAAGAATGAAGTTACTATTATTTAACAAAACCCGTTAGGGGATTGAAATATGCAGGGACATATAAGGGCATTGGCTGCATGGTCAAATAAATAGCATCTTTCGGCCGACAAGTCTGTTATGTGGACTGTTTATGCAAGGCCACCTATGGGCACGTGCTGCATAGTCAGGCAAAAGAATTCTCAGAAGTTTGACATTTTTGTGACTAGAAGTCATGAAAAGGGTTATGAAGATCTGAAAATATTTAAGGTTAGGATTATAACACATAAATATGGGTATTGTCCAATGTATATAGAGATACATAGGTCAATGATAACCATAATCATGTTGTGGCTGGGTCCTGAATTGAAATTTTGGACTTCACTACATATCTCATAAGAATGTGAATCAAGCCATACGTAGTTCTTGAAATGCAGTTTAACGTCGTGCAGGACGAAAGTATGAGTGATCTTAGTTTAGGGTCATAGAATTCAGACCATAATAATGAATACACAGTGTGTGTTTTCATGAGGACTTTTCAGCCAAGGGACTGAAAGTGAAATTTGGGGTTAGGCCCAAAAGACTTGGGACTAGATTCGAGGGATACTCAAATGTTCCTACGTATCCCATAGGGATGGGAATCAAGTCCACGTAGTTCTAGAACTACCCTTTGTACAAATTTGGTTCGTACATGTGAAGGGTGAAAGGGGACTTTAGTGAAATGATGGTTTAACCTGAGATAAAAAGTTTAGGCATTACCATGTATGCACGTAGTCTTTTGAAATGAAACATGATTGAAAAAATCAATGTCAATAATGGTTCCTTCTCAAATGAAGAAATCAAAGAATATTGTAGTTTATTGTCGTACCGGAAAAAAGTGTTGTATAGTTTAACGTCATATAACAAGGACGAAAGTGAATCAATGTAAAGATATTGATTCTAGGTGCAGTTTCACAAATCAACATCATATGAGATGGTGGTGAACTGATGTGAAGAGATTGTTTTTGGGCTTGAACCCTGGGAGGTTGCCTACATACCCAGCCTGGAGGGCAAGGATCAAAGTCCGTGTAGTTCAATTAAAGAATGAATTAATGATCAAGTTGTTCTTGGGGACAATGATCTAATAAAAAATGTTGTTGGGACTTACACATGGTTAGGGGCCCAAAGAGAGTGTTATGGTTGAGGTTTGCTCTAAGATCACGTGAGTCATACTCGATGTGAGAAACAAGAGGTAATAACAACCTTAACGATGCACAGTTTAATGTCATGTAGGACATAAAAAAGGGACTATGCAGTTTAAAGTCTTGAAGTTAGGACTATTGGTGCTGCACAGTTTAGTGGCATGTAGCAGGGACAAAATAACAGTTTAATGTCATGTAGGACATATCAAGGACTTTCTGTACAGTTTAGCGTCATGTAGTTAGGACGATGGGGACAATACAGTTTAACGTCATATTGGATGAAAGGGGGATTGTGCAGTTTATTGTCATGCAGTAAGGACAAAAGAGTGTACCATTTTAACGTCATGTCGGACGAAAGTGCGAATAGTTTAAGGTCATATGCATGGACCGTGAATGGTGCAGTTTAATGTCATACTGGACCTTTGAGATTATATAGTTTAACATCTTTCCAAACGTAAGGGACTTTTATACAGTTTAGCGTCATGTAGTTAGGACATCACAGTTTAACGTCTTACTGGACGTAAGGGATTTGCAAATAGTTTATGGTCATATACATGGACCAGGGATGATGCAGTTTAAGGTCATGCTGGACGGTTTAGGGAACTTTTTCACAGTTTAATGTCGTGTGGGACGAAGTTGCAGTTTAAAGTCATACTGGACCATTGCTGTATAGTTTAACGTCACATAGCAAGGTCGAACTGGTGCTGCACAGTTTAGTGTCATGTTGCAGGGACATCTTCTTTTCTACAGTTTAATGTCATGTTGGACGAAAAAAAGGAAACTTTTTAACAGTTTAATGTCATGTAGGACAATTCAAGTAACTGTTACAGTTTAACTTCATGTTGGACAATAGAACATTTATATAGTTTAACATCATGTTGGACGATAGAACATTGCTGTTCAGTTTAAAGTCATATAGCTAGGACTAAGGTGAACCAATATGAGGATATCAGTTCTGGGGACTTTTTACAGTTTATCGTCATGCTGGACGATGAAAGTTCCCCACAGTTTAATGTCATGTTGCTAGGACACAATATAGTTTAATGTCATCTCGAACAAAATATAGTTTAATGTCATCTCGGACAAAATATAGGAACTTCTGTACAGATTAACGTCATGTAGATAGGACATAATATAGTTTAATGTCATCTCGGACAAAATATAGTTTAATGTCATCTCGGACAAAATATAGGAACTTCTGTACAGTTTAACGTCATGTAGATAGGACATAATATAGTTTAATGTCATATCGGACAAAATATAGTTTAATGTCATCTCGGACAAAATATAGGAACTTCTGTACAGTTTAACGTCATGTAGATAGGACATAATACAGTTTAGTGTCATGTAGGACATAATACAGTTTAGTGTCATGTAGGACATAATACAGTTTAGTGTCATGTAGGAAATAATATGAACCAATGTGACTGTTTTGGCTCTGGGAATAATATTTTGTGTTTATACAAAATACTTCTTCAGAAATCTGGCATTAGTTGGAGTCGTGATGTGTTCTCCATCCATTGAGATTAGAGAATACGCTCCATTGGAGTAGACCTTGTATATTGAATAAGGTCCTTCCCATTTTGGTTCAAGCTTGGGAGGCTTCTTTCCTGGTATCATTGGTGCTCTGAGAACCAATACCAATTCTCCCTGAATGAATGAATGAAGACGAAATTTTTTGTTAAAAGCTCGTGCTATTCGATTCTAATAGATTTCCAAGTGGTGCAAAGTGCACAATCTTTTCTCATCTAACTGTTCCAATTCATTCAACCACTTTTGGGATTGCTCATCTATAGATAACTGATCACAAATGGCTATTCTGAGTGAGGGAAATTGAACTTCAATTGTCAAGACTGCTTATGTTCCATATACCAATGAATATGGAGTTGACCGCGTTGCATTGCGAGTGGTAGTCCGATAAGCCCATAAAGCATGAAAGAGTTTATCAGGCCATGACCTCTTATCTTTATCCATCATCTTTTGCAGTATATTTGAAAGAGTCTTGTTGAAGGCTTCTATCTGGCCATTAGCCGCTGCATGATATCGAGATGAATGGTTGGACTTAATGTTGTATTCTTGATAAAATTTATTTACCTCAGAAGAACAAAAGTTGGTGCCGTTGTCCATCAATATGGTATGAGGGACACAAAATCTAGTAATGATGTTACACTTGATGAAGCTAACAATGCATTTAGAACTGACTTCTTTGAGAGGTACTGCCTCTGCCCATTTGGAAAAGAAATCAGTAGCAGTAAGAATGTACTTAAACTGCTTGGCCGTAGCTGAAGGGTAAGGTCCCACCACATCCATTCCCCATGTGGAAAATGGCCATGAGTATTTAGCTGTATGAAGAAACTCTGGAGGTTTATGAATGAAGTTGGCATATACTTGGCATGAATGACACTTCTTTGTAAAATTAACACAATCTTGTATCATTGAAGGCCAAAAGTATCCAAGCCTTCGAATTTGATCAGGCAGTCTATGTCCAGACTGGTGGGCACCACAGACTCCTGCATGCACTTCTTTTCTGACAGCCATTGTCTCTTCACCATCAATACATCTGAAAAGAACTCCATCAAAACCACATTTGTAGAGAATTTTCTCAAGGTGGTTTGGGCTATCATAAAGAGTAAAATTGACCACACGTCGCCGAATTTGTTCTTTCTCGGCTCTATCAGGTGGAAGTGTTCCATTTTGAATGTATTCCCTGATAGGTGACATCCATCCTGTAGTATGACCATACGGTTCAGGAATGGGACTAATTTCATTAATTTCCTCTGTTCTAACTTGAACATAAGGTGAAATTTCACGACGGTGGACAATACAGATGGTTGTCTCGTCCCAATTTGGATCTGCTAAAGTTGTGGCTATATTAGCCAGTGCATCAGCTTGAGCATTTTGTGATCTTGGGACATAAGAAAATGTCAGTTCTGAAGGGAATTCCGACATTAACTCTCTAACGTAATCATACAAAGGGATTAATTCTTCTTTTCTGATGTCATAATCCCCATTGACTTGTTTGATTACTAGGTCTGAATCACCTTTCACCTTTAATTGATTCACTTGTGCTTGAAGCGCTAATTCCAAGCCTGTAATGAGAGCTTGGTATTCAGCTTCATTATTGGTACCACCTTCCCACAACAAAAAGGAATAAGGTAGCACTGCCTTATCGGGAGAAATGAGCACAATTCCTAAACCAACTTTGTTGAATTTAGGATTTTCCATTTTCTTCCCTGTTGGACTTCTAGAAGCACCATCAAAATACATTTCCCATGTTTGAGGACTCTCTTGAATAGAGAAAACTTCCTCATCAGGGAGTTCGATATCTAAATACATGTCTTCCACTGAAGGATGTTCAGCCAGGAAATCAGCCAGAGCTTGGCCCTTAATTGCCTTTTGAGACACATACTGAATGTTGAACTGCTGTAGAATAACCGCCCACCTTGCCAGACGTCCTGTAAGCATTGGATGACTAAGGATGAATTTGAGCGGATTATTACGAGATACCAATTGGACCTCATGATGTTGCAGGTAGTGTCTCAATTTCTGAACAGCAAATATTAATGCTAGGCAGCACTTTTCAATACTTGAATACCGGGTTTCTGCCTCAAGCATAGTTCTACTGAGATAGTAGAGACTATTTTCATTCCCAGCATCATTCTTTTGAGCGAGAAAGGCACCCAATGATCGCTCTAAAGCTGTCACATAGAGGATAAGCGGTCTACCCTCAACAGGTGGCATGAGTACTGGTGGACTCAAGAGGTATTTCTTGAGAACATCAAATGCTTCTTGACATTCTTCAGTTCACTGGTAAGTGACTCCTTTCTTCGATAATTTGATAAAGGGTAAACTTTTGCCTGCCAAATTGGCGACGAAACACCGAATATAGGCTAAGTGTCCTTGAAGTCCTCTTAATTCTTTCAAATTCTGAGGAGGTGACATACCAAGGATTGATTTGGTCTTCTCAGGATCGACTTCAATACCATGATGGCGTACAACAAAGCCAAGGAATTTTCCTTAGGTTACCCCAAAAGCACATTTTAAGGGGTTCATCTTCAAATTATGTTGTCGATGCTTGTGGAATATGACTTCTAAATCAGCCAAGTGATTAGAACGTTGTTTGGATTTAACCACCAAATCATCTACATAGCATTCAACAAACATCCCTAAAAGAGGTTTGAAGATACGATGCATGGCGCGTTGATATGTTGCACCTGCATTCTTTAAACCAAAGGGCATCACCCGGTAACAAAACACACCTTGAGGAGCTCTGAAGGCTGTGTATTCCTCATCTTCTGGGGCCATTCGGATCTGATTATATCCGGAATATCCATCCATGAAAGAAAGTACTTCATAGCCAGCCGTCGCATCAATTAAGAGTTCTGTAATCGGAACTGGGAAATCATCTTTAGGACAATACCGATTAAGATCTCTGAAATCGATGCAAACCCTAATTTGTCTGTTCTTCTTTTTTACAGGGAGAATATTAGCCAACCACTTGGGATATTGAACTTCTCTGACGAATTTGGCTTTGATCAGCTTATCCACTTCAGCTTCAATTTTGGAAGCAAAGGTTGGGTGTGTTCTTCTCGCGGCTTGTTTAAAACCTCGATGTTCTTTTGGTAAACCCAAATGATGTGTAGAAACATCAGGATCAAGCCCAGGCATTTCTGTATAATTCCAAGAAAAAATATCTTTATTTTGCTTTAGAAAAGAAATATACATCTCTTCCTCTTCAAAGGTCATGGCCGCACTAATTAAAGTGGGGCGTGGATCTTTCTCTGTACCCAGATTTACTTCTCTGAGTTCATCCACAATGGTAGAGATACCCTCTTCAAATGTTGGAGGAGCATCTCTAAGATCTTCCTCTTCCTCTTCATCATGTGTTATTTCTTCCATTTCTACTTGCAATGTAGATGAAAAAACGAAATTCTCATGATCATAAGAGATGTCAAAATTTTCACATTTTGAAGAAGAAGCTTCCATTTCCGACCCTATTGATGATAAAGGGTCTTCTTTGGGAAATAAAGAGGAGATGATGGATTGAGAATCGACATCATTATTCACCTCTGGTGTTGCTATAACTTCTTCTGGCCTGATTAGCGAAGTATAGACTTGTTGGACTTCAGCAGATGAAATGAAAACGTCACCACTTATGCTTTCATCACTGCTTTGTAGGTTACCAATTTCTCCCATGTTTTCTGGCTCGATCGCCGTAATTGACATTATGGATTTTTCCATAAGAGTATTTTGATTTGGGCCTATTTTGTCAATTTGACTGATAGGTAACACATAATCTGTACTCACATGTGAAAATGGATTTATTGGAATTTTCTCCAAACCATATGGAGCATTAACTTTGGTAATTTCCTTCATTGTAGATTTTTCTATTCCCTTCATGTGATAAAATTTCGCCTCAATGTATTGAGACTCACATGTTTTGAACGGGGCCTTATCACCATACAATGTTCCAACTTGACCATCAAAAAAGTATTTGAGACATTGATGGTATGATGAAGGAATAGCTGCATGATGATGCAGGCAGGGTCTTCCAAGAAAGATATTGAAAGCTGAGTCTTGATCAACAATCATGAAATCCGAATTGGATACAAGATCTCCAAACTGAGTTCTGAGTGTAACTTCTCCCAGTGGTTCTTGTTCATTTTTATCATATCCTTGTAACATCATGGTAGAAGGAGATAAATCAGATTCCGTGAGGCCCAATCGACGAAGTGTACGAATGGGCATGAGGCTGACTCCTGAACCATTGTCAATGAAAGTTCTTCGAACATCTACACCATTGACTTTTCCAGATAAGTACAAAGGTTTTATGTGCCCATGTACAACATCATCTTCATCTTTATCAGTAAAAGATATCACTTCATGGCATTCTGCAGGATTATTCTCTATGTGATAGATTTCAGTTGCAGCAATTTCAGCTTCAAACTCCTGAGGACTTGACAAAGCTTCGATGAGTGCTTCCCGAAGATCTTTTGACAGATTCAAAGCATCCAAAATTGATAACTTGGCTGGTACTTGGGCCAAGTGTTTCAATATATCATACTTTTGATCGAGAGGTCTGCGTTTCCCAATAGGAATATGCGGTTTAGCAGGTACCTTGGAAGCAGATTCTTTGGAAGCTGATGCATCTTGTATTGAAGTCGGAAACATCCTTGGTTTTGGAAGATTAGACTGATTAGATCCATTCACTTGCTGAGATAAAGAAGATGGAACCTTTAATCGATCTTCCAAAATAACTGTGCCAAAACTGAGTTGGCCATTGGCATAAGAACTTTCTTGTTCTTTTTGAGCTCGTTGAAGGGATCTACCACGAGTTTCTGCTGCATATACAGTGCTAGCAGGGGTAAAATTAGAGTAGTGGCTTCGGAAAGATCCACGTCTTCCCCTATATCCTGAACCTCTAGAACTTCCTCGGATTCCCTTATTTGATACAAGGAATTCAGGCTCATCAAGACTGGAATATGGATCTGTTAATTGAATCATATTAACAGAACCAAAGATTAAATATTCGTCTGTTAAAGACTCTGCCTGGTTAGCCTATTTAGGCTGTGCCGTTTGGTGGGACGGTGCCCGTGACTTTGAAGTAGATGGCATGAAATCTGCCAGAGTCAAAGACAATTTAGGCTTTGATACATACTCATCTTCTCCTGATTCCTCTTTCTTCTTTGAATTGCGCTGCCCTTTTGAGGATTTGTCTTTTGATGGAGGCTTTACTGCAGCTTTTGTAGGAGACACAATGGGCTTCTTCAATTGTGTTCGCAAAATGGAATGGGTCCGATTGATTGTCTTTCTGACCATCCAATCATCATATTTTTTCGCAGTTTTTCTTTTGACTTCCTGCCACTCGCCTCCTTCCTCTGGATCTGTAGCGGTAATACATGCTACATGAGCTGAAGAACCCTTCAATTTGACTTGTCCCAAGTCGACCATATTTTACAGGAGGTCTTTAAAGACAAAATACTCCTGGATGGGATGCCCTAACATTTGATGAAAGGGACAATAATTGGGACGGTCTTCATCTCCTTCCTTGTTTGGCCTCTTGGGCACTGGTAATTGAACCAAATTATTTTCCAGAGCTGAAATGAAGTAACCAGGAACTTTCTCACTCCGGAAAGAGTATGTTTTCTCTTCAAATCCTCAAATTGTTTTCGTCGTCGATCTCTTTGATCATTTGGACGAAACAGCCTTTGTTGTTGGCGTTCAGGAGGTGGAGCCCTTCGAGAAGATGAAGGTTTTGAAGTAAAAATAGGCACAGGTTCTTGTTTAAGCATAACTGTAGCAGTTTCCGCTTTACCCATTCTCCTTCCTGGAGCTGATGGAATTATACGAGATTTAACCTTTTCCTGTATAAGGGAATCTTCAATCTGTTGAGCGATTGAAGTAAGGTCTCGAAACCCTCCTGTGTATTTCACAGGGATCAATGGCGTGCATAATTCGTCACGCAAATTTGCCACACATATTGGCAATAGTTCCTCCTGAGGGAGTGCTAAACTCAGGGAATATGTTAATCCCTTCCAACGAGCAATGAAATCAGAGACTCTTTCATTCTCCCTTTGCTTACAGTTTGTAAGATCAAAAACTGTCGTTTTTGGCAAAGTTGAGCTGAACTGTAGAAGGAATTTTTGACGAAGATCCTCCCATCTGATGACTGACCGGGATTGCAAGTTTGTATACCAGACAAAAGATGGTCCTTGCAAGGTTCGCACAAAGCATCTGAGTTTCACTGCTTCTTACTACTCTGGAGTTCCCATCATAGGATCACAATAAGACACGTAATGCGTTAAATGTTGTTCAGGATCGCCTGATCCATTGAAAGTAGGGAAAACAGGGTTTCCAAAACTGGATGGAGGAGAAATTGAATCTACCCATTCAGGGTAAACATTCTTTTCATGTTGAACTTGCGCCTGTTTCCCTTCCATAGTTTCTAACCGAGCTGTTAATGACTCAATAGTAGTTATTAACTTTTGAGAAACATCAGGTTGAACTTGGTTTTGGGTAGGTGCAATGAATGGAGCTTGGACAGACGTGGTGGTTGGTGCTGCAACTGATGGTAGTGCTGCCAACCGTTGTTCGTTTGACCCATAGGATTAGACCTCTAAGGGTGTACTGATAAAGGAGGATATTCCTGATCCATCTCAGTAGTTACAACAAATTATTTCGGCTGTCAGACTTCAGCATTCTTAAGAAGAAGACTACTCTGAAGTAGTTCTGCATTCAACCTTCTTAATTCTTTCATTTCTTCCTCCTGTTGTGCAAACCTTTGCTCTAATGAGAGCGATTGACCTCCTTCATAGGAAGGGTGAGAAGTAACCTGATTCTTTCCTTTCCCCTTATTGGATCCTTTTCGGAGAGGGGGAAGTGGGTTACTTGAAGGAATACCCAGATTTTGGGTAAGCCTTTGATTACGTGTGTGCACACCTTCTTCATTTAGGTATGTGTGCGCAACTTCTTGAGCAGGAACCTCTTCGTCTGATCCCTCGGATTGAGCCTCATCTGGTGAATCAGCAGCAATGACATTGATGACATTAATGGATGCATATTGCATGGAATCCTTTCTATCAGCATTTCTGTGATATTGTCTTCTTCCATGTCCATGATGAGACATGGCATTCCGTTGACTTGATCCCTCAGGAACATCTTGGAGAACCGTCACTTGGAGAGAATCTCCTGATAGCTTGGCTCTTCGTTCCTCTTGAGGCTTATTCCCTAATCGAGAGAATACTGACTTTCTCTGAGGGAGGGATTGAGGATTTGAAAAATTCCCCAGTCCGGTGGACTGGGGATGTTCCTGCTGCTTCCTCTCAAGTCCTCGAATCCCATTTGTTGACTCTGAGGGTTGGTTTAGAGAAGTCCCCAGTCTGACAAGCTGGGGTGTCTCTTGACATGCTATGTCTGAGATCTTCTTAAAATCTCTCTTGATCTTGAGAATCTTAGTTCGGAAATTAGCTGGATACATTAACCTGTATCCACTTTTATCACCTGGTTCAACAGACCGTTTGTAACACCCCAAGCTTCTACGGTACGTTTCCCTTTGAATAATGCGATAGCGTGTGTTGTACGCAACCTCGAGTTCTAACACACACCACAACTAATTAAACTAGCCATTGTGAATAGTAATACCTAATTTTTGAAATTATATATATTTTATATTTGAAAATGGACTTCATTTTTGGACTCGGAATATCGAATTTAGCCTAAGGTGAAATTTTGGTACTTTTCGGATAACTTTCATATTTTGATGAATAGTGAAAATTACTAAATTTTAATTAAAAACAACTTTTTTAATCAAAATAATTAATAGTGATAAATTATGAATTTTAGTAGTTTTAAAGTATATTTAGAATATATTTTTACCATTTAATATAATGTTGGTCATTGGACATAATTTTACAATTAAACCGAACATAAACAAGTGTCAATCTTTTGATAGTTATTATCTCTTAAAAACACGCTTTTTGTTTTGACAGCGGGAATTAATTTTAAATTAATTTCTGCCACTTATGTGTTTTGAATTTAGGAAAATGGATTCCATATTTAGAATCAGGATGTTCAAATTGTGTAAATAGGTAACTTTTATTTTTAGACATTTTGAATAATTACTGCGGTAAATATTTTATTTACCATGGTTAAGGGTAAATCCGGTAAATAAGGGTTAAAAAAAATAATATTATAATAATACTAAATTACCCTAAAACGTGTCTTAACCCTATTGGTTGATACATGGTCGACCATGGGCATCTTTGGGTCTATTTTGGGACCCCATGGATCCACTTGTAAGTGATAATGACACTTTATTTTAATTTAGTTAAAATGAATACAAAAATGACACAAGCATATATCTTTTAGAACAACAATTTTTACATAGGGTTATATAAGTTGGATTTTAGATTATAAATATTCATTAGAAATCTAAAAATATTTCCTAAATAATGATATTTTATTTATAATTTTTAGACATTAAATAATTTATTTTATTTATGACACAATGATGATGCAGTAATTACTATAATAGTGAAAAATTAAAATAATTGATATTATAAATACCCAAATAAATATAATATGAAACTTTTAATGAATTAAACTAATTTTCTAGGCTAATATTATATATTAGGATTGATTTAATGGACTTTGTTCGAAGTAATCAATCTGTTATGAGTTTCACAAAAAATCAACTATTGAATAGTGTCAAAATTGACATAAAAGAGTTCTTAAAACAAATATTATATTATTAATTGATATTAAATTCCTAAAAATCTAAGGTTAGGCCAAGAGACTTATATTATGATAGCTTAATCATTAATGGACCACTTGGGGGTCGCTTGGATGTATATAGTAAGTTTATTAACCATATTATATAAAAATACAAAGAGACATTGTAAAAGTGAAACTAATTAACTTAGAGTTAATACTTAAAGATAAGGTTAATATAAGTACCCAAACCTGTCTAAATTCTATTGGTTGAGTGGTTTTCGACCTATCCCCACCTTAACCTTTGAATAGTCAACTTTGGAGCCATTAGAAACCGAATATGAATTTATTATAAATTAATATTTCTAGCTTTTCCAAAGGTGCCCCTCACCCCTCTTATAAAAGGGCACTCCTACTTCTCATTTCTTCACACATCTAAAGCCTTTTGGTTCGGCCAAACTCTGCCCAAATAGTCTCCCAACATCACTCACTACAACCTAGAGGCCTTAGTTTGATCCGAAAGCCAACCTAAGGAGCCCTTTTGATCAAATCAAAAGGAAGAACCCGAAGAAGAGGTAATGATTTCACCACCCTTTTCTAAGTTCATTTCTTCTTCCACTTCTTCTTCCTTTGTTCTTACCATTCTAAAATAATAACTCCAGTATCTCACATATAATGTGATGTTATTATAAGTATGGTACAACCATATTCAGTATTCTATCCACCCTTTGAATAACATGTCACCATACGTGCGTACGTACGGCTTACCGTCTCCACGTCGTGGTGTAATTGTTATTCAATATAATATTATTTGGATGGGTATAATAATGATGTGTAAATCATGTAAATAATAAATATAACATGTTAATGATTATGTATATATGATATACCATTCATTTATATATTATTTTAATATCAAAAGAATGATATTGTCGCTCGTGCGTACGTACGGACTACCGTCTCCACGAACGCGATGAGATTCATTCTCCATCGTATCCATTCAAGTATAATTATCATTTTATGATTTAAAAATGATTTTTAAGGACTTGATATCATTCTGGATATGAATAAGATACAACAAACATGGCTTATGTAACAAAACATATAAAAGAAAATGAGTAAGTTAACACCCGAAACGATGATAATTCTAAGATATTATTAATAAATCAATGTTAAAAGATCATATATGATATCATATTAATATATATGATTCTTGTATAATTTAATAACAATTATTTCACCATTATACAGGAGGTTAACCTACCCCAACCAAGGAAAAGTACAAGGTAAGGGTTATTTCACAATCTCTTCATTATCCGAGGTTGTTTATACGTAATAATCTACTGGGATATCTTTATCATCCACATCCATGTTTCTTAAAAATGTATTTCAAAACATTTTTACTATTTACAAGAATATGGGTTAAAGTCATTTATACCCTTGTTTGACTTTTTATAATAGGTTTATAAAGGAATCTTTCCGTCGTTTTCAAAACAAGGTCCTTTTTAACCTTTTCGACAGAATTGAGATAAGAATGTTTTTTTAACTTATACGGCGGGTGCGGTTATTTTACGCCGTTATAAAATCTTCAAAGCTTTCCTTACAAGCTTATAAGAATATTTTCAAAGAAAAGTTTTTATTTTATATGGATCTTAAATGATTTCAAAATAAAAGGAGATATTTCTTTAAAAAGAATTTTGATTTCATCTATGTCAACATCCTTTGATGGATTTTAAGATTATTTGGAGTTGATTTATTATGATACAAAACTTCTATATTGTATTGAAGGTTTTGTGATATGTTTGACTGTGGATGTGATATTTTTATACCATTCATAGTTTATTGTGAAAGTATTGACATTTCGTATGCTAGTTTTAATACAAATGTTTATGTTATGTTTAAACCTTTTCATATGGGAATGCATTGGACTTAATAAGTGACGGGTGGAGCCCGCTATAGCTCCTCGATGCATCGGTAGGTCTCATGAGACAAACTAGTGTCTTGGCACAAGGCCTTGACAAAATCTTATTTGTAGTCTTGGCACGAGGCCTTGACTATGTGGTTATGATAGTCTGGCATTATGCATTCCAACATTATGAAAGTGGTTATTGATTTTTGCATGTGATTATTCGATTAGTAGAATATCCATGTGAATAAGTAAATGGCATTATTTCATTTTATTTATGCCATACCATGTTGAAAGTTCGTATTTAAAAGGCTTTTGTTTTAGTTATACATTGCCTTAAATGTTTATTCTTATTTATGAAAGTTTCCGCTATATTGTTATCCTTACTGGGCATTTGAGCTCACCCCTTTTCTATGTTTTATTTTTCCCAGGATGTGAAGAAGTAAGTTATGAATGACCTGCAGGGATTTTATGAGGGGTTAATAGTGTGGATTGTGGAAACATTATGTTGTTGTAGTAGTTTTTCATTTTATGATGTAATGTAAAACTTATGAATATATCTAGTGTTTCCAAGGCTACTAAACCAATCGGTCTTTCGAGATTTGATCTTTCTTGTGATCATGCCAATGTTATGTAATTAATGCACCGACTCTGGGTAGCTGGGGTCGGGGCGTTACAGTTGGTATCAGAGGAAGTTTAGTACAAACCTTGGAAGCTAGATTTAGATAAACTCTGATTAGAGCACATAGACCTAAGATGAACTTTGAGGATTAGTATAGAAGAACTTCCTAGAATTTTGGTATTGTAGAGACTTTGTGAGTTTTCCGAGCAATACATCCCTATCTGGATACGAGCAGGTAGAGGCGGCTCTGGCACAGATGTACCTAGGGGTAAAACCCGAAAACACCGCTTTGAGCTAGACTCGAACGGGAACTGGTGCACGACAACGGGCCTTGCTGCACTCTTGGTTACGACACTCCCGGGGGATATGCTTAGGATAACTCTCACTTTCATTACAAATCATTATGAAGGGTTTATGAGTATATACTTCCTCAAAGAAAACATATTTATGATTATGGATTATATCCATAGATAGTTCAATTTATGTTTAGTGTTTTATAAGTATGGGATTATGTATTTTGATGCATAAACTGATCTAGTTTATGCCATTTTTTAGAAATGGCGCCTAGTGGAAGAAATGGAAACCGTATCAATGCACGCACTCCATGTAGGGATTTCCCTCCTGCTCAAGATAATTATAGTGGGGCTGGTGATGCAACTGGTGCTGATCAGCTAATCACCGTACTGGGACAACTTACTCAGGTTATGAATAATAACCTTACCCGTATGGAGCACCCTGATCCGCAGCGTGGAGGATCAATGTTAGATCGATTCATGAGACAACAACCACCAATGTTCAATGGGAGTACAAATCCCTTAGTATCTGAGCAATGGATATTTTCCCTAGAGAAAATATTTCAGGCTTTGGGGAGTAGTGAAAGGGAAAAGGTTACCATGGCAGTTTACCGCCTCACTGGAGATGCTGATCAATGGTGGTCATTGATTCAAAACATGAAGGAAGATGATGAAGTATCAAACATGGAATGGAGGGAGTTCAAAGATCTGTTTTTAGAAAAATACTTCCCTCACGACCATCGAGCAGATATGGAAAGGCAATTTCTGAGTCTGATACAAAAGGAGGATGAGAATGTCACATAGTATGAGGCTAACTTTACAAGGTTAGCAAGGTATGCTGGAGATTATATTCGCAACCCAAGAAGTAAGATTGATCGTTTCTTTGATGGGTTAAAACCATTTCTCCGTCGAGCATTAGTCTCACAATCCTTTTCGTCGTACGAAGACATTGTCTCATGTGCTATCAAGACCGAAAAAGAATTCTCTAAGTCTTATGACTTTAAAGCGAAGCAAGAGAAGAAGAGACCTTCTGATCAATCTGGGAATGGAAATAAGGGGAAGAAGGGAAAGGTTGAATATCCATCTTGTGGTAAATGCGGGAAGAAACATCCTGGTACTTGCTTGAAGGGAATGGGAGTCTGTTACAAGTGTGGTGAAAAAGGCCACCAAGCTCATGATTGCAAGGGGAAGAAGGAAGCTACCAACGTTCAGTGCTACAATTGCAGGGAGATGGGGCATTATGAAAATGCATGTCCTAAGCGTCAGGAGAACTTACCTCAGAAAAGTCCAAGGGATCAAGGCCAGGCTTATGCTATCACTACTACTGAGGTAGAAGCTCTGAAAGACGTGGTGGCAGGTAATTTAATGGTTTCCTCAAGTTTAGCAAATGCATTATTTGATTCTGGATCATCGCATTGTTTCATATCTTCCCAGTTTGCTAAGAAAATTAGATATTTCCAATTTGATTTAATAAGGGAGTTGTCAGTTAAAACTCCAAAGGGAAGTATCGTTGCAACAAAGTTTTGTGAATCAGTCCCCATTAGAGCACATAAATTTTCTTTATCTGCTGATTTCATCGTCATACCTATGATTGAGTTTGATATAATCCTCGGTATGGACTGGCTTTCGGACTATGATGCGAAGATTTATTGTAAGAAGAAATAGGTTACGATTCTTGATGATAATGATAAGGAGCACCTTATTTTTAGAGCAGAATCGTCACCACCTAATTCTTATTTAGATCCACCCCCTGTAGCTCAACTTAATTCAATTATCGGGGAGGAAGAGAATGAAATAACTGTCGGTGAGGAAAGGAATGTTCAAATAGAGGATGTACCTGTTGTGAAAGAATTTGTAGATGTATTTCCGGAAGATTTACCTGGACATCCTCCAGAACGATAAGTTGAGTTTTCTATTGATTTGATTCCTGGATCAAGGCCTATATCGAAAACCCCTTATAGAATGGCCACTGTAGAGTTAGTCGAACTAAAGAAACAACTAGAGGAATTGAGTAATAAGGGATTTATTCGCCCTAGTGTTTCTCCATGGGGAGCCCCTGTTCTTTTTGTTAAAAATAAAGATGGATCTATGAGGTTATGTATCGATTACAGGGAGATAAATGCTATAACGATAAAGAACAAGTATCCCCTACCTCGTATTGATGATTTATTTGACCAACTGCATGGAGCTCAATACTTTTCAAAGATTGACCTTCGATCTGGATACCATCAGTTGTGTGTAAAGAAGGAAGACATTCCGAAAACAGCATTTCGAACCAGGTACGGGCATTACGAGTTTACTGTAATGCCGTTTGGATTGACTAATGCACCCTCTGTATTCATGGATCTGATTAATAGAGTTTTCAAGGAGTATCTTGATGAATTTATGGTTGTATTTATTGATGATATCTTGGTATACTCCAAAACCTACAAAGATCATGAAAATCACTTGCGCATTATCTTGAAGACTCTGAGGAGGCATGAATTATATGGAAAGTTTAGCAAGTGTGAATTCGGGCTTCAGGAGATTTCTTTTCTTGGACATATTGTCTCTAAAGATGGAATCTCTGTTGATCCTTCTAAGACCAAGGCAATCCAAGAATGGCCAGCACCTACGAGTATAACTGAGGTACGTAGTTTTATTGGTTTGGCAGGTTATTATCGATGTTTCGTCCAGAATTTTTCCCGATTGGCTAACCCATTAACGAAGCTCACACGTAAAGGGGTTAAATTTGTTTGGACAAAAGAGTGTGAAGAATGTTTCGAAGAACTGAAGAGAAGATTAGTAAATGCTCCTATATTGACTCTACCATCGGGGAATGATGGGTTCGTTATTTATAGTGATGCATCAAAGAAAGGACTTGGCTGTGTCCTTATGCAGAATGATAGAGTTATTGCCTATGCATCACGACAGTTGAAAATTCATGAAAAAAACTATCCTACTCATGATCTCGAGTTAGCAGCAGTGATCTTTGCTTTGAAAATATGGAGGCACTACCTCTATGGTGAAAAATGTGAGATTTATACTGATCACAAGAGTTTGAAGTATATTTTCTCACAAAAAGAACTCAACATGAGGCAAAGGAGATGGCTTGAATTACTCAAGGATTATGATTGTACGATACACTACCACCCAGGGAAGGCAAACAAGGTGGCAGATGCTTTGAGTAGAAAAGACCATGGAGTTTTGAACAATATGAGAATTGAAAGGGATCCAATTTTCATGGAGCTAGTGAAGATGGACATGGGAATAACCAGGGAAGGTGAAACATCAATGCTTTTTCAAATGGTTGCCAAACCATCTTTACTAGAAAGGATTAAGAGTTCTCAGACTGATGATGAAGAATTCCAAAAGAAGATTAAAGCTGTGAATGATGGGAGATTGAGAGACTTTGCGTATGAAGGTGGAATTTTGAAATTCGGGAAGAGACTTTGTGTTCCCAATATACCTGATCTAAAAAGGGAATTGTTGGATGATGCTCATAGTTCCAATTTCTCTATACACCCTGGGAGCACCAAAATGTATAGAGATTTGAAGGAACATTTTTGGTGGGACAACATGAAGAGGGAGATTGCTGATTTTGTGTCAAGATGTATGGTTTGTCAACAAGTGAAAGCTGGAAGGCAACAGCCTGGAGGAGTCATGCAACCTCTTCCCATACCGGAGTGGAAATGGGACAATATTACAATGGACTTTGTCATGGGGCTACCAAAGACTCCTAGAAGGAACGATGCAATATGGGTTATTGTTGATCGTCTTACCAAGTCAGCAAATTTTCTTGCTATAAGAGAAGATCTACCCCTGGAACGTCTAGCAAGACTATACATTAATGAAGTTGTGAGACTTCATGGAGTACCCCTATCGATTGTTTCTGATCGTGATCCCCGTTTTACTTCAAGATTTTGGAAAAGTCTTCAGAAATCCCTGGATACTGAACTTCATTTGAGCACTGCTTACCACCCTCAGACAGACGGACAATCAGAACGGACTATTCAGACCTTAGAAGACATGTTGAGATCTTGCTCACTTGATTTTCAGGGTATGTGGGATCAATATTTACCACTAGTAGAATTTTCCTATAACAATAGCTTCCATTCGAGTATTCAGATGGCACCATATGAAGCGTTATACGGAAAGAGATGTCGTACACCAACCTGTTGGGATGACGTTGGTGAAAGAAAACTTGTAGGCCCAGAACTGGTTGAGGAAACGGTGGAAAAGGTGAAGGTAATCCAAAATCACATTAAAGCAGCTCAAAGTAGGAAGAAGAGCTATGCCGATAATCGAAGGAAGGATTTGGAATTTCAAGTCGGTGATCATGTTTTCCTGAAGGTATCTCCGTGGAAGGGAGTCATACGTTTTGGTAAGAAAGGTAAATTGAGTCCCAGGTACATCGGACCTTTCGAAATTCTAGAACGAATTGGGGCTGTAGCTTACCGATTGGCAATGCCGCCAAGTCTCTCCAAAGTTCACGATGTGTTCCACGTATCTCTGTTGAGGAAATACATGCCTGACCCAACGCATGTACTCACCTATGAAGATTTAGAACTGGAACCCGATATGTCTTATTGCGAAGAGCCCATCAAGATTCTTGATACGAGAGAACAAGTGCTGAGAAACCGGACGACGCGTCTGGTAAAAGTTTTGTGGAGGAATCATAAGATGGAAGAGGCGACGTGGGAACCCGAGGAACTTATGATGAAGAACCACCTGAGTCTTTTTATGCAGTAATACCCTAGAAATTGCGAGGACACAATTATTTGAAGGAGGGGAGAATGTAACACCCCAAGCTTCTACGGTACGTTTCCCTTTGAATAATGCGATAGCGTGTGTTGTACGCAACCTCGAGTTCTAACACACACCACAACTAATTAAACTAGCCGTTGTGAATAGTAATACCTAATTTTTGAAATTATATATATTTTATATTTGAAAATGGACTTCATTTTTGGACTCGGAATATCGAATTTAGCCTAAGGTGAAATTTTTGTACTTTTCGGATAACTTTCATATTTTGATGAATAGTGAAAATTACTAAATTTTAATTAAAAACAACTTTTTTAATCAAAATAATTAATAGTGATAAATTATGAATTTTAGTAGTTTTAAAGTATATTTATAATATATTTTTACCATTTAATATAATGTTGGTCATTGGACATAATTTTACAGTTAAACCGAACATAAACAAGTGTCAATCTTTTGATAGTTATTATCTCTTAAAAACACGCTTTTTGTTTTGACAGCGGGAATTAATTTTAAATTAATTTCTGCCACTTCTGTGTTTTGAATTTAGGAAAATGGATTCCATATTTAGAATCGGGATGTTCAAATTTTGTAAATAGGTAACTTTTATTTTTAGACATTTTGAATAATTACTGCGGTAAATATTTTATTTACCATGGTTAAGGGTAAATCCGGTAAATAAGGGTTAAAAAAAATAATATTATAATAATACTAAATTACCCTAAAACGTGTCTTAACCCTATTGGTTGATACATGGTCGACCATGGGCATCTTTGGGTCTATTTTGGGACCCCATGGATCCACTTGTAAGTGATAATGACACTTTATTTTAATTTAGTTAAAATGAATACAAAAATGACACAAGCATATATCTTTTAGAACAACAATTTTTACATAGGGTTATATATGTTGGATTTTAGATTATAAATATTCATTAGAAAGCTAAAACGATTTCCTACATAATTATATTTTATTTATAATTTTTAGACATTAAATAATTTATTTTATTTATGACACAATGATGATGCAGTAATTACTATAATAGTGAAAAATTAAAATAATTGATATTATAAATACCCAAATAAATATAATATGAAACTTTTAATGAATTAAACTAATTTTCTAGGCTAATATGATATATTAGGATTGATTTAATGGACTTTGTTCGAAGTAATCAATCTGTTATGAGTTTCACAAAAAAACAACTATTGAATAGTGTCAAAATTGACATAAAAGAGTTCTTAAAACAAATTTTATATTATTAATTGATATTAAATTCCTAAAAATCTAAGGTTCGGCCAAGAGACTTATATTATGATATCTTAATCATTAATGGACCACTTGGGGGTCTCTTGGATGTATATAGTATGTTTATTAACCATATTATATAAAAATACAAAGAGACATTGTAAAAGTGAAACTAATTAACTTAGAGTTAATACTTAAAGATAAGGTTAATATAAGTACCCAAACCTGTCTAAATTCTATTGGTTGAGTGGTTTTCGACCTATCCCCACCTTAACATTTGAATAGTCAACTTTTGAGCCATTAGAAACCGAATATGAATTTATTATAAATTAATATTTCTAGCTTTTCCAAAGGTGCCCCTCACCCCTCTTATAAAAGGGCACTCCTACTTCTCATTTCTTCACACCTCTAAAGCCTTTTGGTTCGGCCAAACTCTGCCCAAATACTCTCCCAACATCCCTCACTACAACCTAGAGGCCTTAGTTTGATCAGAAAGCCAACCTAAGGAGCCCTTTTGATCAAATCAAAAGGAAGAACCCGAAGAAGAGGTAATGATTTCACCACCCTTTTCTAAGTTCATTTCTTCTTCCACTTCTTCTTCCTTTGTTCTTACCATTCTAAAATAATAACTCCAGTATCTCACATATACTGTGATGTTATTATAAGTATGGTACAACCATATTCAGTATTCTATCCACCCTTTGAATAACATGTCACCATACGTGCGTACGTACGGCTTACCGTCTCCACGTCGTGGTGTAATTGTTATTCAATATAATATTATTTGGATGGGTATAATAATGATGTGTAACTCATGTAAATAATAAATATAACATGTTAATGATTCTGTATATATGATATACCATTCATTTATATATTATTTTAATATCAAAAGAATGATATTGTCGCTCGTGCGTACGTACGGACTACCGTCTCCACGAACGCGATGAGATTCATTCTCCATCGTATCCATTCAAGTATAATTATCATTTTATGATTTAAAAATGATGTTTAAGGACTTGATATCATTCTGGATATGAATAAGATACAACAAACATGGCTTATGTAACAAAACATATAGAAGAAAATGAGTAAGTTAACACCCGAAACGATGATAATTCTAAGATATTATTAATAAATCAATGTTAAAAGATAATATATGATATCATATTAATATATATGATTCTTGTATAATTTAATAACAATTATTTCACCATTATACAGGAGGTTAACCTACCCCAACCAAGGAAAAGTACAAGGTAAGGGTTATTTCACAATCTCTTCATTATCCGAGGTTGTTTATACGTAATAATCTACTGGGATATCTTTATCATCCACATCCATGTTTCTTAAAAATGTATTTCAAAACATTTTTACTATTTACAAGAATATGGGTTAAAGTCATTTATACCCTTGTTTGACTTTTTATAAGAGGTTTATAAAGGAATCTTTCCGTCGTTTTCAAAACAAGGTCCTTTTTAACCTTTTCGACAGAATTGAGGTAAGAATGTTTTTTTAACTTATACGGCGGGTGCGGTTATTTTACGCCGTTATAAAATCTTCAAAGCTTTCCTTACAAGCTTATAAGAATATTTTCAAAGAAAATGTTTTATTTTATATGGATCTTAAATGATTTCAAAATAAAAGGAGATATTTCTTTAAAAAGAATTTTGATTTCATCTATGTCAACATCCTTTGATGGATTTTAAGATTATTTGAAATTGATTTATTATGATACAAAACTTCTATATTGTATTGAAGGTTTTGTGATATGTTTGACTGTGGATGTGCTATTTTTATACCATTCATAGTTTATTGTGAAAGTATTCACATTTCGTATGCTAGTTTTAATACAAATGTTTAGGTTATGTTTAAACCTTTTCATATGGGAATGCATTGGACTTAATAAGTGACGGGTGGAGCCCGCTATAGATCCTCGATGCATCGGTAGGTCTCATGAGACAAACTAGTGTCTTGGCACAAGGCCTTGACAAAATCTTATTTGTAGTCTTGGCACGAGGCCTTGACTATGTGGTTATGATAGTCTGGCATTATGCATTCCAACATTATGAAAGTGGTTATTGATTTTTGCATGTGATTATTCGATTAGTAGAATATCCATGTGAATAAGTAAATGGCATTATTTCATTTTATTTATGCCATACCATGTTGAAAGTTCGTATTTAAAAGGCTTTTGTTTTAGTTATACATTGCCTTAAATGTTTATTCTTATTTATGAAAGTTTCCGCTATATTGTTATCCTTACTGGGCATTTGAGCTCACCCCTTTTCTATGTTTTATTTTTCCCAGGATGTGAAGAAGTAAGTTATGAATGACCTGCAGGGATTTTATGAGGGGTTAATAGTGTGGATTGTGGAAACATTATGTTGTTGTAGTAGTTTTTCATTTTTTGATGTAATGTAAAACTTATGAATATATCTAGTGTTTCCAAGGCTACTAAACCAATCGGTCTTTCGAGATTTGATCTTTCTTGTGATCATGCCAATGTTATGTAATTAATGCACCGACTCTGGGTAGCTGGGGTCGGGGCGTTACACCGTTGGATGATTTCCGAAACATCTGTCATTTGATGACGTGTTTGCTCTAGATGAGAGGCTTGTGCAATATTCTCGTCTGCTTGATGTAGGAGCAATTCAACAAATTGTTCTCTATATACTTGATTTTGAGAGGAACTAGTTGAATCCTGTTCTTGAGCAAGCATTTGATTATGAACAAAGCCCATTGACTGTGGCCGGCCATGGGCAATAACATTGCATGAGACCATTTTCGGCGGTCTTTGCTGAATGGAAAGCACTGTGAAATGTAGTGCTCCGTGAATACCCCATCCTCTGATATGAACACCAGATGGAGCATTGGAAATTAACTGACGCAATTTTCTTAGTGCGCCAAGGCATGAACATTGAAGGGTTCTCTGTTGCTTTTCAGCCTTCGGATACCGAGAGACTGATAGAGAGGCCAAATCAATCTGGCGTTGTAACCCTTCTATTATCTTAATATGATTTTCATAATCTCCGTAAGATAATACTTTCTTCTTCAATTGACAAAGATTCTTCCATATGTTGAGACTAATATCATGGATTCCATCATCCGTCAACATCTTTGGAATGTCGTACTGGGAGTCAGCCAAAGTCCAAAACATGACTGGTACTTCACCTTTTGCCAGTTTTTTTCCTCATGTTCAGCATTTCCTCTTTATCATTAAATGAAGATTCTTCTACCTGTTTGGACCAGAGCTGGTGCTTCCTTGTTTCTTCATTAGGTTCGAAAAGGTTGGTAGAGAGTCCGCT
Organism: Viscum album; assembly: GCA_963277665.1. Lineage (NCBI taxonomy): Eukaryota > Viridiplantae > Streptophyta > Magnoliopsida > Santalales > Viscaceae > Viscum > Viscum album. The sequence continues at coordinate 1,071,047,329 of OY728141.1, forward strand.
ATTCATGCTGGAAGATGAATGACCTGGGGATGGTTCGGAGAATAACCTGAACCCCAGGCTATCCTCTTATGGAGAAATAGTTTCACCTGCCGATAGTAAAGCATCAGACATGACTGGCTTTACGTTTTCAAGTGCCTCGAGATAGGAGGGCTTTCTCGTCACTACATTGCCTTCTGAAGAATTTTCGAGACAACATGAATCACTACTGCGGAGAGGACTTTCGCAGCGAAGTTCATCACTATGAGGAGGACCATCATGATGGGTTACAACAAAAGATGAAATCTCTTGCTCCTTGGTCTTCTGACCACACAGAGGGTTCCTGTGGCTCTCATCTGAAGAAGAAACTTCAAGATTGACCGAACTTTCATGAAGCAAGCCTTCATGAGGAAGTGTCTGTTGAAGAACTTCAAAATTCATGTTCCCGTTATTGGGAACTGAGGGAGTAGAATCTTGAATTCCGACAGATAAATGTCTGAGGGCTTCAAGAACTCCAGCATCGAGCAAGGCCTTGTTGCAGATTGGCCTTTGATCTCCTGACTGTGCTGGGCGGATCTTTTTCTTAGATGTCTTCTTACTCACTTTAGAAACCACTTGTTGACGAAAGTGGTTACTCTGAGAAGGTGTATGTGCTTGATCAGGAAATATGGTCAGGTTAGGCTGACAATATCCACTCAAATCAGGTGTATGTGCCTGACTTGGTTGTCCGTTTGATATGGGGGAGTATTCCCCATAACCCTCTTGGACTGGAACAGATGTGTGTGTCTGTTTCGGAGTGAATCGTTGATGTGTCACTCCACTGCTAGGGATAGATTTATGTGTCTGTCTCTGTGATGATGCTGAAGCTATTATGATATCCTAGTAAGCATCCAGAATATGAGCAGGAATTTGCTTCTGCTCTTTCACTATTGACAAAATATGTTTGGTGACTTCATCCACCGGAACGGGGATATACGTCCATTATGGGCTTGGAGTAGGTGTATGTGCCTGCTCCTATCCTCCTTTTCCTGTCAGTGAATCCTGACAGTACTCAAGTGTGGAGGTATAGAGTTGATTCTGCCTCCTGTTTGTCGTCGGGGCTTTCCGACTGACTTCTCCGTGCGCTACCAAGCGAGACTGTTGGTAGACTTGATTAGTATTAGCAGGTGTATGTGCCTGCTGATTACACTTCTCCAAACGCGGTTGATGAGATCCATCATATGTAGTCAGACGAGCCTACTGACTAACTGGTGATGTATAAGCAGGTGTATGTTCCTGCCTATAGTACTCCGCCAGGATTGCTTGGCGGGATTGGCGTGATGCTGCCAGACGAGTCTGCTGGACAGTGGAATTAAAACGGACAGGTGATTGTGCCTGCTCGTTGTTTGCCACCAAGTTAGGTTGGTGGACTTCTCCGGAGATGGCAGGGATGACAACCTTCCCATTGTTCACCGGATTCCATCTCTGGCGGTTCATCTGGCCTGCTCGGGTTCGAGGAACCTGAGCTGAATGCCTCGAGTCGGTACCCTCATCAAGTTGAGGGCGCACTACCTCACGAGTCTGGCGGCGATTGTTGATGGGATCCCTTGAGAAGGACTCCTTTCTTTTTGAATTAAGGTCCTGCGGGACCTACTCATTCACTTCCTCAGAGTAAGGGAGTGAATGGAAATTGCGTTCCGGGGATAACGACCCGAAACGGTTGGAGACGGTAGTCAGCACCGCCTGCTTCTTGATCGCTGGCCGCCATTGTCCGGACGACCTGGTAGAGTTGTTAACTTGGAGGGCTTGACGAGCGGCCTCCAGAGTTGGGATAGTACCGTTGCGACGATACTCCTTAACCAGTGCATTAGAAACCCAGCTTTGAAGACGCTGAGTTGGTGATGTCATCCTCAGAGCGGACAACGTTCCAGCAGGAGTAGTAGCATTGGTTTTCACAGCAGCAGACCTCACAGTAGAGGTGTTCACAGCAGCAGTATTCACAGGGGTGAATTTAAGGAAAGCCATTTTGCAGAAGATCTTGAGAAAAGAGTGCCTGTTCCATATTACAGACATAATCAAGATGAATCCGGCCACTGCATCTTTTGGATGAGCACATGTCAATGATTGCTTTGTTGGCCCAAGGGGCCTAACAAATAAGAAGAACATCACTTTAACTTGGTTAAGGATTCACGTTGGGTTCACCATTTTTGTTTCCTCATGGATTTCGGGGATGACCTCATTGATTTGAGATTCAAACGTTCCGATCGGTTTCTAGCGGGTTTGTTCGTAGAACCGGAAACATCCAATGATTCCACATCCATTTGGACCTACTTTCCAAATGTAGGCGCTCATTAGCTTGTGGACTAATGAGGCTTTAGGAATTTGCATTGGTCGAGAGGATGGGAGGTCGGACTCATCAAACCTTTTTGAGGGGAATTGTTGTCTACTCTAGGACTCTCTTTATAGATTTAAGTTATGTTCGTGAATCCTTATTACATTACCAAGTATAAAATGAGCTTTCCTTTAGTTTTAACAATCAATGATTAAATATGCAAGAAATTTAGAGAATCTTTTATATGTATTCGAGGTTCTTCATCAATAGAGAATCATCTATATCTGTTTAGAGATTCTTGGTCAATGGTATCATTCAAAATATTTATATAAAAGTCTCTTGGTCATTATGATGACCAGGCTGGTTTTAAAGCCACTCAGTGGGGAACTTGAGATTTATCGTCATTCAGAAGGACAGAGATTATTTCAAAGTTGGGATCGAACCCACAAATGGGCTACCTACGTATCCTTTGTTTTGGAATAGGAATCAGAACCCACGTAGTTCGAGTAATGGAGTATGATGTTTATGATTGATGGCTCAAAGAAGAATGTCATAATTACTTTTACACTCTAAGCTCACGTGAGTCATGATCGGTGTGAGAAACAAGAGGTATTGGTAAAAATTAGACAATTGTACCATGAAAGATGCAATCATAAGAAATTGTTTGGGGCTTATGTATGTATGACTGCCCGAATAGATGAAGGTTTAGGATTTACTTTTAGGGAGAAAATCCAGGAACATGGTCCATAAAGGTATATGTGCTTTATGGAGATTTGAATACTCTAACTTGGGACTTATTCCTGAAATGGAAACCCAAATTAGGAGAGGATTGATAATTATGTTTTACTCCTGAGAAGGAACCCCATATCAAACGTAATTTAGGACTGGTTAAGAGAAATTTAAGGGGCTTGGGGTTTACTCCTGAAAAGGAAACCCAAGATTATGACTGGGACTTACTCCTAAAAAAGGAGGCCCAGGTTAGGGGACTTGGGGCTTACTCCTGAAAAGGAAGCCCAAGATTATGACTGAGTCTTATTCCTGAAAAGGAGACCCTGGTTAGGGATTAAGGTTTGGGGCTTACTCCTGAGGAGGATGCCCATATTTGAGATTGGGGCTTACTCCTGAGGAGGATGCCCAAGTTAAAGGATTATGATTGGGGCTTACTCCTGAGGAGGATGCCCAAGTTTAAGGAATTAAGGTTTAGGGCTTACTCCTCAGGAGGATTCCCAAGTTTGGGAACTTTAAGAATTTGGGGCTTACTTCTAAAGAAGGATGCCCATATTAAAGGATTTATAACTGGGGATTATTCCTAAAAAAGGAGACCCAAGTTAAGGATTCTCTCATCTTAAAGGATGAGGTTGAATGAATGAACTCTCCATATTTAGTGACATAAGGATATTTAAATCACTAGGTTTTGAGAGATATTCCATAGAATTTCATTCAAATAAGGAAGTCGAATCAAGAAATCATGCCATAAATGGCTTTAAATAGTGTCTTGAAGACTGAAACTTGAAAAGAAAAGGTGTAATGGATTAAGAGGGGTAAAATGGGAAAGATGGGCACCCAAAAAGGTAGGGGCGCGCAAGTCTTGAAAGGCGCGCAAGTCTTCCGTGGGCACGCAAGTATTGGTTGCGCAGGTATACCTGCGCGACATGTGGGGTATTTGCGCGATTTTCAAACCAGCATTTGCATACTTGAGCGACTCTTTATTAATCACTTTAGAATCCTCTTGAGGTTCTTCCAGAAAAGGGACACGCAAGTTATATTGATGGAAATAAGTCGGCGCGCAAGTGTTGATAAGTTTCAACACTTAGGCCTTCCTTCTTCTCTTTAGATCTTCCGTTCTAGGTAAGAAATTACCTTAGAAGTGTTCCGGAAGCTTTGAGAAGAGACTTGGGCGTCGGGAGCTTCAATCCGAGTTTCTGGAAAAAAATCCTCCCAAATGGGGGGCCCACAGGGTCTATTTATACGCATAAGAAGACCCCGAGCGGTTACCGGGCGGTTACCACTTAGGTCGCGCAAGTCACTTGTGCGACCAAGAGCGTCGCGCAAGTGTACTTGCGCGATGGTAATATAACTTTCGCGGTGGAGTTGCTGTTGATCCTTTGTTCATGCCTTTGTCGATTTTTGATGTTTTCTTCAAAGGATGAATCACTTTGAGCTCAGATATTCCCTTTTCCGATCTTTAGATTCTATGACGAAAGGAGCGCCAACAGACATTAAAATGTAGAAGTTCATCCTGGAAGGAAGATATTAATCTACGCAAAATTCTTCATCTTGACCACATGATGTTAAACTGTATGGTGTTCATACTTTCAACATGACATTAAACTACACAGTTTCTAAGAAATAGGTATGTATTTATTACTATCATCACAAGATACATAGTGATTACTAATCCGTTGTTTTTGAATCTAGCTATAGGATTGTTTTCCGTTCACATCGGGTGATCTAGTGTCCTCACAATATGACATTAAACTAAATAAACCCAAAACGTCCGCCTTCATGATGGGTGGCCCAGTGTTCTCACCACAAAACATAAAGCTACAAAAATCCATTATATTTATCCCCATTCACAACAAGTATCCTACATCATTTCTCCATGATGTTAAATTGTGCAATTCTTCCAGAACTATGTGTAGTTTTATTCCCATTTTTCATGAGATACATAGTGACACCCAGTCTCCATAATCGGCTCCAACCACAACATATCCATTTATTCATGTCAGTATACCTTTTTCGTCACATCATGATGTTAAATTGTACAGAATTTTTAGGTCTACATGTGGTTTTATTCTCATTCTCATGAGATAAATTGTGACACCTAGATTTCCACACTTGGGCCTAATTGTAATGTTCCCATTAATTCATGATTGCTCTCATTTATCCTTTCTGCATGATGTTAAACTGTATGGAACATAAAAAACTATGTGTATCTTGATTTTTATCATTATAGGATACATAGTGATGCATGGATCTCCAATCATGGGACCAACTGCAATGATCAACGAAAACAATGCCCACCTCTACATATGCTTCTGAACTACATTTAGTATTTCCCATTCCAGAACTACTAGTGGATTTATTCTCATCCTCATGAGATAAATATTGATTCCCAATCTTCATATTTGGTCCCAGCTACAACATTACTACTTTTTTTACCGGTCTGTATCAGTCCTCACTACAAGATGTTTAACTGCATGACATTCCCAAATAACGTGTGGCTTGATTATCATATTCAGGAGATACCTAGTGATCCCAAAAACTCTATCTTATGACCTAGACACACCATTCTCTCACATTCATGTTGATTCCTACATCCTTACCCCATGAAGTAAAACACACTAAGGTACATACTTCCTTGATGTTAAACTGCGTGAAAGTACATCCTTTCTGCATGACGTTAAACAACATAGAAGTAAATCTTTGTTGAATGATGTTAAACTGCATAGAATCAAGAACTTCACCACTAAGTTATGATAAACTATGTATAAAATCTACCATTTTCATTCCTTATTAAAGGACCACAATAGAATTACCCTGATCAACCAGAATACGGGGTGCTTCCACTGTCATTCAATAGAACCTAAAATCTACATAACAAACATCAAATCTCATGCATCTAGGTCCACCATAAACCCTCCATGGACCTTGGAAAAGAATCCCACCTTCATGGAACCTTTTATTGACTATGAAAAAATTACTAGGTCTCCTTCATATGGACAATCGGCCTTCAACCAAATGTTTCAATTTGAAAAGGGACTTTCCAATCCTCATGGGCCCCAAAATCAATGTGGAATCACTCAATAACTCAGCATGTCTGAACCACTCCCAGTATGACTGTCCCATATCATTTCTCATGACATGAGAAGCACAAGATGTGATTTACTACATCTCAATACCATTTTGAGAAGATGTTGGAGTACTCTTAACCCCAGATATTCAAATTAAACTCTTCTGTATCCTCCTCCATAACTGGACCATGTCAGTCATGAAAATAAAATGCCTAAATTTTGGTCAAAGATATATTACCTTAAACTCTATCCCATAATGGTCTTGACCTGAAGACGATAAACAGATAACGAAAGAGACACAAAAGTTATTAGGTCAAAAACCTAAAAATGGTGACCCGAGTAAAAGTCAAGTCCTTGCCTGCTAAAATCTTCATCATTATAGTTTTAGGAAAAATTATGGTGAAACCATAAAATGAATAAATATCATAGGGTCTACCTTATATCCCTAGTAAAATCCAAGCTATGCTTAGAGGATCTACTAGTCCAGGAAAAGTTAGAGAAACACCTGTCCCATCTCATCACCATGAGAATTTAATTTCTTAACAGTGATACAACTAATAGGGAACTCAAACCATCCTTGTATTTTACACTTTCCACAAATCAAAATTCATGAGTTAGAGTGTCTTGAATCTCCACAACCTTCCATGGTCATTTGAAAGGATATTTAGCTTGGTAGAACCATTGGTTGATTGTTTATAGATTCCCATGGCTTCTGCATATGCACCTATGTCTGTTAGCAAAATCCATCACTCTGAAAAAGGACATTCCAATTCTCATGCGCACTAACATCATCATGATAGAACCCAACACCCTAGTGTGTCTGAATCAATCCCTATATGACTATCCCATATCTTTCTCCTGACTTGAGAACTATAGATCATTTTTAAAAATCCCCGCACCAAAAAATCAAGGTAGATTTGATATCATTATTGTTATGTCACCGTGTTTTTCACCCTTTCTAAAGGATAGACTACAATAATTAATTTTTTAACCTTTTATGGCCCACAATTTTTTATTCAAAACCTTAGGTTATAGGGACCGATCTTATAATTTTGAGATAAATTGCCCTAAGGTGCCAACACCCATCTTAGATAACTTTCATCCCATACCCAACTCCATCATATAGACGTTTGAATCTTCAAAAATCTTTCATTGACCTCATAAAGAAGTGGATATTGTCTTGCAATAGGAATGATACAGATGCATCAGTGCCCTGACTGGCAATACAGATGCATTTTCTTCTTTATAGAAAGGAGCTTCAATCCTTGTGAGCCTTAGAAACACCCCAGTAGAACTTGGTATTCCATAATGTCATGGGACATATCCAGCATATATGTAACACCTCATATTCATGAAACCAAACTTTCAGGTTATGATTTAAAACATCCATACTTCAACTATCCAAAGAGGCCTAATATCAAAAATATTCCATCCCCATGTGAATTTCTTTCTAAAATCATCTATATCCCTTAGAGAATATACCTGCCTTCAAAAACCCATTGTTTGACTATTCATACATGCCTATGTCTACTACATATGTTCTTATAGCCTTCATGAAAATGTGTCACTCTGGAAAAGGGTATTTTGACCCTCATGAACCTTTTCAACACCACTACATAACCCAACACCTAAAAGTTCTTTAGTTCATTCATGGTATGTCACCACCATATCCCATGATAATATATTAGGTCCACGATAAAAGTTCCCCTAAACTAAATAAATATTAGGTCTGAGTTAAAATACCACAAACTAAAGCAATATGAGTTTCAAGCTAAAAGACCCTAAACTAAAATAATATGAAGTCCGAGCTAAAAGACACTAAACTAAATCAATATGAGGACTTATCTAAAGGACCCTAAACTAAAGAAATATGATTTCTGGTCTATAAGACTCTAAACTTAATAAATTTGAGGTCTGAACTAAAAGACCCTAAACTAAAGAAATAGAAGGTTTGAGCAAAAATACCCTATACTAAATCAATATTAGGACTGAGCTAAAAGACCCTAAAATAAATCATGACATCAAATCAGTATACAGAAGCTTGAAAAGTCCCGACATATAGCCTTGAATACCAAACTACGCCCGACATACCAAAATTCACTCGATGAACCGCTTTATGACACCGCCAAAGACTCGGGAGGGTATTAGTTTTCCTCTTAACTGAGTCATAGTCCCCTCAGACATTTCTCTTATGGGGGGAAATTTTTGGCCACCTTCTAGATGGTCATTAGAAAAATCACAATGGAAGAAGTACCTGAATATGAGTTTTATTTTCCCTATAAAAGGAATATAAGAATAAGATGGATGAGACCTACAGATCGCATGAGCCTCTGAAGAGCTTGTGATCACATAAACATTTCATGGTCACATGAAGGCTCCAAGCATAGATCATAACCCACCAGATATCCCATGGATACTCCTTCAATGAACCTTATTACTCTTTCAAAGGCTCCCTTGACAACCAATGGCCACATGGTGATAGCCGAATGAGTTCCCCTAGGAAGCATGGGTTGTTATTTGAATGTGCCTGAAAAACCACCAAAATCCCTTGAAAATAAGGATTGATGATATTCAAAGGCAGAGACCTCCAATAGTCATGAAGATCAAAATCCATATCATCATTGGGGAGAATAAAATCCCTTCGTTACATCTAAGAAAACTCACAATTCCTCCAAACATTTGTAGGACAAGAAAAAGGAGATAATGGGGATGAGGCGAGAGGTGTTTGAAGTTGCTAAAATACATGTGATGTGTGCCCTAGGTGATCCCAGGGAAGCTGTAAGACCATGGTGTAAAGTATGAATCATCTTACAAGATGCCTTTTTCATGTCATCCCCACCACACAGAAGTCATCAGGTATGTCTAAGAAGCCCCTTTAGTGCTCTATGAACAAATAGATAGACATGTCCACTACATGCTTGCACATTCTCCATATTACCCATATTGGTCACGCGAGACATCCATCAAAAATTGGAAAAAAAACCCAGACACTACTCATTAAAACTGACATTATCACTGATCATTGTAAAATAAAATAAAGGAGATAGAGAGGGAGGAGGTTAGAGGTGTTAACTGTCAGTAAAGGGCATGCGACACACCCTTGGTGACCTGAAAAAAGCCACAAGTCCTTAGAGACACGTCCTATTCACCTCATAAGATCCATTTAGATTTTCATCCTCTCCATGTGATGTACCCCATGAAACTCTAGGACACTCTAAGTATGAAAAAATACATTGTTCCATGTAATTCCCATACACCCCCATATGACCCAAATTAGTCACATGATGAATTACTAAAAAGTATAATAAATACCCTTAAAAACACATGAAATCTCACATGACTCCGAACCTTTGTCACATAAAACAAATGGGATCAAAAGGGAGGAGGAAATATGTGTTTGAGGTTACTAAATGGTAATAGAAGAACCCAGTACACCCATAGAACACTCTCATAAGACCCCTGGAAAAACCATCCTTGTCCTGTGAAATCCCGAGACAAGTTACCTGAGGTCTTGGGAAGAAATTATATCAGGAAATTAGATCTTTTTAAGATCTATGGACATTTAATCATGATAATGTAGAAGTCCTTAGACACATATGAATTTTCAAAAAAGTCCCCACTAATTGGATATAATCCAATAAAGGGGGATTTGACAGAAGAGACTCAAAATTACTACAAATCAAGCGACACACACCGAGTAGTCCACGACAGAGACTCATGAAATACATAAAGATAGACCCCTTTTCCAACTCTAGCCAAGATTTTCTATAGTTATGACACATAATGATCCAAACAATAAAGGTGTCTATGCATATAAAGTTTCCCCTCCAACATGAAGAGTGGGTTGGACTTTGAGACTCTAGATGCTTGGACTTTGGATGTTTCAACTCTCAACCTATGCTGATTTTTTTGAGAAAATGATCATGTGACCAAAAACTATCCATTAAGAAATACACCAGATGATATATAGAGAAATCATGCACCATACATGAGGTGATTCTCCTGATCATTCATAGAAAACATGAAAAACTTATGGGAAGACTTGCGAAGAACATATCACATGTCTTCCAGATCACATAAGACTCGAAGCAAATGAATCTGAACAAAAATAAGGCCATCACAATGCGAGGTTTTGAACAGATATAAAAGGTTGATGTATTAAGTGAAAATCATTCCCATTCAACCTCACATTCTTCGCATGAGTCATCCAAGGACACACAACAACACTAGGACGCATATCCAAGATCTATAAATGCTCCTAAAACATGCTATTTGGGATACAGGAAATCATCCAGACATGTTATAATAAGTCATAAAGTCTCCTAGGGGTACAACATTGGTCTCATGAACCCTATGAGTCTATCACCCAAGACTTGCGATGTCTTTTGAAAACGTCTTCTGAACCATATAAAGATGTTTTCTATTGTCAGCTGAGTCTTGTGAAAGCATCTGGACATGATAACCATGTTCCCACAACCCCCGTTGGGAAAGTCAGATAGGACTTGCGACGACCTCTATATATGTTGGCTAGGTCTCATGATGTATTCTAGAGGTGTCATCAAAGATATGAAAAACCCCTCAAACTATGCCAGAATGTCTCTTGCAACATCATCCATACATGCCAAGTCAGGTCATGCGATGGATCCTAGAACGTGAAAACTGGGTCATACGATGACCTCCAGAAAAGAAGGCCATGTTAATCGGGTGTCTCAAGGCTTGATATCAGTTTTTTAATTTATGTGTAATCTCTAAATATAGGTAATACTTAGTGTGTAAGCACTGACATAATGGGAAATAAAACAACTTTGATTCTTTCCATATCCAGGATACGTAGGCTACCTCTTTCTAAGGTCTGATCTATATGTGGATCATCTAAGGAAATCCAATAATATAAGTCCCTCATTGAAGGAAATGAAATTGATTATTTTATATCCCTTCTTTCTCACAACAAGAATGAATCAGGTGGGATTAGGAAGTAGTAATGATCATATCATATGCACTATAAACCCCCATAATGAATACATGGAAACTTCAGTGTGTGAGCCCTGACGCAAACCAAACTATGATGACTCTAATTCCTTCCAAAATTTGGATACATAGGACACCTTCCTAAGGCTCGAGATCAAATAAAACACCCCTTTCCTTATATCTCTTTCCATGAATCTAACATCTCAACCAGAATGACTCAATTATTCCTAGAAGATGATCACCCTGTCCCATATATTAGTGGGCCAAGAAACCCACAAAGATATGATAAGTCTAAATCCTTCCATAACCAGGATATGTAATATGTATCTCCAAGACCTGAGTCCCATAACAAATATCTCAAGGTGTTACCAACTCATAATCCCTATGTCATGATAAATGAAGTGATCATTTTCCATCCCTTTCTTCTCACACTAATCATGGATCACACGAGCTTAGGGATTCACAATAATCACATCAATTACACTATGAGTCTCTATAATGAAACAGACAACCCCAACACCTGAGAATAATGAAAAAACATGATTCTTTCTATTCATAGGATATGTAGGACACACCTTAGGGTTTGACCTCAAATATTTGGTGTATAAGTTCCCAAACACATGTACTCAATACATGACATTAAACATCATAAGATGAATGAACTATGTGGGTTTTGATTCTTGCAATAATCAAGATATGTAGTATTCCTCAAAATGGACCATTCCCCTCCTCTAAATATTAACTTCCTCCTTACATGGAAGCATGCTCCAAAGCACTTGGTTATATAGCTTCGGTATATAAGCAACTCTTCGTTCATGGAAAATAATGAAGAACCCCAGGTATATATAGATGGATTCACTAAAGATATCCTAGTCTTTTGATTATGAAATTTAATTAAACTATATTCATTTTTTAGGGTAACTGGACCCATATTAGTATTAGGATGAGAATCGCAAACATATCTTAAATCTATAATAGAGTCCCGAAGTTGGCCATAATTCTCTCCAAAAGGGAACGATGAGCCCAAACTCCAATCATCTCGAACAATGCGAGTCCCCAAGAGTCTCTAGGCCTAAAAATCAAGATGACCACTGACTTTTGGTAACTTGGTCCAAACCCAGCTATAGATGAGGGAACTATTGGGGGTTTATAGGGAAGAAAAAACAGATGGTAAACCCAATGTGTATGATTGGATGAGGCCTCAAAATATCCCTCGATAGAACCATCAAGGGGATCCCATCGCACTTCCTCATAAAAACACAATGAAATAGTTAAGAAAAATGATTCTTATTTTCTTAATATGGGTTTTCATGGTTTTTATTGAAAAAAGTGTTTATTTTTCATATAGAAATGTTCTATTTCATACTCTCAATTAAATTTGAATATGAAGGTACATATTACATGAGTTTTCATGTTTTTTAATGGACTAACAAATTTCTTGTCTTTATGTACCTTAATGATATTTTTGTGATCATCCCTTGTTTTAAAATATTTTTCAAAGTATTTAAGGATTTTAATAACAATAATGAATTAATTTTGAAAATTTTAAATATTTATCATGAAAAGAAAACATGTTTCATTTTAAAAGTTTAATATTGTTGAAAAAATGGATGTTGATTAGATGTTTCCACTTTGTATATATATGAGTTAGTCATGTTCATGTTATTACCTAGATCTCTAAATCTATTAATCTAAATGTTCTCTCAGAATGTAAGAAAGTTAATTCTAGTTTATGTCATGAGACTATGTAATGATTATGGCTCGTTCCTTATAGTTGGTATTAGAGATAAAGTTTAGATAACTATAGAGGTTAGAAAATTATTTGAGATTAAGTTAAAAATACTCTATAACCATAATTGTTAGTATGATAAGGATAATTATAGTTATTTTAGATAAATAGAAAGATTAAAATAGAGGACGGTTTGGTTAATGATATCTTAGCACTAATACCCCCCTTATAAGATGGATTATTATGGTTTATTTTATGCACTCACAGTAACCTTTTTTAGAAAATGAAAGGATCTTGTAGGAACGAAATTAATAGTTGATGTGAAGGATAATTTGGTGGTTTATGAAAAAATAAAATTAATATAATGGGTGTTCTAATGAAAAATCTCATGGTAATTCTTAAACAACTATCTTGATTTATGATTGAAAACTTGGAATTTGGTGAAATTCCTAATTCAAAAAACAAGAGAAAAATGGCATTCCATATAAATTCAGTTGATAATGATCATAGAGGTAAAATTTTTAAATAACCTATATGTCAATAATGTGGGAAAAAGAACCTAAGAAAACATCCTAATAGAATGGTAATATGTTTTATGAGGTAAATGGGACCATAAAGTTATAAACTAAGAGGGAAAAAATAAGTGTTTAGTTAACTCCATGAAGGGGAATAAAATTATTCTCAAGTATAAATTTAATGTTTTAAATGTTAAAAGTTTCAGAATTATTCAATTCAATATCCTAGGTGGAAAGCTCAAGAATGGGATAAACTAGATTGTAGAGAAAAATGACTATCAATTCCTTATTCCATTATAGTTGAAGATGATGAAATTGTATATGGAATATGAAATGAAGGAATTATTAAATAATATAATGGAAAATCATCGTTTGTAGATTATGAATAACATATAATTATTAGGTGTCTACATCAAGGGATTCATGATTTATGATGCACTGGTAGATATAAGGATGACTATAAGTTTAATTGAATTAATACTATTTTGATATTTTATTTGATGTCAGAACTTTTGGCTAAATTTATTGAGTTTTTATAGATGTTAAAATTATATATAACCATAAGTCTAACATATGAAATTGTTATTTGAAAGAAAATTCACTTTTAATTATCTGGACATAAGTTTATAAATATTGAATAATTTAGTTTTTAAATGATCTTTTATAATTAAGAATATATTTGAGGATGTTCACCATATTCTAGGGAATGTTGGAAGAATTATATTAGTACAGTTTTAGAAAAAAGATAACATGTCACATCCAGGAAGGCCATGGGGATTGAACCCACTACTGAAGGGAGATAACGGTGCAACACCAATCACTAGCATATGTGATGTCCTAGTTAGTATGATACCATTTTTAATCAAATGGGTTGAAAGATAATAATTTAGTTGATTTTGGAGAATATGTATTATCGAATATATGATAATGGTATTTCAAAGGGATTTTTTGATTAGTTGATTAATTTTATTTAGAAAGAAGTCCAAGATTTTGAGAACATTATATGAATAAGGTAGACAAAACATTATAATATTTTATTTAAAGAGTAGTAGCTGAATTATATTTTTATCATGGATTTTTGGTAAATAAAAATATTTATATAAATTATTATTATATCTTAGAGATTATATGATTATAGATTATAAATATTTGGTAAGATACTCTAAAAGTGATTGGTGTTATTTGGAGATAAATATTGAACCAATTTCATAAGAATATATAATCAAACCCTTCTAAATTTTGGTTTTCAATCTTATTCAGACATATTTTGGAGAATTTTAAAGATAGTTATTTATATAATGACCTAAGATAATATTTGAATGTTAATTTTATGTCCATGGAGATTAATGTTGTATTCATTTATAAGAGGGTTTATTCATTTTGGGAACTATCTTACATTATTCAAACCATTTTGTTTTGGGTTTATTTATAAAAATAATAGGAATACCTTTTTATTATTTTATGGTTATGTTATCCTATAGAAGTTTGTTTTAAAGGTTTAGGAATTAAAAATTCATCTTGAATACTAATTTTTTATAGACAAAAAATGATACTACAGTACAAATTGATTAAAGGATGAAATTAAAATTATCAAGTAAGTATATTTCCATATATTTCATATTCTAGATGGTAAGAAATTCATCAAACCTAGGAAAAGGCTCTTGAAAATTAAAATTTTATCCTATTATGTTCATTACTGATAAAATTATGGTATTTTTAACACTTGTTTGGTTTATGGTTTTATGGATGTTGACTTTATCAAGACCATTCAATTTCATGTGATCAATGATCTTTGTCACTCTTGATAATTATTTCGGAATTACACTTTTATTCCATGTTCAAATATTCACTTCACACTAATTTTTCCATATTTGAAAACATGGTATGTGTTATTTCAGATGTCTTTCACAGTTCATTTTCTCTCTAATCAAGAGGATGATTTATTAAAACTATTTACCATGTGGGTTTCCAAAAAAAAGTATTTTATATTTTCCAAAATTTTGAGATGAAGTTCAAATTGAGAGGATTCAATTTATTAAATGTAAAAGAATGTAACGCCCTAATAATATTTTTTTAAAATGAATCTTTGTTTGATAGCGTACATGACACAAAACCCTAATCCTAAATGAACCAAGAAATAATATTATTTTAAATATGAATATTATAACATAGTTATTAAATTGATGTGTATGAATAGTATTAAATAATTTATGAAAAATATAAAATTACTACTCAATGTAAATTAATTTAAAACTATTAGTAAATAATCAATCAATTTGTAGTAAAGTCATTTTATTAGTCAAAATATGTTTTCATGAAAAATGATTTTTATTAATTTTTAGGATAAAATATTATAATTAATTTTTTCAACCATAAGATATTTTATATCATAAAATAAAATTAAAATTTTAAATTATCCTACCAAAATTAACTAAGCATGATTTTAGTTATTTTTTTGGGAAATATAGATTTTTCAGTGAATGGTGAAAAAATAATGATTTTTGTAAAAATGTCATTTATTTTTAATAAATTAAGTAATTTAAAAGTACCATTAAGTTTTGAATATTATATAAGTTAACATAATAATTCTAAAATTCTATTTAATAAACTTAATTTCATTTTAATAATCTACATTATTTATTTTATTATAATTTTATTTTTTGGTTAAAAAACAGGTTTTTACTGAAAAATATTTTCAAGTGCATAATGTATATCCATTTTAACTAATTGAAACAAACCCAATTGAAGAATTATTTAAATTAAATATATTAAATATATATTTATAAATATTAAATAAATTTAAAAAATTATTATTACAAATCATAGAGTTAATATAAAATCTTCTTATTCTTAGATAATATATTTCTTGAAAACCCACTTTTTCATCACGTCTATGAGTTTTAGTATACATTAAATTCCACCAACAATAAGAATTGAATTTATTAAAATGGATTGAATATTTTTAATCAATCTATTTTATGTTATCTCATAACATCAAATTATTTTTTTCATAACTAATAGTGAAAACAGTGAAAATATGTTACGGTAGTTAAGGTTAAAAATAGTTTACCAATGGTTAAACTAAAAAGTAAGTGTAAAAATGACCTGAAAACAAGTTTAACCTCTATTTTATGGTATTATTTTGATATTATAATTTCTTATTATTTATAATATTCTAATTTTTATCTTTTTATCATGTGAAAATCATGGGTATCAATTTTTAATTTAAAAAATTACATGTTTTCCAGTCACCTCACTTATAAAAGGATGCACACTATCAACTGGGGTTCACTTCTTAATATTTTGTTGGTTCACCTAATAAATTATAAAATACGTTAATTAATTCCATCCCCAAATCTTAAATATATCTTCTCTTCCATAAAATGGGAAACAAAACCATAATTTATTTTTATGATGGATTACCACCTTGCGAACCAATGTAATTGGTTTTTCCTCATCACATCTCACATATTATTATAATGATATATTTAAATTATATATATGATAGTTTAAATATAATTATACTTATGGAATTATTATATAACATACACATTATTATATTCCAATCAATGTGATAAGATAACATCACTCGTGTTTACGGCAGACTGCCTCCTCGTGAAGCGTTGTGAGTAGTTTTGTTCTAATATTTTAAATAGAGTGTAATAAGGATAAAGTTAATAAATATATATGACACATATGAAATAATTATGATATTAATGACATATTTATCATTATAAAAATAAAATATATCTTTTTATTTCTTACCTTTCCACTCACTAAAAAATGATAATGTCTTTCGCGTGTAAGTGTGGACTACCGCCTCCAAGAAGCGATTTGATTCTTTTTTTCACCACATCACATGAATGATATATGTAATTATATTTAAAAAATTATATATTACTTATGATATAATTAAAATTATGTAAATATATAATAATACTTATTTTATTTCTATAATTATCATTGAAAAATGGAATCGTTACTCATGCGTACATACGACCTACCATATCTAAGATTTTAATATAGTAATTTTTTCGTAAAAATATTTCACGATTTATTTTAAACGTATAAATTATCTATAAAAATGATAATTATGTTAATTTTTTATTTTGTTGATGTTTTAATAATTTTCTATTTGATTATAGTCAGCCTATTGAAGTTACTTTTGACACATAAGTAGAATTTCGTCAAAACTTTCCACATATACTTTATTGATTAATAAACCACATGTAACATGGAAATATGTGAAATAAAAGGAATAATGAACTTGAAAAATTTACATAATAAATTGAATCATTAACACTTGTTTATTATTCAGGATGATAAATAATGTGCATGATAAGTTAGAGTCAAGGTAAAGGGATATGTCTAAATTTACTTTTGTTGAGGAATATTTTGATTTTGTGAACATGTAATATTTTATATAGTGTATATATAAAACATTTGAAATGTTATATAATTAATTTATCTATTATAATTGTATTTAATGTTTTTAACGTTATTATTTCATGAGTCCTATGATTTAAATGTTTCCATAGTGATAAGAGACTATCTTTTAAAAAATATTATTTTAAAGGTTTATTATTATTTTAAAGGTTTTGAAAAGGAATACTTTTATGGGTTTTATATTGAATGTTTTGAAAATAAAATAAAACAAGGAATGTCTTATTTTAACATATAT
This sequence comes from Viscum album, assembly GCA_963277665.1. Taxonomy (NCBI): domain Eukaryota; kingdom Viridiplantae; phylum Streptophyta; class Magnoliopsida; order Santalales; family Viscaceae; genus Viscum; species Viscum album. Next base: position 1,071,065,303 of record OY728141.1, read on the forward strand.
GGTGATAATGACATTTCCTGACTTTATAACCATTACTTCATATTTTTATTCCATTACAATATTTTATGATTTATTCAAATAAAAAATCTATTTTCCAATTTCTTGGGTATATTGGTATGGAAAATTTGTTTTAAATTAAAAATGTTATTTCGATATCCCAAAGCATTTTACATATGGGTTCAAAAATATTTTTCAAATAATTTTAGGATGAAAATATGAAATTATAAATTTTTTATTCATGATATGGTAGAAGATAATTATATGAAAAACGGGTGAGCTTGATACAACTTATATGATGGGTTGAGACCTATTATACCTCATGTGTGAGGTTTATATAACTTATATTAAGGAAAAAGACCCATTATAGTTCATAAAAAATGGGTGATCTTGATAGAGATCATATGAATTGTGAGATCCATTATATATCTAGAATGAATTGGGTAATTATTATGTTCTGTAGATAATTATATTTGAAGTAGATCGTATAGTAATTCCAATTAAAATTGTTTTAAAATGGTTTTATGAATATGAGGCTCTATGTTTCCAAAATGGGTTCTTATATTCAAGATATGGATTTTAAAGGTTTTTTTTAAAAAAATTGTATTTTTTTCATGTGGAAATGTTTTATTTATTATGATCAAGGAAATTTTACGATAAAGGTAAACACTGTTGGATCGATAGATACGATAGATATGTTACTGATTGTCATATCAAACTATGATGCAGATACTCAAAATATAATAGGGGGGTTAATTTTATATTTTAAAAATTACTTTGGATCTTTTAAAGATTATTAGGTTTAGAAAGGTTAAACAAGGTAATTCAAAAACCTCTAGATTCTAATAACTTGCTTGATTTAGGAAAAGTGGTTCTTGAAATAAAACTTAATAAAAGTTTATAGCAACTAAGATTCTACCTTAAAGCATATAGAATCCTATAAAATCAATGTATAAGTTTAAGGAAGTATAAGAAAGTTATAATTTCCTTATAAATCAGAATTACAACGAAAAATAAAACTAAAACACTACAAGTAACAAGTAGTAACTAATTTAACCCAAAGAGAAGGGTATCCAACAACCCAGGATAAAGGTAACTTGTTTTTACTTTCAAGAATGTCTGTTTAACCCAAACCCAGGTAAACCCTCAATTCGATGATTGGTATCCGTCTTGTTATCCCTGCAAGCCCTCGATTTGTAAGGAAATCAACACCTCTGACTTTACAACCCAAAGTATCTGATTTCAAGGAAATCACACCTTTGCACAAAGAAAATCTTCACGAAGATATGTTTGAAAAATCCGTTCAAACTTTCTGCATGAATCATGAGAGTTTATAAGAGCCTCTCTCTCTATAAATCACTTCAACAGCATGTAATTATGTTTATCCAAAAAGTTGTGAGCTCATTCAAATGAACTCCTATTTATAGTCATAGCACCAAAGATCAGCTCCCTCCTCTAACGATCATATTTTTTCTTGAATATTGGAGGGACCTGTACACATGTCACTCAAACAACGGTTAGTTATTAACTGAAAGCACGACATCATTTTATAACGAAAAAAAGTGTTAGCAAAAAATATGGTTATGTAACCAAAATCCAATATTCAGAATGTAGGGAAATAAATCTTCAGAGTCTAACCAAAAATGAATTTGGAGTCTATAATACAAGGATATTAGGATTCTATTTTTATAAGGAATTCGGAACCTAAACACAATAGATTTTCAGAGTCTGAATTTGAATGAAATTCTGAATCTAGATTTACAAAGTTCAGAATCAGAGTTCATGAGAATCCAGAGTTAGAACATAAGAAGATCGTAATCATAATTCTGAGAATTTGGAGTCAAAACTCAGAAAGTTCATATCCAGAATTCTTAGAATTTGGAGTCAGAACTCAGAAAGTTCATAACCAGAATTCTGAGAATTCGGAGTCAGAACTCAAAAGAGTTCGTAATCAGAATTCTGAGAATTTGAATCCCAAAACAGAATGCCTCATATCTAAGTGATTATAGGATTATGAGGTTTTGGTTATAAACCAAATTTTACACTTAGAAATTTTTTTATTATGAACAATGAAAACATAGTAAGGGTAAATTTACTTGGGGAAGGGAAATTTTCCTTATAGAAGTAAAACACAGGGTAAAAAGATATTTTCCTTGAGATAAGGTGTTTGTGATTTTCAAAACAATAAGGAATGGTAAAGTCATAAGGAAACCATATTGACTTAACAATCTCCCCCAAGTATGAAGGAATGGAAAAGTTATAAGGAAAACCTTATTGAATCAACAATCTCCCCCTTTTTTGGAAAGCACAAACATGCTTACGAAAAAGAATAAAATGTCTTAGACAAATTTTTTCTAAACTCTGAAAGTAAAACGTTTCTCCCTTTTCACATGGATAATGATGAATACTACTAACTCCCCCTTAGGCTTTGGAACACTAAGGATTATATTCAAGATTTCCAGAATGAGATTTTAAATTATCTTGAGTACATAAATCTTTGTAATGAAAACTACCCCATAGATAAACTCCCCCTAACTTAGGAATATTTCTTCTTTACATAGGATTATTTTTCCTTTCTCCCCCTTTGTGATTTTTTAAAAAGAATTTAAGGGAATGGAAAAAGAATTATAGTACCTGAAATATTATTAAAAAGCATGAAAACAAAAATAAGGAACCAAAATTTCATTCAGTTTGGAAGAATTTGTACAATGAAAGAAAATACAACAAAAGATTGGATTGGATCTATTTTCTTTCCTTTTCCTTTGGTATCAATTTATTCACTATGGATTTTAGCTTCTTTAGCTCTTTATGATCTTCCTCTGTTTTCTTCTCTAAGGATTTGATCTTTTCTTCCTGAGCCTTCAGAGCCTCTGCCTGAGCTTTCAACAAGTCATCCTGCTTCACTAGCTTCTCTTCAATCTTGATCGAGTGATCCCTTTCTCTTTTCCAGCTTTGAACAACAGAGTACAACTTCCCATTCAGATCCTTAACCTCCTGAATCTGATTATTCTGATCAAGGTTTATCTTTTCCTCAAATCTATTGGTGAGATCCTTGAATTTTCAATCTTCAGTATCAATAGCTTCCTTAACATCATCTTGAAAGTCATCAAGCTCTCTCAAATCTTCAACTATATTGTTTGACAAGCTCAAAATTATCTTACAAGATCTATTGTGGGATTCATAGTTGATAAGAAAATATTTGAAGTCTGTCTCCAGCTTGACACACTTGTCCATCATCATGGACACTGAATCCGATTTTTGGTTCAAAGTATGTTGAAGCATCTGGCATCTGGAATCTATGCTTGGAATAATTGGAATTATCTCAACAAGCTTATTCAAGGATTGAACTATGAAATCAAGTCTTAGAAAATATGATTTCAAATCTGAGACTTTTCTTGGTGAAGGCTCTTTCTATATCTCAACATGCTTTTTCTTCGAATATCCACCAGCTTTTTTCTTTCTTAAGATTGCTTTTGTAGGTGTATCCACAACCACTTGTTTCCCATTGTCGGTTCTTGGAACAAATTATTAATTTTGAGACTTATGTTCACTATCAGACAAATGAACAACCTTGTCTTCATCTACCTTTTCTTTCTCCGCTCTAACCTCAGCATCCTCAGGGTGTTTGAAATGATTATTATAACTCTCTTCCACAGACAACTTATTAACTTCTTCATCACCCTTATCATCTTCCCCTTCCTCATCCTTCCTAGAAGTTGGGAGCTTAGAAGACTCTACTTCAGAAGTTCAGATTGATAGTTTCTTGGATGGGGCTTCCTTTTCATGAAAGTCTTCAACTTGCTGAATGAGGTATTTTGTGTCAGCACTACTTTCTTCTTCTTAAACTTCTTCCACAATGTCCTTTTCTTTATCAAACTTCTCTTGGGGTTTTTCCAGAGTCATGTACTTCTTCCATAGAGTTTTAGGTAAAGCCTCAACCAAGAATGATTTCGGTACTAGTATTTTTTAGGATGCTATTTCAGTATCCCTTAGAAGGGATTGAACAACCTCAGCCTCAGACATCTTCATCTTTTGCTTATATTCTTTGGATTTCTTCTCAATCTCATCAACTTCGATCTCTTTCAAAGCTTTATCTTCTACAGGGTCTAAACCAAACTATGGTTCTCCATCCTTCCGATTCTTTTTTTCTTCCCTCCACTTGGCAACCACCTCATCCGAATATGATTTATGTTGCATAGAATTTGGAGGTGCGGATTGGACTTCCTTAGATTTAGGGTTTTTCGCTTCTTCTTCCACTTCCTTCAATTTCCTCTTCTTTTCTATTTTATTCGATGGTTCATGAACTTATTTCTTCTTTAGAACAACTTCTGCTTCCTCTTCGGGTAAGTCATAGAACTCTCCATAATCTACAGAGAAAACAATATTCATTCTCTTCATGTTATCATCACTTACCAACATGAATTTGTAATTCCTTGTCTTAGAACTGCAAGGGATTTTGAAAGACACCAGACACTGAACAATAAGCTTGGAAAGGATGGCTGGGTATATTAGAATCTGAGCATTCAGATTTCCATTTTTGATATTCTCTATCGTAATCAGGATATTCTTTATCAAATTGATCTTCCTTAGATTTACCAAAAAATCTAGGATATATATATGTCTCTCTTTTAGGGTGTCCTTATCACCCTTTCTCGAAATGATAAATCCTTGAACCCACAATTCAAGTATCTGATTATTTGTAGACAGATTAGAAATTTTAGAAGTCTTGATATCTTAAAATCCAAGACACTCCATAGCTTTAACCTTGACAAAAATTTCTTATACATCAGGCAACTTATGGGAATAAAACTCAGCTTCCCCTTCATATGGAATTCCAACCAAGATATCAGTCTTTGTATAAGATAGAGAATAAGTCTTACCATAACTTTTTAATGAAAACTTTTCTCTTCCTTCTTCCTTAAAGAAACGTGCTGACTCATAGAACTCAATATGCAGATCTGGAAACACCAAGTCTTGAGCTCTTGGCTTTGAAATAAAAACACTTTCCCATCCATTGAGTTTGATATTCTTCGAGATTATGGAATCATACATAGAAAAGAAATTGGGATGTACCAACCTCTCTCTGTAAATCTGCCACTCTGAAATAGACTTGACAGTTGACATTTCTTGAGAAGGAACTTCACCAGATCGTTGGATTTGAGCAATGTTTGAGTGGTTCGGAACGGGATTTTGAAATCGGGGTAGAGCTTTTGCACAGAGAGGCTTGAAAACTGATGTTGGATCACCCTTCTATGGTCCTTAATATAGGCATTGATGTGATAGTTGAACTTCCAAACTCAATATAATGGCTGAAAATACTTATAATTATATCTGATGGTTGAAATGATATCCAAAAGTAAAATTTGGTAGGATCTAATCTTTTGAGGTTTTAGAGAAAAACATTCAGATTTGAGGAAACCAGAATCCAAAAAATTTAAAACACAAAAGAAATTACTAGCAAGAAAATGATGACTACAAAAACATAAGAAAGAAATCATACCTTTCAGATTATGAGGAATATTATTCGTAATATGTAATATTCCACTTGATTAACTTTAGAGAAAAAAACTACAAAAACCTCCATTACCCAAATTTCCATTAAAAAAATTTTAAGTACGAAACTCTTCATTACGAGAAACATGGAAAACTTCATTACGAAAAACATAAAAACATCTTTATAAAACACATGAAAAAATTTATTTCAAAAAACATGAAAAACTTCATTATGAAAAACATGAAAAACTTCATTATGAAAAACATGAAAAACTTCATTACAAAAAACATGGAAAACTTTATTAGGAAAAACATGAAAAATTTTATTACGAAAAACATGAAAAATATCATTATGAAAAACATGAAAAACTTCATTATCAAAAATATGGAAAACATCATTACGAAAAACATGAAAAACTTCACTATGAAAAACATGAAAAACATCATTACTAAAAACTTGAAAAACTTAATTATGAAAAACATGAAAAACTTCATTATGAAAAACATGAAAAACACTAATAAGAAAATGTACTACCCCTATGAAAAGGAGTTTATTAATATAAGGAGATTGGTTTGAACAGAAAGTTATCATGAAATATTACCTTATGGTTATCATTACTAACTTCTATTTAAGGTATTCAAACCTATCAGAGGGTAAAGATTTTGTGAAAATATCAAAAATTTGATCTTGCATTCCGATAAATTGAAGAATGATATCTCTTTTTTACGTGAGATCCCTATGAAAGTGATGCCTAATATCTATGTGTTTTGCATGAGAGTGATGTTCTGGGTTTTTACTAATGGAAATGGAACATGTATTATCACACAAAATTTTTGTTTTGGAAAAACTCATACCATAGTCCGTGAGTGTGTGTTGCATCCACTACACTTGAGCACAACAACTTCCAATTGCTAGATACTTAGCTTTTGTAGTGTAAAGTGCTACTAATTGTTTCTTCATGCATGACCAAGAATATAATGAATCTTTTATGAAATGACAAGTTCCAGATGTACTCTTTCTATCCATTCTACATCCACCAAAGTCAGTATATGAAAAAAATTTCAAAACAAAATCATTTCCAGAAGTATAGAAAAGTTCTAAATCTCTGGTTCCCTTTAAGTTGCAAAGAATTATTTTCACTACCATTAAAAGGGATTCCATAGGATTTAATTGATATCTTGCACATAAGCATACATAAAACATTAATCCTAGATGAATAGCTATTAAGTAAAGCAAACTTCCTATCATACCTCTAAAAGATGTTTGATCTATTGGTTTCCCAGCTTCGTTAAGATCAATTGTGTTTGTGGTACCAATAGGAGTACTAATACTCTTAGTGTTGTCATATACATACCTTTTAAGGATATATTTAATATACTTATATTTGGATATATAGATTTATTCTAGTTTTTGAGAGATTTGAAAACCAAGGAAAAATGTTAACTCACCCATCATATTCATTTCAAACTTATATTTCATTAGATCTGCAAAAAAATCAGCTAAGGATTGCTGAGTTGAACAAAATATAATGTCATCAACATAAATTTGAATAATCAAAAAAATTTCTTATCTTTATTTATAAAAAGGTTTGGATCTGCATTTCCCTTAACATAATTATTTTGAACCAAAAATCCTGTAAGTCTATCCTAACAAGCTCAAGGGGCTTGCTTAAGTCCATTCAAAGCACTGGTAAGTCTAAAAACATGATCTGGATGTTTAGTATCTTTAAAACTAGGATGTTGTTTAACAAAAAATTCTTCTTGAACATAACCGTTAAGGAAAGAACATTTCACATCCATTTTAAAAAGTTGAAATTGAAGAATGGTGAAAAGGCAAGTAAAATAAGAATAGATTCAAGTCTAGCTACTAGAGAATAGGTTTCTTCATAGTCTGTTCCCTCTTTTTAATTATAGCCTTTAGCAAACAATATAGCTTTATTTCTTTCTATGATTCCACTTTCATCACACTTATTTTTAAAGACCCATTTAACTCCAATTATAGAAGTTTCATTAGGTCTTTCAACCAAGGTCCAGACTTTATTCCTCTCGAATTTATTTAGTTCACCTTGCATAGATTTTATCAATTCATCATCACATAAAGATTTATTAGTGCTTTTGGTTCTAATTAGGAAAGAAATGCTAGATGTTCTACTTCATTTCTTATGGAACTTCTAGTTCACATCACCAATGATACTATCACTGGGATGATTCTTTAGAAATGACGAATTTCGGTTTTGAAAAACCTATTCATCAACATAGGGTAGGAAATATTTTGGGGTAAATGATTCATAATTATCTTCTTGGACATTTTCCTTATCAGAAGGATCTTCTATCAAAGGTTGATAATTAGTTTTTGAAAACACATCTGAAGATGTTGGTTGGGGTTGCTAAAAACAAAGGGATCAGTTTCATCAAATTTCACATATATTGTCTCTTCAACAGTACAAGTGTTTTTATTGAAAACTCTATAAGCCTTAGAAGTTGTGGAGTAGCCTAAGAAAATCCCTTCATCAGATTTTGGTTCGAATTCGTGTAAATCATCTTTAGTATTCAGAATGAATACCTTGCAATCGAAAAACATAAAGTAGGAAAGTCTGGGTTTTCAACCATTCCATAACTCATAAAGAGTTTTATTATGAAAAGGTCTAATCAAAACACGATTTATAGTATAACAAGATGTACTTAAAGCTTCAACCCAATAATGATTTTCTATAGATTACTCACTCAAAATGGTTCTTGTTATCTCTTGAAGAAATCTATTTCTTCATTCATCAACACCATTTTTTGAGGTGTTCTAGGTGCTAAGAAGTTATGAGTAATGCATTTTCTACTACAAAAAGATTCAAAATCATAATTTTGAAATTCTACTCCATGATCACTATGAATAGTTATCAAAGGAAGGTTTTTCTCATTTTTGACTTTGGATCTAAGACTTTTGAAATATGAAAAAACTTCAGATTTCTTTGCTAGAAAATAGACCCACGTTAATCTAGTGTAATCATGAACTAAGACAAATACATAATATTTTCCTCCCACTACTGGAAAAACGGCCTATACCCACGGTTCAAAACCGTGGGTATAGCCCCCAAAACCGTGGGTATAGCCTATACCCACGTTTTTTGGAACCATGGGCTGGAACGACGTCGGTATAGGTCCCCAGCCTATACCCACGGTTTTACAAAACTGTGGGTATAGGTGTCATGCAACCATGTCACCAAAACATATCCAATTGCCACGGTGTCAGCGGCTTTTACCCACGGTTTCAAAACTGTGGGTATAGGTCCTAAAATAATGCAGCCGCCGAGTTTTGATCTCGCAACCTCTTTGCTGCAAACACCACGTCTAACCACTAACCTAACATCACTTATATGTATATGTATGTATATATATATATATATATAGAGTTAAATATAGTTAAAAAACCGTGGGTATAGAGAGAAGAACCGTGGGTATAGGGTTCCCGCCAAAAAAAAATTCCTTCCCGCGGAAAAAAAATTCCCGCGCACACAAAAGTGACCTATACCCACAGTTTTTCATAACCATGGGTATAGGTATTTTATCCTAGACCTATCCCCACGGTTTTCCCCAGAACCATGGGGATAGGTACCCCTATACCCAGGGTTTTGGGAAACCGTGGGTATAGGTCACTTTTCAGGACCTATCCCCAGGATTTTGGAAAACCGTAAGGATAGAACCCCCTATACCCACGGTTTTGGAAAACCGTGGTGATAGGTCAGGAAAAGTCACCTATACCCACGGTTTTCCAAAACCGTGGGTATAGGGGGGGTCTATCCCCACGGTTTTGGGGAAAACCGTGGGGATAGGTCCATTTTCCAGTAGTGTCCAATTCTTCATGTTTGTGTTCGACCAAAAAGATCCATATGAACTAACTATAATGCATGAGTGGTTGAGACTTCACTGACTGATTTGAAACATGACTTATGTTTCTTTTCATATTGAGAAGGATCACAAAATTTTGAAGAATCCAATCTAATCTCTATTAGATCCTTAACTAGTCCTTTCTTAGAGAGTTTACATATGTTTTTAAGGTTACTGTGACCTAACCTTCTATGCCACAACCAAGAATGAACTTTCATTGAACTAAGGCAAGGTAAGTCTTGGCTCATAAGGTCTTCTATGTTTAGGGTGTAAACATTCTCTTGCCTATTGGCATAAATAATAAACTCTTCCTTGGAATTGTGTACTAAGAACTTGTCATTCCTAAAATTTACAAATTAGCCTTCATCACATAATTAGATTATGATAATGATGTTGTTCTTAAGTCCCTTAACAAATAAAACATTTTAAATCCATGTTTTTTTAAGAATAATGATGTTACATATACCAATAATTTCTCCTTGAGAATTATTGTCAAAATTTACTTTTCCTCCTTTTGTCTTGATAATTTTTTCAAAGAAGTTTTTGTTACCAGAAATATGCCAGGAACATCGACTATCCATGTACCAATTATTCCTGTTGGTACCTTCTTTATTTTCCTAAAAATAAGAACGTTAGACTTTTGGAATCTAAACATCCTTAGATCCAGAATTGTTAGACAATAAAATTTTGGGTATCCACATTTTTTTAAAGAAATAAGCTTTATGAAACCGAAGAGATTGAACTTTATTCAAATAGAAATTTTTCTTCCAATGCACACCAATTTGACATTTGGTACAAAAAAGGGGCTATGGAAGGAATAAAATAGTTATTTTTTGAAAATAGGTTTCCGGTGAGTATAACCTACTCTAGTAGTATTTCCTTGAGGTTTGATTTGAGAATAAATCTTGTCAAAATTTTCTTTACCAAAAGTAAAGTTTGCAAGAGGGGATTTAAGGGAATATATTTCAGATTTTAGTATAATGAATAAATTTCTATCCTCATGAATTATTTCCTTAGAGTTATATTTTTCCCCAAAAACACTTTATTTTGAAATAAAATTATTAATATCTTTCAAAAAATTTTCCTTTTCAGAATTTAATTACTTAAGATATTTTAAAAGTTTTTCTAAAAACTCATCCTTATCTTTAAGATCTCTAGAAAGATCTGAAATCTCTTTTGTAAGAACTTCTTCTCTAGTATTTTACTTATCTATTTTCTTAGAAAATTTAAAATTTTTTGCTTCTAAAAACATTGAAAATCTAGATACTTCTTCATTAAAAGGTATTTCATCACTATCTAAAGATGATGTATCTTCATTAGAAGTAATATCTCCATAATAGTAATTCTTATCAAGAGAAAAATTTGTTAAAGCCTCGGAAGAGCGTACCTTGGCCATAAGACATGTATTAGGTAACGATTTAGTAGCCATGAATCCAATATTTTTCTATGCTAATAATTCATATTTACAATATTCACTTTCCAAAGAGTCTCCACAGCTAGCATTCCAAGTTTCATTTTCTTTAAGAATTTTATTGTGCTTTGAGAAATAGAACTTCTTCTTGTTTCATTCTGAATTGTTTTCTTTATTTTCCTTTTTTTTCAAAAGAGGGTAATCCGTTCTGATATGAAATGTTTTTCTACACTAATAATAAGTACCTTCCCCATCTTTCAACTCTTTGTAGTGTTTCTTCTTGAATTTATTCTGATAGTTCTTCTGAGTTACTATCTTGTTCATTCTCCGAGCAAGATTAGCTAATTCATTCTTAGAATTTTCTATATCACTATATTATTTCTGGATAGTAACAATGTTTGACTTATATCTAGTAACTCTTTCTGGAGTATTGGATTTCATATGCTTAGAAGTGGTTATAAAAGCAGCTCCTCTATTCCCATTCTAATTTTTGACATTATTAGCATCTCTCTTTATTCTTGTCTCATGCTGAACAGGATTTCCAAACAATTCATTTATGGAAATCTGAGTGACTTTTCTATTCTCATCAATTGCTATCCTCTTGGACTCCCACTCATTTGGCATGATGTCTATGATTTTATCTAAAAGAGCCTCATCATCAAAACCTTTTTCTCCTATAGACTATAATCTATTCAGGATAGTGTTAAACCTTTTCTGGAATTTACTTAAAGGTTCTTCATAAACAAAGTTAAAGACATGATATTCAGCTCTCAACATAGCTCTTCTTGTCTCGATAACGTTATATGTACTAAAATGTGTAACATTAAGTTTCTTACAGATACTGTTTGTAGTTTCACATGATGATATTTGACTATAGGTGTTCCAAGTCATGGAACATAACAACGTATTTATGACTCTGAAATTTTCTTGATATTCTGATTTATCTTGATTAGTAAAAGTTCTCAACTCCTTATCAGGAATTTTATAATCTCTTGTCAGCATCAGGTTGTTAAAAATTCCTGTGTTAATAACAATGGTCTTCATCCTATCTCTCCAATACTCATAATCATTTCAATCCAAAGTAGGGGGTCTGGTAGGATTTAGATTGTTGATAGAACCAACATTAAAATCTTCCATCTTAAGGAAAATCCTACCACATAAACTTGTTAGTAATATAAGTTTGTAAACAAGGGAAGAAATATAGAACTAGAGTATCTCTAAGAAAAAGTGAATCTGAAAAAGTGAATCTGAAAAATTGATTCTGGAAAAATGAAGAAGAAGATTTATCTCCTAAAATAAGAAAAACATATACGTGAATATAAGTATTTCATATTCCTCCTCTAATACCAATTGTTGGATCGATAGATAAAATATATATGATACTGATTGTAGTATAAAACTATGATTCAGATACTCAAAATACAAGAGGGGGGTGAATTGTAGATTTTAAAAATTCCTTTGTAAATTTTAAAGATGATTATGTTTAGCAAGTTTAAACAAGGTAATTCACAAAACCTGTAGATTCTAATAACTTAATTGATTCAGGAAAAGTTATTCCGGAAATAAAACTGAATAAAAGTTTACAACAACTAAGATTCTAGCTTAATGCATCAGAGTAAATGTTTATGGAAGTATAATAAAGTTATACTTTCCTTAACAATAAGAATTAAAGAAGAAAACAAAACTAAAACACTACAAGTAACAAGTATTATCTCTTTTAACCCAAAGAGAAGGGTATCCAACAACCCAGGATAAATGTCTCTTGATTTATACATTCAAGAAAGTCTATTTTACCCAAACCCAGGTAAGCCCTCAATATGAAGATTGGTATATTTCTTTCTATCCCCGCAAGCCCTCTATTTTTAAGGAAATCGACACCTCTAACATCACAACTTGAAGTCTTTGATTTCAAGGAAATCACACCGCTGCACAAAGAAAATATTCCCGAAGCAAAGTTTGAACAAGACTTTTATACTTTTTGCATGAAGAGTGAGAGCTTATAAGAGCCTCTCTCTCTCAAAATCACTTCAAAAGTATGTAAGTAAGTTTAGCCAAAATGTTGTGAGCTCATTCAAATGAACTTCTATTTATAGGCACAACACCAATGGTCGGCTCCATCCTCCAATGGTCATATTTTTCCTTGAATTTTGGAGGGACCCATAGACGTGTCACTCATACAAAAATTAGTTAGTAACTGAAAGCATGGAATTTATTTATAACAAAAACAAGTATAAGAAAAAATATGGCAATGTAACCAACATTCAATATTCGAAATGTAAGAAAATGAAAGTCTGGAGTCTAACCAAAAATAATTCGGAGTCTATAATTCAAGGATATTCAGATTCTGTTTTGCTAAGTAATTCAGAACCTGAACTCTTTGGATTTCTAGAGTCTGAATTTCAAGGAAATTTGGAATCTGGATTGACAATGTTCAGAATCAGAGTTCATGAGAATTCGGATTCAGAACATTGAAAGTCCATAATCAGAATTCTGAGAATTAGGAGTCAGAACTCAGAAAGTTCTTATTTAGAATTCTGAGAATTCAAAGTCAGAACTCAGAAATTTCGTAACCAGAATTCTGAGAATTCTGAGTTAGAACTTAGAAGAGTTCATAATCAGAATTCTGAGAATTCGAATCCTAAAATAGATTGCCTCATATAAAGGTGATTATAGGATTCCGTGGTTTTGGTTATAAACCAATTTTTAAACTTATGAAAAATTATGATATGAACAATGAAAACATGGAAAGGATAAATTTCCTTGGGGAAGAAAGTTTTTCCTTATAGAAGTAAGACATAATGTAAAAACATATTTCCCTTGAGAAAACGTGTTTGTGATTTTCAAAACAAGAAGGAATGGTAAATTCATAAGGAAATCTTATTGACATAACAATCTCCCTCATGTATGAAAGAATAGAAAAGTTATAATGAAAACCTTATTGAATCAATAAACACTACATGGGTTTTCATATATTCTACCGAACTAATATATTTTTATTTTTTTGTTCCTCACTGAGATTTTTTTCTCATCCCACATTTTTGTATGTTTTTTACAGGGTTTAAGGATGGATAAAAATAAAGAATAATTCAAATTGGAATTCATAAATATTTCTCAGGAAATGAATACGTGTTTCTTTTTAAAATTTTAATGTTATAGAAAAATTTATACTGATTAGTAGTGCCCACTTTGTATATATATGGGTTTATTATGTAAGAGTTATGACCTATCAATATAAAACACTAAGCATAAAATTTCATCAGGAATGTATGAATGTGAAATCTAGTTTTTATTGACTATAAAATGTAATTTTTAATTCCAGGTTATTACATTATTAACATACCAACTTTTTTTGATAAAAATTACTGAAACATGCTCATAATTTATTCTATATTTAAAAATGATAACTAAAATTAGCATGGAATGGAATTATATATTTATACTTCATTATAAATTATTTATTCTAGTAACTTATATAATTCTGGGATGATGAACTTGGTATCAATGAATGAGGATCAACATATACACTTTAAATCATGCATGAAATAATCAAAATAACTAACATCCAATAATGGAAATAAACTATAACTAATAAATTTATATTAAATGATTGTAATTTATACGTTTAAAGAGTACCATATATAAATAAGGTTATAAAATAGTTTATTAACATGGTTATATTTCTTATACAAGTGGTTAAAGAGCTTTCATGGAAATTAGAATCAACAAATATGGGGCTTTCATGACAAAAAATATTATCTTCTGTTATAATTATTTCTTTTGAATTGTGGTTATACATGATTTTTTTATTAATCACATCATAATATTATATTTACCTTACTCATTATTGTATTTTTAATTAAATTATATCTTCAAATAATTTATCTTTGATTAATATATTAATTCATAAATGTTTATGATGTTAGAAATAATTTCCATCCTCCCTAAATAACATCTTTGTAATATATTTCCATATCCACTCTTCCTGCAAATGTTATTTGTTTTAAATGAAAATATGTTAAATATTTATTGATCCTTAAATTTATCTTTACTTATTTTATAATGCAATAATTACCAATCTTTTTATGATGTGGGTTTTAAAAATGGTATTTATAAAATGTTGAAATGGTTTTTACTTTACCATTTGTGATATGTAGTGATTAAAATTTGAAAACAATTTCTAATATATTAAAGCTGAAATTGTTAAATCTGACTTGGTATCAAATCCATTTTGTAATGTTTTTGTTTTTAGCACTGAATCCAAGAATGTGGGATTGGGGTGCCTGAGTTGGCCTCAGTTTTGGGTTTAATTTTTAGGGGATTATTTTAGTTATTTTTAGGGATTATGATGAGATAAATTTAGTAAAATCCTAATGATAAGTCTATGTGTAGGATAAAATATCGATGTTTTGGAAAATTATATATTGTGTGGTTTTATGTAATAACATCCCTTTACAAATACAAATAATAGGATATAGGATCTAGTACAGATGAACGTTGGGGTAATAAACTGGAAAAAGGTTTGTTGTGTATTAATTTGTTCTTCACTCATTGTATGATAAGAAGGTCTAACTACTCACCAGTTTCAATGTAAATTCTTGGGTTTATTTACATGGTGTTTAAAAACCACTATGAAGGATTTATATGGTTTTTAATGATGTAATTTATAAGTTGTTAGTTTAGATAATGTAATATGAATATGACCATGAATAACCATTATTAAAACTTAGATATTCCAAAGATAGGTTATGTAATTCATTTATGAGTTACTTCATTTAATATTTTACTTAACCGTATCAAATTTATTGATTTAAGTATTCATATACCTCAAGTTTCCATCATTTAAATATGTGTATAGATCCTAGAGGAACCATTCTAACAAAGGGTTTGATGACCAATACAAAGATTTTAGCAGAGGGAAACCAATAAATGGTAGGTACTAAAGTAAAAAACTCATGGGGATTCTCACTCAACTCACCCAAGCTATAAATAATAAAATCAACTATTTTATGCTCTAGAATTCACTAAGGAAGGAGTAACTTTCCTTTAATACCTTTTGTGGCAATGTATACCCAATATTAGCGGGTCTTAAAACTTGTAAATAGCTAATAAAAGGTTCAAAACAATTGAGAATATATTTTTCATCCTTAAATACTAAATCCATGTGAAATTCATTTTAGCAATTTATCATTTGGAAGGTGATTCTAGACAATGTAGCACTATAATTATGAATACAAAAAATAATGAATAAGTTGGATCTAGGAAATGGTAGAAGTTTAAGAATGTATTCTTTATTAAATATTTTACCTAATCTCTTCACATAAAAATGGAGTAATAATTATTTAATTTGAAAAAAAGGTGGATAAATCTATGGGTAATTATGAAGAAAACATAATTAGACTCATAAGGTATGGATCATGTTTTATTACAAATAGCTTGTGTATGATCAAATGTTTTTTTGCAGCATAAAAAAGTCCTTCAAAAATACATATCTATAATAGTATTTTATAACTACAAAGAGGTTACTTGATGTGAAGTTAAGTTTGAAATAGAATTTGGTGACCCTGATTACTCTATAGACAAGATAATGAAGATATGTTCTAAAGATAACTGAAATGATAAAACCTAAGGGGGAAAGAAATTTCAACCTCTTACATAAAAAATGTGGATGGAAAAACCCAATAACATTAAAGAAAGGACCAATATAATTTTTTATGTGTTGATGGATTGTTCATCAATATAATTATTTTCAATGAGATATAAGGTGTATATCTAATGCAATGGAGGAGATGACTGTACAATGAATTAAATTAAATGAGTTTGGGAATTGTACAGACTCATTCCCAAACCCAAGGGATAATGAGGATTATAAACATAAAAAATATCCACGGACAATGGAACGGAAGAACATATGAAATGAATATTATTGAAGTGAATTTTAAAAATTAAATATTAATTGTACATCACTATAAATATGTGTTTGTCGTATAATATTTTTATTCTATGCACTCTAGTATATTTTGGAATTTTTCTAAGAGAAGTAAATCACTACCTTGATGATTTTATTATCTAAGAATAATTCTAGTTATAGTAATTTTGTATCCGACGTTGATGTTTGTGGGAATGTTCTTCATAAAAATCTTATTATGGTTCTTTTATATATGAGTTTGAAATTAATTATTTATCATTATAGAATCTATATTAACAAATGAAATTGGTAAATCACATTTCATATCTCAACCCAACTTATAATAATATATCATTTAAAGATTAAATATGAATTCTATAGAGAAAATAATTCTATGAGTCATGATAACCAATCATAAGGTATGGTTTTCTAAAATTATTGTAGAAAAAACTCAATTTTAGGGAGAATCCTATTCCAAGGAAAGGATATATTCCCAAAGTATGTATGGTTGATATCTCTCACGAAATTATATCTTGAGTATTATATATATTTTAGATATCCTTATGTATTTTAATTAAGAAATTATAATTAAAATTGTATGGGTTAAATTTATTTATGTTCGGGGGTGTAATTCCCCAAGATTTTAGTATTTATTTCCCTTTAAATAAATAAAATGTTTAATAGCTTGCCCCGCAGGCAACACCGAACAGAAAAATTAAACTATATTAGATTAACATTATTAAGAATGTTATAAAAAAATAAAATCTATATTAAATAATTTTTTTAATAAATAAAAAATTATTATATTTAGAGGATAAATAAATATTATGGTATAATGTTTAAAATGATTGTTTTATCGAAGAACTATTTTTTTAAAGTGGGTTTTATTTTATACTATTAAATTGAATTGATATATTTTAGATGATAATTATTATTATATTTAATATTTAAATATATTGACTAATAAATTATCATTTGGTTTTAATTTATATAAATTAATATTAGGAACAATTAAATTTCGAAAACCCTTTGTATAAAATATAACTTTTCTTTTATATTTAGTATTTTCCTTTAAATGATAAAATGTTAAATTTTAGAATTATAATTTCAAAAAATTAAATTCATTTTTTGATTCATAATATCAGTATTTAATTATATATAATTTTTTATATTGTTTTTGAAATGATTTATTTTTAGGGGAATAGTGTAAAATAACGTTTTTAAAACTGTCGTGACTATAATAACTCTATTAGGATATAATCATCAATTAAAAATTTATTAAACCATTTTATTGAACAGTATTTTTTCTTATAATAAAAATTATACATTTTAAAATATATATTTTAATTTACCAACCTATATTTTACTTTTTAGAACTTATTTTATATTTTTTTCTAAAACTATTTTTATACGCTATATATTTATTATTTTAAAATTAATTTTTATCTCTTTTAGAAATTTAGTATTTTGAGAATTTTCTCATATTTTTAATTTTAATATCCTAATTGTATAATATTTTTTCTTTTATGTGTAATTATAATTTTTTTTACCAAGTTTAAAAAATGAGCTGTCATGGTAAATATTAATTATGGTAAAAATATAAAACTAAGTTAAAAAGGCCTAAAATAACTCAAAACTGGTCTATTAATGATTTTTTGAGAGGAATATAGATCAAGAATGATCCAATATCCATTATTTTCCACTTCTTGAGCCACCAAACATGAATATTGGCTTATCCTTTTATATTATTACAAAAAATTCCACTCCCCTCACATATAAAAGGATACTTCCACCACCCCTTTTATATACACCATAAAATTCAAATTAATATTGATACTATTGATTTTTTAATTCCCTTATATCCCTTTAAAAAAATTATAATCCCCTTGATCCAAGGTAAATACATAAATCCTCTATTTCCAAGATATCCTCCAAGAGAAGGTTCAAATTCTCAACATGATTACCAATCACTTATTAGCCCTTTATTCTTCCCTATATTTATCCTCCAAACATATTATCACCATTATAATATAATGAAATTATTATTATTAATATAATGAATTTATTTATGTTAATTATATAACCAATATCTACCCCTTATAAAAATTAAAATGTGATTTGTGCGTACACACAGACTGCCGCCTCCATCAAGTAACTTATTTTGTTTTTCCGGACTATCATAAATAAATTATTATTAAATGTTTTTTAATAAATAAATATTATATATCTGTTTTATATTTTTATGATTATTAAAATATAAACCATTTTCTACCTTTCTTCCATTTCATTGAAAATGAAAACCCTATCTGTGTGTACATGCTGACTACCACCTCAAAGGAATGATGTATTTATTTTTTCATAACCAACAAACATGGATGATTCTTGGAATTTATATAATTATTTAAAATTATTTTTATGAAGTTATTATGGTTCTTAAATGTTTATATTAATATTTAACTTCATAATAACATACTAACTTTTGTTAATAAAAAATTTCCAAAAAAAGCTATCCACTGATTCTGTCTTCTCAAATCATGATTAAAATGATCATTAAATAAAATAGATATTTATAAATAATTATTATGTATCTATTAAAATAACTTATATAATATATTGATGATGAAATTTTTTATCAATTAATGTTCATAAACATCGACACTTTAAATAATGCATGAAACAATTAAAATTGCCATCATCTGATGTTGAAAAAATTAAAATTATTAATTATATAAAATATTATTTTAATTGAATAATATATTGGTTAATAGATATGAATAATGTTTAGAAATAATTAATTAATGTTTTTATTTTTATTATATATGAGGTCAAATAGATTTCATGGAAGTCAGATTAAAAAGGTAATGACCTTTCTTTTTTTATTCTTTAAGTAATGAGATTTCTTGTCTCAACTTGTTTTCTTGAGTCATAACTATTTCTATTTTACTATGGTTATGAAATATTTTTTCTATAGTATGAGGATATTATATTTAATTTCATACTTATTTTATAAGGAATGAAATTTTAAAATAAAATATAGATTCTTATATGAACTTTTTTACTTCATTAAATTTGATAATGTTAAGAATAGTTTCTATCCTCTCAAAATAAAAATTTTCTTTTCCATGTACATATCAAATTTTAATTAAATTGTTATTATTTATTATTTTGAAATTAAAATACTCTTTATTTAAGTTGATATTAAAATTTATTTCTTACTCTTCTAAAATGTAATATTTTTCATTCGTTTTATGATGTTGGTTTCAACAATGGTATTTTTAAAATGTCCAAATGGTTATTCATTTCCTGACAGTGAGATTATTGTGAGTTATAATGTTTAAAAAATAAAAATATAATATAATATATGAATTTTTAACTTATTAAATATCACATTGTTTTAAGGAAAATTTGTAAATTATGTATTTTTATCTCTAGACACAATAGTGTGAGTTTGGGGTGTCATAAACATCAATTCTCAAACATAGTCATTTTTGAAAAATTATGATGGTGTTTTGATATGTTCTTTATAAAATACATATTATCATGATATAATTACCCCAAAATTAAACCACAACATTATATCCAATGTTTAATTTCAAGTTTCTAGATAAAATAGAAATAATTTTAACTGAAAAATGTTTTTTAAATAAAAAATATAAGCAAACATCCAAAGTTTACAATAAATTTCAAAGCAGTATATTGGTGAAAAAAATAAGTGTTACTATGTATATTTTAGATTGTACATGGATTTTATTTATAAATATATTAACTATAATTACTAGAGATTTTAAAAAAATATCTTGTAAGAAATTTTTACATCAAACACAAAAATTTTCAACCATATTTAAAAATATTTGTGAAATTAAAAAATGTTTTTCAGGGTTATAAGCTAAGGTTTAAAAATTGATTTAATATGATTTTAAACAAAAAATATTGAAACAAGATTAACATATTTCTATTTAAAGAAATATCAGGTATTGTGATCTAATATTTAAGGTTCCCTGAAACCTAATATTCAATATAGATAATGTTCTTAAAAATAAATTTTTGGATTCAAAATCAACTTTTGGGGAAGTTTAAAACCAATTAAACTAAAATGAAAATTTAAAACATATTTAAAGGAATTAAAACTAAACTATATTAATAACTTTATTTTTTATACTCTTATGAACAAATAAATAATCTTCCATTTTTGTAGCATCAATCACCACATTTTTCTTCCATTAAATTACATAATAAAAACAATCCATTAGATTAAATCACTGAAGATCAAAGAATAAAACCGAGTAAAAAGTGAGAGTATTTTTCCATAAAGATCCCATGTATCAATGGTTCAATTTAGATATAGATAAGTATTGAGAATGGGGGTACTATCTCTAGGAAATAATTAGGGGTTTCACAATATAAGGTATGATAATTTTATTTGAAATAAAAATTAACAACATTTCATTATTTAAACCATGGGATTCCACCTATATTGGATTAAGTTTTATATATTCAGAAATACATTCTACTAAGAATGTCTAACCAGTATCTATATAGGGATTTATTTATTAAAGAAATTCATTTCATTATTTTTCAAGGATAAATTATTATTATCACCAAAAACTTCAAAAACACCAGCATCATGAAAAGGTTTTATGAACACCTTCAAAACCACATTAATTAGGCTGAACTGAAAACCATTTTAATAAAAGAACATGAAATATATGACAAAAGTGTGATTTTAGTAACCTAGAAAAATTACAGAAATAACCAAAAATTTCTTTATCATTCCCCCCACACTTGTGGTATCCAAATACATAGAAATATGTGAAATATATAACTATAAACTAATCACAATTTCTAGAAAATGGAATCAAAATAGCATAGAAATATAGAAATAAAATTGGCTCCCACATTATGAAATAAAATTATAGAGTAAAAATGTAATTTTTAGAGTACTCAATTGATTCAAATGAAGTGAAATTTTCAAAAATAGGCCATGAATGATCATACAAAAAAACATTCATAGAATGTGAGTGGTTTTCTAGAGAGATATCATATTCAACAATAATATGAATATTACTACATATTTTATATACATTTTGAGATTTAAAAACACATAATATTAGGTGATAAACACTTATAAATAGGCTCACTGAAGTTAGGATAATTTATATAAAAATATTAATCCATATTGTGTCTTAGGGAAGGGGTCTTCTCACAAAAAAAATATACGGGTGTTTTCAATCATCTTGAGTGATACTTTCAAAATAACCTCATTGTTTAGGTTTAACCACTTCATGATTATTATAAATTATCAACCACATTCTACTTGGAAGACTCCATTGCATTACAAATTCATTGGTAGAATTAGATTCAACATAATTGACCTTAAAGTTCTCATAGATTAGACCTTGAGTCATTAATTCCTAATTTCCATGAGTAACCATCATTATTTTATCTCTAAATATTTATTCAAATGCATAAATAAATTTTAAACTCACATATAGTGTAGATTTTCTAAAAACATTAAATTCTCCACAATTATAACTAACATGAAATATAAATTTACCTTTTGAGATATCTATGTAAACTCCACCTATAACAAGGAATATACCACCTAAAATGACTAAGACCTTTTTATCAAATTCTATTTCTAGAACAAAGAAATCAATGGGAAATTGAGACCTCCCACACTAACTGATAGGTCATGCACCCTTCCAATAGGCAAAGTTATTGACCTATTATCTACATATAGAGAAACATAGGTGTATTAAATTCCCCAAGAACTAGTTTAACAATCAAACAGTAAAGAATAATGTTGAAACAAGCTCTTTGGTCACAAAAATATTTTTTATCCACACTTTCACCAATTCTACAAGAAATATCATTTCTAATAGTGTATTTTTATATTGTAAGAAATATTTTTTGCTGGAAAAAACAAATTTTTTCAGTTAATTATATGGAAAAATATTTTTGGAAGTTTTTTTACTGGGAAAGAATATGTTTAGGAATTTCACAAATGAAAGAATTTTGTTAAAGAACTCTACAAAGTGAATGTTCATGTTAAAGGTATTGAACATCATAAGAAATTTAACATAATTCATTTAATTATTTTTCTTCTTAATTATTTTAGGTAAGTGTATGATTGGTGAAAACTAACATAAAATAGGTCGGTAATATAGTTTTTCTATAGCTATAATCTTTTTATTTCTATAGTTGATCATTCTTGTATTTAACTTCCTTTATTCCTTATTTATTTTATGTCCCAAATCACTTAGAATATATTTATCATCTTTTATAGGTCATATCCTAACATCTTCATTTGTATCAAGGAAACTTATTACTATAATGATTATTATATTTTCTTTGGAATGTATCTATTTAGTAATAACTAGATTTACATTATCCATAGATGTGAAATATATATCTAGTTGGACAATTTATAATTAAAGGGTATAAATATAAGAATCTGTATTAGGTATAAGTGAATAATTTTTTACTAATATTTTTTATATTATCTATTATAAATTCCATTGAGAATTAGAAGGCTATATACTATATTTTTTTTCCATAATTAGGTATTGGTTGTCATTTAAATCTTGGGGTAATATATTATTTTATAACTTTGTGCACTCCCCAAGATTGGTTGAGCTTGTTCATATAAAAAAGATTATAGTTGTTTGGAAATGGGTCATTTTTACCCAAGTTTCTAGACGTAAAACCCAAAAACCATATACTTTCAAACTATTGAATTTGTAGATCTAAATTAGGAAAACAACTCCTAATATTCTCAAACATTTTATAATCAATAAACTATTTCCTAAGTTAACATTCATGATTTCCTAAAAATTTATTGTATCATGAGAATTATAGTCACTCCTATGAATTTTTATTTTACTATAACATTTATGTTGTGAGTTTTTATCATTTAAATTCAATATTTTATTTAGTTCTTGGATATCATGTTAGAAATATTACCACTGGATGATTTATAAATGATGTTTTGGTGGTAAGAAGTGAGGGAATTATAAAATGTTCCCATAAGAGGTTTTTAGAAAGTTATTGGTTGTGGAAACCCCTAATAAGACCTCAAACCTATCCCATGTTCCATGAAAAATCTCCCCCTCTTAATGGAAAAACACAGTTTTCCTGTTACCCAATTTAGTAGTCATTTTTCTAATATAAAATTTCATGAAAAAAAATTAAACATTTTCTCCAGAATATAAAAAATATATTCATCTAGATATTGGAACCATCTTTAGCTGCACGCTTAAAATAAAATTATAAAAATCCCACTTCTAGATCTTCCACACCTAACTCATGTAACAATAGCTACCAGATAACACTATAAAAACTCAAATGAACTCCAAAGTATCAACATTTTTCTTTCTATTAACGGAAGTACCTATAGAGAGAAAATATTTTTTGGCTTATAGTTCATAGAATTAGTGGAAATCTTGATACATAATGGGTTACATGAAACTATAGGTAGTTTAAAGTCTATTTTTCTAGGCATCTCTACAATTTAGTACATGGGTAGAGGTGGAAGGATATTTTCATTTTTATTCTCAACTCTCTTAAATTTAACTTTATCCATTTGACTTGTGTTTTTTATTAGTTAACTGCATTTTTTTCTATTTCGGAAATATAAGAAATCATAATATTTGTAGAATAATGCATAGTGTGGATGAAATTTTAATACAATAGATTAAATTAAACTCATAATCAGTGACAAAAAATAGATTTTCTGAATATTTTTTACTAAATTATTGGGTTTTTTATTTTTTAGACACATTTCTTTTTACATGGAGATGAAACTGTTTTTTATGAGGATTCACTGAACTTCTCCGAAATTCAACTTATAAAACATAACTCAAACAATATAGTAGTGAGTAGGGTTAAACCATAGAGAAGGAATATAGTGTTAAATTTTGAAAATAAAAAACGCAAAACAAAAAAACACTAGAAACAACAAAAAAGAGTTGGAAATTTTATATGTGCAAAGAGAAAATGTGAAGGTGAAATGATATGGATAAAAAATACAAGAGGAAAGGTTAAAATAACATTAATGGGATGTTAGTAGTGAAAACCTATTGATAAATTTGGAAACTATATTGATCTATGTTAAAAAAATTATTTTTGTTCAAGATTAATGTGACTCATAGATGTTGTAAATCTATAATGAATGGAATTTTAAAATCCAATATATCACTTAGATATAAATAGTTCCCAAATCCCACACTTTAAACAATATATATTCACCTAAAATTTAGATAAAATATGATTCAATCATAGAAAATCTAACTATCAAGATTTTTTAGATTATGTACAATAGTAGATAACCTTTATGAAAAATATTAATTATTTTCACCCATCAGTTCATGTAATAATGAATAAGATATTCACATCAAAAAATTGAAAAAGATGTTTTAGGCATATAATTTCACAATGAAATCCTCTAATAACTCTCCACCATAGTTTTTTGATTTTTTTGTACAAAAAAAATTAATTAATATATCAATAAAACCATATTATAAAATTCCCACCTGTCAATGAATCATTAAATGATAAATTGAATGGTGTAATTAGAGTAAAACCCAATATAAAAAACATTCAATCATGAAGAAAAAAAATCCCAAACAATAAATAACTTCAATTTATTCTTAGTCCAACCCCCTAGTGGAATTTGGTACACAAGATCATAACAACATAAAAATGATATAAAGAATCCATCTCAAAAAATAGATAACAATGAAGAAAAGTAAAAAATTAGAATGATGTGTCTTCTCTATCGATCTTGATCCTCTTATTTAGCTAAAATTTTATCCAATTTATTTCCGAAGCACTATTCACTTGCCACTGATCTAGTAAGTCAATGACTCTAAGAATGTGTCTCTATGAATCTCGAAAATTTTTCACGTTCTTACATTTTAATAAAGTATCCCCCACTAACATAGAAAGATAAAATCACATGTGGTTCATGATTGTCTATATACGAGAATCCTCTTCTCATTTTAAATCTATCGTGTTTCATGAATAATTAGTTTTCATATTTTCGGAAATCCTTTTATTATTATGATACCATTAACTCCATATAGATTTAGTCGGATGAAAAAAATTCTTCCACATAAATTAATAATTCTCATTAATATCAAAAAATCATCTCTATCATTGCATTAACCATGGGTTTTTAGAAAACCCATCTTCTCCTTCAAGAAATTGTAAAAACTAGAATAAAATTACTACACTCGATATTTTAAACTCGAGTGAACCCACTATTTTTATATTTACCACAAAAACCATCTTCTCTATTCAATATTACTCAAAAATTAATCATAAAATGAGAATCCATGATCGACCTCAATGTGTGCTTCCTCAAACTTGGCTGTAGGCACTATATTGGAAATGTCGACCAATTCCTCATAGATATTTTTTTGACCACTTGGTGAGTGCTGACCCCTGCTCTTAGTGCCACATTTTTAGAAATAATAATTCCCCATAATATTCATCCATTAAACCTTCAAAAAAAAATAAATCAATAAAAGGTATTGATCATTAACTCAGGTCTGATCAATCGACTAACACTTAAACAAAACTTTATCCCATGTTGATTTTGTAGAAGAAAATGTTATTGATACATGAGATCATCCAAAATCAATTATGTCCCACAATTTCACTTCAAATCAGTCATGGTTCATCCAACCCCTTCCATTACTCAACAATAGATCCAATAAAAAAATGAAAACTTGACTTTCATCCAATGGAGATGACTTCTTAATAATATTTTAGAAAACTCATCAGTCTTCGTTATGTATCAAATGTATTAGGTTATACTTGTACTTTAAGCCATCATTCATGGATAATCCCATATTTTATTGATCTTAAAATTTGAATTCATCTGTAGTTGGTCCAGCCTATGGTCTTAAATGAACTCAATTACAAAATTGCAACAATGATGTTTGGAAAAAGAATGGGTGTATTCATTTGATCTGAAAATGATCTATGCTTGGTTTTGTCTTGATTACCCATAATCCTAATTTTTTTAGTGATCATTAAAATCCTTTATTTCTCACTTGAGATATGACAATATCAAGATTGATATATATAAAAGAATTATTGAAGTGGGGTGAAATGATATTCTTATATAGACTAGGAATCACACAAGATTTCAGAATATTACATGTCTCTTATCTAATTAGTATGGTATTATAAAATATTTTTATTACATTGAAACATAAGTAGAAAAAATATTCAATCATATGAATAATTTTTTTAATTCTTCCAAAAAAAATTCAATAATTGAGATATTTGATAATTAACTAAAACAAAATTAATTCAATTAGAAAGATCATAAAAAATAAATCAATTTGAACATGCATTAAAGATAGTCAATATTTAAAATTTGAATATGTTTCAACAAAATACATTAAAAATAAAAACACATAACATTATAAATTCAAATTATAAAACCACAACAATACAAAATACATCAATATTATTATTTTAAATAAATCTTCACGAAAATCAAAAAAATATTTATTCTTAAAACATATTTTAACTTAATCAAATAAACATTAAACTTTTTACACAAAAATAAAATATTTTCAAACAAATATTCAATGAATAATATTTTCAACAAAAAATGATGAAGATTTAAAATATTTTTAGTTAATGACCATTTTATCTTAAATGAGAATTCATAAAAATAAATATGAAAAACATGTATTAAAATAATTCCACATAAAATTCACCTACAATTATGAAATTTCATATCCTCAAGAAACTACTTAACCATATTTTGTGAAAATAAATAAATCTTAAAAATAAAATTGTTGTAGTGTCAACTGTCAACAAAGATGTAATTTTTTAAAGTGTATCCCCCAAATGAATTCCTCAAGAAAGTATGTATAAATTTTCTATGAAAATAATTCATTTAGGATAAAATAAGGGATCCAATTTTATAAATATTATTTCATTTAAATTTTTTGAATGGATTTAAGATAACTTAATTTCAACTATAATTATTCCTATAATTAGCATCAATCTTAACTTATATATTTTATCCTTTGTGAAAAACAAACAAAATTTTGAATTTATAATAATCTGAAACAATCAAGGGATGAGTGATTTTAATAATTACAATATAGTATAATTAACTAATCAATCAGTTTTAGTATGATTTAAAAAGTTCAACAAGGATTAAGAGTTCATTTTCAGTTCTTTTGAATGAAAATTTTATTAGTTTTATTCTAACGAAGAATCTAAAAATTAGTTAACATTATAAAACATATTCCAAAATATTATAAAAAAACAAATCATTTTAAGAGGTCAAAAGAAAAGGTGTTTCCCAATCGAGTTCATAGAGAAATAAAAAGATTAACCTTATCAGGGCAGAAAAAATCTCTAATCTTAAGAAAAAAAATTAACCAGTAATTATGAAAACAGATTCTCAGGCACTTTCAATTCTATAAAAAATTGTATTTTGATATGTTATTCATTAAATATATATTAACATGGTTAAATTCCCCTCCCTCAAAGTTAAACCATAAAACTATACCCAGTTTTTAATTTCTAGGTTGAATAAACTAGGAAAATTGTTTTAGCTCAAAAAAGTTTTTCTAATTACCAGTTCTAAACAAATGATCGGGCACAATAATAAATTTAAAAGTACCATGTTTCCACAAATACAAGTAGTTTTTCCAAGCATATTATAGAATAATCATTCCTTTTTATTCAATTCAAAGAAGTGTTTTTGGTTGATAAGAAAATTTTTCAAAATTATCCATGATGACTTTTAACTACATAGGTTCAATCAATATTAACACATAGTAATAATAATAGATTCAATAAGTATTATCATCCAACTAATAATTAAATTCCCTCCAAAATTAGTTTCCACCATAGAAGAGTTTTTTAAAATATATTATCAAATTTTAAATCAACTTATAAGGAAGAATGTAATAATTTAATCTTGAATTTTTTTTTTGAAAACATGAAAATAAATAGAAAATAACTCCCATGATAGTTCATACATTGTTTCTTTTATTATTAACCAAATAATATATCTTTTGTGACACTTCATGATCCACTTGGTTTATCCCATTCATGTATCTAAAATAAAAAGATGTACTATTAGATTAAATCATTGAATATTAAAATAGAAAACTTATTAAAAATTGAGTGGATGTAGTAATGAAGCTCCAAGGTTTTGGTGGTTCAATTTGGACTTGGGGAAGTGGTGAGTAGTGGGGTTAATTCTTCTTGGAAATATGGAGGGGAGGATAAAAACATCGGGTGATGGATTTTTATTTTAAATAAAAATGAAAAAAAATTATTTATTTAATACATGGGTTACCTCCCATTATGTGTTACGTTTTAATTATTCAACCATAATTTCTCCTAAAAATATCTAACCATGATTAATAGGGAGGGTGATTTATTAAATATATTTATTTCATTTTTTTCAATGGAGAAATTATTACAAGAACTTAAAAACACCAAAACACCAGTACCATGAAAATACTTTATGAACTCCTCCAAGACTATATTATAGAGGTTAGTTCACACCATAATTTTTAAGCCTAGAACATGAAAATAAGACCATAAAGAAATTATATCACCTTAAATAAATTTTCAAAATAACCAACAATGTTCAAATATACCCCCCACTCTTGATGATTTAAAATAATTATATTAAGGTGAAAACATAGCTACAACATATTCACTATTTATAGAAAATGAACCCAAAATATATTGAAAATATAGGAACACAAGAGGATATGACATGAAGAAATAATATTCTAGACTCAAAATGCATTTTTTCAAGTCATCAATTACCAAAAATCATGTGTTATTCTAAAAAACATGATCAGAATCATCATACATAAAAAAAATTAATGCAGGAAAGTGGTTTTCAAGAGAGAAAACCTAATATAAAATAATGACACAAAATCCCTATTTTTTCAACCTATGAGACATACATAAACTCAATATCAGGTGATTAAGATTCATAAATAATCTCATGAAACATAGAATAATGAATATGGAACTCTGAATCCATCTTAGTTCCTAGGTAATGGGTGTTCTAAAAAATATATGGATATGATTATATTTCAACAATCTAAGTGATACTTTCAAAATAGAAGCATTAATCATGTTTAACCACTTCAATTTTTTAGTAATGATCTAATTCATTCTACTATTAATCCTCCCTAGAAATTCAAGTTCCTTTATGGAATTAAATTCAACATATTTGACCTTAATGTGACCATACATTGGACCTTGAGTCATTTGTCTATAACATCCATTACTATACTTTCTTTTGTTATTTATAAAAACTTATATAGCCACATCAATCAGATGATAACTCAAATCCAATATATATTCTGTCAAAACAATAAAATCTTCTTGATT
The DNA here is from genome assembly GCA_963277665.1 of Viscum album. Lineage (NCBI taxonomy): Eukaryota > Viridiplantae > Streptophyta > Magnoliopsida > Santalales > Viscaceae > Viscum > Viscum album. Next base: position 1,071,095,386 of record OY728141.1, read on the forward strand.
TACACCAACATGAAACATTTTTATACATTTTGATACATCTATGATAGCTCCACTAGTTTTAGGGGATTACCTAACCAAAATTATTGGGATATTCTTGTCACACACCATATCTAGAACTAAGAAAGTAGTTGATTAAGTAAGATTACCTAAACTGAATAATAGATCATTCACCTTTACAATGGTCCATGTAATGAACATATTCTTTCAAATATAGGGAAACAAAAGTGGGCTTGAATTCCCCAAGACAATGTTTCCACAACAAGGATTAATACATAAGATTGAAACTGGATCCTAGGTCCCACAAATAGTTTTTTCCTCACATTATCATATTCTACAAGGAATAAAAAATCTAGGTTGTCCAATTTTGGAGGTGGATTTATTTGCAGGGAACACTATGTTACTAAATTATGTGGATGCTGGAATATTCTTCCAAGTAACTTTTATTGTCCAATAATCATTTTAGAAGTTTCACACAATAATGGATTTTATATAAGTCTTATATAAATGGAATGACATTTTTAATATTATTTGATATATAAATGATTTTTTGGTAATATAGTTAATAATATTTCATCTTTATCCTTTTAGGGAATATGATAATTGGTGAAAATTGATGTAAAATAGGTTTCTCCATTAGTTTTTCCTTATACATACCCTTTTATTTACTTATTTTATTATTTCCCATTTCATATTATTTTATTACTTATTTATTTCAATTGTATAATTAATTTATCACTCATTATATAACATATTGTTCACTTGTACGGATATATTACATTCAAGATTGTTTGTCTTAGAATCGCAATGAACATCAATCTCATCTTTTCTACACTACATCCTAATATATGCATGAGTTTTAGGAAACTTACTATAGTATTTTCCTTCTCATTTTCTATAGGATTCATCACTATAGTACTAGGAACCATTCCCTTAACCATAAATTTCAAAACAATGGCCAATTATCCCAGTTTAAATTAAAGGGGGTGGATCCTAGAATTTGTATCAGTTTGAAGGGAATATATTTTACCCAAAATTTTCTACTTAAACCATTATAGATTAAATTTATAATTAGAATAATTATCTCTATATTGGTTTTAATAATGAGGTGTTGGTTGATGGAATTTAGAGGTAATAAGTGGTTTTTTAACTCCTAGATCTCTATAATATAGATTGAGGTTGTTATTATATACATGTTATAGTTATTTAAAAGTAGATCATTTTCACCCTTGTTTCTTGTATTAAAATCCAAAAACTATGAACTTTCATCCCATTGAATGGGTAGATAATAATTTTAATAGTAATTACCCATAATCCTAAACATTCCATAATGATTTCATTTCTTCATATGTGAAATTTTATGATTATGCCTAAAAATTACAGCACCCTATGAATTGAAGTCACTCTTAGGAATATTTATTTTTCTAGAACATTCATGTTGGGAGTTTTGAGTGATGTTATTAAATATTTGATACAATTTCTCAGTTTTTATGTAAGAAATATCACCATCGGATGACTAATCAATGATAGTTTAGTGTTAAGGAGTGAGGGAATTAAAAAAAGTGTCTATAAAGAGGTTGGGATCAAGTTAGAAGTAAATAAATACATATGAAAACTTCTAAAAATATACCAAATTTCGTGAAAAACACATCCCTCATCATGGAAAAAATTAATGATCTTATTCCTTACTTCTTTGGTCATGTTTAGAAAATAAAATTTCATAAAAAATTAAACATTTGGCCCAATGTATAAAAAATTTCTTTACCTAGCATCTAGAACTATCTCATTGTAACACCCTTTAAAAATTTGGATGAACTCTAAATTTTATATCTTCCCCACCTAAACAAATGTTATCCACTATAAAACACTATAGAAATATCTAATTAACTCAAAGGGGTATTCACTAGGTAGTTAATTAATGGAAGAAAATATAGATAAATCAGATTATTCATCTCATTGTTCTTAGACCTAGGATACAACCAGATGTATGTTGGGTTTCTAGAAACTATAGGTATTTAAAACTATATAAATCTAGGTCTCTATATAATTTTTCTCCTTGGTGAAGTATGAATAGTGTTTTCATTTTAATTCTTAGATCTCTCATCTTCTATATTCTCCATTTGAGTATTATTGTTATTTCATAGGGTACTATAATGTTTATCTATTTCAAAAAACAAGGATCTCAACATATTTTTTGAATAATCCATAGTTTTCATGCAAATTTGTGTTATAATTGATTAAATCAAAAAAATGAGTGAGGAAAATAAGTTTCTTAGGATGTTTTTTAATGAATTATTTTTTTAGAAACACATCACCTTACCTAACAAATATATCAATTTTTTATGAGGAGTCTTTGAACCTCTAAAAAATAATATTTATAAAACCGAAATAAAACTAGTATTGTAGTGAGTGGGTTTGATCCATAGAGAAGAAATATAGTGTATAATCAAGAAATGTAAAAACAAAGAAGAAAAAATTCAAAATAAAAACATAAAAGTAGTGAAAATTATATGTGGAAATGAAAGTGGGAAAGAGAGATGAAATTAGTGGATAATATAGAAGAAAAGTGTGAAATAACTATGAAGGCATGTTAGAAGATAATGACTATTGATTTATTATTAAACCCAACTAATATGAATTGGTAAAACTAATTTCTATTCAAGATCATGATGACTCATAGTGGTACCAAAGCTATGAATAAATGAATTTGAATAATCAAGTTATCAATTGGTTACTGATTATTCATAAATCTCTCACTCTAAAGAGCGTATTTTCAACAAATTCATTTAGAGAAAATGATTCAAGCATGTAAAAGAAAATTATCAATAATTTATATATTATACTAGTTTATTAGTAATTTTTAGGGAAACTCTTTATTGTTAGTTACCTATCTATTTTAGGAATAATGAATAAATTCACTCATAAAGATTATGAGGAAGGAGTGAATAAATATCCTCACATTACAACACTATAACAAGTTCCTATCTCAATATATCAATTTATTTGTAAAAAAATTAATTTCTTCCCAAAAGAATACCATATTATCTAATTCACACCTATAAATACATCATTATAGTATAAAATAAATTACCAAACAAGTGTAAAACTAAATAGGAGAAGCAGAAAATCATGAAAAAGAATATCAAAAAAAATAAAAATATTCTATTCACTCTTAGATCAAACCCCTTACAAAATTGGTTACACATGTTTGTATCAACAATAAAATTGACATAAAATAATTATATAAAAAATAGAAAATTAAAAATAGATGAATAAAGGGGAATATGTATCATCTCTCTGAAGCTCGATCATCTTCTCTAGCTCAATTACCTATGAATCATTACCTCGAGCAGTTCCCCATTACCTTCATTCTAGTCCATATCCCTCTTCAAGAATGTGTCTCTTAGTTTCCCTAAATTTGACCATGTGATTCCATTTTAATGAATTGCATCCATCTATTTAGCAATATAAAATCACATATGGGTCATCACTATCTCTATACTGGTGTCCAATTATCATTAAACAAACTGCTACGTTTAAAAAGAAGTTAATTATTAGAATTTTTTTAATATCCATGTATTATTCTACTACCTTTAACTCCATACAGATTCATTCAGATGAAAAAAAATCCAGACAATATAACATTTCCTACTGATATCAAAACTTAGATCCATCACTACATTGGTCACTAGTCTTTATCAGACTTGACCTGTCCTTTAAGAAAGCTGAAAACTTGGACCAAAAATCTCACACTCGACAGTCCAAACATTATTTAAATGACTCTATTTAGATATTAAAAAAAACCATATTCTCTATTAATTTTTAATTTATCCTTAAACATTTAATGATCACTCTTGATCAGCCTCAATTAATTCTTACTCAACCTCGATTGAAAGTAATTCATTGAAAAAATCAGTCAATTCCACCCAGACAATTTATCGAGTACATGGTTAGTGTTCACTTCCTCCCTTGATTCCATGCTATTTTGGAGCAATTAACCCTGATTATCTTCCTCCATCAACCCTAAAAACATGAAAAATTTAGTTAATATTGGTCTTTATCTTTAATGAAACCCCAATCATTCAACTGACTCTTAGATGAAACATCATCTAATTTTTAGTTTATGGGTGAAATTGGTGTTGATATACAATCTCTTATATATTCAAATTTGTTTCCTTAATTTTATTTTAATTAGCCTCAATTCCTCAAACCCATCCATCACTTAGATATTAAGTGTAAATGAAAACGAACACCCAAATTTCATCAAGAGACATCAACTTATTTATCGACTTTGAAGTAACTCACTAGCCAATATATGCTGCTGACATGATTTGGTGGAACTCATCCTTATAATTATCATTAATGAATGATCCCATATTTGGATTATCTCTTAATAAATTTTCATCCATAGTATATTTATCATATGGTCTCAGACAACCTTAATTTAAGAATTGAATCAATAAAGTTTAGATGATGTTTAAGCTTCTTCTGTTAATCCTAAACTAAGATTTTATCTATTTCAACTTGATTACCTTTCATATAAATTATATTAGTGGGACTTAGTTATGATTATTTCTTTCTCAAGCTTTGGAGAAGTCAATATTGAAAAATTTCCATGAAATATTAAAGTGGGGAGAAATGATATTATTATGTACCTTAGGTATCATACATTATTTAAGAATCTTACACACTAATTATCTAATTAAAATTCTATATTATAATATTTTTGATTCATTTATTCATATGTATTTTATTTTGACTCGTATGAAGTATAAAAATTCCTTAATGTGTAGCATTTTCTACTTCTCCAAAAAAATATGTAGATTTAATATTAAAAGAAAACATAATGAACTCAATAAAAAAAATAACAAAATGAATTGAAATTGAAAAAACATTACAAAACGTTTACATTTTAAATTGGTATATGTTCCAACACAATATATTAAAAATAAAAACATGGACTAATGGAAATATAAATTCTATAATGTAAGCAATAATAAATTCTATTTTAATTAAACATTCTTAGAAATCAACTAAATTAGTGGTTTTTAAAACACATGAGAATTAAATTAAAGAACAATTGAACATTTTACCACCAAAATAACATATTTACTAAATAATATCTAATAAATTTTATTTTCAACAAAAAATGGTTATGATTCGAAATAGTTTTAGTTAAAATCAAATTTTATCATAAAAACATAATAATTATTTAAATTAGTTGTGGAAAACAAGTATTAATATAAGTAGCCATCACTTATGATCATAAAAAATTGTTTTCATAGTGAATTTATATGAACAACTTCAGAGTGAAAGAGATAATACTATGGCGTGGTCCACTATGTAAGAGTAAACTTCTTCCATTGGAATTATCTCCATCATAGTGAAATAACCATCTATTGCAGCATAATACCTTCATAATTGTAAAAAATATTCCACTATCAAAGTTTATAATTTCATAGTGACATAATTTATTTCATGATGTCCCTCACCTTAAATAATCATAAACTCCTTTGCATCTGACAAAAAAAATGGGCCTCTAACTCATTTGTGAACACATTTTAATGAATACAATATGAGAAAAACATCCGATTATTGGATAAATTACCTTATGAAACCAGTAAAATAATTCCTCTAATGTAGTTAATATATATATAATAAAATATAGGATAAAATGGGGTTTTTTTTGAGTTTTACACGCACTCATTATAAAAATAATATCTATATTGACCACATCTCAATTAAGATTAAGCCAAACTCCCCCTTTGTCTATTCACTTCATGAGGCCTCTTTAAATGCATCCAAAGAATCAATATATGTCTTCTTAGGACCATAAAATATCCATAAAAACCAAAAAGACCAAGAGTCTCATGTTATATTAAAATTAATCCTGATGAAAAAAACAAAATTATAATATTAGAAAAGATACTAATTAGGTGATGAGATAATGAAGAACATAATTACAATGATAGGAAAAGTCATCAAGGATTTTTCCTCTGGCCATCACACAAAGATTCACTAAATTAATTAAAAAAACTGAATTCCAAAAAATATTTATACTAATGAAAATAAATAAAAACTCATTGGATGATAATGTAACATCAAAACTCTAATCAACAACATTAAAACCCTACAAATAATCCTCCATTAGAATTCTAAAGGACAATACACATCAGAACTTTAGAGCTATTTATTGACTCAGTAAACCTCCCAAAACTAAATATCGACATATGAAAAAAATATGTAATAATGAGGTGATTGGGAGGAAGAATGAAGAGATAGTGAGGAGAATTTATTTGATCACTCCTATAAAAACCCTTATGGTTGTAATTAGAAACGAAGGTTTATGAAATAAGAAGAGAGAATAAGAATGCCTCCTGGTTCCTCAATTCATGTGACCCACACATAAATATGGACCTTCCCCTTTCATAAAACTTATTTAATTTCATAATAAAAAATAAAATAATATTAATAACACTTATTTAATTTTAAGTATCTAAATTAAATTCCAACCAATACCATTCCAAATTAAATAACCAAATATAGTTAATTATAAACCAATAATGAAATAATTTTAAATACTAAATGATTTGGAGATTAAAATGATAATTCTAATAAATATTAACAGAAGAATTATTATTATACACAATTAACTAAATATACATCAAACAGTGTGGGCTTTATGATTAGATAATTGAGCAGACCATATGATTAGTTAACTATAGGGACAACTACCTTCCCATCATATGTACTCTTAAATAAGATTTTTATTTCGTATGATTTTAATCCATTTTTTGAAATAACCTCATATACTATATACATTATATACACATGAACATTCATTCAATTTTATAGTTTATTTTTTTCATTAAAAATGTATAACAAAAAAATCATTAGTTATATATTAGATATACATTAATGTGGATGGAAATTTTTAAATTAATTGAATGCTTTATATTTTTAAATAAAATTATTATAACCTTATATATACAAGAAAATAATGATATTTATAAACAAATGGATATATATTTGAAATAACCTTCAAATTTACAAGTTATTATATTCCTTCCAAAGTAAATAGTTATCAAAAGATTGATTATCTGAATGATGGGTTGATGCCATATTTGAGAACTCATGAATTATCTTATATAATACAAGTATAATATGAGTGAATATAATAGTTAAGTGTCTATATTGGATGTGGACTCAAGACTAAAATTACCTAAGTGACCTAAACAACTAGGTTCCCATGGAGATGAATTTTGGGAAGTTATTGTCCAATAAACTATCCAACAATAATATATGATATAATTGAAATGAATGTATACCTAAATATCTATGTATTGATAAAGTATCCAAAACTAATTCAAAACATAATGACATATTGATCTTCACCCACTAATAAATATAATGTACGTGCTCACCCTTTTAGTGGGAATATATTCAATAAAAATTTTCTATTGAATAATTTGTAAAAATGTATACCGACATGATAATTATCTTTTTCTGTAGATTTGAATGGAATTAATTGAATAATTGAATTTGAGTGTAACATATTGACCCTGATGTCACTAAAATAGTGATTCAAACAAATTCACAATAAGGACTCAAGCACACCTCTCTATATGCTAGAGGTTTTCAATGAGTATCTAGGGCCCAAGGTGTGTCCATGGAGAAGCAATGCCCTAATATTAGAGAGAACCAAAATGAAAATAACTAGATAACATCCCTAGTAGTAACAAACAGAGTGAAGAAGAAAAAATAACTAAAATGGGAGCATGTTTTAATAATAAATGAGAATCTTTAAGATCCGGAATAGCCATGTCATATATAAAATATTAATCACCCATTTGGATGATCACATATACAAGAGTTTATAATGGAAACTGAAATAAAAGTACAAGGCTATACTGTTCTCTACGAGCTGAACCATATACCCTATATCCACATACATATTTGAATCATCATGCTTGATCAGTCCCATTCCTCAGCCCTACCTATTCCAGCAACTAAGTGAACATTTTCTGAGGTACCCTAGTGTAATGGAGGACCGACCAAGGTGTGAGTACAAAACTCAATAGGGAACTAACAACACAGTCTCGTACATATACATCAATATGATGTGTATGTAAACATGAGATACTCATCAAGATAACCATAATGATGATAATAACTGATTGAAATAATATGAATGCACATTTTATACAAGGCATGATAAAGGAAGGTTCTTAACAAAACTAAGTCACAACTAGAAAGGAATAAATAAAATAAATAAAGTGAAACCACAATTGACCCCTAGGTATGTGATCGTGATCAACTGGTAAGTGATCCATAATGCAGACATCTATTTGTATATGTATATATATATACATAAATATGTATATACACAAGTTAGTTGATAAATATCATAATATAATAACATCCAAACCATGGGTCTATAATCCTCATCATCATGAAATCATGTGCAAAGAGCATTGAGTTGTATGGCATAACACTCAACCCATGAATAATTAGTCGATCCTTAGGAACATAATATTGATTGAAAAAAACTACTTCAACTAGTTCCAAAAATATATCTGATCATGAAATGCTACATTTGGGGGATACGAATCCAATCCCTAGTATCACCTGTACTCTCTTCCATTCAATAAAATGATGCATTTCATATACCGACAGACAGTCCTGTAAATGAAATATGCATCACATGTGGCCTATTTTGGATATATCCACTATCATACCTACAAGGGATAGTACCAAAGGAAATTGACCAAGGAATCATATTTGAATCCATTTAGCTCATCTATAAAAAATTAGTATAATATAGACCAGCATGGGCCAGAACCCAAGGATATTGACTATGGAATCCTCCTCGAGTCTATAGAGTGAACCCATAGAAACACTAGAATAATATAGACCTAATCAGGCTAAGAATAAAAACTATTTACCAAGGTATCATCCTTATGGATAGGGAGCACATCCATAGAAAACATAGTATGTGGTGCATTACCACCAGGCATTGTCAGTGTCATACCACAAAGCCTCTCATAGGTTCTATACCATGATAACAATATAAATAAATAAGAATTACAATCCAAATCCCAGTAAGTACATATAAGAATCACTGAAATGTAAAAAATCACATTAGGATCATTATAAATAATACAATAATCACCTATTGAAATCACATATTCTTCAAATAATATCCAAGTGAAAGAATAATGAAAAGAGTGAGGGCGGTCGAACGCCTAACCTACCCCTACTACCACAACCTCACAAGATTATCAGTTCAGTATATGTTTTAGGTGTCTCATTCTACCATATCTATCCTAACCCACATCATAATATCTTAGGTTTGATCAAACACTAGGGATCCTAGTGGGTCCCTTAAGTCATAGCACTAGAGAGGCATCCTACTTGGGATCCTCAAGGTCCACTGTAAACAGAGGCATCCCTCTTTAGGTAATCTAAGTAATTATATAAGTAAAAAATCTTAATTGGGATCCAAAAAATAATAATAAGTATAGTAATCCCATATGGGATAGTTGGCCATGAATATAGTCTCATGTCATTGGATGAATCTATCACACTGGGGTTTTTAGTGACCCTGGCGTTCATCTAGAACCATCTACTCATTTCATTTAATTAAGTAGTTCATTATAATGAATTTAAAAAGTGGTTTCACCCTCAGATGTGAGAACGAGCATCCATAAAAAACCATAAAAATTAATAAATTCTAATGGGAGGTTTCGATGGATTAGATACCTTTATAAAGCATTAAACTGTTTATTTTCCAAAGGCCAACAATGTAACACACCATGATTTTGTGAATATTTTTTTCTTTGGATAATTTTAGTTCACGCAACACTGGGTATAGATTTTTTATTATATAATATCACTATTTTTGCATTATGTTATATGTAACACCAAGGGAAGTTTGCACTATATGCAATACTGACTTGTCTTGCATTACACGAATCATCGAGTTTCTACAAAAACAAATCAATAATATTATAATTATTTAAATAAGATATTTATAACCTAGTTGATAAAATTGTAATATGAATAGTAATAACCACTTTCTAAATATTATTTATAATTATTTTTCAAAAAAAACATATAATTTTTGGTAAAATCATTATATGTTTAAAACTACTATATTCTAAAATGAATTGTTTATAATTTCTTTCTATGAAAATTAATAAAATTAATTTTATACAATCATAGAAATTTATTTTTGATATAATAAAACTTATTTTTGAATTCAGAATATTAAAATTAGATTATGGTGAATTTTTGGTATTATTTCTGAAAAGTTTCAATTTTTGATGCAAAGTAAAAAATACTGCATAGAGATAAAAATTGTTGATTTTATGAACATCTCTTTTTCCCATTTTCTAGCCACATTTTTTGGATTAAAATTAAACATAATTTTACCATTTAAGTGAATCAAATTTTTAATATAGACATACAAGGTTTTAATCATTATGAAAAATGTGGTCCAGTAGGATCAAAATAATTTTTAGTGAATAGTAACATTTGAATTTTATTTACCACGGTTGAAGATAAATTGGGTAATTAAAGATAAAAATAATATTATAAAATTATAAAATTAACCGAACAATTGTTCTAATTTCATTCGATAATATATTTTCGACCAAAATCAACCTTAGTTCTTAAATATGATCCTTTTTAAGCAGCTTGCATATGATTTAGACATTTATTATATTTTATTTAATGAAGATTTAAAAGTGTTATACTCAAATTTTAATAACATAATAATTTTTAATATAGGGTTATGCATAAGATAAATTTGACTATAAATATTAATTAAAAATCTAATAAATTTATCTACATCATGGCAATTTATTTATAATTTTTATGCTTTAAATAAATAAATTTAATTTTGACACAATGATGATGTAGTAATATATTTATTAAAGGAAGAATCAATTTAATGGTATTAATAATATTAAAATAAATATCATTTGAGCTATTTTATTACATAGAATAATTATTCAGATTAATACGACATGTAATGTAATAATTAATGAATCTTTTTTGAAAGAATCATGTTGTTAAGATTTTATAAACAGTCATGTAATAAATTGTGTCAAAATCGACATAAATGTCATTTTCAAATAAATAATAATTTATTAAATAATAAATTATTCATAAAAATATATATTTCGATGAAATAACTTTTATAGTGTCAAATATGTGATAAATGATCCAATTTTGGTTCTTTTTTATTGTATAGTAACTATATTAACCCTATAGTCTAAAAATAAAAGTTGTCACGGTAAGAGATAAATTATTTAACAAAGGGTTAAAGAAAAAAAGATAAGGTTAGTTTTGTATCCAAAACATGTCCCAAATTCATTGGTTTATTGTATTTAAACCCATATTAATATCAAATTATAAATAACTCACTTTGGAACTATTTAAAATCAAAAATAATTTTATAATATATTAATAGTTTTGGAGTTTCCTAAAGTGCCCCTTCTCACTCTTATAAAAGGGCACTAGTGGTTATATTTAATGAACACCTATACAGACTTGTGGATCCTCCAAAACCTATCCATTTAATCACCCAACATCCCTCCATTCAAAATATAATCCTTCAATTTTACATAATACAACTCAAGGAAGCCTTTTGGCATAAACCAAAAGTAGTTACCCGATTAAGAGGCAATGTCTTCTCTCAAACTCATTTCTTAATTTTCATTCTCTACCCCTACTCTCTATTTATTCCATTATTTTATGAGAAAAAGTATCCTAAAGATAATATTATTTTGTTATGATTATATTTAGTCCAAAACATACCCAAAAATCCATCTAATGGACATTGAACATAATATTTCTGTGTACAATGAACTACTGCCTCATGAAACAATGATTATTCATTTTTTTCCATTACCACCAATCATGGTGGCCAATAGTATTGAAAATCTATATATATATATGTTATCTATAATATTTATTATGTATTTAAGATTTTTTATTCCTTTTTATAACACATAACAGTTTACTTTCCATTTGGTGTTAATACGACAATCTCGTTTGAGGATGTCTGGACTACCGCTCCTTCTTAGCAATCTGATTCATTAACACACCAAATGGAATGTATTAAGGATGCTCTTAGTGAAACTATATGATAAATATGACATAATCTTGATACTTTAATAATTATATATATATACAAAAACATATATATAAAAATTTCATTTACATAATTTCTTTCAATACAATAATTAAAATGAAAAGAACGTTAATGCTTACGTACGTCTTACTGTATCCGTGAATGGTGTATTCCATTTCATTTTTATTTATGAAATAGATTATTTTAACATAAATATACTTTATAAAAATTTTATTTATATCATGGATTTATTTATGGAATCATGATATAAGTATAAGGACCAATGATATGACAAATTAAGACAAATGCCAAGAACAAAGAGAATATTAACCAAAGTGAAACCATACCATATGATCATTAAATAGTGGGTAATATGAGGTCATAATTAAACCATATGTGGTATTAGATATAATAATATGCTTCTATAAAAGATTTATAATAAACTTATATTTATTATACAAGAATCTTGTTCAAGTATGAAGAGAGTCAAGACACAAGGTAAGTAGATTTTTGTCTCACCTTTATTTCTACGAGACACGAGCCTCATACACTACTTGTTTCTTCAACGTAGTGTATATACATCCCATAAATAATTTTATGATTATTATCCAGAAGATTATGATATTTTAATATTATTATAACTTTCTTTTTACATGGGTGATATGATTCTATTGATTATTAAGTGATGAGTGTCAATTTCACAATCTCTTCCATATTTGGGATTGTTTCATTTTAAGTATCCACTGGGTAATATTTATCATCTATGTTCATGTTCTATAAATTTTTTTCATAAATTTTTTTTCTATTCTGATATAGATATTTAAAGTCATTTTTACCAAATTTTTACTTTTTTACTTCATGGTTTGAAAGGAATCCTTATTTCGTTTTCCAAACGATGTACTTTGTCAATTTTTTAGAAAAATTATGAGAATAATGTTGTTTTAACATATACATTATGAAAGGATTTATTTGATTTAATACCACTTTATTTCCATAAATATTCCCCTACCAGATTACAAGGTAATTTTCTAATAAAATTTTTTCTTTTAAAATTCCGTGACATTTTAGGAAAAGAAAACTATTTAAATAAAGAAATAATATTTTACTGAAGAACCATTTTAAAAAAATTTCATGATTCATTATATGTTTTCAAAGTGGTTTCAAAGAAAAATATTTTGATAATTTTGTATGTTTTTTAAAAAGGTTTTTTAAGGAAAATTCATGTTCCAAGTGATCTTTGAAAATCTTTACCCACCTATGATGAAAAACATTGATATTCATAAAAAATACCATTCATATTCATTCTATGAATGGTTTATGTTTCAATGAAATTATGTTTAAGAAACCCCCTTATTTTCATGGGCTATGATTTTAATGAAATGATTATGAATCTTGTCACTTTTACATGTGTAATAACATGATTACATGTTTATAAAACCCATTATATTACATTTCATATGATATGGTTGTTTATGATATTGCAGTACATGTATGTATGATTTCATTTTGTGATGGGTGGGACCTATATCTCTATCTGATGTTTCATATAAATAAGTAAAAATCATGAGGTATATATGTTATGTGTGAACCTGATTTCATCTTCACAATTCAATACCTAGACATGGTTTTCATGTCCATAATTCTATGCCTGGTCCTAGTTTTCATGTCCATAATTCTTTTACTGGACCAAGTTATGATGTCCATATGTTTATGTAAGGTCCTGATTCCATGTCCTTAATGAGTGAACCTATTACTATTTTTACATGTTCCCAATGTTACCAGTTGATGTGTATGCCATAATTTCATTCCTCATATCAATTTCAGGATCTTTTGGATTATGTTTTTTTATTCCCTTATGATTCATGTTTAACTTTGATATGGTGGTAATGATATTCCAATGTTATAATCTTGTTCTCATACCCTTATTCTCATTTTATTCTTTTGTATCTATTTTTTTCATTTATCAATCATCTGAGCTCACCCCTTTTTATGTTTGATTTTCAAATGTTATAAAGAAAGGTTTCAATTAAGAGTACTAAAGAGGTAGATCTTTATGGGAGATGTTGAAGATTTTTCACTAGATTAGAAAAATGTGTTCTAATTTTCCAAAGGCACCAAACTAATACGGTATTTGGGAGTATTTTAGTGTAATGTATTAGGTATTATAAAAAAGTTATGTAATTTCCATGTACATCAAGAATGTGTCTTTATAGTTGGTATCTGAGTGAAGTTTTAGTTAACTATTGGAGTCTAGGATGAGAAATATTTAGTGAGATCTCTAGAGATATTTTGAAGGATATGTCAAAGGATGTACCTAAGGATAAGTATAAGTATTAGCTAAAATCCTAGAATTTATTAACGATAATGGATTACCTAGGATTAAACATACAATGTTATTGATTAAAAGTATTGTCCCATGATTAAGTGGTTTTATGGTATGATAGTGTTTCTCACACTATTATTTTCAGTTGTATTCAATGACTAGAACTCAAAGGAATAATGTCAATGATGAATGTAGTGGTTATTGAAATGATTGTCTTTTTTAAAAACCAAATGTTATGGGATCTGCAATGAAAAATCTTATCGCAATACTCACAAAGCTATAAATAAAGATGGAATTCCAAATGAGAAGAGGAGTGAACCAATTTATATTTATTCCTTCATGAGGAAACGTCCACCTTCTTTCTATGGGACTTCTGATCAACTTATTTTAGAAAAGTAGATCAGAAAAAATGAAAAGATATTTTCCACAATTAAGTGTTCCGAACATGAAAAAGTTGTGTTGGATAGTTATCATCTGGAAGGTGAAGCCTATCAGTGGTAGAAAATTACTAAGAACATGGGGGATCAAGAGGAAATTGAATATATGGAATAGGAAGATTTTAAAGGGATATTTTTTTAGTAAGTACTTATATTTTTTTCTAAAAAAAATATAGAGAAGGAATTTCTTGAGCTTATGTAAAATTATGATGAATCTATTGGTACCTGTGAATCTAATTTTACAACACTCAAAATGTTCTCTTATGGGTTTATCATTATTCATGATTGAAAAATAGATTAATTTTTTAGTGGCCTAAAACTGTGTCTTCAAAAGGACATAGCCATAAAGGACATTGAAAGCTATGAAGAAGTCGTTCATTGTGCAATAAAAGTGGAAATGAAAGTTGGTAACTCTCGGGGTTCCGGAGATAATAAAATTAAGACAAAGTTTAACGAAAACTCTTGTGGATTTCCAAAAAGTGTGAAGAAAAAGTCTCAACACCCTACTTCCCAAAAATGTGGAAAAGAGCACTCAAGAGAATGCGTAAAAGGAAAAAAGATTCTTTAAGTTTGTGAATCCTATACAAAGAGAAAAAGAGTGTCAGAGTGATGTAAAAAGTTCATTTTATAGAGAGAAAGCTCAATAAATTGAACCACCCATACTTCAAGGCCAAAAGTGCTAGGAAATGGGGCATTAAACTATTCAATGTCCTAAACAAAGGTTCATCAACGATGATTGGTATCAGGAACCTTTTAAGGACAAAGAAAAACAAAAATCACTTGCGATCACTAATGAAAATATATAGCATGACAACGATGTGGTGGAATGATTGAGTTCTTATGTAGTGGGAAAAAAATAATGTGATAGAATCAATTTTATGGTACTATGGAATAATTAGTTCTATTTGGTTTTTCCATATGTATTTAAGAGTATATATTGAATGGTACTGGTAACCATGGAAAGAGATTAATGTAATAAGGTGATATTTTTGGAAAACACATGACTAAGGGAAGGATAACCCTTAATTTGAGTATGGTGTTGAGATAATGATGTTTTTGTAAAGATATGATGGACATGAATAAGTAAATTGGATGATACTAGTTTCTTCAGAACTAATTACTGATTTATTTTCAAGGGGTTATGCTAACATGGATTAAGTATAAAACATTTTGGGAATTAAGGAACATATCCAATGGGCTTTGGAATAAGTAATATGCATGTTTTCAATAAGGATGTTTGGTAAATTAGGTTATTACCATGTTTTAAGAGAATAGTTGATTAATATATTCACATGATTGTAATTTCAGAACCATGAACAACCATATGATATATGAGAGATAAATTTTCAACAAATTTCATGGAAATCCTTTTAACGTTTTAGATTTTAGCTTTTAGAAGTATTGTGGGATTATCCATTTATGGAAAGTTTATGAAAAACCTCAAATAAGATAGTGAGATTAATGTATTATCTCACTATAGTTAGATTTATAAAAAATTTATAACATGTCATAACCTTTTTTTAATGATAGATCGAATGACATATCATTCTTGTCATGATTTTATAATGCCTCAGGAAGGAAAAATTCAACAACATTTTTTGGAATAAGAGATAAAGTGGAAATTGATCATGGAACAAGAAAGGGTGACGTTATGATTAAATCAATTATGTATATCATCTCTTAAAATTCATCAATATTAGGAAGAGGGATAGTGGTGAAAAAGGGTGTCCTATTATCATAATTTTTAATGATATCAATGAGATATTTCAAGATTTATTAGTTTACAGTTTTCTTATTTTTAACTTTCTATTGATCACCCACTTTCTTATGATTCGTGATCTTTATCAATCCCTATGATTTTTTATGCTTTTCCATCATGAAAAATCATCATATATGTTCTCCTACATAGATATGTATTCATAATTTACATTGGGAAGCAATTTATTAGAACTATTTTTATTGAAAGAAAGATTTAGACATTGTTTTTACGATGTGGGCTTCAGTATTTTTTATATCCTCGATGAATTTTGATGGTGAAATTCATTTTAAGGTTGGTAGAATGTAACAAACCAATATTTTGTGAATTTATTTTCTTTCTTTTGATATTTTATCTTCACGAAATGGTGAGCATAAATTTTTTTATTATATAATAGTAATATGTTTGGATTATGTTATACACAACACCAAGGGAAGCATTCACTATAGGCAACACTAACCTGACATGTGTTACGAAAAACACCGCATTTTTACGAAAAAACACATTAAATTTATAATTATATTAATAATATTCCTATAAAATATATGATAAAATTTTAACATGAATATTAATAACTACTTTATAAATATTAGTTATAATGGGTTTGATAATGAAACATATAATTTTTGGTAAAATCATTTTATGTTTAAAACTAATATTTTCTAAAATGAATTGTTTTTCATGTCCTTTTATGAAAAAAAATAAAATTAATTTCAGAAACTCATAGAAATTAATTTTGATACATTAAAAATTATATTTAAATTCAGGATATCAAAATTATCTTAGGGTGAATTTTAGGTATTTTTCTGAAAAGTTTCAATTTTTGATGAATAGTGAAAAATACTACATAGAAGTTAAAAACCAACATTTCTATTTAAATAATTATCCTACTTTAAATTGATTTTAAAGTCACAATAGATAAATAATAAATATATTAATTCAATGTATTTCATAGGAATATTTTTTATAATATTATAAATTATAAAAAAATTATTGATCTTTTGAATGTCTTATTTATTAGCCTTGAAGCCACATTTGCAGGATTAGCATTAAACGTAATTTTACCGCTTCTATGAATTGAATTTCAAAAAAAAGTACATACATGGTTGTAATCAGTATGATATTTTTTTTCCAAATAGGATCAAAATACTTTTTTTGGAATTTTAGATTTTCAATTTTATTTACAACAGTTAATAGAAAATAGGGTAATTAAAGGTAAAAATATTATTATTATAATATAAAATTACCCTAAAACTTGTCCTGATTTCATTGTATAATTTTATTTCAACCTAAATCAACCTTAGATCTTAAATATGATCATTTTTTCCACATGTGTATGATTAGAGCATTTATTATATTTTATTTAAAGAAGAGATAAAAGTTTCCCATTCAAAATTTAAAAAAGATATAATTATTAATTTAAATAAATAAAGAAGATAAATTATAATATAAATATTCATTAGAAATATATGAAATTTATATACATCGTCATAATTTATTTTTAATTTTTATTCATTAAATAAATAAATTTAATTGTGACACAATGATGATGTTGTAATAGATTTATTAAACGAAGAATCCATTAAATGATTTAATAATATTAAAAGAAATAAAAATCGATATATTTGATTCCATAAATGATTTTTTTGGATGATTATGAAATTTTAGGGATGATTTAATGTTTATTTTGTTGGAGGAATAATGTTATAATATTTTATATAAAGTCATGTAATAAATAGTGTCAAAATTGACATAAATGTTTTTAAAAAAAATTCATAAAAATATTTATATAGGAAAAATAACTAGGATAATATTGAATATGTCATAAATTATCCACTTGGGGTTCTATTTTCATTTTATATTAACTATATTAACCCTATAGTGCAAAAAGACTAGTTATTGTAGTAAGAGTTTAATTACTTAACTAAGGGTTAAAGCAAAAAAGACAAGGTTCATTTTGTGACCAAAACATGTCCCAAATTCATTGGTTGAGGGGATTTAGACCCATACTCATATAAAAATCTATATAAATCACTTTTAATCTATTTTAAAACGAAAATAAATTTATAAAAAATTAATAGTTTTAGAGTTTCCTAATGCGCCCCTCCTCCCTCTAAAAAAGGGAACCTATCCTTCTATTTTATACACACCAATAAAGCAGTTTGGCTCAACCAAGACCTACCCATTTATTCTAAAAACATACCAAAATTCCTTATATAATCCTTAAATTTGGAAAAAATGCAACTCAAGGAATAATTTTGGCACAAACCAAAAGGAGTTACCTGATTAAGAGGTAACGTGTTCTCCTAAGATCCTTTTTTAATTTTCATTATCTACGACCTACTCTTTCTTTATTAAATTATTTTATGAAAAAAAGTATTATAAATATACTAGGATGTTGTTATGATAATATTTATATTTACACATACACACACCTCCATCTAATGGATATCAAATATACTATTTCTGTGTATGGTGAACTACTACCTCACGAATTGATGATTGTTTATTTTTTCCATTACCACCAATAATGGTGTCCATTATGATGGAAACTCACGCTCTCTCTCTCTATATATGTTATATATAAATTTTTAACTATTTAATATTTTTTATTCCTTTTTAAAAAAGACACCTTTTGTACTTTCCCTTTCGTGTTAATACGATAATCTCGTTTGAGGAACTGTGGACTACCACCCACTCTTTGCGATGTGATTCGTTCACACACCACATGGAATGTATTAGAGATGGGTTTAGTGAAAATATGTGATATATATGAGATAATAATGCAAATATTATAATTATAAATATATATATATATGTACATATATATATATATTTCATTTACATACGTTCTTATAATAAGATAATTAAAACAAAAACAACGTTCATGCGTACATACGACTTACCGTATCCATTAACTGTGTATTCCATGTCATAATTATTTATGATATAGATTTTTGTAATATAAATATACTGTATATAATTGATATTTATATAATTATTTGAATTCCGGAATCATGATATATGTATAAGGATCAGGGATATGACAAATTAAGACACGTGCGAAGAACAAAGAGAATATTACCCGAAAGAAACCTTACCATATGATAGTTAACAAGCGGGTAATATAAGGTCATAATAAAACCATATTTGGTATTAGATATAAGAATATTCTTATATAAAATATGTATAATAAACTAATATTTATTATACAAGATGATTTTTCAAGTACGAAGAGAGTCAAGACACAAGGTAAGGGGATTTTTATCTCACCTTTATTTCTTCGAGACACGAGCCTCACACAACACTTGTTTCTTTTACATGGTGTATATACTACCCATGAATGTATTTTTTGACTATTATCTATAATATTATGATATTTTCATATTATTATAATTTTCTTTTTACATGGGGAATATGGTTCAATTGATTATTAAATGATGAGTATTGATTTCACAATCTATTCCATATTTGGGATTGTTTCATTTTATATATCCCTTAGGTAATATTTATCATCCATGTCCATGTTTTCAAATAATGTTTTCATAAAACTTTTTACTATTATACTATGTATGTTTAAAGGAATTTTTAAACTCATTTTTAATATTTACTTCACCGTTTGAAAAAAAATCTTTATTCCATTTTCCAAATGATGTACTTTTTCACTTTTCCAGTAAAACTATAAGAATAATGTTTTTTTAAATAATAAATAATAAATTGATTTTAATACTTTAATAACTCCTCATTTCATTGAATCTTCTTCTACAATATTACAAGGTTATTTTCCAATAAAATGTTTTATTAAAATCGTGCCACATTTTACGAAAAGAAATTTATTTCAATAAAGAAGTGAAATTTTCCTCAAGAACCATTTTAAATAATTTTCATGATTCCTTATATTTTTTCAAAGTGATTTCAATGAAATCGATTTTGAAAATGTTTTATTTTTTAAAAATTTATTTTTAATGAAAATTCATTTAAGAAGAGATATTTAAAAATCCTTCCGCATATATGATGGTATAATTTCTTATTGTTCAAGAATATCATCCATATTATTTCTCTGAATGGTTTATGTTTTGATCTAATGATGGTTAAAAAACACCCCTTCTTGTCTCAAGGTATGATTTTAATGAAATTATAAGTAATCTTGTCTTTTTTCACAGGTTATTATATGATTACATGTTTATGGCACCCATTCCATTACAATGGTTATGATATGATTGTTTATGATCTTGTCGAACATGTATGTATGATTTCATTATGAGATGGGTGGGACTTATATCTACCACTGATTCATTGGGTAAATATGGAAATCTAATGAGGTATATATGTTATGCGTGAATCTGATTTCATGTTCAAAATTCTATGCATGAACCAGGATTTCATGTCCATAATTCTATACATGGAACTGGTTTTCATGTCAACAATTCTATTTATGGACCTAATTTTCATGTCCATATATTTATGCAAGGGCCTAATTTCATGTCTTTAATGAGTAAAACTATTACTATTTATACATTTTAATAAAGTTATATATTTATGTGTATGCCACAATTTCATGCCTTATGTCAATTTCATTATCTCATGTATGATGTTATTTGATTCCCTTATGATTCATGTTTACCTTTGATATGATGGGCATGATCTTCTAATGTTATAACCATGTTTTCATACCCTTATTCTCATGTTATACTTATGTATCTCTTTTTCTTACCCATAATGAGCATCTAAGGTCACCCCTTTTATGTTTTCTTTCCCCAGGATATAATGAAAAGGTTTGAAGTAGGTGTACTAAAGGGGAAGATCTTAATGGGATATGTTGTAGATATTTCACCAGATTAGATGAATGTGTTCCAAGATTCAAAAGGATCTAGACTAGTAAAATATTTTGCAATTTTTTTTTTGTAATGCATTAAGTATTACACAAAAGTTATGTAATGGCCAAGTAAGTTAAGATTGGGCCTTTACAAATAGTAGCTACCATGGCCCGTCCTAGATCAAAAGAGTCAAAATAGACCTATCTAACAATAATACCATCAAAATTAATCAATTATAACAAAAATATATTTAATTAATAAAACCAAAAAACTATAAAAAATAAAACCCACTTCATTCAAAAGGACATAATGCTTAAAATCTCACCGGTCGATCTCATCATACCAGAACGATTACTTAGTGCTCACCAATAACAATGGTACATAAAAACCCACAAATCAGGTAAAATAAACTAGAAATTATTTCAAAAAAACCACCTAAAAAAATTAATTTAAATCATTTATTCTAAAAAAATCACCACAGAAACATACGTCAACGAATCGATATGTGGTGAAGTGCAGATAATATCCCAGGTCACCCTCTTCTAAGGAAGAGTGAAAACCCAAACACTGATATCTGATTCCAATATTATGAAATGTAATTAGGACCAAAATACCTAAATAAATAAACCCATTTATGGGATTAGAGAAGATAACATAGAAGAGTATAATAGAGTATAATAATTTCCTCAAGGATTCCAACGCACCTGACTATGATCAAATCAGACCAAGAACGAGGGAGACTCACCCAAGGGTAGAGGAGGAGATAGATGTGTCCATAAGGTATGAGATAAGAAAAAATAGGGGCTTTCCTCATTAAAACCATATTAAAAATGGTAATTTCCCCATTTTAATGTTTCATGTGGTTTGGCCGAATGTTTGGCAACTATCCAAGAACCACACCCCCACATGGGCATGGCGCATAGTTTAGCAGACCATGCAAAAACTGTGTGACATGTCTGTAATAACTTTTAGACACCCAAATGGTTTTCCATGGAATATTTCATGGTTTTCCCAGCCCGTGAACCTATTCAAACAATGATGTATGGTTTTCTCGCATGTTTAACACTAACCATTCACCAACCATGCGCCATATGCTGCACTTTTCCTAAAACAACACTTTTAGGTCCTGAATCCTCATTCCACTCCCAAAACCTCCAATATACAATCCAAGGCTCATTAAACTTATAAAGGCCTCATTTAGAGGCATTCCAACCTTGATAATTTAATTCAGAATCTTTGATAATGATTTGAACCATCTAGTAAACTGGAAATTTTAATTCCTTCTAAAATTATTTCTTGAAAAAACATGGGATATCACAGCCTCCCCACCATAGAACCTGTCTTCATTGAGAATATCCAGTGGAAAAAAACATAAACCAACTAACTTGGTTCTGAGATTATTTTTTCAAATGGCTGTATTGAATTTCCAAATTCCCAACACACCTACTAGAGTCATTTCAAACATATGGTACCCATGACATCAAAACTCGATCCACAATACCTGAAGAATAAAATTATCTTATAGAAATATGATCTATGTGTCTTTGTGACCCTTAAAAAGGGTTTAATAAACTACCTATGGGGGACTTACATCGATCCTTGATTTAATCATAATGGTAAAACTCTGATCAATAAAGCTCCACCTAATCGCATCAACATTTTCCTGGAAATTCCCAGATGACTCTTGAATAACACTCATATAAATCCAATGAAGAACTAAACATATAACCCTAATTAACTCATCAAATCACATGAAGAATTTAATTTTGAGATTCCTGCGATTGAATACACCCAAGAATGCTCAACTCCAACCACAAATGCATCTTCAATATAAAATTTCCGCATCTTGTTCTCTATGTGTACCAATATTATTTTGACAATGCTCACCAAATCCCATACTCAACCTCTGTTAACGTATCTAGATAAAACCACATAATGATCAAAATTTTAGTTATTCTATAACATGAACACTGACAGAAACTGGATCCATCATCTATGGATAATCAAAGCCACACCGGGCAGAAGTCCTACATCTAGATTAAACCAATCCATAATTGAACCAATACCTAGAATATCTCAATATTTATAGTCATACATATTTCATTTATAAAATAAACATATTATTTCCAGAAAAACTTCTTACGAATAGTCTAACAGTCCCATGACCCTTCTAACATGAGGGTCTTCCTCCTGTGACCGACATCCTACTCCCCGCCATTGGAGCATCCTTATTTCTGTAACAATGAACTGAAATCCCAATCAATACAACCCATGCCCCATACACTTTTGGAAATAACAAATGGATTGGATAGAAACCAAATCATCTTTGAGCGTCAACTCATAACATCCAAGCATCACCCATTCCAACTTCCTCAAAACATTAAATTTTCAAATTAGAATATGTTCCAACAAAATATATTCAAAATAAAAATAGGAAATATTGGAAATATAAATTCTAAAATTGAAGTAATAAAAAATAAATAAAAAAATTATTTTAATTAAACATTAAAAAAATCAATGAAAATATTTTTTATAACATATAACAAATAAAGTAAATAAACTTTGAAAATTATATTAATAAAATCACATATCTACAAAAAAATATAATGGATTTTATTTCCAGAAAAAATGATAATGACTCAGAATGGTTTCATTTAAAATAAAATATATCATAAAAAATAACTATTTATTGTATTTTTAAAAAACCTATATTTAAATATAGACATATCATTTCACATCATCGAACAATTTTTTACTATGTATTTTTTTTAAAAAACCTCAAAGTGAAACACATTGAACTGTGGTTTGGTCCTCTGTTTAAGAGTAATATTCTTCTTATAAATCATCTCCATCATAGGTAAAAAAAACTATCTATTGTGACATGAATTCCTGTATATGAGTAAAAAATATTCCACTAACTTAGTTTATGATTTTTTAGTGGCCTCATTTTTTTATGAAGTACTGCACCATAGAAAATATTCTATTTTTTCATCTTACACAACTTTAATGAGCCTAAAACTTATTTATGAGAAAATTTTAAATTAATACAACATGAAAATACCTTTAATATTAATGGTAAAATTATCTCAAAAAATAATTCCAATATTTCCTCTAATGTGAATGTTATCTAAACACCACACCATAGGAATGAATGGGGTTTTTACATGTTCTCCATCTACTCAGTTTAAAAACTAATTCCATATTTACCACATCTCAAATAGTATTAAATTATACCACACTTTATCAATTTGCTTCATGAGGATGATTAAAAATGCATCCAAATAATCAATTTATATCTTCTCGTGATCATAAAACAAGCATAAAAATCCTAAAAGATTAGGGGTCCATAATTATATCAAAATTAAACCTTAGAAAAACTCCCAAAATAGACTATCAGATAGGGTAATCATAGGGAGATGATACAATTTTGAGCATAATTACAATAACATGAAAGTTCGTCATAAAGTGTTTCTCTAGACATCACCCATAAAATCCCCTAAATAATTTAAGAAACAAAATTACAAAAAATACCTATACTAAAATAAAGATCTAAAAACTCATTGGATGAAGATGAAACACAAAAACTAGAATCAATAGCATGAAAACCCCACATATAGTACACCATTATAATTCCCAAGGAGAAGCCCCATTAGAAATAGAGATATTATTTCTTGAATCGGTAAAATTACTAAAACTAAATCTCTTAGTATGAAAAAACATGTAAGAAATAGGAGATGGGGAGGAATAATGAGGACATAACAAGGAGAAATTATCTAATCTCTCCTAAAAACCTTGAAGGTTAGAATTAGAAGATGAAGTTTGATGAAATAGGAAAGGGGATTAAGAATAATTCATGGATCCTCAATTGATGAAACCCACATCCAGATATAGAGAATCACCTCTTATAAAACTTATTTGACTTCAAAATAAAAATCTATGTAATAATAATAGAACTTATTTAATTTTAAACATCCAAATTAAAATCCAACCAATTTCATTCTTATTTAAATAAGAAAATATAATGTTTTTTATACCCTTATAAAAAATAAATTATTTTAAATCCATACATATTTGGATATTAAAATGAAAATTATAATAAATTTTCACACAAGAATTTTTACTGTAAAAAATTATTCAACTGTTTATTATTATCTAACTATCTAACTAACCATGTGGGTCTTATGAATAGCTAATTGTATGGACTATTTGATTAGATAACTGTAGGTTTGACCATTTATCTCACCATATATCCTATTAAATTAGATTTTGGTTTCATATGATTTTAATACATTGAATGAAATACCTTTTTGTACGATATACATGATATGCATAAGAACATTTATTGAATTTTATAATTTATTTTTCACTAAAAATGTATAACAAAAACAATTAGTTATATATTATATATATATTAACATGGTTAGAACTTCTTAATTTCATTTAAGAAATGATTCAACTAAATTAAAACATTATAATCCTATAAATAAACATAAAATTATTGAGATGTATATTAAAAAATAGAAATATATTTAAAAGAACCCTCAAAATAACATGTTATTAGATTCCTTTCAAAGTAAACACTTATCAAGAGAATGATTATCTTAATGGGTGGTTCATGCAAAATTTGAGCACTCATGGATTTTCTTATATAATAAAAGTTGAATATTAGTGAACCTAGTAGTTAAGTTTTTTATATTTTATGTGAACTTTGGAATAAACTTTACTAAGTGACCTTAACCACTAGGTTCCCTTTCAGATGAATTTTGGGAAAATAATTTTATACTCCACTGTCCAAGAGTTATATATGAAATAATAGAAATGGTTTTCGACCAAAATAGATATGTAATGATGAAATATCTTAAACTAATTCAATACATAATGATATATTGACATTCGCCTACTAATAAATATAATGTAAGGTGTCATAATTTTAGTGGTATTATATTCAATAAAAATCCGTTATTGAATAATTTATAAAACTTCACACCCACAAGATAATTATCATTTAAAGTAGATTATTATGACATTAAATACATACTTAATTTTGAGATTAATTATAAATTGGTATTATACCTACATAATCCTGGCACATATAAAGAGGGAAATAAGGAATTAAATTTCATAGAAATAAAATTTTCTATTTCTACCCCACGGGTATTAGAGACTGGCCATGCATCACAATTTTATACAGATGTAAATAGAATAAAACATAGATTATAATTTTTTAAAGAATAAGTAGATATATATGTTGAAAATAAAGAAAGAGTTGGTGCATATGAGGAAGAAACATATTATCCATATATACCTTATGAATTAATTTGAGAATTATAAAACAATTACTACATTATGACCATAAATAAAAATTTGATTTTTGTTTTGTGTTTGGGTAAGAAAGAATTTTCACTCAATAAAATTAACAAGATTCATTCATGAATTAAATAGTTTTTGGAATAGTAAATATAGTTAATGTTTTATATAATATATACACGAATAATCTAATGTATAACATTTAAAATAAGAAGGTCAATGTGAATGATTCAAATACTACATAATTTTTACACTATCACCATAGATATATTAATGAGAAACATATATAAGGACTTAATAATGATGTAATATTTAAATAATTTAATTATGAATTATTTTTTAAATGTGAATATTTTTTATTGGGAAAATAGCGGAAAAAAATTTAGTGGAAAAGTTTAACTGGGTAGTGGGTTTTTGGACTTCATATATAGTGATGTATATGGGATAATTAATATATAAAAAAGTTGTAGTTATGAGAATACTATAATCATTATTGTTTATTTTAGTGGGAATTATTATGTTTTTCTTATGAAGATAAAATTTAAAACTTTTTTTAATGTTCATGGTGTTCAAAAAAAGTGTAATAAAAATAAATTTGGTTAATTTATAAAGATAATTTTATCAGGTAAACTTGAGGAAAATTTAAGAGTTTAATGATCATCTGAGGGATGGAGGAATTATTTTATAACTCACTTCTCTAGGTAAACCTTAGTGTAATTTTGTATCTTAAAAGAGAAGTAATATATTTTTATAAATTTTTTGATCATTTATGAATCAGTAAATCCTTTATATATATTCTTGGTAATATGAAATTGAAAAGAATGATTACTTAATAAAACATATTACATTTAAGGGAGTCATATAAAATTTGATTTCTAGATTGGAAAAATTTCCAACATATAGTTCTAAAAAATTTGGTTTGAGAAGCTTTTTTGAAGCATACAATTTTAGATAAACACAACTCTAAAACTAATAAATTCATATTTGTTGGGAATCTCAAGGAAAATATGAGATATTTCTTTTATTAACCAAATAAGAAAAAAGTTTTTATAGGTAAAATATTTGATTGTATTGAGAAGGAATATACTACTTTAGGAATTAGTTGGGGAAATATTGGTCTTTATGAAGTTTAAAACCAAAAAAATAAGAATAGTTTTTGAGATGGGATATGATATGACTTTATAAGTGGGTTTAAAAACCAAATTAATTAAAATATCAAAATAAAATCATATGTTTTGTAAGATTTAACATAACCTTCATAGATAGGGATTTCTTGTGTAAAATGATGATGATTTTGAGTTTATATAAGATGAACCAAACACTTATAAATAGTATATGAATAGTTGTAATTCTAATAAATGGTTAAGGATATAGAATCTAGGATAGAATCTATATAGATAGACATGGGTTAGAATTTGATAAAACTACCTAACTGGGTAAGATCTATAAAGTGTAATTGGGTTTTTATAAAGAAAAAGAACATGGATTTTCGTGTGTATATTTATAAGAACAACTTAACGGTGAGATGTCATAGTTTTAATATAATGAAAAATTCAAACTAATAGATATGATAATTTTTATTCATATTTTATAGCCATAAAGACTTATTATGATTATGAGATCTTCAAGATGGATGTTAAAACTAACTTCCTTAAAGAAAATGTATTTCAGGATGTAAGGATGATATAACCCAAATGTTTTGAAGATCAAAATTACACCGAGAATTTATGAATGTTTCAATATTCCATTTATGTATAAATGTAAGAATATTTGAGTTGAATTATCTATTTTTTGATATAATCAAAGAGTTTAATTTTTATCAAAAAATAGAGTTAATACTTGAATATATGAGTGGATTGGTGGGGGTACTTCCATATTTATGGTGTTGTATGTGGGTGACATGCTACTCATTAGAAAATTTATCCACAATTTAAAATATATAATTTATTGATTGGGAAAATTGTTCTCACTGAGAGAAATTGATAGATAAAAAAACATATAGGGTATTTTAATTTACTATGATAGATCTATAAGTGGTTTCTTGGACTATAAATATTTGTAATGTTATAAAGAGGTTTACCATGGTGACCATAAAGAAGGGGATTTTACTAGTGGAATATGGTGTGAGTACTATAAAGTTTTAATTTCTTTTAATAGAGATATAAAATACCTGAATGAGATTACATATACTTAAATGATAGGTACAACCTGGTATGTCTTGTTATATACTCGACTTAATGTTTCTTATGCTTTTTTTAATGTTTGGGCCAAAGAATTATTTATTATGAAATAAAAGTCCCATTTCTATTTGGTTAATGGGGAACCCATTACATAGCCTATAGGCCCATGGACATGTGCCCTGTGAAAATGAGCAGAACACCTAGTGTAATATCATTCCTACATCATCCTGCCTGCATTATCTCCTCCCCATATCATGTCTATGTCACCGAATATGTCATAAATAACCTAAGTGGATTTATATGATTAAAATCCCAGTCTTTTAGATGTATTACTATGAGGTTTACCCCTCAGACTCCACCCCAACAAAAATGTTTCTTTTTTTGTGCATACCTAGTCAATATCATTAAAATCCTATTTAGAATTACTATATTGACACAAATAATATCGATAAGTAAATTATAATGACTAAGGATGTATTATTAGTACTTGGATATGATAAAGAAATCATTTAAGGAGTTTTAATGATTCAAACCGATAAACAAAAAAATCTGATTCCATTTCTCAATCTAGATTTTCTTATGTCGTTAATGTTGGTCCCATGAGTTAAAAGTGTTCTTAATAGAAGGTGATGTTTGATTCCATAACATAAAAAAGAATAAACTACTATATTCAATGATGTGGAGGATGTTGTTTAGTTCAATAAGTTAATTACTATACTATGGGTAGAATTTTTTCAGGGGTTAGGGTAATTTTATAATCTTATTTTTACCCTTAATTACCATATTTATCTTTAAATTAAGTAAATAAAAATTACCGTAGTTACTATTCATAATGTAAAAAAATCAAATTAACCTATTAACATAATTTGGACCCACTAAATCAAAATATGGAATCCATTTTTCAAATTTTAAAATAGATAAGTTTATGTAATTAATTTAAAATTAATCCCGTTGTTATGAAAATGAGTTTTAAAAGTTAAAACATTCTCAAAGATTGAAATGTTTTTACCTATTAATTCAATGTAAAATTAATTGTAATGATATGAATTATATAAAATGGTAAAATATATTCTATTTATACTTTAAAACCATTAAATTTTATCATTTATCTATCTAATTTATCTTGATGAAAAAAGTAGTTTTTAAGAAAAATTTAACACATTTTTACTATTCATCCAAATATGAAAGTAATCAGAAAAGTATCAAAAATTTATCCAATCTAAATTTTTATATCCTGATTCAAAAGAAGAAGTTTATTTTTTAATATTGAACTTATAAACTTGTCAAAAATTATGTTTAAAATGGGTGCTCCATCAAAAAGAGGAAAAACTGCATTTTTTTTAAAATAGATCTTTTATCCGAAAAAATTGATTCTGTTTTCATATCTCACTCAAGATTATTTGTAAGATAAATTATAATGTTATAAAATTCAAAATTCAGTTAATATTATACCTAAAAACTAGTTCATAATATTATAAGAATATATCATTGTTTAGTGAAACTCGGCATTGTGTACAACGCATGAAATCGAGGAAGGTTTCTCTTGCATGTAATGCAAGCCATGATAGTGTTGTGTGAAGTGAAAGATTCTCTTGCTGTTTCCTATAAAATAAAACAATAAAAAAAAATTTCTCATAAAATATCAGGGTGTTACATTCGACCCCCCTTAAAAATATTTTCACCCTCGAAATTTGTTATATCGTAACAAACAGATGAGGATACCTCTCCCTCATCATATCCTCAAGTTCCCATGTAGCTTCTTCTAATTGCTGGTTCCTCTATAAAAATTTAACCAAGTGAGTGGTCTTCTTTCAGAAAAGTTTTTCGCTACAATCGAGAATCTCTATCGTCTGTTCTTTGTAAGAAATATCTTGCTCCACTGGTACAACTAATGAGCTTAGTACATGTGAAGGATCGAGTATGTACTTTCTCAGGAGAGATACAAGGAACACATCCTGAACTTGAGGGAGATTCGGTGGAAGTGAAAATTGGTAAGCTACCTTCCCAACACGATCCAGTATTTCAAAAGGAACAATATACCTGGGGCTCACCATTCCCTTCTTTCCAAATCTCATTACTCTCTTCTAAGGAGATATTCCTAAGAACACTTTATCACCCACTTCAAACTCTAGGTCTTTTTTTCGGTTGTCGGCATAACTTTTTTGTCGACTATGAGTTGCTCTAATGTGTTGTTGAAAAGATCTAACCGTTTTCACCATCTCATCAATAAGATCAAGTACTAATATATTTCTTTCCCCAACTTCATCCTAGCAAGTTAGAGTTCTGTATTTCATTCTATAGAGATCTTCATAAGGAGCCTTATGAATACTGGAGTGAAAGAAATTATTATAAGAAAATCCCACCAAAGGTAGGTGTTTATCACAACCACCTTTGAAATCCATAGAGAAAGCTCTCAACATGTCTTCCAAAGCTTGAATTTTCCTCTCAGACTGACTGTTTGTCTGAGGATGATAAGCAGTGCTGAAATGCAACTCTGTATCTAGAGTGTGCTGAAGACTTCGCAAAAACATGAAGGCAATCCTCAGATCCCGATTAGATATAATGGAAAGTGGTACTCCATACAATCATACCACTTCCTTTATGTATATCCTATCAACCTGATCAAGACAGAAATTCTATATAATAGAAATGAAGTGTCCCGAATTCGTAAGATGATCAACTATAACCAAGATAACATTATTGCCTTTGGATGTTTTAGGAAGTCCAGTGACAAAGTCCATTGTGATGTTTTCCCATTTCCATTATGGTATAGGTAATAGTTGTAACATCCCTTTAGACTTCTGTCACTCAGATTTAGCTTTCTAACAAACCAAGCATCGAGAGACATATTCAGCAACATCTCTTTTCATTCCATCCCACCAAAAGTCAACCTTCATGTCCCTATACATGTTCGTGCTTCCAGGGTGAATAAGGAATGAAGAACTATGGGCTTCATCCAATATTTCCTAATTGAATTCTGGGATTGGAGGAACACAAACCTGATTCCTAAACCTTATTATTTCATCACAATCAATTTGGAATTTAGGAACATTTCTCACCTTCATTTGTGACTCTACATCTTCTGTCTGTGCCTCTTTAATCTTCACATGTATAGATGGTTGAACATTCATTTGAGAAAGATAAAAAATTTCCCCTTCAATTATAATTCCATGATCCATCCTTTGTAAATCCATAAATATTAGATCTTTTGTGATCCTTATCATGGATAAGCTATTATGGTCTTGTCGACTTAATGTGTCTACCACCTTGTTTGCTTTCCCAGGGTGGTAATGAATTGAGCATTCATAATCCTTAATCATCTCCAACCATATTTTTTGGTGCATATTCAACTCCTTTTGTGTGAAAATATACTTTAAACTTTTATGATCAGTATGAATATCACACCTTTCACCATAAAGATAATGCCTCCAAATATTTAATGCAATGATTACCACAGCGAACTCCAAACCATGAGTTGGGTAATTTTTCTCATGGGTTTTCAACTGTCGTGAGGCATAAGCTATCACCATATCGTTTTTCATGAGAACACAACCCAATCCCTTATTTGATTCATCAAAATAGATACCAAGCCTTCCTCCACTACAAGGAAATGTGAGACTAGGTGCACTGGATATCCTTTTTTTACTGTTGAAATTCTCTTCACACTCCTCCGTCCAAATGAACTTAAATCTTTTTCGAGTTAACCTGGTGAGTGGATTAGATAATCATGAAAAAGCATTCAAAAAATGTCAATAATATCTATCCAACCCATAAAAACTTCAGATCTCAGTTACTATTGTTGGTCTCAAACATCGTTTGATAAACTCTGTTTTTGCTGAATCCACAGATATCCCTTCCTTTGCGATTATGTGACCCAAAAAATGAAATTTTTTGAAGCCAAAATTCACACTTGGTAAATTTATCATAAAGATTATCCTTTTTTAGGGTCTTTAATACAATTCTCAAGTGATCTTTATGTTCTCCCTTTCCCTTTTAATAGACAACAATATAATCTATATAGACTACAAAAAATGATCAAGATAGTCTCTAATGACTCTATTCATTAGATCCATGAAGATAACAGGGGTATTATTAAGACCAAATGACATCACTATAAATTCATAGTGTCCATACCTTGTACAAATAGTCACCTTTGGTATATCCTCCATTTTTACCCATAATGGACGATACCCTAAACAAAGATCAATCTTGGAAAACTATTGAGCTCCAGGTAGTTGGTCAAATAAGTCATCAATGCATGGGAGATGATATTTGTTCTTGATAACGATCTTGTTATGTTCTCTATAATCAATGCAGAGTCTCATTGATTCATTTTCTTCTTAACAAACAGAATAGGTTCTCCCCCAGGTGATGCACTAGGGCTTATGAATCCCTTATCAAGATTATATTGGAGTTGCTTCTTGAATTCCTGCAACTCAATTGGGGTCATTCTCTAAGGTTTCTTTGAAATGGGCATAGCACTCAGTATGAGGTATATTGAAAACACAACTTCTCGATTTGTGGAAGACCGGGTAATTCCCCTGGAAAGACATCATCAAACTCCCGTACAATGAGAATATTCTTAATCATGAGTTTCTCTCCAACCATTTGAGATAAATAACCTTCATTTATTAGAATCAAGACCAATAAGATGGAATAAATTTCCACTATAAAGTTATATTCATACATGCATCGATAGATGATCATAGATTGATTAGGAATATGAAATGTGACTTCCCTTCTTTGGAAATCGATATGAGGTCCATATAAGGAAATCCAATCCATGCCAAGAATCACATCAAATTCCACTATATCAAGGATCACATGATTTGTAGGAAGCACTTTCCCACAAATGTCAATTGGAGAAGAATTATAAACTTCTGATGAAACCGTTGTGCCATTAGTAGTTGTCACAGCTAACTCAATAGCTAATTGTTGAGTTAGTATGTAGATACCCTTAGAAAATTCTTCAGAAATAAAAGAGTAGGTGGATCCATAAACAAATAAAACATTTTCTACTTTAGATTGGATGGTAAGTGTACCTTTCACCACTTCGTTATCGTACTCCACACCACCGATAGAAATTGCATGTGACTTTCCTTTGTCTTTGTCCTTAAGAGTTTTTTGACATCGATCATCATCATCAACCCTTGGATTAGGGAATTGATTAGAATAATTAACCATTTCCTTACAGTTGTAACATTAAAGTGTAGGAGGTGCATTCTGTGTAGCATTTTCTTTGTTCGCCTCAGTAGACATCTTTTTCCCATCACTGCGGTATTCAAATGCATGATGACCTTATTTTCCACATTTGAAACATTTACTTGTCCCTTTAAGACAATTCCATTAATTTTTTTTTCCACACTTTGAGCATAATGGAAAACTCATCTTCTTTTTAGTGTGGTCTGTAAATTTCCCTTTGAATTCCATTTTCCTCTTCTTATCAATCCCATATGACTGATGGGTTACTCCAATCTCCATCTCTACCTTGAGAGCGCATCTAACAATTTAATCGTAGCTATTGAAGTCCCTTATGGCTAATTCCCTTCAGAGACTTGGTTTTAAGCCACTAAATAGTCAATCGATCTTACTCTCATGTTGGATAATAATTGCAGAAGTGTACCTTGAAAGCCTTGTAAAAATTTCTTTGTAGGTACCAATAGATTCATCATCCTTTTTCTTCAGTTCAACAAAATCCTACTCCATCATTGTTCAAAGAATACAAGGGAAGTACTTATTGAGAAATATATTTTTGAACACATCCCATTCCCTGGACTCAATTTCGTCTCTTTGCCTCGTATTATTTATAAGATACCACCATTGATTAGCTTCACCTTCCAAATGATATACTGCTAAGATGACTTTATCATGTTCAAAAAATTATAGAACTGAAAATATCTTTTCAGTGGTATTAATCCATTGTTTAGCCACTAATGGATCATAAGACCCTCTGAATTAAGTTTGATGCTGCCTTATGATGGATTAAATAGAATTTTGCACCTTCTATTTCTAGTTTGGAAGTCCTGCATGATTAATAGCATGGGAAAGTTGTGTGAGCATGGATACAATATTTTTCATTCCAGCTCCCATAATGTTTGTTTGCTTAGGAGGAAAATCATTGCATTTCCTGTCGCATTCCGCATTAGTACGGTTCCTTCGGGTTCTATCCATTGACTAAAATCAATAAGAACTATGTGAGAAACGCTAATAATAATAGGAAAACCACATAATCAAGAATAAAATTTCACACTTTAGGTCTTATCATAGGTTATTCAGGGCCATTTCAAAAACACTAATATTGTGTTCTATGCTTAGACATATCCTTTGGGTTCTTACTAAGGCTTTCACATTCTAGTTTCCAAAGGTTGACTATAAAATTCCTTTAATACCAACTATAATGACCTATAATTAACATACATTGTTATTAATTTATAATTGAAGCATACTTATTACAACACAAAACAAAACCATGATAGGACCGTATATGTATACTGTCTTCAGAAACTTGAAAACATAATCAACTGGTTCATAAATCATCTACACTGTATCATGCTTATTTCATCATATCTAGAGTCTCTTTTGTCATATCCTACTTGATACCCTTCTTCCTGACCTGGGGAAAAGAAAAAATATAAAAGGGTGAGCTCAAATGGTCAGTAAGGTTAAAAAAAGGAAATATCAATCATATCATATTCATAAGAGCAAAACATTTTGAAATTATTAAGCTGCAAAAGAGATCATAATATCATGACATGGGATAAATCATAGTAGTGAAATTTAATCCCAATGATCATATCATAAAACCTGAAACTTTGTGTCATACACCCATAATCATATAAAATCATTTCAGATTATTCAAGACTCATTTCCAAGACTATCATAGCGGACAAAGTCCATTTCTGAACTGATTTCACTCCTCATTCCAGTCCTGTATCACCGAACCAGATTAACTTTCCATTCTAGCCATGTCTATCTAATGAGATATAAATCTTTACCCAATGCATTGGAGGGAGATATAGTTTCCACCAATCTCATAATGAAACCATTCTTATGTGTTCCACAAAATCATAAATCATACATCATAGCATAATCCATGTAATAAAAATTGGATTCTTAAACATCATGCCATCATAACATAATTAATATAAGATAAAAGGACTTCATAAAATAATTCCGGCATAACATAATCAAATCAATGTAAAAATAGGGATAGAAACAGAACCCTATATTATCTTATATGGAAAATAATTTTGATAAAACACTTGAACTCTAGTCTTGAGGAACATATCCTTTCTACTTCAAATTTTTTTTCCTTCCTTAACATGTCATACAATTTTAAAATGAAAGATGTTATTTAAAAATAAACTTAAAAACTTGTAAAGGAAGCTTCATGGAAATAATTTTCTCAGAAATCCTAAAAATTTATTCATGCTGTATAAGTTAAAAAAACATTCTTCTCGTACTTTGGCTGAAAAGGTCAAAAAGTATCTCGTACTGAAAACAAAAAAAGATTACATTCATAACTATTACTAAAAATGCATCAATAGGTAAAATTGGATTTAAACATTTGTAGGAGGATAGAAATAATATTACATATTTATGAATCATTGATGTGGATGATAAATATTCCCCAGTAAATTTTGTTGTATAAATAATCTCGGATAAAAATGAGATTGCGATATTTTCCCTTACCTTTGGTCCGATATGCATTGTACATGACTGAATTTCATATATAATGATTTAAATAATTTCTTTGACTTATTCTAGAATCATACTCATTGTTATGATATCATATATGTTCATATTCTTAGCTTCTTATTAGTAATATTTCATTGCTACTTGTTATTCGGGTGTTCATTGCTTAATGTTCTTATGCTTGTTTTGTCGAATAAATTATTATTAATATTTTTAGGTTATAACTACATCATTTAAAGATTGGTATTAGTATAATATATATCAGATTTATTCATTAAATTCATTTATATAATCATGGTTTAGTGAATATCATGTAGAACGAATCACATCGCATCATGGAGACGGTAAGTCATACGTACACACGAGTGATGATATCGTTCCCATAATAATTGAATAGTCTTTCAGTGGATTTTAGAATATATTAGAATTAGTATAATGTTATAATAATCATATATATTTATTATTTACACCATTATACCCATCCAAGTTAGGTGGTGGTGGAAAACAGATTACACCACGGCGTGGAGACGGTATTCCGTATGTACGCACGTGTGGTGATTTCATTTTCCATAAGATGGATAGAAGGTGAAATAGGTTTGTTTACTTTTTATATTAACATATCAGTATATGATTGATACTGATGTTATTAATTTATAATGAAACCAATAAAGAAGAGGAAGTATAAGAAGAAATAAATTTGAAAGGATCGGTAAAGGATATTACCTCTTTTTCGACGCGCCTCTTCTAAACCACCTCTTAGGGCACTAAAGATGGTCTTTGCAGAATACCAGGACCTCTAGTATGTTTTTAAAGAAGTGGAGAAGAGAAATTTTCAGGTGTCGGCTGAGCTTGGAGGCTCAAAATTGTGTTAGGAGGAGAGAGTCACCTTTGGAAACATAAGAAATATTAATTTATAATAAATTCCAACACCACTTAAAAACATCCAAAAAATGACTCAATTTGAAGATTAGATGAGATAGGGTTGTAATAACAACAACCAATAAAATTTAGATATGTTGTGAAGTTTTTTTAAACCTTATCAAATTGATTTATCCTTATTTAATCTCTTTAATTTTATTTGTGGTAATAATATTATAAATTATAGATTGTTATAAATAATCACTTATGTGTTGTGAATTGTCCATAATTGGATAATTTATGACATTTTAGACCGTATAAATTTAAATTTATAATTTTTAAATATTTTTGTGATTTTTAAATAATTTTATAATATTTTATTTTTATAAAATAACAATAGTGTAAATTTTGACACTATTAATTTATTTGAATTTAAATAAAATCTACAAAGAGAATATATTCAAAAAAAATATTTAATAGATTCCTAACATGTCATATTAATCTATAAAATTCTGGGATCACATTAAATAGTTCATATAATATATATTTTAATATTTTTAAAACCATTTATTTGATATTTCAATCAATAAAATAATTTCAACATTACTATTATACCATCATTAATGATACATATTTAATCCCTAAAAATTATAAATAAATTCACATGATGTAAATAATTATATTATTTTTCTTGAGACTATTAATGTTTGATGTTTTATGATGTTTATCCCTAAATTAATATTATTACACTTATAAGATATAAGAGAGTGACATGTTGTCACTATCTTTGGTTTTAATAATTATTATATAATTTTCTGGGTATAAAGTTCATTAAATAAATCTATTCCAACCTTTAGGTGATATGGGTAAAATTTTATTCATCCAATATATTTTTTTCAGGTGTTAGGGTAATTTTATAATCTTATTTTTACCCTTAATTACATGATTTACCTATAACTGTAGTAAATAAAAATTACCGTATTTATTATTCATAATGTCAAAAAAATAAAAGTAACCTATTAACATAATTTGGACCCAATGATTCCAAATATGGAATCCATTTTTCAAAATTCAAAACACATAAGTTTCATTAATTAATTTAAAATTAATCCCTTTGTTAAGAAAACGGTTTTTAAAAGTTAAAACATTGTCAAAGATTGAAATGTTTTTACCAATGAATTCAATGTAAAATTAATGGTAATGTTATTAATTATATTAAATGGTAAAATAAATTGTATTTATAATTTAAAACCATTCAATTTTATCATTTAACCATCTAAATTATATTGATAAAAAAGTTGTTTTTACGATAAATTAATCGTATTTTAACTATTCATCAAAATATTAAAGTTATTAGAAAAGCATCAAAATTTTATCCAATGTAAATTTTTATATCCTAATTCAAAAAAAGAAGTTTATTTTGTAAAATTGAACTTATAAACTTGTCAAAAATTATATTTAAAATTGGTGCGCCATCAAAAGGAAGTAAAACTGTATTTTTTGAAAAATACTTCTTTTATCTGAAAAATTGATTTTGTTTTCATATCTCATTATAATAAATGAGTAAGATGAATTATAATGTTATAAAATTTAAAATTTAGTTAATAAAATTCAGAAGAGCTAGTTCATAATATTATAAGAATATATCCTTGTTTAGTGAAACACGACATTGTGTACAATGCAAGCTATCGAGGATGGTTGCTCTTGCGTGTAAAACAAGCCAATCCAAGGTTGTGTGTAGGGAAATATTCTCTTGGTTTTGAATATAGCATAAGTCATTAAAAAATATTTCTCCTAAAATATCAGGGTTTTAGATTTTTTTCATAAAAAAATTATTTTTTTTATATTTTAATAAAGTGATTTCAAAATTGAAATGATATTTTCCTCAAGAAAGGTTTAACGGTACTTTTATAGAAATCCTATTAATCAATGACAAAAAAAAATTTTGTTTCTTATGTTTTACTTGGGATATGATCCAATGGTAGCATCATTATTATTTCCCTAAATGGTTTGTTGTTATGATGATGAAATTTTTATGAAACCCATTTATTTTGCATTGGTTACGCTGTGATGTATTGATGGAATTTTTATGAAACCCATTTATTTTAATGGGTTATGATTTGATAACTATTTTATGATATTTTATAACTCATACATGTAATTTCAATTATGTGATGGGTTGGACCTAAATCTACATCCAATGAATCAGTTAATTTTTAATGTTCTATGATATCATAGGATACAAGAGAGGTTACCCCATGCCCAAAATAGGGTACACAAGAGGTTATCTAATGCCTTAAAAATAGGATACATGAGAGGTTATAACAGGATTGAAAAAGAGGGTACATTAGAGGTTATCCAAAGGCCAAATAAGAGGGTACGTGGGAGGTTATTAGAATAATGCCGTAGGTACATGGGTGGTTATCCCATGAATAACATGTTATGAGTTTTTTGGTGGGTATCCCTAATATAATATTTTCTATGATTATGTTTATACCACTAATATATGTTTAATTCCAATGATATTCTATCATGGATCATGTTATTTGATTCATTCAGGATTAATGTACTATGAAATTCCATGATTTATTCCATGACTCATGTTTATTATATATGATATAGAAGGTATGGTTTTCAAAATACATACTCAACGTCTCATAACATAATTCTCATGTTTTGATTTTTTTTATCCATGATATCTCTCTTATGCATCTTATCTCTCCCTTTATTATATTTCCTATCCCCATATTATAAAGAATGGTATCATGTAGGATATGTCTATGAAGGTTTATATTTATAAAGAACATAGTTTGAGATGATTTAGATCAGTTATGTACCATTTCATTATGTGTAAATGTTTCTAAAGGCACTAGATCTAAACAATTATAGTGTGTATTGTTGTGTTATGTAAGGAATATTAATTTACTAAGATATAACATCTACGTATGGAAAATTTGAGTTTATATTTTTGGTATTAGGGATATGATTAGTTAACCTTTATAAATAAGGATGATAAAACCTTATTATGAACCATAACGATATGTCTATGTATAGATAAATATCCTGTAATTTTGGTGAAGGATAGAGAAAGTGTTTTATAAGAAATTACGTCACTATCAAGATACTACAAGTGGTCGTGACTATAGAATAGTTGTTCTTTGTCATAATAACTCCAAAAAGGGCACATTGGGATTTGACTCGATTGTCACATGGTGCATGATAATGATCGTTGTTGCACACTTGGTTTGATACTCTGAAGAGTTATATTTTGGAAATTAATAAACTATTTATGAAGCATCATGAATGATTTGAATAATGACCACGAATAACCTAAAATAAGTCTAGAGTGACTTAAATTGAAAAGAAGGTGTCATGATTTAGATATCCGATAAGTGAGTTTTCATAATTATGTGGTTACCCACTATGATTATTGTTTCTTACACAATGTTTTTGTTTTATTCAATGTTTGGAACCTAAAGTAATCATGTTAAATAAGAATGTGATGGAAAATTAAATTATTTTACTCCTGAGTAGCCAAAGATTATTGTAACATCCCAGGAAAATAAAGAACATAAATTTTTTTATATTTCTTAATATTTTTGAATTAAATGTTAATTTTACTTTAAAGGGGACGCTACGTTCGATGACATACCTGATACGCAACAATGGGTTTCATTGAA
Source organism: Viscum album (assembly GCA_963277665.1). Classification (NCBI taxonomy): domain Eukaryota; kingdom Viridiplantae; phylum Streptophyta; class Magnoliopsida; order Santalales; family Viscaceae; genus Viscum; species Viscum album. The sequence goes on from OY728141.1 coordinate 1,071,136,575, forward strand.
ATCTTACATTGCACACTAATAATATAATAATATTATTTTAAATGGTAGTTAACGCCTTGCCATTGTATTTGTAGGAATGAAAATAACTAACTAAAATATTATTATAAATGTTTGTTAAATGTTTTTACATTTATCTAATAAAATTTAGAGGCTTAAAATAAGAAAATAATTCGATTTTAAGCATAAATACTCTAATAATCACTAAAAGGTTTATTTGCTTCCTTTTGATGGAGAACCCTCATTAAATAATGTTTTGGTCACATTTATACTTTCTATTAGACCAAATAAAATTCTTCTTTAGAATCTGGACACCAAAATTTACTTTTGTAAATTTTGGGTATTTTTTTCATTAAATTCATTTTTTAATGAATAGTGATAAATATTGTATTTTAATACAAATATTCTTTTCAATATAATTTATTTATAAAGTTAGATTATATATTTAATTGCTTTTAAAGTTTAATTATATTATATTTTTACCATTTAATCCAATGGTGGTCATTGGAATTAATTTCACCCTAAAATTGGACATAAACAAGTGTCAATATTTTGATAGATATCATTTCTTAAAAACACACTATTTGTTGTGACAACCAGAATTAATTTTAAATTAATTAATGCAACTTTTAGGTTTTTAATTTTATTATATAGACATCATTTTTGAATTCGGAACATCAAATGTAGCTTAGGCTGAATTTTTTGTTTTTTCTAAAAAACTTTTATTTTTGATTAATAGTGAAACCACTAAGAAGTAGTTAAAAACTGACTTTTCCAATTAAATGAAATTTCATTGCTTCTCTGAATTGAATTTTTAAAATCCGACATACATTGTTTTTATTAGTAAGTAAAATCTGGTTCAATATGGTGAAAATATTTTTTTTGGTGAATAGTAACTTTTGACTTTTATTTACCACATTTAATGGTAAATTGGGTAAATCAAGGTAAAAATAATATTATAATAACAAAAAATTACCTTAACACTTATCTTAACCTTTTTGGATGAGTAATGTCCGACCATAGTCATACTTTGGTTGATATGAGGACCCCATGGAGCCACTTAAAAGGGATAATGACACATTGGATTAATTAATTTAAAGTTAACACAAAAATGACATAAAAAATACCTTTTAGTAAATTAATTTTTACATATATTTATATAAGTTATCTTTTGAGCTATAAATATTAATTGAAAATCTAAGAAGATTTTCTATATCATAGTATTTTGTTTTATAAATTTTAGACATCAAAGAAATAAAATTATTTTTGACACAAAAATGATTCACTATTTACCTCATTAGTAAATTATTTAAATAAATAAGGTTATAAATATTAAACAAATATCCAACACCCATCCAATTTATATTGGATAAATTTATTTAGAAACATGAGTCATATTATATTCTTCTTTAATAAGTTTTGGACCTTTTAAAACTGAATATATGTTTATAATAAAATAATTGTTTCTAATATTCCAAAAGAGCCCCTCCTCTCCCTTATAAAAGGACACCACTTTTAACCCATTCCTCACACCTATAAAGAACATTGTCTCATCCAAACTCTACCCAATTAATCTACCTAAATCCCTATACTCCTAATAGAATCCTTAACTTATGCATAATGCAATTCAACAAACCCTTATCGTTCAATCTAAAGGGAGTTACCCGATTTAAATGTAACCTCTTCTCTTAAGTACTTTTGTTTTATTTTACATCTCCAAACCCTATAATTTTTTTAGTCCATTATTTTATAACAACACCAGTATCATAAATTTACAAGGTTGTTTCCTTGAGAAGGATTCAAACTACACTTACACCAACCTCCATCTAATGGGTAAAGAACATACTGTTTTTGTGGATGGAAAACTAACGCCTCACGAAACGATGATTGTTCAATTATCTCATACCACCTATAATGGAGGCCATTATGATGGAAATTCATTTATATATGATATATATTATGTTTATGTTTTCTTTATTGTTCTTTATTTTACTTTTATAACACACCTTTATGGTTTCCATTATGGGTAAATGCGATAATTTCATTTGAGGAAGTACAGACTACTACCCCCTAAAAGTGATAGGACTCCTCAATGCCATATGTGAGACATATAAAGGATGGAGTTAATGATATTATATATGATATTATATTATAATTATAATATACCTATATATCATTATATTTTAATTTCATTAAAATACGAAATAGAAATGAAAGTAGCGTTCATGGTTACGTACGACTTATCGTCTCCCTGAATGGTGCATTTCATTTATTTCCTCTAAATGTTATGTAATATTATAAATACATATATATAATGGATATATATTATATATATGATATCAAAACATGAATATAATTATGGATATAATGGACTATTGACCACAAGGACAACTTGTAATTACAAGATGTCCATTTTTGACTCAAGAACCAAATATCGACCAAACGACCATTATTAACTTAAATGATTTCATAATATTTATAACATGGTAATATGTGATATAAAAATAATAATAAACATGAAAAAGGTTCTTAAACAATTTTAAATTAACTTTATTTTATTATTCAGGATGAATAGATAACAAACAAGTCAAGTCAGATACGAGGTAAGGGATTTTTTATCTCACTTTTAATTCCTTGAGATTTCCATTGTTCGCCAATTATTTATTTCATGTGGTGTATTGTGAACTTCCATTTGATATATAATATCATAATTATCTTTATAATCATGGTATTATGAGGTTCATTTGGTGGTTATTAACTTTTGGTCTTACGACTTGATTGATTACAATATGGTAAGGGGTTTTCATCTCACTTTTTATTCCAGTGAGATTCATGCTATATTTGCAACTATTTCTTTTTGTGTGGTTTATGTAATACCCATGATTGTATTCATTTATTAATATACTTAAATTTATGGGTATTTACAACTTCATTTTATGATCCATCTATCATGGGGTGTATGTTTCGTATGTTACCAAATTCGTAAGGGAACCTTTCACCCTCCTCTTTTGAAATGACTTTTTTTGTTATGTCGTTTAATTTACATATTAATATGTGGGGATATGTTATTATATATCCTTATTTCTATAAATTTTATTTCCATGTGATGATATACCCTTTTATCATTCATCAATAATTTCTTTTGAATTTTAATGTGACACCGTTAGGCTGTCAAATTTGTGTAAGGGAAGTTCTTCACCCAATTTCAATTCTTTAGGTTAAACTTATACTTCTTTATTATGTCATGAAATGAATATGTGTGAATAACCTCTGATTTTTTAAAACCTAATATACACTTATATAGAGTGTATTCTTATTTGTCACACATTATTATGTAGTTGATTTATCTTTAATCAAAGGATACCATTTTTATAAGGGATATCATCTAAATTTACATTCCAATGAGACTTCATTGTTGTTATACACCAATTCACTCTTATGTGGTTTATATAATGTCCATTGGCATAATATATCATGAATCCCTTTATTCTCATGTTATTATAATGTTCTGATTACATTTTATCCCTCAATTATTTGTATTAAAGTGTCTCTCTTTTTGTTAAAAACTCTTTAACTAAAATATCGTTTTAAATGTTTTAAAGATTTATCCTTCTAAATATTTCTTATTTATGTCCATGTTTTCAAAATGATTTTTAGGATTTATTTATATGGAAATTAATGTTTTCAAATGATAATTCATTTAAAAGCATTAATGTGGTGTGGGACACTTTGATTCTAATATCTCTTTATTAACTGTTTTAAATGGTGTTGAAAATCATTTGATAAAGCATTGCTTATTTCAACATCTTGATTTGATATATTGTGATATGAATGTGGAAATGTTGTCTTTAATTTATTCTTATATAATTTGTTATGAATATGTCATTGTTATTGGGCATTGTTTTCGTATACAGGTGGTTTCATGATAAACCTAGGGCGGGTGAGCCTGAGATAGCTCTCCAATGCATTGGGTAATGTGATGGAGGTAAACATGAATTTTTCTCTTAAGAGATTTAGAGAATATACTGTGATGGGTATTCCAAATGTGATTCCCTCTATAGCTATGATATCTATAATGTATGTATTATATGGATGCCTCAAGTTACCATTATGATTTGTGATTACTATGTGTTATTCATAAATATTATGATTTCATAAAGTATGTTATGATTAAAAATTATGGTTTCATTGATTTGTATTTATTGATTGGTTAATGCTTCCTTTACTTATTTTATAACACTTACTAAGCTTTTTAGGCTCATACCATGTTTTTGAAATGTATTTCATCAGTTATAAGAAAGGGTAAGAGAAAGGAAGTATTCAATAATATTTAGGTCAAGAAAAGAACTATTGTTTTATTTAAGGAGTTTTATTGTTGTGAAAATCGTTTATAGTAGAAGTATCTACATTATAATATTCAAGTTGATATGTAATTATTATGGCCTATTTCTCTAAAACTCTAAACCTAAAAATATTATCAATGTGAATTCATGATTTAACTCAAGATTAAGTAATGTTTAAGGCTAGGTCCTTATAGTTGGTATTAGAGGTCAGTTTAGAAAACTTTTGGGATTAAGATATTTCGTTAGAGACATGTTAGTCCCTATGTCTATTATTTAAGTTAAATCCTTGGGTTATAACTCTTTTAAATCAAGGAATTGCAGTTACAAATGGAAGGAGGAGGATATCAAATGACATTCCCATCTCTTCTTGATGACTTGATTGAAAAAATTATTGCGAGGTCTTGTTCAGATGATTGTGAAACTTTTTCAAACATAAAAATCCCTTGAAAGTAGTTGTTTGTGATGTCAAACACCTCCACAATACCTCGTTACCATCATGGATCATGGGTTGTATTTAAAAAAAATACAATCTTCACAACATTATCATATTTTTATTAAAGGAAAATATTATCAAGACATTTTCAAATATTTTTCCATATCACAAGATTTTGATGCATATTTTGATTTTGAAAAAGGTTATGAAGTAGAAGACCCTTACACAACCTATTTATATTTTCTTCTAAAATATAGTCTATCAGAACATACCTATGGAATTTTAAAAGGACCATTAATTTAATGTTTCAAATCAAATTTAGTCTAACAGTTTTATAAAAATCATGTTTTATCATATTTTTTGAAATTATATGCCATAAATGATTATTTTCCAAAACAATTTTTCTGTGAACACCCATATGACCCATGTTGTACAAGGTGTACTTTGATGAAGGAATAAAATGATTTTGAAGGATCTCTAAATCATTTTTTAAATGCATGGACCTTCTACTTAAGTTAACTAGATGACGATGAATCCAAGTGCACACCATGATCAAGGTATGTTGTTATTTATTTTGGGGATCGTTTTATTTTATCATATAGTGGTGAAATAAAAAACAATTACAATATATATAAGACTTCAAGAATTAAGATGTTGAGATCATAATGAATTGGGATGAAAATGAGATGTATAAGGAAACCATTGAGGTTAAACATGTTACTATTATTTTTTAGTTTTATAAAAAGGACTACACACAGACCGTGTGACAACCTATCACATCACACAAAGCTTGAAGAATAGAACCCACAACCAAAATGTGATTTGGATTTATCGCCAACCAATAGACTACGTGAAGTCTATAGTTAGTATGAATTATTCTTTTTAGTTAAATGATTTTATTGATCAAGAATAAGTTTATTTGGGATATTAAGTTTTATCAAATCTATATCCTTAGTATAAGAAAATGATTTGGTGATTAAGTGATAAAAGTGATTTTGGAAGAAATTCTCTTTTTTTGGAACACTATATGCTTAAGAAAAATAGAAAACTATGGGATTACATTTGTGGGGTAATGGTTGAAATTTTATTTTGGAAGAATATCTATGTTTATTTTGGACATATAGCGGTTTGGGTTATTTATGGAAATGATTATCCTATCATAGAGAATATGTGATTTGGTTAATTATGCTTCAGTATGAGACTTTAAGAGTAGTCTAGGTTTTTGGAGTTAAATGTTATGATTTAATGTGGAAGACTATGTGATTAAATCCTTTTATGTTTTGGGTTTCAATCTTAGTTTGGATTATTTTGAAGAATTTTAAGGATAATTATGTATTGAACGGTATTTCTTGACCTTTGGGTACTTTTTGTTGAATTTTGGAGATTAATAGTAGTATTTATTTTTATAAATGATTATCCTTTTGGGGGATTATATGATCTCATAATAGAAATTTTGGTTTAGAATGATTTTTAAAGAAAAGGGAAATATATTGTTCTTCTTTGTGGATTATGTGATTCTCTAGAAGACGATTCTTGTGCTTTTATTGTGACCAATTGTTTTTTAATGATCTTTGTTTTGAGAAAAGATTAGTTTTTTGTAGAAAGTTATTAAAGGATGATGCTCCATGTGAAGGTAAGTATATTTACTTATGTTCTTATTCTATGTAGTAAATGAATTCCTCAAAATTATTAAAAGAAAAGTAAAACAAAAATTTTGTTGGTTTACATTTCATACTGGGTAATCAAAGACCGTTTAACACATAATAAGTTTGTGATTTTCTGGTGGTTAACTTTCTCTTAATCATTTTTTCTATCACTCTCCATCAGAACTTGACGTTTTGTTTTTTCTTTCATATCCATGATTTCCTATATGGAATCCTAGCATGGGTTATCCCGAGTAACCTTTGTAATTATTCTTCTTTCTTTTAAAGTGATAGTTTTTATGACTCTTTTTCGATATGGGACTTTCAATGAAGTTTCCAAGCCAAGTTTTAAAATTGCAAGGAACCAATTTATAAAAGGGGGGAAGGATGTAACATCCCAGGTAAATAAAGAACATGAAATTTTTCATACTTATTAATATTTGTGAGTTAAATATTATTTTTACTTTAAAGGGGATGTTATGTTCGATGGCGTTTTCGATACGCAACAATGGGTTTCTTTGAAATCTTACATTGCACACTAATAATATAATATTATTATTTTTTATGGTTGTTAACACCTATCCATTGTATTGGTGGGAACGAAAATAACAAACTAAAATATGACTATAAAGGTTTTTTAAATAATTTTACATTAATCCAATAAACTGTAGTGGCTTAAAATAAGAAAATAATCTGATTTTAAGCATAAATACTCTAATATTCACTAAAAGGTCGACTTACCACCTTTTGATGGAGAACCCTCATTAAATCTAGTTTTGTTCACTTTTATAAATTCTATTGGACCAAATAAAATTATTCTTTAGAATCAGCAAACCAAAATTTATATTGGGCAAATTTTTGTTATTTTTCTGATAAAATTCAATTTTTAATGAATAGTGAAAAATACTGTATTTTAATTCAAATATTCTTTTTAATCTAATATATTTTTATGGTTAGATTAACTTTTTAATTGGTTTTAAAGTGTAATTAGATTATATTTTTACCATTTAATCCAATGCTGATCATTGGAATTAATTTCACTCTAAAATTAGACATAAACAACTGTCAATATTTTTTATAGATATTGTTTATTAAAAACATGGTAACAATGAGAATTAATTTTAAATTAATTAATGTGACTTCTATGTTTTTTATTTTGTAAAATTGAAATCATTTTTGAATTCAGAATATCAAATATATCTTAGGCTGATTTTTTTTATTTTTCTGAAAAACGTCAATTTTTGAGGAATAGTGAAACCACTAACTAGTAGTTAAAAACTGAATTTTTCATTTAAATGAAATTTTACCACTTTTGTGAATTTAATTTCTAAATTCTGACATACATGGTTGTTATTAGTAAGTAAAATGTGGTTCAATAAGATGAAAATAATTTTTGGTGAATAGTAATTGTTGACTTTTATTTACTGTAGTTAAAGGTAAATAGGGAAATTCAAGGTAAAAAGAATAATATAATAATACTAAATTACATTAAAACTTTTCTTAACCTTATTTTTTGAGTCAAGGCAGACCATGGTCATATTTGGGTCAATTTTGGGATCCCATGGAGCCACTTATGACTGATAATGACACTTTAGATTAATTAATTTAAAGTAAAGAAAAAAATGACATAAAAAAATATCTTTTAGTAAATTAATTTTTACATATGGTTATATAAGTTATCATTTAGACTATAAATATTCATTGAAAATATAAAAAAATTTCTACATCATGGTATTTTGTTTTATTATTTTTAGATATCAAATAAATAAACCTATTTATGACTCAAAAATGATGCAGTATTTACCTCATTAATAAATGATTTAAATAAATAAGATTATCATTATTAAAAAAAATCCAAAACCTATAAAATTCTTATTGGATGATTTTATTTGGAATATGAGTCATCTTATCTTTGACTTTAATGAGTTTTGGACCTTTTGAATCTAAATATTTTTTTATAATAAAATAATTGTTTCAAACATTCCTAAAAAGCCCCTCCTCTCCCTTATAAAAAGACACAACTTCTAACCCATTCCTCACACCTCTCAAGCCACTTGGATCCTCCCAACTCTGCCCAATTAATCTCCCTACATCCCTATACTCCTCCTAGAATCCTTAACTTAGGAATAAGGCACTTAACAGACCCTTTTTGTTCAAATGAATGAGAGTTACCTGATTTAAAGGCAACATCTTCTCATAAGTTCTTTTGTTTTATTTTACATCTCCGACCCCCTAAACTATTTTTATTTATTTATTTTATAACAAAAACAGTATCCTTAATATACTATGATGTTTTTATTAGAATTATTCTAACTATACTTACCCCACCTCCATCTAATGGGTAAAGAACCTTCTATTTCTGTGGATGGAAAACTAACACCTCATGAAATGATGATAGTTCAATTATCACCTACTGCCTCTCATGGTGGCCATTATGATGTCATTGTATTTATATATGATATAAATTATTTTTATGTTTTATTTATTCTTCTGTATTTTCCTTTTATAGAACACCTTTATGGTTTCCATTAAGGGTAAACGCGATAATTTCATTTGAGGAAGTGCATACTACCACCCCCTAAAAGTGATATGACTCATTAATGCAATATGTGAGATGTATAAAGGATGGAGTTAATGAAATTATATATGATATTATACTGTAATTATAATATACATATGTATTATTATGTTTTAATTCCATTAAAATACAAAACTGAAATGAAATTTGCGTTCAAGCGAACGTACGGTTTACCATCTCCATGACCAGTGTATTTCATTTCTTACTTATAAATGTTATGAAATATTATAAATACATATATATACTAGATATATATGATATATATGATATCTAAATTATGAATATTATTCTGGAGATAATGGACTATTGACCACAAGGACAACTTGTAATTATAAGAAGTCCATTTTTGACCCAAGTACCAACACTACTAGAAAAACAGGTATTTGCGACGGGGTCCCGTCGCAAATAGCCCGTTGCTGAAAACGGCGTCGCAACAACACTTATTTGCGACAGGCCCATCGCTAAAGCCTTTTTTTGCGACAGTCATTCTCCCCGTCGCAAATAGTATTCCGTATTTTTGTAAAAAACATTTAAAATGGTTTTTGCGACGGAACCGTCGCAAAAACCATTTTTTTAAAAAAATAAAAACTATTAATAATACTAGTATTTGCGACGGGCATAGTATCCCGTCGCAAATATGATTTATAGTATTTGCGACGAGACCCGTCGCAAAAACTATTTTTTTTTAAAAAATAAAAACTATTAATAATACTAGTATTTGCGACGGGCATAGTATCCCGTCGCAAATACTATAAAAAAATAAAAAAAATAAATTATTAATAAATTATTTTAATTAATATAATAATAGAATTATAATTCACAAATAAAAATAATTAATTATTTTAATTAATATAATAATATTAGAATTATAATTCATAAATAAAAAAAATATTAATAAGTTATTTTAATTAATATAAAAATAATAGAATTATTTTACATTCAAATATTAAAATAATTCAAGTATTACAAAAAATATAATTAAATTATAATATTATAAAATTTTAATATATATATATATTTTAATATTATAAAATATAAATAATATTATTATTCATATTAATATTGTTATTTAAAAATATAATATTATTAATATTTTATAATGAGACAAAAACTAAGAATAGAAAAAAAAATATTTTGATTTCCCAAATTTTATAACATAAATACAAACTCTAATCTGAAGAAGGGGGGAGGTGGGGGATCTGCAAATGGTGGTGGAAGAAACTCCATCCCTAAAGCATGAGTGAGTCGGCGCATGTACTCCATCTGCTCCTGATGCTGCTGCTGCCACCGACTCGTCTGCTCCTCGTACAACTGCTGCTGGCGTCGACGCTCCTCCTCATGCTGCTGACGCATCTGCTCCTGCTCCTGTCGGAGACTCTCTATCTGTGCCGTCTGAGATCGCAACTGATCCTCATACTGTGTAGTAGAAGAAGATGCACGAGCTCCTCTCGAGCTGGACACCGACATCGCAGCACTTCCATAATAATCTTCGGGAGTCAGTCGAGAGCCGATACCAACTACCCGGCCCTTCTCGAAGGCATACTGGGTGGCTTGCATCCATTCCGCCTCATCAAACTGACGGGCAGTGGTCTGATCTGATGACTCGGCCTGGCTCTCAGGCCGGGCCTGTGATGCTGCGGCCTCATATGACTCCTATAGTTGCAATTTAAAATTAAAATTGTGAATATATTATATGCAGTTAATTTTTAAACTTGAAAACAAATAATACTGACCACGATGTGATGCTGACGATCACCTCTAAGCTCCCCAGTAGCAGGATCACTATACATCCTCCGATATACGTCGTACTCTGTAATATCGGGGTGCTCGACAGCCTATAAGAATAAAAAATAAACTGTTAATATTTATAGTTATATAAAATATTTATAAATAATGTACGTACCAGATGCTGTCTATGAGTACTGAAATAACGACTCCCAGCTCGATGAGTCACCTCCTGTCTCCCTCGATTCTTCCTCCCCACCGATGATCTCCTCTGGAAGGCACCACTCAACCAGTGCGCACATAATACATCCCATACATGGGATGAAAAATACTCTAGTCGGTGTGCTCTACATGACTCCTCAAAATCTGACACTCCTGCTTTCTTCATCGCAGCATTTCTTAAATTGTGCAAAAACTGACGAAGGCGATCACGCATGGCCACCTCCCATGCCTCGTGGATGGCGTCACGCATGGTATCCTCGATCGGATACCATAAACCCTACAAATAAATCAAAATATCAAGTTAGAAATGAAATAATTTTCAAAATAAAAATTATTTATTTACGTACGTACCAACCAATGGCCGAACATGGCCTGCTGCACATCAATGGGAATCCGCTCCCATGTGGTCCACGGCTGAGAGAAATAGTTGCGCAAAATAGCGCTGCCCTGTCCGACTGCTATATGCGGAAAACTGAAAAAATAATACACATTTATTATGTGAATAGATTAATGAAATCTTAGTCAAATCCACAGGTTATCACACGGGTCATCACACCTCCGTGTGCGTGGATCAAACCCAAGACATGGACGTCACTCGGGGTCGGGGTCAGGAATCATCAATCGTGCAAGACCGCGCCCCCTCCGCGTACTCCCTGGACCACCTGCATGCTGAGGGTCATCTGTCAGCAACGCATCCGCATCGAAAGTCAGGTCAGCATCCGCCAACTCACGAAATGTGGCCTCGTCCATCTGAAACAGAAAATGTTAATGTTAGCAAATAATTGATAATTACTATTATTTATACATATATACATATATACATATTATGATTGTATATAAATACCATGGAATGCTATCAGTGTTCATCTTCATCATCATCTTCATATATGTCAATGTCATCTTCATATTCCTCCTCAACATCATCGATATCCATTCGAGTTACAGTTGTTTCATCTCTTACCATTTCAAATTCATATGTGACATCATTAACATCATCGTCATCACCGACTCTTAAATGTGGGGTGTCGTCATCGATACTCATGTCTCTTTGTAAAAAAGATTGATTTTGAGTACTCTCTTGAAAAACTTCAATTCTTTGCACATCAGTGAAAGCACATTCACTTTGACTAAACTGATTGTCTCGAATTTTGATTTTTATTATACTCCACCAATCAGTCAAGTCTCTTGATGTTGCACAGTACTTTGCATAATAAACTTGATATGCCTTTTGAGCCAATAAGAATGGTTCATTTACTGCGAGAACACTTTTACATTTAATATCGATGATTCCATGAGTCAGATGAACACGCACGCCTCTCTCTGTTTCCAACCACCGCCATTTGAACATGGTTATGTAATGTTGTCCAAGATAACAGAGTTCAATGATTTCATCAAGTATGCCATAAAAGTCAACTTCATTTTCTCAATGATGAGATCCTCTCAAGCTAACTCCACTGTTCATTGTTTTTTTCGATTCCCCATATGCATGTGTGTGGAATCGAAATCCATTCACCACATATGCATTATAAGTTTTAACAAGTTTGGAAGGTGGGTTACTCAATACACACAGCCGTTTGTCAATTTTATCAGCATGTAGAGACACCTGAAAATTTGTGAAATAATTATCAATATAGTAAACTATACATTGAATGAGTTGCTAAAAGATAAAGAATTTATGTTACCAGTTTTTGAAACCACTGAGAGAAATTTTTCAGTCGACGTTCTTCGAGAGAAGCTGCTGTAATTTGTGGAATTTGTTTCTTGATATGATTATCATACAACCTATAAAAACAAAAGTTATTTACTGTAACATAAACGATAGAATAAGTGATATAAACACTTACAGTACAACTGATGTCATCTCTTCACAGTTGAGCAGAACATACGTATGAGCTCTCTGATGTTCATCATCTGAAAGCCAGCGTTCATAAACTCCACCAAAACCAAGCTCTGACTGGTTGAAAATAGATAATTGATTGTCGATTTCATCAATATTCCTCTCGTTCCGTCCCATTCAGTTGTGTTTTGAAGGATACTCAGATTCAAAATAATGGGACCATAAAAAAAGATATTTCCTCTTGAAAATAAGCTTCTGCAATAGATCCTTCAACAGATGCTTTGTTACGTACTTTTCTTTTCAATTTTTGAATGCATCTTTCAAATGGGTACATCCATCGAAACTGTACCAGACCTCCACATTTGGCTTCATATGTCAAATGTAACATCAAATGTTCCATTGAGTCGAAGAAAGACGGCGGAAATATTTTTTCCAGTTTTCATATAATTACAACAACATCTTTTTCAAGTTTGCCTAGAGCATCATAATCTGTCGTAGCCGCACAAATTTCCCGAAAAAAAATGAGACTTGTCTGTTATGGAATCCCAAATCACAGAATTCAACAGACCTCTTAATCCAATGGGTAGAAGTCTCTCCATTATAACATGACAATCATGACTTTTTAATCCAGTAATATGGCTATTCTTTACACATCTACCCAAATTAGAAGCACAGCCATCTGGAAGTCTCAAATCTGCAATCCACTAACAAAATAATAAACGGTTTTCTTTAGACAGTGTATAAGCTGCTTTTGGTTTCAGTAACCTTTCTGTTCTGACATTCTCAAATAGTTCCAATTCTGGACGCCTGCAAATTTGGGCAAGATCTAAACGTGCATTTACATTGTCTTTTCTCTTTTCTGGCGTATCCAAAACTGTATGAAACAAATTATCAAAACAGTTCTTCTCAATATGCATGACATCTAACATGTGTCGGACGAACAGATCAGACCAATATGGCAAATCCCAAAATATGCTACGTTTAATCCAATTGTGTTCATTCCCAAAACCAGAAATTTTCTGTCGATTTATTGTGGGACCAAAAGTGATGGGAGGTAATGAAAAGACAACTGATTTTAACTCCGAACCTGATAGCATTTTTGGAGGTCCATCCCTTTCAACTGTTCCTTTTGTTAAATGAGATCTGTTTCTATGAAAAGGATGATCAGCTGGAAGAAATCTGCGATGACAGTCAAAATAACAAGGTTTCTTTCCATGAATGAGCATAAATGCTTTGTTCTCTCCCATACAGTAAGGACATGATTTCTGACCATGTGTACTCCAGCCAGATAACATCCCATAAGCCGGGAAGTCACTTATTGTCCACATCAATGCTGCTCTCAGTATGAAATTCTGTTTCGTTGCAACATCATATGTACTGACACCAGTACTCCACAATAAATTTAATTTATCAATCAATGGCTTTAAATAAACATCAATATTTTTTTCGGATGTCCTTGAATTAGTAAAGTCAAAAAGATATATGGCTCCTTCATCAACATCCATGGAGGTAAATTGTACGGAGTTAAAAAAACAGGCCAACATGAATATTGACTACCATAAGATCCAAACGGACAGAAACCATCAGTGGAAAGGCCCAGTCAAACATTTCTAGCTTCTAAAGCAAAGGATGGATGCACTCTATCAAAATTTTTCCATGAATCACCATCGGCTGGATGATTCAAGCTTTTATCGGTTGAAATATTTTCTTTATGCCATGACATCATTGTATCTGTATTCTTAGACATGAATAAACGCTGAAGTCAGGATGTAAGCGGAAAATATCTCAACTGTTTTACAGGAATCAAACCAGACTTCCCGTGTTGTCCTTCTTTATATCTCAGTTTCCCACATGTAGGACAACTATCCAACGACTCATTTTCCCCAGAATATAAAATGCAGTCATTTGAACATGCATGAATCTTCTGACAAGTAAGTCCCAAATTTCGAACCAGCCTCTTACTCTCATTGTAATTTGCAGGTAAAACATTTCCTTCGGGTAACAGTGTTTTCAGCAAAGAAAATATCTGGTCAAAACAGGGGTTTGACATTCCGTTATCTGATTTGATAGCCATAAATTTTGCAACTGCTTCTAATTTGCTCATCTTGCAGCCAGGATATAATGCATCCTCAACAGATTTCAACAACTCATAAAATTCAGACGGTGCCAACTCATGATTTGAAGCTATATCAGCCGGAGTTTCTGTATGTTCAACAGATGAACCTACAACATCATGTACTAAATCTTGAAACCGGGATGGATCCAGAATCAAGTTGGTATCACCTACTCTGGAACTGCGTTCACCGTGTTGATACCAAAAAACATAATCTGGTTGAAAACCAAAACGCAAGAGATGTTCTCCCACTTTGTCAAATGTGTCAAACGTTCTCAATGCACATTTTCCTCAAGGGCATTTTATTTTTCCTTCTGAAACAAATTCTGAATTTGATTCCGCAAATGATAAAAAAGTCTCCACACCCTCAACATATACTGGATTTAAACCAGAACCGTTTGGATTTCTACGTTTATTTATCCATATGCGGTCACCTAATAATGATTGTTGACGACCTCGTTGTTCCATATTTCTCTATAAAATATAAAAGCATTACTGGTTTTGAATAATTTGTTAGAAAAAACACTCAAGTAAAGATTGAATATATTGAGAATAAAGCAAAACATGTTACAAATATTGATAATTTTAATATTATATTGATTTTTTATTTTTTTAATAATACTAATATAATTTTTTAATAAACATTAATTACATAATAATAACATTATTACATTATTAGTATATTTTATTATTAAGATTAAAATAACATAATTTTTTATATTATATACAATTCTCCTTTCATCTGTGTGTTTAACATTCTGTCTCCACATGTAATATTTGCATTCACTTTCACCTCTCCATTGGCGAGTAAGTTGATAATTTTGAAAAAGAATGCGAATATTACATGTGGAGACAAAAAACACACAGATGAAAAGAGAATTGTATATAATATAGAAAATTATATTATTTTAATATTAATAATAAAATATACAAATAATGTACTAATTATTGGTAATTATTACTAATTATTACTAATTATTACTAATTATTGGTAATTATTACTAATTATTGATAATTAATACTAATTTTTGGTAATTAATACTAATTATTGGTAATTAATACTAATTATTGGTAATTAATACTAATTACTGGTAATTAGTACTAATTATTGGTAATTAATACTAATTATTACTAATTATTGGTAATTACTGGTAATTATTACTAATTACTGGTAATTATTACTAATTACTGGTAATTATTACTAATTACTGGTAATTATTACTAATTATTGGTAATTATTACTAATTATTACTAATTATTACTAATTACTGGTAATTATTACTAATTATTGGTAATTATTCCGAATTATTACTAATTATTGGTAATTATTAATAATTATTTGTAATTATTCCTAATTATTACTAATTATTACTATTTATTACTATTTACCGGTAATTATTGGTAATTATTGGTAATTATTCCTAATTATTGGTAATTAATACTAATTATTGGTAATTAATACTAATTATTGGTAATTAATACTAATTATTGGTAATTAATACTAATTATTACTAATTATTGGTAATTATTGGTAATTATTACTAATTATTGGTAATTATTACTAATTATTGGTAATTATTACTAATTATTGGTAATTATTACTAATTATTAGTAATTAATACTAATTATTGGTAATTATTGATAATAATTGTTAATTATTGGTAATTATTACTAATTATTGGTAATTATTGCTAATTATTGCTAATTATTACTAATTATTGGTAATTATTATTAATTATTGGTAATTATTACTAATTATTGGTAATTAATACTAATTATTGGTAATTAATACTAATTATTACTAATTATTGTTAATTATTACTAATTATTACTAATTATTGGTAATTATTGTTAATTATTACTAATTATTGGTAATTATTACTAATTATTGGTAATTATTACGAATTATTGGTAATTATTACTAATTATTACTAATTATTACTAATTATTACTAATTATTGGTAATTATTACTAATTATTGGTAATTATTACTAATTATTGGTAATTATTCCTAATTATTGGTAATTATTACTAATTATTGGTAATTATTACTAATTATTCCTAATTATTGGTAATTATTAATAATTATTGGGAATTATTACTAATTATTACTAATTATTGGTAATTATTACTAATTATTGGTAATTAATACTAATTATTGGTAATTAATACTAATTATTGGTAATTAATACTAATTATTGGTAATTAATACTAATTATTACTAATTATTGGTAATTACTGGTAATTATTACTAATTACTGGTAATTATTACTAATTACGGGTAATTATTACTAATTACTGGTAATTATTACTAATTATTGGTAATTATTACTAATTATTGGTAATTATTACTAATTATTACTAATTATTACTAATTACTGGTAATTATTACTAATTATTGGTAATTTTTCCTAATTATTACTATTTATTACTATTTACTGGTAATTATTGGTAATTATTGGTAATTATTCCTAATTATTGGTAATTATTACTAATTATTGGTAATTATTACTAATTATTGGTAATTATTCCTAATTATTACTAATTATTACTATTTATTACTATTTACCGGTAATTATTGGTAATTATTGGTAATTATTCCTAATTATTGGTAATTATTACTAATTATTGGTAATTAATACTAATTATTAGTAATTAATACTAATTATTGGTAATTATTACTAATTATTACTAATTATTGGTAATTATTGGTAATTATTACTAATTATTGGTAATTATTACTAATTATTGGTAATTATTACTAATTATTTGTAATTATTACTAATTATTAGTAATTAATACTAATTATTGGTAATTATTGATAATTATTGATAATTATTGGTAATTATTACTAATTATTGGTAATTATTGCTAATTATTGCTAATTATTACTAATTATTGGTAATTATTATTAATTATTGGTAATTATTACTAATTATTGGAAATTAATACTAATTATTGGTAATTAATACTAATTATTACTAATTATTGTTAATTATTACTAATTATTACTAATTATTGGTAATTATTGTTAATTATTACTAATTATTGGTAATTATTACTAATTATTGGTAATTATTACGAATTATTGGTAATTATTACTAATTATTACTAATTATTGGTAATTATTACTAATTATTGGTAATTATTACTAATTATTGGTAATTATTACTAATTATTGGTAATTATTCCTAATTATTGGTAATTATTACCAATTATTGGTAATTATTACTAATTATTCCTAATTATTGGTAATTATTAATAATTATTGGTAATTATTACTAATTATTACTAATTATTGGTAATTATTACTAATTATTGGTAATTAATACTAATTATTGGTAATTAATACTAATTATTGGTAATTAATACTAATTATTGGTAATTAATACTAATTATTGGTAATTAATACTAATTATTGGTAATTAATACTAATTATTACTAATTATTGGTAATTACTGGTAATTTTTACTAATTACTGGTAATTATTACTAATTACCGGTAATTATTACTAATTACTGGTAATTATTACTAATTACTGGTAATTATTACTAATTATTGGTAATTATTACTAATTATTACTAATTATTACTAATTATTGGTAATTATTACTAATTATTGGTAATTATTCCTAATTATTACTAATTATTACTATTTATTACTATTTACCTGTAATTATTGGTAATTATTGGTAATTATTCCTAATTATTGGTAATTATTACTAATTATTGGTAATTATTACTAATTATTGGTAATTATTCCTAATTATTCCTAATTATTACTATTTATTACTATTTACCGGTAATTATTGGTAATTATTGGTAATTATTCCTAATTATTGGTAATTATTACTAATTATTTGTAATTATTACTAATTATTCGTAATTATTCCTAATTATTGGTAATTAATACTAATTATTGGTAATTAATACTAATTATTACTAATTATTGGTAATTATTGGTAATTATTACTAATTATTGGTAATTATTACGAATTATTGGTAATTATTACTAATTATTGGTAATTATTACTAATTATTGGTATTTATTACGAATTATTGGTAATTATTACGAATTATTGTTAATTATTACTAATTATTCCTAATTATTGATAATTATTGGTAATTACAAATAATAACATTATTAGAATATTTAATTATTAATATTAAAATAATATAATTTTCTAATTTATATACAATTTTTCTTTCATCTGTGCGTTTTCTATCTCCACATACAAATAATACATGTGAAGACAGCCAACACACAGATGAAAAGAGAACTGTATATATATAAAAAATTATATTATTTTAATATTAATAATAAAATAGACTAATAATGTAATAATGTTATTATCCCTAATTATTGGTATTTATTACTAATTATTAATATTTATTCTTAATTATTACTAATTATTACTAATTATTCCTAATTACCATTAACTATGAACAATACTAATAATTTAAATTTATTAAGTAATAAAACAATATAAACATAATTAAATTACAACTAATTAAGAATAATTGAAACTAATAAAAAATTAAAAATAAATATTAAATTAAATTGAACATAAATACCTTGAAAATTGATCTGCTCTGATCGTTCTTCAAAACTTTAATATCAGCTCCGGAGAAAAAAATTAAACTGAAGAAAAACTGAACTTTAGAAATATAACTTTGAGAGAAAAAGAAGATGGAATTTGAGAATGTTTTGAAAAAAACGGATGGGGGTATTTATAGGTTAGATTATTTGCGACAGGTCCATTTGCGACGGGACCCGTCGCAAATACCTTAGCCGACATTTATTACGGTCAACAGGTAAATAGTTATTTGCGACGGGTCCCGTCGCAAATAACCACTTGCCGACATACTATTTGCGACGGGGGAATATTCCCGTCACAAATACCTTTTACCGCCGCCGGTTATTTGCGGCGGGAATATTCCCCCGTCGCAAATAGTTTTCCCGCGATTTGGCGCGCAACGCGCGCCAGTTCATTTGCGACGGGGAAAGCAATCCCGTCGCAAAAGCCTACTTATTTGTGACGGGTAAATACCTCCGTTGCAAATAAGTTTTTAACAGGACTATTTGCGACGGGATTTATTCCCGCCGCAAATAACCCGTCGCAATTGCTCATTTTTCCCGTAGTGCAAATATCGACCAAATGACCATTATTAACTTAAATGATTATATAATGTTTATAACATGGTAATAAGTGATATAAAAAGAATAATAAACTTTAAAAATGGTCTTAAGAAAGTATAAATTAACTTTAGTTTATTATTCAGGAAAAACATGGAATAAACAAGTCATGTCGGATACGAGGTAAGGGATTTCTTATCCCACTTTTAATTCTATGAGATTTATATTGTTAGCCACTTATTTATTAAATGTGATGTATTTTAAACATATATTTGATATATATTATCAGGACTATATTTATATTCATGGTATTATTCAATTAATTTTGTGGTTATTAACTTTCGGTCCTACGAATCGATTGATTACAATGTGGTAAGGGGTTTTCATCTTACTTTTTATACCCATGAGACACATGCTATATTTGACACTATTTCCATTTGAGTGGTTTATATGCTGCCCATGAATTTATTAATTGTGAAATATACATAAATTTATGGGTATTTACATCTTCATAGTATGATCCTTCTATCATGGGGTGTACGTTTCGTAAGTTACAAAATTGGTAAGGGAACTTTTCACCCTCCTCTTTTAAATGACTTTTTTGGTTATGTCTTTTAATTTACATCTTATTATGTTAGGATATGTTCTTATATATCCTTATTTCCATTAATTTTGTGTCCATGTGATTAGATACCCTTTATTCTCTCCTCGATTCATTTTTTGAATTTTAAAGTGAAGTCGTTAGGCTATCAAATTTCTGTAAGGGAACTTCTTCACCCAATTTCAATTCTTTGGGTTAAACTTCTAATTCATGATTATGTCGTGCCATTAATATGAGTGAATAAACTATGATTGTTTAAAACATAATATCCACTTATATGTAGTGTATTCTTATTTGTCACACATTATTATGTAATTGATTTATCCTTAATCTAAGGATACCGTTTTTATAAGGGATTTCGTCTCAATTTACATTCCATTAAGACTTCACTTTTGTTATGAACCAATTCACTCTTATGTGGTGTATATCATGCCCTTTGGAATAATATATCATGAATCCATTTATTCTCATGATATTATAATGTTTTTATTAAATGTTATTCCCTAATTATTTGTATTCAAGCGTCTCTCTTTTTGTTAAAAACTCTTTAACTAAAATGACTTTTTAAATTTTTTAAAGATTTATTCTTCTAAATATTTCTCACTAATTACCATGTTTTCAAAAACGGTTTTTATGATTTATTTATATGGATTTAATGATTTCAATTTATAATTCATTTGAAATCATCAAAGTGGTATGGGGCAATTTGATTCAGAAATCTCTTTATTGAATTATTTAAATGGTTTTGAAAATGATTTGATAAAGAATTGTTTATTTCAATATATTGATTTGATATATTGTGATTGGAATGTGGAAATGTTTTCTTTTATTTATTGTTGTATTATGTGATTGTAATATTTTATTGTTATTGGGTATTGTTTATCTATATGGGTGGTTCCGTGATAGACCTTGGGTGGGTGATCCAGAGATAGCTTCCCAATGTATTGGGTAACACAACGGAGGTAAACGTGAATGTTTCCCCTAAGAGATTTAGGGAATATACTGTGATTGGTATTTCAAATGTGACTCCCTATATAGCTGTGATAGCTACAATGTATGTATGATATGAATGCATCAAGTTACCTTCATGATTTTTGATTACTATGTGTTATTCAAAAAAATTATGATTTTAGAAGGTATCCTATGATTGAAAATAATGGTTTCATTGATTTGTATTTATTAATGGGTTAATGTTTCTTTTCATTATTTTATAACCCTTACTGAGATTTTTATGATAATTCCAAGTTTTTGAAATGTTTTTCTTAGGTTATAAGGAAGGGTAAGAGAAAGGAAGTATTCAAGAAGATTTATATCAAGAAAATAACTCTTGTTTTATTTAAGGAGTTTTATTATTGTGAAAATCGGTTATAATAGAAGTGTCTACATTGTAATATTCAAGTTGTTTTGTAATATTTATGGCCTAATTCCCTAAAACATTAAACATGAAAATATCCTCAATGTGAATTCTTGATTTAACTCAAGATTAAGTAATGTTTAAGGTCGGGTCCTTATACATATTGTAGATTTAATGAAAAATATCATTACTTTGCTCACTCAACTCTCTCGTGATATGAATCATTATGAACCTCCAAATGAGAAAAGGAGGGAACACCATTCTATTTATTTCTAAATGAGATAATATCCATCTTCTTTTTTTTGTTCCATAGATATGGTAGTTGCTGAGTAGTGGATCACAACCATTAAGAAGAAATTTTATTATCTCCAATGTTTAGAGCCTAGAAAATTCTTTTTGTAGATCAAACATTTGGATGGCGAAACAGATAAATGGTGGAATATTATAAAAAATATGAGTCAATAATATGAAATATTCTCCATGGAGTGGGATGAGTTTATGTGCTTATTTTTAGGAAGAAATTTCTTTATATTATTTGTATGAAAATAAATGGGTAATTATTGAGCTAAAATAATTATAGTGAAACTCTTGGTAGTAATGAGTTAAATTTTATATCAATTTCAAGGTATGCTTCTAGTATTTTTGTTGAACCTAAAATTAAGGTTGATGATTATTTATTGGATTTGAAAAAATTTATCAAAAGGGTGTTATCCATAAGGAACATTAGTAGTTATAAAGAAATCATTCGATGTGTGATCTTGGTAGAACTAGATATTGGAGTAACCCATCAATCTCATGGTTTTGATAATAAAAGATATATGTAATTCAATGGAAACACTAAAAAACATGGATAAAAACATGAAATTTCATTCATGCTCGATGTGTGAAAGGAAACATAAAAGAATTTTTTTAATAGGACTAACAAATGTTTTAAGTGGTGGAAGGAAGGTCATCGAGTGGATTAATGCTAAAGTGATGAAGAAATGTTAGTTAATGATCATAATAGAGATATAAATCCACCTAATGTACCACTCAAAATCTATTGTTCCAAATTAAAATAGTATGGGAATAATTATAACCAATTCTAAAATATAGAGTTTAATGATGGTGAAAAATTCCAGGGACCTCTAAAGCATAGATATAAAAGAAAATCTCTTGATATCGCTAATTTTTATGGGGGTATGATAAAAAAATGGTCAAAGGAACAATTAAAAACCAAATATATATAAGTACAAATGTATTATTTGATTATGGATCTATGAAATATTTTAATCTAATGTAATTTTCAATTGTATCACAATAGCACCTCAATGATTATATGTTCAATTAGTAGTGAAAACCCCTAATTGTTTGACGATCACATCTCAAGTTTATGATTCATGTCAAGCTAAATTATATGGGAATGTACTTCCTGGAAATCTAATTAGTCTTCTTCTAGTTTAATTTTATGTTATCATAGGCATGGATTTGATTTATCTACCAAATGACCATAATAATATCCGTGGAAGAGAAGTTATATTTTATATTCCTAACCAACCTATGATCATATATTAGTGAAATAATATATATACACTTATAATGGAAATAAATCAATTATTGGGGATTTATTCCCTTTCAAAAGGGTAGTTTCATTTAGATGATTTGGAAAAAACTCAGCGTCAATGATATGCCTGTTGTATGGGATTTTGTTGATATCTTTCCCAAAGAGTTTCATAGTCTTACACTAAATCAAGAGGATGAGTTTTTAATAGAAATCATACTTGGTGTTATTCCTATATTAAATACTCTATATAGAATAGCCCCCATTTAGTTAAATGAAATGAATAAGAAAGTATAAGGGAATATTTAATCTGTTTTCATTTTTCCATTTGTGTCACCTTGGGTGCACCATTCCATTTGGTTATGAATAAAGTTGGATTGATTTGACTCCATAATTATTATTGGTAACTAAAAAATATCTCAATCACGAACATGTATCCTATAACCTAAATTTATTACTTGTTTTATCAATTTCATGGAGATCAATACTTTTTTAAGATTAGACTTTTCCACTGTATAATCAATTCAGAGTTAAAAAATAAGATATACTCAATAAAAAATTCCACAAAATGTATGTAAATTATTGCTATATAGTGATTCCATTTGATCATACTAATTCTACCATTATCATTATGTATTTAATGAATAGATACTTTAGAGATTATCTTGATCAATTTTTGGTAATATTTATAGATTATATTCCTATATATTAAATTATAATGTTTGAACAATAGGATCACTTGAGGATTGTGATGAAGAACCTAAAGAAAGAGAAGTAATATGAAATATTTATGATGTGTGGATTTTGGTTATGAAAATATTCATTTTAGGGTCATATAATCTCAATTTATGGTATATAAGTGGATCTATTAAAGAAATACGTTATTTAACATTGACCCAAACCAATCACTATGATAGAGAACTAATTTTTTCTTAGTTTGTCTAGATATTATTTAAAAAAATTAAATTTTATAAAATTTCATGAAATTGAATATAAGGTTGGTACATGGACCTGTTTTTATACAACCCTTTAATGAATAAGCTTTTCTAAAATATAGTGATGAATTAAATTAGGGAATAGGATGCATACTCAGGAATAATGATGTGGTTATAGCTTATTCCTCATGAATAATGAAGGTTCATAAATAAAATTACCCAACTAAATATTTTGAGTTAGCTATAGTAATATTTTCATTAAACATTTAAGGGAATTATATTTATGTAGAAATATGTGATAAATATATTGATCATAAGATTTTAATTTATATATTCCCATATAAATCGTTAAATATGTGTAATAGAAGATGGTTAGAACAGATTAATTATTATTACAGCTCAATACATTACCACCCTAGGAAAGTGAACAAGGTTGGTGATTCTTTGAGTCAAAAAGATATTGTTATTATATCTACAATGAGGATAAATAGTATCTAATATTACTAGATTTTAAAAATATATATGTGGAAATTTTGAAGGAAGGTGGGAAATATTGTACATAAAAAATAAGTGTTCAATTATCTTTCCAAGCGAATATTAAAAAGGGAAAGAAAGACGATGTAGAGATAGAACAGAAGGTGTGAACTTTTTATGAGTTTAACATCAATTATGATGAAATAATATGGTTTAGGAACCATGTATTAATTCTATGATTACAATATTTAAATAATGTGTTATTAGAGGAATCTCATAGTTATTTATTATTTATTTACACTAGAAATACAATGATGCATTGAGATTTGAGAGTGTATTTCTGATAGGATGACATGATGAGAGATATTATTGAATTTGTATCTTGGTACTAGGTATTTCATCAAGTTAATCCTAAAAATATAAAATTATAAGGGGATTCTAAAATCATTACCCATAATAAAATAGAAATGGAAAAACATCACTATGTTTTTTATCAAACAACCCAAAATATGTAAAGGGCATAATTCTATACGGGTAAAAGAAAATTTACATAAAAAATCATCACACTTAATTGATATTATAAAATATTTATTCAAGATAATATTTAAATAATATAAATAATATAAGTTTTATTGTTTCATATTTTACAACATTCTATTATGTTTAATTATGATTTGAGTCTTACCTCAATGTTTTGAAAAAGTATTCTGCAAGATCATTCGGTAGAATTGAGTTTCATCATTTCATATCATCCTCATATATATGGTCAGGCTTACAGAACAATTAAAAACCATGAGGGTATGTTGAGATATTGTTTTATGGATTTCAAATCTGTTTGGGGTCAAAACCTTCCTCTAGTATAGTTTTCATACAATAATATATTTCACTCAAGAATTTAGATGGATCCTTAAAAAGCCCTTTATGGAAAGAAGTACAGAACCCCATAATAATTGAATAATGATGGAGAAATAAATATATTAGATCCTATGATAGGTAATGAAATTTTTGATATTGTTATATATATTAAAAAATTCATGAAGCTATCTTAGAGTCGATAGAAAGGTTTTGCTGAAAATCATCGACATAATCCAGAGTTTGAAGTTTGTGATAAGGTCTTCATATAAACATGACCCTAGATGAAGATTATGATATTATAGAAGAAATAAAATATAATCAATATGTATATTGTAAATTTCTATGCTCTTGATAGAGCATGGATGGTTT
Organism: Viscum album; assembly: GCA_963277665.1. Taxonomy (NCBI): domain Eukaryota; kingdom Viridiplantae; phylum Streptophyta; class Magnoliopsida; order Santalales; family Viscaceae; genus Viscum; species Viscum album. The sequence continues at coordinate 1,071,162,730 of OY728141.1, forward strand.
CTTATCACTTGGAACTTCCAACAAACCTCTCTCATGTCCATGATGTGTTCCATGTATCTCTCCTAAGAAAGTACCTACCTGATCATTCACATGTACTAAACATAGAATCATTACTGATAGATAATGATATTTATTATGAAGAATAACCTATAAATATTTATGATCATAGATATAAGGTTCTATGAAACAATACCACTCACTTGTTCATAAAATTTTTGAAAAGACACCAACTTGTTGAAGCTACATGGGAACCTGGGGAGATGGTGAGGCATAAGTATCCTATTTTTATGTGTTAGAGTGATAAAATTATGATGGTGCAATTCATCTTAAAGGGGTATAATATAACAAATATTTATTTTATGAACGTCATAGTTTTTGAAGTAAATTGAATTCCTTCGATAAATTTTGTTACACCCACCACCAAGTTTTAATGAACCACGATACACTATTAATATTATTATTTAATCATGAATATTAGAAGTTATCTATTAAAATTGTTGATATGAATAAGAATAGATACATTTTGAAAATTAAGTATAATGGTTTTATATATATTAAATACATATAAAAAATTAATTAATTTTTGTTTATGACTTTATATAACACTAAAATAATTTTTTCTCAAAACAATATTTTTATTCACTTTTTTTAACAAATAATAAAATTATTATTTTCTTAAAATTTTATAAAATTGATTTTATAAAATTAAATTAATTTTTAAACGAAAAGACAAAAATTATATTTGGGTGAATTTTTGGGATTTATTGGTAAACATTATTTTTTTAATGAATTGTGATGAATACTGATTACTGTTGAAAACAATTATTTTTATGAAAATAATTTACAAACTAATGTTTTAGTTTAAATAAGTTTAAAATAAAAATTAGTTAAATTATGTTATTATTAATCCTATTTTTTAATTCTAATCAATTTTATTTTCAATCATGTTATAAAAACCTTTGATACTTATGAACACTTTTTCTTTGGAAAACTGCTTTTTCATCTCTTCTACGGGTTTACTTTTAAATTAAATTCTTCCACATAAATTAATAAAATTTAAAAAAATGCATTAATAATTTTATTGAATGATAATTTTTATTATATAATATGGTTAACATAACATTTTTCATAAAAAATAGTATGATAAATAAAAATTAATTACCATGATTATGGTTAAAACGGGTTTACTAATGGGTAAACTTAAAATATAAGAAATCAAATGACCCAAAAACTTGTCCAATTTCTATTTTATTTCCCTATTTAGGCCACCTATCATATAATTTTTTTAATTATCTATTTTGGAACTTTCTGTTATGTTTAAATCATTGGTATGAATTTTTATTTTTTAAAAACCCCAAGTGTGTCCTCTCCCCCACTTATAATAGGGCATCCCATCTCCTCTCCTATTCACACTTACCTATAATTGTTTCAGTTAATACATTCTTATACCAAATTATTAATTCCCTAAAAATGTTTTGGTGTAATTATATTGATCATTAATACCTCTAAATAAGGTTTTTGGTGAAAACCTATAGAGGTTGTATGAAGAAGTGGTATCATTCTTAACTGAGCATTTTTGTTTTGTTTCCTCTTCCACCTCATTAATATATTTTTCATCCATTATTATATAATAAATCTTAATTTTCCATATAAATATATTTAATTATGTCAATTTAATAACATATATCCATATAATCTTTCAACTAATGGGAACCAAAACTATCGATCATGTGTATGGATGACTACCACCTCACGAACCAATGCAAATTATTTTCCATCACCAACTCTCACGACTAGAAATAATGATGGAAATAATGTTTATATATTATTTTTATGAAATATTTATACTCTTAAAATTATAACTTCATATCTAAATTCTCACCATCCATTATTTTGGGGAACTATAACATCTCTCGTGTGCACGTGTGGACTACCGCCACCACAAAGCAACATGATTCATTTTTCATTTAATTTTGAAATAGAAAAAAACTAAAATATATTTAAGGAATATATAAGATATATATAAAATAAAAATTATTATTTAAAGGATATATATTTTTAACCTTTCTTTATTTCGGATGTTTTTAGAAGATTCGAAACAATATTCAAGTATATTTATGACATACCATATCCATAAGCAATGTAATTCATATTCCATGTATAACTTTTATAGACTACTATAAATACATATATAATGAATATATATAACATTTATATCCTATTTAAAATTATGGAGATTATATAACCATGATCAAAGTGAAAGGACTGAAAAAACCCGACCAAAATAAACCTCCAAAACAAAGTAGTTATTACCCAAAACATGATTTTAAGAATGAATTGTTAATAAAAGGGTATTGAAAGGTCATAAGTAAATAATATATGGTATTATATATATTATTATGAGTTTTCAATATTTGTATAATAATATCGTAAATATTCTAAAAGAGGTTAAACTGTGTATGAATAAATTCAAGACCTGAGTTAATATATTTTCATCACATTCTTATTTTTATGAGACACATGCCTTATTTACAACTTTCTTCTTTTATATGGTGTATACAATATGCAACAAAGTATTTTTATTATTAATAATTTTATAGATAGTTTAATATCTATACAATTTTTTTCTTTCATGGAGATTATGATTCAAATGTTACAAAAGTGGTAAGGGATTTACGTTACAATTTCATCGTTTATCTAGATTGAATATAATTATTCTTAAAATGATAAAATATTATGATATATCTCTAAAAAAACTCATTTATTTTCTTATACTCTAGTTATTTAATGAGGATACATTTTTTAATTCCATTTTATTCTTTTTATGTACTCAAGAGTCCAAAATATTTTTTTAATAGAAAACTGACTTTATTTCTCTCTTCATTCAAAAAACCTTTTTCATCCCTAAACATTTTTTCTAAAAATGTTTTAAATAATTTTTATTATTATTTTAAAAATATATTTTAAATATATTTTTATGCATATTTTAATTTTTAAAAAAAATGTTCAAACTAATATTCTTATCATTTTAAAAATGAATAACCTTTTACTATTACTAAAAATCTGAAAAGAATCATTGATTTATCATATACGATATGAATATTATTTTTCACTTTCATGACATATAAATTGATTAATGTTCCCTTATGAGATTCCTAGATTATTTTGAAAGAAATGTTTTTCATTAATATTTTATTTTATTTATATTTTAATGTAGTGGTTTCAAAATGGAAAGGACATTTTCCTCAAAAATGTTTTAATGATATTTATTAGGGATTTTTATTCATCAATGACAAAAACATTTGGTGTTGGTTATGTTTTAATGGGGGATATGATCCAATGGTAATTTTTTATATTCTTTATGGATTTTTAATGATTATTAAGATGAGATCTTTATGAAACCCATTTATTTTCCTTGGGTTATGCTAATTTGAATTGATAAAGTGTCTATTAAACCCATTTCTTTTCATGGGTTATGGAATGATAAATGTTTTATGATCTTCTGGAACCCATATTGTGATTTTCATTATGTGATGGGTGGGACTAATATCTACCTCTATTTAATTGGGTAATAATAAATTTTCTATTATCTCAAAGGGTACATGAGAGGTTATCCCAAGCATTAAATATGGTATAAGGGAATTTGTACTAGTCCTATAAAGGAGGATGCATGTGAGGTTTTCCCAAGACTAAAAAGAGGGTGCACACCAAAAAAGAGGGGACATGAGGTTTTATCTTAAGACAAAAGTTGTTATATAGGGGGTTTTCCCCATCCTAATATGTTATTAATTACTTGGTGTGTATCATTGATAAAAAAATTTATACACTTATATATATACCAAAAATATGTGTACTATTCCATTATTATGTTCTCATGGATCATGTTCTTTGATTCGAATACGATTCATGTCCTATGAACTACTAAGAATAATTCCATGACTCAGGTTTGTGATCTATGATATTTAGGGTATGGTTTTAAATTTTATTGTCATGTTCTCATACCTTTATACTCATGTTATGTTTATGTGACTATTGTAATATCCATTTTTTATGATTTCTATGAATCTATGATAACCCTTTCTAATGTTTCTTCCCCCTAGGTTATGAAGAATGTTTTTATTTATGATATGTATAAGAAGTATAATAGTTATGAATAACTTAGTGGGAGATTACATACCTAACATATGAACTAGTTTTTTATTTGTCCATGTATCTAAAGGGATTATACCTAAAGGATTATAGCATGGATTACTATGTTTGTAAGATATATTCATCTAATAATATATAATATTTATGATTGAAAATTTTGGATCTGTTAAAGAACTATATAGGTTTATCCTTATATAATAAAAAATAAATTACTTATTAATATTTGACAACATGTGAATTCACGGGGGTTTATGTTTATGAAACCTGAATATCGACTAAAATTTTTACGACTTTGTGAGTTATGCTTGTAAGTGCCTCATTTGAGTGGAACATTTATTATATTTTTTGTTTTTGAGGTTATAATCACCTAGTGATTATATCACCAAGGGGGTGAGTACTGGTAAGGTTTGATACACCCCAAACAAGTCTTTATATTTTGGATAAATTATTCGTAGTCTAAATATGTTTCATTTAGGTTAAAATAAAGTGTATAAATATATTAGAATCTATATTTTATTGGTAGAGTAATGTATTTTCTTTTGGTTCTTTCAAAAAATACATTTTTACGGTATTTGATGTTACATTATTTGGTTTGAGTGGGATATGCCTTTGAAGTATTGATATGTCATCATTAAGCGTACCTTTTAGAGTGATTTATTAGGTTAATTAATGAAGATGTGTCTATCCCATGGGAACTCATTTTAGGATGGATGTGAAAATAGGGTTCTTGGTTCATAAGTTATATTTTGGTAGAAATTCCATTGATATCAAGGTGGGGATCTTGATATAAATTCTTTGTGTCATTGAAAATGTGGACATGTGCATAGACTAAAGATTTTTAGAGGGGTTGTCTTAGTGATGGATTCACAAACATGTTTGGGTGTATAGTATGGTATGGTATTATTTGTGAGAGATTACAACCAATATGAGATTATTTATACATGGTTATGTCTAAATGTTTGTATTTGGGTGGTTTTTTGAGATAGAATCCGTGTAAAACATGTATGTAATGTAATAACCATAGTGGAAATGGATATGGGTTGGTATATATTATGAACTAGCTTGGATACCCCGGTACACTGATTCCCAAGATGATCCTAATATGCCTTAAAGGTCATTTATAATCCTAATAGTTTATTGACATGAAATTGACATAAAAAATAATCAATGTTAATGATTTTTCAAAAAAAAAAAGAATATAATCTATAAATATAGGTATTCTAACTCTCATCAATTAGAAGGTACCAGAATAAAACTACTAAAACAATACCCAAATAGTACATCCTCAAAACACTCCTTTAATGTCAAGGTAAAAACATAGAAGACCAATGTAATAGGAGGATCACATCTCCCACACTCATCTTCATCACTCTAGGTCCCATGAATCAATTACACACACCACCTCCAAGTGTTTCTTTATGTTTTATTCAACCTATCATAAGAAAATATAAAAATTTCCATAGGCAATGGTAGGGAGTGATGAAAAGATCCCAACATGATACCACCAATGATTCTATATGAAATTCCATAATAATAAACAATTAATTCGTTTAATTTAAATAAAAAGGAATGAATTGGTTTTTAAATATTTAAAGAAACGCACATTTAAATAATTTTTTTAGATATATAAAAATATGATTTAATGAATATTTTATAAAACCATTTATATAGAATATATTTAATGAATAAAAAAGTTTTATTATCATTGGAATTTAATCATGTCAAACAAAACAGTGCACCATTCTCATAAGAAATAATTTATAATAGTTTCTATAAATAGGATCCTTAAAATTCTCAATCTTCAAAACAGCTCACGATATGGGTGAACACTCAAATCAACACCCCAATTAGGTACCCATTACAGGATGTAAAATAGTACCCCATTAGGGGACACATCAAAGAAAAATGAATAAATTGGTTCAATTAGTGTAGTCATATACAATCTATTTCTATGGAGTTAGATTCCTAGTGTACATGTCCCAATCACCCACTAACTTCCCTAGATCACATGTGATTAATGTAATTAATCAATCATGGTAGAATAAATCATTTCAAATAATTTAACCATTCATAGTTCAAATGAAAAATTTATTTTTTAATGTACACATTCATTTCAAAACCAAATCATAGATTTTCATCAAATTTATGTTTTTCAAATAATGATTAATTTTATGAAAATTTTCTCAAGAATAAAAATAAAGTAATTTAATCAAACCCACTTTCAATTCAAGCCATCATTTTTCTCAAAATCCACCAATCAATTTCAATTCCATTTTAGTTGGGTTTTTTCCAAAATTATATTCCAATTTTAAATTAAACATAAAATAATATTTTTTAAATCAATTAAAAACTCATTTAAAATCAATAAATACACATACGGTTTCGATTTTCGGGTAAATCCGTACAAAACAACCTACCTTTAATCACATAATCATCCCAACACCCACAACTAGAACACCAATGAGAAAATAGGTCAAGGAGATCAATTAATTGAACCTAGAATCATGATTCACAAAAAGGGATTTGATACATCAATAAAATGATGATATATCACACTCCAAGGATGATAGTAGAGCATATTAGAAGAAACCACATGAGAGGATGAAAAATCACTGAAACAATATCAAATGAAATCACTGGTTCTTTGATCCATCATGAAAAGGGCTTTGAGAAGCCCAAATATACTTTTGAGAGACTTTGAAGACAATGTAATGATAATATATTAAAATTGGGTGTTTAGGGGTTAAACCAAGGGCACTAGGAATTTTAATAAAAAATTTAAGGGTTTTAAAAACCCCATGCATTATTTATAGTACAAGATTTATAGTTAAAAGTTACCATTCACCCTAACCATGAAACCCTACATAGCTTCTGGATATGGTGAATAGTTTAGTTGTATGGTTAAAATAACGTTTTTTTCAATCATTGAAAACCCTCTATTCATAGGGGGATAGTTTATGGTGGTAGCTTGATAGTTGGGAAAAAGAGAAAATGCCTTCCAATGGATCAACATTGGATGCACGGTTTTTTAGAACAAACTGTGTGGTTTTCCCTAACCATGATCCATTCATGTACAACCACTAGAAGCTCCAAATGACTCAAAATTTCACTTTATTTAACATGGTATTATCCCATATTAAATTATAATAAAAAAATGGTGAATAAGTGCCTGAAAGAGTGTTATATGATGTTACAACTTCCCCACTATAAATATTTTTTTCTATATGAATTCTATTAAGAAGATGACATATTAAATAGATCATCCCACTACTTTCTAATAGTTGTCTCATGATCCCATGTATCATAATAATCAAAACCATGGTTCCATTGGGCATGAAGCAAATTCATAATCATTCCATGATGAAACTGTGTCTTAGAATCAACAATGCAGACTGGCTGCTCAATATTTCATAAATCAGGTTCAACACCAAGATCATCCCAGCCTAGGACATGAGAAGGGTTAGAAAGATACTTCTTGAGATGTGATTAATAAAACTCATTATGGATGAAATTCAACTATGGTGGATGTTTCAAATAGTGAGACACTTTCCCCACCTTCTCAACAATCTAAATATGACCCTCAATCCTCAGCATAATCTTATCTCTCAAACCATTAGTGACACAATTATGGTGAAATTCTCAAGAAAACATCATAACCAATATAAAAATATCATGGCCACTAATAAAAATCAGCATAGTATTTATACGGGCTCAATACCATCACTACTTTATGATCAATAAATTATATGTTTTTTATCATATAATTGACTCAACTCTATCAAACAAAGTAAGTTTCACCAAATCTGTAACCAAATCAAAAGAGATTTACATGTATGGAAATACAAGGACTCAAAAAGACCATTATGATAGTTTACTAGTAACTATTATTTTAGGCCACCTCAACTAGTCTGGAATTTTCAACCCATTCTCTACCAAATGTAAGACCATAAGAAAAAAGCATGTCCTCAAGAATATATATCGATAATTTTTTCTATCCATCCTTATAGAGATCATATCCCATGTTATAAAATACTTAGGATCTCATTTTATCTTAGATTACTATACAAGAATATGATGTAAAATGATGATTTATAACTGATACTATAACATAAGGAACTCCATGAAAATGGACAATCTCTTTCACATATAGACTTCCAAATTCCTCAAATGTAGTTATATTTAGAATTTGTGTAAATTGAGATGATTTGATTACCATAACAATCATATTGAATATCACATTCTTTAATAAATGGGACCATGGTTTCCCACCCATAAAGTCTATTAGATATCATCCCACTTCAAATTTCACATATGAAGGGGCTGAAACATACCAGAAGGTTTCTTGTGCTCTTCCTTGACATTTTGGATGGTATAACTATAAGAATCAAGGTAAAAAATATCTCACCTTACACATGGCCACTAGAATTTATTCTATATATAATATGACATATTTATGGTACCATGGTTCATTACATACTATGAATTACGGAAATCCACCGTCATGACCATTCTGACTAGAAAAGATACAAAAATTCTATTTCTAAAACATAGGAACCCTTTGAAAAGTATTTACACTTTCTAACAGTCTCCCCACCATAAAGACAGTTCTTAAATCCTTGTCATTCATCATCAATATGCTAAATTTAAAAAATATATTCAAGAAGAGTGGAGGTTAACTGAATTTTTGTTAGAAGAATATCAGGTAAATCCTGCCAGACACCCAAATTTAACAGAACAAAGAGATCAATTAGATTCCAATCTTCTAAGGATTCTTTTTTAGCTTGGGTTGGAAGTTTCTTACTCAACATACGAATGATGAAATTCCAATTACCAGGTGTGTATGTAATGTTGAAATCAAAATATTATAGGTTCTCCGCCCAATTCCTCTATCATATATTCAAATTAAATGTAGAGAAGATATAATTAAAACTTTTATGGTTAGAATAAATGGTAAACCCTTATTTGAAAAGGTAATAACTCCAACTCTTAAGATCTTACCTCACAACTTTGAGTTCAAGACCATGGAACAAATAAATCTTCTTATGCATCTTAAGAATCATGTCTGATCACCCTACATCTGAATACATCCTAAATCCAAACATGATGTATCACAAAAGATCACAGAGACCTGAACTGTCATTAGAAGAGTCAACATTGTTGAAGAAGTCAAAATTCATTTCAACTCATCTATAGAATTCAGAAATTTCACATACCATAAGTTATTTTCTCCTTTATAAAGGAAGTGTTCATTTAAGGATCCCACTTTTGGAAAAATTTAATGAACCTAAGGTAATATCCTATAAATCCCATGAAAATTCATATTTTGAAAACATTACCCAGTTTCTCCCATGTCATAATAGCCTTACCCTACTTAGTATGAACTAAATAAATAAGATCCAATACCATGTGTCCCATTAAATTCCCTTCTTGAATCTAGAAATTATATTTCAAAGTATTTATTTAATGTAGACGATCCCTAAAAATTTCTAAAACTGCTCCTAAAAGAAACACATAGTCTTGCTAGATTTTTTAGTAAACAAAAATTTCATCCACAATGAATACTATGAGCATGTCAAGGTACTCATGGAATATATTTTTATGGAGAATCATAAAACTATAGAATTATTGGACAGAATAAATGTTATAACAAGGTACTCATAATAGCCATACCCACTCCTGAATGTGTTGTTATAAATGTCATATTCATTAATTCTACGATGGTGATTATGATATTGAAGATCAATATTCATGGAAAACTTCCCTCATTTCAACTAGTTCAATAGATCATATATCTGAGTTAAAAAATACTCATTTTTTATCACTAAATTATTGATATTCTATTAATAAACACATAGGAGATGCCAGTCATTAATATTCTTAGAATAAATAATAGGCACCGCCCATAGTGAAATGCTCAGGAATATATAAAATTTTAAAAAATTCACTTACTGATTCTTCAACTCTTTTAACTCTAATGGTTCTATTTAGTAAGATGGAATTGATATCATTTGGGTAACAGAAACCAAATCGATTGAGATCTCCACATATATTATTGGTGGAATTCTAGAGAAATTTGATGGAAACATGTAGGGAAACTCAAGGATAGTTGGATTAAGATCATCACATTAATATTCTCATTCAAATTCCGAAGATAATATTGATATTAACCTACAAAACTCCAAAAAATAAGTTACATCACTACTCGACCGTCGGTCCAATTCTCCCTGAAAATAATGACACGCCCCATTAGGCATTGTAAAGGATACCGACAGAAGATTATAGTCAAACCTACCGTAATGAGAAATTGACTAATCCATCCAAAAAATGGCATCGAGTGGTTTCATGTCGAGAAATAAAAAATTCTAAGTGATATCAATCTCTAATTGAGAAAAAAATAGGGACATCGAATAGCCTACACTCTCTTGGTTCCATGTGAAATTATAATATCCACCACATAAGAAGAAACCAATATCGGAAGGTTTAATAGTTTCACAACATAAGTTTATATAAATGATTGAGACGCACTGATATCAAATAAAGTAGTCACTAAAGATGAATCTATAGTGATGGTACCACTCACAATCACTGGATCTGCATCAACTACCTCTAGAGACTATTCTACAGTGTGAATAAGCCTCATTATAGATTCCTATGTCTAAAATCCCTTAGTTATACAATTTTATTATATCACCAAAGTAGTTCTTGGTGCTAGTGATGTTGTGAAACTGAAAAAAGTAGACAATATATAGTATAACATCTATAGGTGACCTAAGAATCCACAAAAAATATAGATCATGGGTGCCTCAGTGCAATCCCATTTGAAATACCTAAACATTCCACACTAAAATAATATTATAGGGAATAATCTATGAATTTAAAGAGGTCTGTATGATTCTTTAAATCTAGATACATTTTGAGACTCATCATTCTTTCTCTTTCCTTAAAAGGAACTAACAAAACTACCACTAGGAGAAAATAAACCCCCCAAAACCCTAACTTACCAGTTAGGTAAACCTCATTCATCAACGCTCTTTCCAGTACATCATAAAAAGAAGTTATATTTAACATAATGAATTTATATTGAATATTATATGAACGAACCATCTCAAATCTCCTAGACTTCAGTTTCTCATTCGACAATACATCTGGACAAAAATTAATAATCTTAGTAAAATGGACCACATAATGTGTCATTGTCCTATCACCCATCTAAAAGCTGATAAAAACAATGGATTTCTCCAATACTATATATTTTGGATAAAATTTATTCCTGAAAATCACTCTAAATAACTTCACTCCAATACCTAACATTTCTTTTTTTGTCACAATCAAATCCCACTATCTCATTCAAGGACCTTGAAGCTTGAAGGTATTAGTAATTAATTTTATTGAATTAGGAATTTCCAAGAACTCAAAAATTATATCTATCTTTTATAGAAAATTATCTGCCTCTTGAGGATAATTATTTCCTTAGAAATATGGTTTATTCTGAAAAAGAAACTCTTGAAAAAAATATGGATTCTTCCCTTTGTGGTTCCGATATAGGTGCTTTAATGGGAATGGTTTTATGTACCTTTCCCAAAGTTTTAAAAACATGTACCACTATCTCAAAAAGATTCGGGTCTACTAATGTATTGTTCAACTTTAGGTAAATAGAAGCTTCCTCCTATAGCTTATTAAAACATCTTCTTAGAGGCATGATGCAACACAACATCAATAGAAAACATAGAATCATTAGTAATGATACATAGATCATCAGCTCAATTAAGAGATACCGAAATATAAATTCCATCAAATAGAATTCAAGATTGAGATTTTAAAAAACTCAAATCAAAGGTAGGTAAAATAATAGAATCATTTTAAATTACTCCTCAAATGCACTTTTCCCGCACACTCATGGTGACTTAAGGATCATTACGATGAGGTATTGATAGAAAATTTCTCATAAATACCACTTATGCCCCAATAATCCTACCTAATATCTACTAAGATGTGGCACCCTGACCCAGAAGCCACTTTAAAATAGTTCTACAGGACAGAGTACAAATGGGTCTTAGGCATGCCTCTCTGTCTGTCAAAGACTTTTGACTATTAGTGAGAGTGTAAAGAGTTGATAGTGGGGATACTATACTCTCTGGTGTGGATAATAATAATGATCCATGGATAAAAATTATAGTGAAAGAAGAATCATCTCAGAAGAAGCAATAACATAATCCATTGGAAGCATAAAGAAACAACATGGAATAGAAATACCATTTATAGGCAACACATACTAAAATAGGTTGTATATAATAATAAAAAATAAGGTCACCCATATTCACCCACTAGTAAATACCTATATTAACATGGTGAAATGAAAATAAATATCTATCTAATTTAAGATGACCCGAACCATCGTTGAAGCTAGTCAAATATTACTATTTATATTCCTACTAACTATAGTATATTTGGAAAGAAGGGTCGAACCCACTGGGAAGGCTATTTTGACCACTAATCTCCTAAAAAACACTTGGATGTTCCACTATTGTCAGCAGTGGAGTGTATTTTCTTAATATTTTTTATCATTTAATATATTTTTTTATGTTTCCATAAACTATAAAGTAAAACCACACATCTCTTGTAAATTAGTTCTAACCTATACTGAAACATTGAATAGCCGAAACTAAGATGTGACAAATAAAATAAAATTCTAATAAAATACAAACAGAAAAGAACTCTTGGGGATTACTCTAGTCAACTAGTTTAAATTGTTTCTCTTAATCATGTAAAGGTAATACATTGTACAATTGCATATAGGCAGCTTTCCTCCCTCACCAGGAATTAAGTCACAGAAATTGTACAATTTAGAGTTCTCCACTCCAAAAAAATACAACTTTAGAAAGATGATTTAAAAGGACAAAAATACAAACTCGTCGTAAATAATGATTTTTTCATTATGAGTTGATTGCTTAAAATATGAATCCATAATCAAGCATTCCGAATGATTATAGAGTTTTGAAAAATTCAGTTTTTTGGTACGCAGTAGAAATTTTTAATTATAATCGATCTCACCGATCAATTTTAATCACTAAAGAAATGTTTAATGAAAAGGATGAAAATGATCACCAGTAGATCAAGAACTCTCCCCAAACTAGAGATATAGCTAAATAATATATTGTTCATTTTCACTATCTTGAATACTAAAGTCATTCAATTACAGAAGAAGATATTTTGAAGAAAACATAGGAAGAAGACTCGCTCTGCTTGCATCAATTACTACTACTCCTAGCTCTCGGAACTCAGAAAAGTGTTTCTCCAAGAAGTGCTCCAGGTTCTCTACTCTGCGATCATGTCTGGTGTGTTTGTCGATTGAATGCTAGTCCCCCCTCATATTTTACTGCTTGATCTGCTTTTAATACTTTATTGTCATATGCTTTTCATCACTGCACATTTACACCAACATCAGAAGTCCCTCACTTGTGCACTGCACACGTTTTTTTTCGCGACCGGCACGTCACACTAATTTCTATCACATAACTAACTCCAGGTGAATTAGTTGCCTGAACCTAGACAATTTTAATACCTTGGTGCGAACCTGCAAGATAGAGAAGAAACATTGCTAAATCACGAAGAAAATAAAGAACTTTAGAAAATAGTTTATTAAAAATTATTTTAAAAATAATTAATAAACATTTCAATAATATTATTAAATAAATTATTTTATTAGTATTAATAAATATTAGTAATTATACTTTAATTAATTATAAAGAAATAAATATTAATGATAATTTATGTATTATAAGTTTAATGAATTTTTTATTATAAATTATTAATTTTTATGTTAAATTGTTTAAAAGTTTTTATTAATTAACATTATTAAAGTAAATTATAAACATTATGTTTGAAAATTAAAATTTTTATATTAAAGAGTTTATAATTTAACTTATATAACATATTATTAGTATTTTATTTTTTAGCAATTTTTTATTAAATAATTATAAAAATAAATTTTAATTTAATAATTTTTTTATGTTTAATAATTTTGTTTTATTAAATAACTTATGTTATTTGTTTATTTATAATTATTAAATTATAATAATTTAATTTAGTTATTTTTAATTAAGTTTTAATTTTAGTTTTATTATTATTTTTTATTTATAAATCATATTCTATCTTCCCCAAATTCGTAGCGCACAAGGGGTTAGGGATTTGTGTTCTTCCCCAAAGAAAGATCATGGTGCAGAGGTCCTCCTGCGATGGTTCCCCCGAGCTTCATCCATTTCGGAATCAAATTCTTCCCGGTTCATCCCAGTGAGTATACTGAATGACTCTAGAAGTAGCATGACATCTCTAGTGAGACCTCCATGCTTGACGACACAATTTCCTGGAAGAACATCCCTAGAACAGTAGCACGAACTGTCTCAGGTTCAGCTTGAAGTCTTCAGTGGTGCACAGATTCTAATGTTCAGGGTTCTAATGTTGTAGGTCTCAGTAGCATGGCTCCTACAGTGAGATCATGCGGCAGCATCATCCTTTGAAAACTGTGGAGGCGCAAGTGATGCAAAGCTTGATCTTTTTCATGGAAGCTAGTGACGACTTCAACTGGAACAGATTCTACCTGTTGTGGTGAAGATCTGACCTTACTCAAAAGTTGTTATCTCAGTTGGCAAGATTCACAGAAATCAGACTAACCATCCTACTTCACTACAACAGGCGGCTTCACCTCCTGTAGATCGATGGCGGCCTGCTCTTCTGAGTGATGCGATACGAATAATCAACCTAAGTAATCCTTCTCCTACTCCTACTCACGACTGAGTATAGCAGTGCATGGCTCAGCCTTGGACACCTAAGCAGTTTTGATCCTCATCTTCGGTCCTACAATGGAGGAGGCTCAAACTCAAGGTGACGACAGTGAATTGGTGGGTAATTTACGCCAACAAGGAAGCTCTACTCAGCGAAGCAGGAACGACTCAGGTAGGTTCATTCAGAACATGTTGAAATTCTTGTGTGAAACTATAAAAGTCTGATTCTTTGGATTGTGGTTTATGTAAATTGATTTTTGAATGAATGTGGAGAAAAGGAGAAGACTTTTTGTTGTAGAGAAGAACAGAGAAGTGACATGATGAGAGGGGCTATGAACATCGGTATCAAGGGAAGAAAGTAGGGAAAAAGAGCTGAGCCACCGGATAGTTGAATCAAACCTGTTGTAGTATTGAGGGAATGGTTGGTGTGAGGATGGCGTTAGAAGAAAAATGAACTGGCAGGATGACCAAAAGTGGTCCGATCCGAACTTTTATGACAACCAGGTAATCATCTGCAGCATGGATGTGTGAATGGCTCAAGGAAATGATAGAGTATGGTTTGGAGAAGAGCGGATTCGGTGGAAGGCAGAGAATAAGATTGGTGACTCAAGTAGGATGGGAATTTTTTGATCAGAGGGTCATGAGGAGGCTGAAGAAATGAAATATCGGTGAGTGGGTGGAACCGATGGAGTAAAAGCATCAGTGAGATAATATTAAATCTATCGGTGAGTGGAAAGTGGAGTGAGACCGATAGTTAAATTGGTTTTTGAGTGAGAGAACGGTGAGTCGGGTGACTCACCGATTTTAAGTAAATAAAATGAGTCACTGAAATTAGTGTGAAGCTGATGGAGGGAATATTCGTGTGTCATTGACTCACCGATAGCAGAAATAAAAACAGTCGCAATGGGAAAAACAAAATAAATAGTATCGGCGAGTGTGTAAAAGAAAAAGAGACCGATGAGGTAATGATAGATTGTGAAACTGATAGAGGAAGTTTTCAATCGGTCGCAGGTAGGTAGAAAAACACTCATGGATAAAAGAAATGGAAGGAAGGGGTTTATGAGACCGATCAGAGAATGGGATTTCGGTGTCACAAGGCATTAGTGACACCATTAATAGGATTGGATCGGTGAGTGATGACTCACAGAAAAATAAAACAGCGACAATTATAAAATGTAAAAGCAATCGGCGCGACATGAACCCAATGATGATTTAGAAAATCGATGAGTCATTGACTCATTGATAAATGAAAATAAAATAAGATGCTGAAGATATGAGAGACCGAATCCGATGCAAGAGGAAACTGAAACTGATGAAAGAAATAGTACGTTGCAACATCGGTGTGATGACCCACTGATAGTTATAAAGAGAACTTCAGTGTGTGAAAAGATCGGTGAGACAAAGAATCGGTGTGACACAGCATCGGTGCGTCAGTCACCGATAGTAAAATTGAAAACTTTTACAATAAAAATTAATTTATAACAGATAATAAAATGATAAAACATTAATTAATTAATAGAATTGAGAGATTCACTAAATTGTTTAAGATTAAACAATTACCTATAAATAAAATCTAATTATATTATTTAACAAAATTAAAATAAAAGCGACTAATTATTTACTAACAAAATAAAAATTATGTTTAATTAAATTAAAGTCTAAATAAACACAGATCACCTAAAAGTAATAATTAACCACAGACCTAAAATAATTATAATTAGAATTAACCAGAGATGTTAAACAACAAAGGTAATTAGTTATATGCTAAAATGAAACTTAACATTAAAAACATATTATTTTATTAAACTTTAACTTAAACTTATTTACTTAGCAGAATAATTGAACCGGTTAAAAAGGTAAATATTATTTATTTAAATAAATCAGAATTAAATGGTAAAGTCTTTAATTAAAAGCTGGATTAGATTGATTCAAATAAATATGACAACTAATTATTAATTATTTAGAAATGTTAATTAATAAAACAAATTAATATTATCAAACTAGAAATTAGATTAATATTTATAGAATAATTAGATATACTAAATAAAAAGACTAAAAAATATTATTTAATTATAAAAATTGATTAATTGAGAGTGCTAATGATAAAATTAAAAAAGTACCATAATTTATTAAAAAGTGTCAAAATAATTAATTAAATTGATAAAAATAAAACAAAGGATGTGGAAAAACTATGTTAAAATAGAGCCACATAAAATTCCCCCACATATTAGCACTGTTTGTCCTCAAACAATCTCATGTCTTATTTTCTTTGAAAATAGTAAAGTTTATATTATTAAGATCACACTGTAACATGTCCAACACTCAAAATAGAAGACAGAACATAAGAAAAAGGCTTTAAGAAAATAAATTACTCATATTAATCTTGCTTATAACAAATACTCAAAGGTAATTAAAAAAGCTATGAATCATCAAACAATGAATATGTCACGCCTCATATTTGATACAACTTAGTGACTCATTTCAATCCAGGCTTATGTACATAGTCCTAGAATGACAAGTGGTAAAATATCAATGGAATTGAGATCCAAACCAAGGAACATTGTACTTATGTTCGAATGCTAGGTTCCAAAAATAATAATTATTTTTTTCGAATCACCTTATTGATACAACCTAAATGACTCCCATACAAACCAATTGACCCCTTCTTCATTTGGCGTTCATCGTTCCCCGCACCCTAATGAGCTCATTTTTGACCCATAGACACTTTAGTTATTTTTCCCAAGCCATGTTTCATTATGCTATGCACTGTGCAATATGTACTTATTTAAAGTGAATAGAGGGCTTAAAGTTAACAGAAACGCACCTATCATCTGGTGTCTCCGAGACTCACCGTGGGATCCCAAATTCCCAAATCACTCTAGTTTCAAAAGATTTATATCTGAAATCATTTAAATTAGCTCATTAAAGAATTAACTTTTAACAATTAAAAGATAAATAAGGCCCCTATAATCAGAATCGAACGTCCAGTTCCAAAGGGTATGATCATAATCCCATTAACATGTAACCCAAATCACTTTCAAAGATAGTCCTTAAACCAATGTATCAATAAAATCACTATGTAAAATCACTCATAAATCATACATTATCATTAATTTCAGTTACAGAGCAGTTTTTACTACCATCAAGGATCTTTTCCTAAGGCAATACCCAATTGAGTATAGTGTAATTTCTAAAATTATGCAATAATTTTTGATAAATTTTAAACATTTTTTACAAAAAGTTTGAAGTGATGTGGGAATTGATGGGCTTTCATTAAAACACAGTTTAGAAAAGTAAAAAATTAACCCCTACCCCACACTTAATACCCATCTTTGTCCCCAAAGATTACTTAGAAATATGTTGAACTATAATTTGACAATTAAGGTTCAAAACGGATTTTCAAATTAGATGATTTATGACATGTATAAAGGGTCTCAATGAAGTTCAAAGATATTGTTTGACACAATGAATAAATAATCATCATATTCATTAGAAAAAACATGCATTAACATTGATTTCCAATGACAAAAAGTTTCCATTAAAGTTCAAACAAGGAAATTAACATGGAATTGCACAGTGAACCGGTTGTTAGCATTTTAAAAGATTGTGTTCAATAATATATTCCATCGAGCAGATAAATGAATGCTAAAACAACCCAACCATAATCAGATTTAAAAGACTAACAACATGTACTCCCACAAACATAATTTCAATAAATGAAAATATTTTAATAACAACGAAATTCAATTTTTCCGCAATGAGGCACATGTAGAATTTATGCACAACATAGTGACATGTAGTAGGATTTTCTAATACAAGCAGAATTTTTTTAGTGGGCATAATTTTATTAGAAAAAACATGAGTAGAAATAAGTGCAGAAAGTTGAAGCACTTCCCTAACTAAGTTCTTGTCAAAAAATGATCATTGTTATTCTACTCCTTAGATGACAGCAGCCACATCCTAAAAATACAGAGCTTGAAAATGATCATAACTAGCATAGACAGTGAAAACAAGAGAAGACAACAAAGCAACACTTTATTCAACACTAAACAGTACAAAAATGAAAAAAAGTAAGAGCATGGGTTGACTCCCATGAAGCACTGGTTTTAATGTCTTCATTTAGACTTTATTTAATTACAATTTTTTATTTATTAACAAAAGAAAAACCATGGGTTGCCTCCCATGTAGTGCTGGGTTTAATGTCCCCAGCCAGACTTAATTCAAGAACAATTTTCAAGCGTAGTGAAGGCAACCAAGCCCTTTGGCTGTCCCTCAAAATAATGTTTCAATATCTGCCCATTGACTAACAAAGGTTTATTCTCTTCACCTAAAATTTCTAATGCTCCATTTTTCAGAATTCTCACTATAGTAAAAGGTTCAGACCACTTGGAATTTAGCATTCTAGGAACGATTTGATGTCTAGATTTAAAGACAAGAACCTTCTATCCAAGTTTAAACTCCTTGTTCTGAATGATATAATCATGATATATTTTAGTCCTCTCTTTATAAATTCTTGAATTATCATAACTCTCTCTCCTAATCTCATCAAGTTTACTCGGCTCAAGTAAACTCCTCTCAACGTCACTCTTAAAATCAATGTTTAGAGCCTTAACTGGATAATATGACTTATGTCACAACTCCACGGGTAAATGAAAACATTTCCTAAACAAAAACCTATAAAGAGAAATACCTAATGGGGTTTTGAAACAAGTTATATATTCCCATAAAGCTTCATTTAGTTTAAGAGACCAGTCATTAATGGAATTTGACATAGTTTTCTCAAGAATTTTTTTAAGTTCCCTTTTTGAAATTTCCACCTGTCCACTAGACTGTGGATGATAAGGAGTACTAGTTTTATGAACACAACTATATTTTTCATTCAATTATTTAAATTTTTAATCCTTAATATGTGTTCTATTATCAGTGAAAAAACCTCATGGGACTCCAAATCTTGTAAGAATGTTCTTCTTCACAAATTTGATTACAGAATTGGCTTGATTTTTGGGTAGTCCCACTACCTCAACCCATTTCGAAACATAGTAAATAGAATCAAGAATATACTCATTCCCATGAGATTATGGAAATGGACCCATGAAATCTAAACCCCATACATCAAAAATATCAACTTCCAGAATTCATTTTTGGGGTAACGCCTGCTTCCTACCCACATTACCCAGCCTCTGACACCAGTCACAGCCAACCAAAAAACTTCTAACATCCTTAAAGAGTGTAGGCCAATAGAAACCAGATTGTAGGACTTTTGATCCATTCCTTCACCAACATGGTGACCTCCCTTAGGTGAAGAATGACAACTTTCTAAGGTAGGAAACATATCTTCATTAGGTATACATCACCTAATAATACCATCAGCACACCTCCAAAACAGTAAGGGATCATCCCAATGATATTATTTAAGCTCAGAAATGAATTTATTTCTTTGGTTATTGGGCATGTTTTTGGGAAAAATACCTACATCTAGGATGTTGGAAAAATCTGCAAACCAAGCAGATTGCCTGATTGACATAGTATGAAGCTTTTTATCACGGAAGGAAGAGTTAATATCCCTATGATTTTCTTATTCATATTGAGTAAGAGGAAGCCTATAAAGGTTATCAATAACTAATTTTTCAGCTCCCTTCATATCCCTAATTTCTAAATCAAATTCTTGTAACAACAAGATCCATCTAATCAGACTAGCTTTAGTTTCTTTCATAGAAAACAAGTATTTTAAAGCTGAATTATAAGTGAAAATGATGACTTTTGAACCTAAGAGATACTGTCTAAACTTCTCTAAAGCAAACACAATAGCTAAATTTTTTGTCTCAGTGGTGGTATAATTCTTTTGGGAATCATCTAGTAGTCTACTAGCATAATACACCACATACAATTTTCTATCCTTTCTTTGTCCAAGGACAGCACCTACAACCATGTCACTATCATCACATATAATCTCAAAAGGTAGTTTCCAGTCAGGTGCAGTGATGATAGGTGATGTAGTGAGTTTCTCTTTATGTATATTAAATTATTTCAAATAGTTTTCATCAAAATTGAAAGGTTCATGCTTGATCAGCAAAGAACATATGGGCTTTGTTATTTTAGAAAAATATATTAGGAATCTTCGGTAGAAACTGGGATGCCCTAGAAAACTTCTAACACCTTTGACATTAACAGGAGGTGGTAGTTTTTGAATAACATCAAACTTAGAAGTATCAACTTCTAGACCTCTCTTGGACACCTTATGACCAAGCACTATACCTTCTATAACCCTAAACTGACATTTATCCCAATTAAGAAAAAAGTTGGTTTCAATGCATCTCTATAATACTAAATCATGAATTTGAAGACAAGTATCAAAAGTACTACCCACAATGTAAAATTCATCCATGAAAACCTAAATAATTCTCTCCATCATGTCTGAAAAGATAGCCATCATAGACCTTTGAAAAGTGGACGGAGCTCCACACAACCCAAAGGGAATCCTCTTATAGGCAAATGTTCCAAAGGGGCACTTGAAAGTGGTCTTTTCCTGATCCTCATGATCAAAAAGAATCTACTCTAATTGGAATACCCATCCAAAAAAAGAAAAAATCATTTCCAGCAAGCCTCTCAGGTATTTGATCCAAAAATGTAATTGGAAAATGTTCCATCCTAGTGGCTGTATTAATCATCCTATAATCAATAAAAACTCTCCATTTTGTGGCTTTCCTAACTTGGACTTCTCCATTTTTTTCATTTTTAACTATAGTGAAACATACCTTCTTGGGGAAAACTTAGACAAGGATGACCCATGAACTATCATAAATGGGATTAATCATTCAAGTGTCCAAAAATATGATCACTTCCTATCTCACAACTTCTTTCATGTTTGGATTTAATATGCTATGACACTCTACTTTAGGTTTATGGTCAGGCTCTATAGGAATCTTGGGCATACAAAATGAGGGACCAATACCCTCGATTTCAGATACTGTTCAGCCTATGGTAGATTTAAACTTTTTCAAAACATTCAACAATCATTCCTCTTGGTTTTCATTTAGTTCAATTGAAATTATTACATGAAAAGTGGAGTTCTCACCTAGAAATGGATATTTAAGATGAGCAGGGATGGGATTCAGTTCAAGAGTGGGTGGTTCTACACTCGAAGGAAGACTCATAGGCCTGGGAGCTCCAAGATCTTCAACATATTTCTTGTAATGAGTAATAAATGATGAATGATTTTCAATTTCGTGCTTAGATTCCAAAGAAACAGTGCCACTGTCCAGCATGAGCAGAATATTATCCATAGTTTCCAGATCATATTTCAGCAGGTTAATCAAAGAAGAATCATCTAATTGTCATATAATTTAACCCTTAGTATCATAAAAGTGCTCAGCAAGGTTGTTGTTAATAGAAACACCCTCAAATTCACTCAAAAAACTCCTATGTTTAGAAAAAGAGGACCCTTCTATAGCAGGAACTGGACAATTGTCTAGTTCTTGAAAATTTTCCAGTTTTGGAGTTTGAGCAGAATTTTCATTTTCTAAAACAGATTCAAAAACAATTTCGGATTCACAAATATTTTCTTCAACATAGGATTGTTTTTAAGAAACCTCAATGTGTTCATGTTGATTTTAATAAGAACATTCAGCTTCAGGGAGCTCAATTTTTGAATAGTTTACAGAATAAGTTGGTCCCTAAATATTTTTAAACACATTGAACACTTATTCTTGTTCACCAATTTTGAATATCAGCTGACCCTTGGAGACGTCAATAACAACACCACCTATGGACAAGAAGGGTCTACCCAAGATGATGGGCACCACTTGATCACATTCCATATCTAAAACAAGAATGTCAGCCGGTAGAAACAGTTTCACAACCCCAACTAGCAAGTCATCTACGCTACCCCTAGGATGAGTGAAAGATCTATCAGCAAACTGTAGTATGACTATGGTGGGTTGAAGGTCACCCAAACACAATTGTCAAAATAGTGAGTATGGGAGTAGATTAATGCTAGCACCAAGGTCACACAGATAGTTGAGCTGACCAGAATTTCCAAGAGTACAAGGGATGGAAAAGCTACAAGGGTCTTTCAATTTTGGTGGGATTTTCTTTTGAAGCACAACACAACACTCTTCAGTGAGGCTATATGTAGCAAATTATTCAATGTTATTTTTGTTTGAAACAATTTTCTTAAGATATTTCAGATAATATGGAATTTTAATTAAATCTTGAATGAAATGAATGTTCACCATATGTTTGGAAATGATACCAAGGAACTGAAGAAACTCAGCCCTGGTGTTACTTTGTGGTTTTAGCATCTCAGGGAAAGGGATGGGTGGTGAAAAATTTTCAGGATAGTAGGAATATCCCTCACCTCTTCCTCAAATTTTTATTTTCCTTTATTCTTTTGATTTTCAGATGAAGTTTCAGCTTGAGTTTCAGGTGACAGGTTCAGATGTTGATCATTTTCACGACTTTTTTGGGAATTTTCGTCATGTGTACAAAGAAAATTTTTATTACTAGTTTGAAGAAGATTTTCATTTTGGGCATTTTTAGTTTCTCTTTCTGAAAAAATTTATGTATTAAGCCCTCTTCTAGTGACAACGACATTGAAGTTCTCCCTAGGGTTAAGTTCAGTTGTACTGGGCAACCTACCTTTATCCCTAGAAGTCAAATCTCTAGCTAATTGGCCTAGCTGTCTTTCCATATTCTACATTTTCACTTCATTTTTCATTTTGTTTAACTCATATTGATTTTGATGTTTATTTAATTGATCCATGTTCTTTTCTTCTTGTGAATTAATTTTATTCAAGATTTGATCTAGTTTAGAAGTCATTTGATTATCATTATTTCCTTTAGTATTTGAAGCCTCCCCACTTTGTTGATTTTTAAAGTTCTATCTTGGTTGGTTTTGATAATAATGGGTAGTAGGTTGCTTAATAATTCCTTGATCATTACATGATATATTTGAATGGTTCCTATATCCTTAATTGTAATTCTTTGAGAATGGATATTTTTTTTGAGTCATCCTAGGACAATAATTACCAATGTTTAAGGTTTTAGTTTGTTGGGAAGTTAAATCAGCATTTGGACAAAAATATTCAAAGTTCCCAAACATACCACATTGAGTGCACTCTTTCCTTAGTGACAGGTACTGATTCTTATTTTTAATTTCATTTATAGTTTGATTTGAATTATGGTTGATTAATGTTTGAAGTTGGTTGGTGATTTCGGCAAGTTGATCTTGAGTGTCATTCAATGAACCATTTTTAGCACTCTTATTCACTCTCTTTCTTCATTAATTTTTATGTTGAGAATTAAGGGCCATATTGTTAAAAACTTTACTCAACTCAATATTTGTTTTATCATTGTAACTACCTCTAGAAGCTTGATCCACTAAATTCTGACTAGAGGAGGACAACCCTTCATAAGAGGAATCCACGAGGAGATGAGATGGGAGTTGATGATGAGGACACTGCCTAAAAAGGTCCCTAAATCTATCCCAAGCTTCATGAAAATATTCTCCATCCTCTTGGTAAAAACTAGTGATCTTAGTTCTCAGTTTTCCTTTTAATCTTTGGGGATAAAATTTCATAATGAATGAGTTGTAAACTTGATGCCAATTATCAAAAATGTTTTCATCTAAACTTAAAACCCAATTCCTAGAATCCCATTTAAGGAAAAAGTGAAAAAATATCATCCTTATCTCATTTACAGTGAGTACTAATAAAAGAAGTTACTGCAAAGTGTTATAAAAATATCTTATGAGGGTTAAAGAGTCCTCATTAGAGAGCCCATTAAATAAAACCAGTAGTGAAATGTGAGATTTTTTCAACTCATAATTTCTGGCCCTAGGGCTTAATATAATGGATAATTGGTTGATTGAAAATTTTGGGAGTTGGAAATCCCTCATCCTAGGCATTTCTGTTCATCTAAGTCTTCTAGATGGTTATTTTGAATGTTATTATGCTCAGGAACTCTATTAACTAGGTTTCCCATTTCAATTTTGTTCTTCCATCTTAGAGAATTTAGATGTTTGTCTAATTCGGGGTTTATATCTCTAATCTAGCACAATATGTTATTGTGCTCATATAAATAGAAATAATAGACACTACAAAACTGTAAAAATTCATCAAAAAGTGACACAGTTTCTTTAATTTTTTCATTTTTTCAATTTTTTTAAAGAATTTTATATATATGTGATTTTTTAGAGTTTTTTTAGAGTAATGGTTCATTCCTTCCCAGCAAATGGCCCCAAAAACATGACCTGAACCATCATTGAAGCTGGCCAGTGTTTAATATTTATATTCCTACTAACTACAGTATATGTGGCAAGCCGGGTTGAACCCACAAGGAAGGCTATTTTTATAAGGCCCTGACCTTAAACCTTACTTAATATTGAATTAAATGAATAATTCACATTGAGGATCTTTTCAGGTTTAGAGTTTTAGAGAATTAGGTCATAACTATTACATCTCAAAAGATTACATAGTAGACACTTCTACTATGTTTCCTTAAAATAAAAAACACTTAAAAAGAAACGTGTCTAGTTCCATGTTTTAGATAGCGTGTCTTTCCTTGATCCCATCCTTGACCCTATTCATCTTTAAGTCCTGTGGAAAACATTTCAAAAACTTGGCATGAGCATAAAAAGCCCATTAAAGGATACACAAAGAAGGAAAACTGTTAGTTTTTCAAAAACAAAAAGTAAACCATGAGTACTTTACCAAAGTATTACTTTTCACCATTATGATGTAGTAAAAACTCATCACTGAATAAAAGATAAATTACTTACCCTTTTGTATCCAAAAGATTACCATAAAACCAATATAAAGAACACATAACATATAAAGGTAACTTGGGAGATTAACATACTTAAATGGAATAACCATACGGTCGGCTTCCACACATACTTAATGGAATAGCCATACGGCCGACTTCCATACCCAATGCATTGGAGGTTATAACGTAACCACCCGTCCTGGTATTCACGGCACCACCCGTCATATGGTATATCACGTAACCACCCGTAAAATGTCCAAGTACCATCATTAAATAGAAAATATTGAAAATATAAACATTTCAATAGCAACATTTCTTTTGCAATCACAATAAGTAATTCCAAGTTATTGAATTAATCAGTCCATTTTCAAAAACCATTTAAAAGAGATTTTTAAATCAATGTTTCCCATACCACTTTGAATCTTTTAGTGGAATTATAATTTTAAAACATTAATTTCCATATAAATAAAAAAGAAAACCACATTGAAAACATGGACATTAAAGATAAATATTTATAATAATAAATCTTTAAAACTTTTAATAAGATATTTTTGTTAAAGAGTTTTTAACAAAATGAGAGACTCTTGAATACAAATAATTGTGGAATAAAATTTAATCTGAAAATTATAATTTCATGAGAATAAATGTATTCATGATCTAATATGTCAAAGGGCAGTATACACACCATATAAGCTCGAATTGGTGCATAACAACAATGAAGTCTCAATGGAAATGTATATTGAGATGAAATCCATTATAAAGATAGTATCCTTAAATTAAGGATAAATCTATCACATAATTATGTGTGAGAAATATAAATACACAAAATATAAGTGGATATTAAATTTGAAACAATCAGAGGTCATTCACACATATTCATAGGATGACATGTTCAAGAAGTACAAGTTGAACCCAATGAAATCTAAATTGGGTTAAGACGTTCCCTTGTAAAAATTCGACAGCCTAATGGCGTCACTTCAAAATTCAGAAAATTAGTTGATGAGAGAGTGAATGGTATCTCTTCACATGGACATAAAATTTACATCAATAAGGATATAGAAGAACATATCCCAACATAATAATATGTAAATTAAAATACATAACAAAAGAAGTCTTGTAAAATGAGGAGGGTGAAAGGTCCCCGTACCGAGTTGGGTAACTTTCGAAACGTACACCCTATGAAAGAAGGGTTATACAATGAAGATGTAAATACCCATAAATGAATTTATACTAAACAGAGTGTATAATAATGGGCAGTACATACACCACTCAAAGGAAATAGTGGAAAACATAGTATAAATGTCACGGGAATAAAAGTGAGATGAAAAATCCCTTATGAAAACTCGGCAGCCTAACAACACCACTTAAAACTTCCAAAAATGTATTTATGAGATCAAATAGGGTCTCTCATAATAGTAACGTAACAATTAAATTATGAGGAATATAAAATAACATCCCCAAACATAAGAAATATGAGCTTAAAAGAAATGACATAAAAGAGAGTACTTAAAAAGAAAGAGAGAGGTTGGATCCCTTAACTCAAGTCTGACTTGTCTTGTTCGTTTCTTTATATTCATGAATAATAAACTTTGGTAAATTTATAATTACTTAAGTACCTCTTTTAAAGGTTATTATTCAGTTTATATCACATATTATAATGTTATAACAATTGGTTAATAATGTGAGTTCATATCAGACGTTTCTATCGATGTTTGGTACATGAGACAAAAATGAACATGTTTGAAAATGATTGTCCATTTAGTTATGAGTAAATCATCTCCATAATATTATTAATGATTTAAATATAATATATATCTAGTACATATTCAATTTATTTAAATCATTAAATAATGAGGTAATCGCTGCATCTTCATGGTGTCATAACTAATTTAATTTTTTTAGTGTCTAAAAATTATAAAAAGATATCATGATGTAGGAAATATTTTTAGCTTTCTAATGAATATTTATAGAAAAAAATATGACTTGAATAACCCCATATAATTTTTTTTTGTAAAACAACACATGTTTGAGACATTTTAATTTTAACATTAAATAAAAAGGTATTAATGTCATTTTCCAACCAAAGTGGCTCCATGGGGTCCCCAAGTTGACCCATGGATTTTCTTGGTCGAACATGACACATAAAATGAGGGTATGACATGTTTCTAGGTCATTTCATATTATTAAAACATTATTTTTAACTTAATTTACACTAATTACCTCTAATCATGATTAATAAACTTAAAAGTTACTTTTCACCAAAAAATTATTTTAATCCCATTGAACCACATTTTACTTCTTAATGAAAACCATGTATGCAGGATATTTTAAATTCAAATCACAAAACTGGTAATGTTTCATTTAAACAAAAAATCAGTTTTTTTAACTACCACTTAGTGGT
Organism: Viscum album; assembly: GCA_963277665.1. NCBI lineage: Eukaryota > Viridiplantae > Streptophyta > Magnoliopsida > Santalales > Viscaceae > Viscum > Viscum album. The sequence continues at coordinate 1,071,190,825 of OY728141.1, forward strand.
TTCACTATTCATCAAAAATTGATGTTTTTCAGAAAATTACCAAAAACTCACCCGAGCCAATATTTGATATTCCAAATTCAAAAATGATGTCTATTTTAAAAAATTCAAAACATATATGTTACATTAATTAATTTAATAATTAATTCCCGTTGTCAGAGTAAATAGTGTGTTTTTATGAAACAATAAGTATCAAAAGATTGACACTAGTTTAAGTCCAATTTCAAGATGAAATTAATTCCAATGACCACTATTGAATTAAATGGTAAAAATATATTCTAATTTCTCTTTGAAACCAATTAAAAATATAATATAATCATATAAATAAATTAGATTAAAAATAGGTTTTGAATTAAAATACAACATTTTTCACTATTCATTAAAAAATGAACATTACTGGAATAATACAAAAAATTTACACAAAGTAAATTTTGATGTCCTGATTCTAAAGAAGAATTTTATTTTGTCAAATATAAAAAATAAAATTATCAAAAGTTGGATTTAAAATAGGTTCATCATCAAAAGGCGGTTAATTGACCTTTTAAAGAATATTAGAATGTTTACGCTTAAAATTGGATTCATTCACATTTTTAATCCTCTAACATTAATTGTAAAAAGTAAAAATATTTGACAAACATATATAATCATTTTTTAGTTAGTTCTGTTCATTCCCTCCATTACAACATCTAGGCGTTAACTACCATTTAAAATAATATTATTTTATTTTTAGAGTGCAACGTAAGATTCCCAAGAAACCGTTGTTGCATGTTGGGTATGCCATCAAGCATAGCATCCCCTTTAAAGTAATATTAATATTATATTCACAAATATGGATAACTGTAAAAATGTAATATTCTTTATTTACCTAGGGTGTTACATCCTTCCCCCCTTTTGGGAATTACGTCCTCGTAATTTTAATATTGGGTTTGGAAACTTCATTGAAAATCCCACATCGGAATAGGAGTCAATAAAACAATCACTTTAAAATAAAGAAAGAGAAGTAAAAAGGTCACCAAAGTTAACCCTTACTAGGATGCCAAGTATTAAAATATTGACATGGAGGAAAAAAAGGGTCATGTTCTAATGGAGAGTGATAGTAAACATGTCTACGAGAAAGTTAACCATAAGAAAATCACAAACTTGTGATGGGTTAAACGGTATTCGATTCCCCAGTAGGAAAATTTAACAGACAAAATTTTTGGTTTTAAGTTACTCTTCATTGAGGAATTTATTTTTTGAGCTTAACTAAATCATAATGACACCTACATACTTGTCACGTAGACTTTCAAATTTTACTAGATTCCTTAATCAAACTCATATTTTCTCCAAAAGATGAGTATTTAGGAGGACTTCTTCACATTTAGAGTACTATAATCAACTTCCGGAGAATCACCTAATCCACAAAAGATAACTATATATTTCTCATGTCTTTAGACAAAATCTAAAACCAAAATTGTTAGTATGAGATCAGATAATCCACAGAAGTATAATCCTTTATAAAAGAAAATCTATTCTTAATCTCCAAAATTTGTCCAAAAAAACCCAAAGTTCAATGAAGACCATTCGATAAACAATTGTCCATAAAATTATTCAAAGTAAACCAAATTAAGATTGAAACCCAAATATTTGAAGGTTTTAATCACATAGTCTTCCAAGGTACAAATTAAATTTTATCTCCAAATAACATCAGTTGCTCTTAAATTCTCATATTGAAAATAATTAACCTAATCACATATTCTCGATGATAGGTTAATCATTTCCATAGATAACCCAAAATAAACTTAATCTTGATTCCTAAAATAATCTTACTAAAAATAAATAGTCAAACTAACCCGAGACTTCACATAGTCCAGTGGTAGGCGATAAATACCAGTCACACTTTGGATGTGGGTTCGATTCCCGTAGCTTTGTCCAACGTGACGCGTTGTCACACAGTCTGCGTGTTGTCCTTTTTCAAAACTATATAATTCTTAAAAAATTCCCCAAAAAATGATAAAATCTTCAAAAATAATTATAACATATTTTAACCTCAATTTTATCTCATACCATTCATTTTCCATCATAACATATAATATCCCATAATTACCTCAAAAGTAAGGATCATATAAACCCTAAAGGTTACCTTTATAATTTTTACCTGAACATCCACATCGATTGGTCATCTCGTACAAGATGAATTATAGAAAATACCAAGGTTCAAGTGGTTGATCATGACTCCTTGATAGTTGGTTTAGAACAACCACGAGTTTCTTCATTGAATCTCCCATTTCATCCAGTCTCTTAATTAGAGAACCACCACAGTTTCCTTCAAACCTATTGTCATTTTGGTGCCGGCTAGATCCATACATTCACTAAAAACAGAAATGTCAGTGTGAGTATATCAACAAAACCATCATGTACTAATGACGAAGATAAACACTAATATATACTTAGTCATTCACATTATCTAAAACTAGGACTCTTTCTGAAATCCTAACCATTATGGTAATGTCACTTATGCTTAAACAATACCCTAACATCTAAAGTTATCTAAACCGACCTTTGATACAAACTATAAGGCCCCGACCTTAAAACTTACTTAATATTGAATTAAATGAATAATTCACTTTGAGGATCTTTTTAGGTTTAGAGTTTTAGAGAATTAGGTCATAACTATTACATCTCAAAAGATTACATAGCAGACACTTCTACTATGTTTCCATAAAAAACACTTAAAAAGAAACATGTCCAGTTCCATGTTTTAGATAGCATGTCTTTCCTTGATCCCATCCTTGACCATATTTATCTTTAAGTCCTGTGGAAAACATTTCAAAAACTAGGGATGAGCATCAAAAGCCCAGTAAAGGATACACAAAGAAGGAAAATTGTTAGTTTTTCAAAAACAACAAGTAAACCATGAGTACATTACCAAAGTAATACTTTTCACCTTTATGAAGTAGTAAAAACTCTTCACTGAATAAAAGATCATTACTTACCATTTTGTAACCAAAATATTACCATAAAACCCATATAAAGAACACATAACATATAAGGGTAACTTGGGACATAAACATACTTAAATGGAATAACCATATGGTCGAATTCCACACATACTTAATGGAATAACCATACAACCAACTTCTATACCCAACACATTGAAGGTTATAACGTAACCACCCATCCTGGTATTCACGACACCACCCGTCATATGGTTTATCACGTAACCACCCGTAAAATGTCCAAGTACCACCATTAAATAGAAAATATCAAAAATATAAACATTTCAATAATAACATTTCTTTTGCAATCACAATAAGTAATTCCAGGATATTGAATTAATCAATCCATTTTTAAAAACCATTTAAAAGAGATTTTTGAATCAAAGTGTCCCATACCACTTTGAAGATTTTAATGGAATTATAATTTTAAAACATTAATGTTCATATAAATAAATATTGAAAACCACTTTGAAAACATGGACATTAAAGATAAATATTTAGAATAATAAATCTTTAAAACATTTAAAATGATATTTTTGTTAAAGAGTTTTTAACAAAATTAGAGACTCTTGAATACAAATAATTGCGGAATAACATTTAATCTGAACTTTATAATATCATGAGAATAAAGGGATTCATGGTATAATATTTCAAAGGATAGTATACACACCATATAAGAGTGAATTGGTGCATAACAACAATGAAGTCTCAATGGAAATGTAAATTGAGATGAAATCCATTATAAAGATGGTATCCTTAAATTAAGGATAAATCTATCACATAATTATGTTTGGGAAATATAAATACACCCAATATAAGTGGATATTAAGTGTGAAACAATCATAGGTCATTCACACATATTCATAGGATGACATGTTCAAGATGTACAAGTTTAACCCAAAGAAATCGAAATTGGGTTAAGATGTTCCCTTGTAAAAATTCGACAGCCTAACAGCGTCACTTCAAAATTCAGAAAATTAGTCGATGAGAGAGTGAATGGTATCTCATCACATGGACATACAATTTAAATCAATAAGGATATATAAGAACATATCTCAACATAATAAGATGTAAAATAAAAGACATAACAAAAGAAGTTTAAAATGAGGAGGGTGAAAGGTCCCCGTACCGAGTTGGGTAACATTCGAAACGTACACCCCATGGAAGAAGGGTCATAAAATGAAGATGTAAATACCCATAAATGAATTTATACTATAAAAAGTGTATAATAATGGGCAGTACATACACCACTCAAAGGAAATAGTGTCAAACATAGCACAAATGTCACGGGAATAAAAGTGAGATGAAAAATCCCTTATGAAAACTAGGCAGCCAAACGGTGCCACTTAAAACTACCAAAAATGGATTTATGAGATCAAATAGGGTCTCTCATAATATGAACATAAAAATTACATTATGAGGAATATAAAATAACATCCCCAAATATAATAAATATGAGCTTAAAAAAATGACATAAAAGAGAATACTTAAAAAGAAAGAGTGAGGTTGGATCCCTTACCTCAAGTCTGACTTGTCTTGTTCGTTTCTTTATATTCCTGAATAATAAATTTTGGTCAATTTATAATTACTTAAGGAACTCTTTTAGAGATTACTATTAAGTTTATATAACATATTATAATGTTATAATAATTGGTTAATAATGTGATTTCATATCTGATGCTTTTGTCGATGTTTGGTACATGAGTCAAAAATGAACTTGTTTGAAAATGATTGTCCATGTAGTTATGAGTAACTCATCTCCATAATATTATTAATGATTTAAATATCATATATATCCAGTACATATTCATTTTATACTACTCCACAATATTTGGAGATAAAAAGAATTGAAATGCACCCTTCATGGAGACGGTAGGTCGTACGTACGCATAAACACTACTTTCATTTCTTTGTCATATTAACAGAATTAAAATAATTGGGACATATATATTATAATTCCAGTATAATATATATGTTAGATAGGTCACATATGTTCATTAATTTCTTTCTTTACACATTCCATGTATTGCATGAACGAGCCACATCACTGTAGGGGGCGGTAGTCCACACTTCCTCGTATGAAATTATCGCATTTGCACAACATGAAAAGCATAAAGGCATGTTTTAAATATAAAATTCAGAAGCATATTAAAAACATAAATACCATATATATCATATATAATGTATAGTGGCATCATAATGTCCACCATTAAAGGCGTTAAAAGAAGATTGAATAATCATCGTTTCGTGAGTTAGAAATTTTCCAACCACAGAAACAATATGTTCTGTCACCATTAGACGAAGGTGTATTTAAGTGTAGCTCTAATCCTTCACATAAAAACATCCTAGTATATTTAAGATACTATTTTTGTTACAAAATAATGTAATAAAAGAGTTTAGACGGTTGGAGAAGCAAAATAAATCAAAAGAACACAAGAGAAGACATTACCTTAAAATCGGGTAACTCTTCTTGATTTGAGCTCAAAGGCTTCCTTGGAAAGGATTCTGCCTAAAGGTGAGGCTTAAATGATGAATAGAGGGATGTGGAGAGATGAAATGGTCAGGGGTTGGCCGAGACAAAGGCTTGAGACGTGTGGGTAAGGTGGTAGAGGTGGGGGCATTTTATAAGAGAAAAGGAGGGGCACTCTTGGAAAGTTATAAAATATTATTTTATTATAAAATGATTTCAGGATTTTAAAGGTCCCAAAAGGAAATTTTTCTTGGATAAGGTGATAAGGTTTCCAAATCCACCCATCAAATATTTTTGTGACAAGTGTAGGCTTAGATTTTACATTATCTTTTCATTTTATTTAAATCATTAAATAATGAGGTAATCGCTGCATCATCATGGTGTAATAAATAATTTAATTTATTTAGTGTCTAAAAATTATAAAAAAATATCCTGATGTAGGAAATATTTTTATCTTTTTTAATGAATATTTATAGTAAAAAATATGACTTGTATATCCCCATATAATAATTGTTTTAGTAAAACAACACATGTTTGTGACATTTTAATTTTAACATTAAATAAAAAGGTATTAATGTCATTTTCCAACCAAAGTGGCTCCATGGGGTCCCCAAGTTGACCCATGGATTTTATTGGTCGTCCATGACACATTAAATTAGTGTATGACATGTGTCTAGGTCATTTCATATTATTAAAACATTATTTTTACCTTAAATTACACTAATTACCTCTAATCGCGATTAATAAACTTAAAAGTTACTATTCACCAAAAAATTATTTTAATCCCATTGAACCACATTTTAATTCATAATAACAACCATGTATGTCCGATTTTTTGAAATTAAAATCACAAAAGTTGTAATGGTTAATTTAAATGAAAAATCAGTTTCTTTAACTACCACTTAGTGTTTTCACTATTCATCAAAAATTGATGTTTTTCAGAAAATTACCAATAATTCACCCTAGGATATATTTTATATTCCAAATTCAAAAATGATATATATTTTACAAAATTCAAAACATATAAGTTACATTAATTAATTTAATAATCAATTCCCGCTGTCAGAGCAAATAGCGTGTTTTTATGAAACAATAAGTATCAAAAGATTGCCACTAGTTTAAGTCCAATTTCAAGATGAAATTAATCCCAATGACCAATATTAGATTAAATGGTAAAAATATATTCTAATTGCACTTTGAAAACAATTCAAATGATAATATAATCATATAAATAAATTAGATTAAAAAGTGGTTTTGAATTAAAATATAACATTTTTCACTATTTATTAAAAATTGAACATTATCGGAAAAATACCAAAAATTTACACAAATTAAATTTTGATGTCCCGAATCTGAAGAAAAATTTTATTTTGTCAAATATAACACATAAAATTGTTAAAAAGTGGATTTAAAAGAGGTTCGTCATCAAAAGGCCGTTAATAAACCTTTTAAAGAATATTAGAATGTTTACGCTTAAAATTGGGTTCATTCGCATTTTTAATCATCTAAAATTTATTTTAGAAAGTAAAAATATTTGATAAACATATATAATCATTTTGTAGTTAGTTCTGTTCATTCCCGCCATTACAATGGCTAGGTGTTAACTACCATTTAAAATAATGTTATTTTATTATTAGATTGCAACGTAAGATTCCCATGAAACTCGTTGTTGCATATTGGGTACGCCATCGATCATAGTGTCCTTTTTAAAGTAATATTAATATTTTATTCACAAATATGGATAAAAGTGAGAATTTCATATTCTTTATTTACCTAGGGTGTTACATCCTTCCCGCCTTTTGGGAATTGCATCCTCGCAATTTTAAAATTGGGTTTGGAAACTTCACTGAAAATTCCACATTGGAACAAGAGTCAGTAAAACAATCACTTTAAAATAAAGAAAAAGAAGTACAAAGGTCACCAAAGTTAACCCATACTAGGATTCCAAGTATGAAAATATGGACATGGAGGAAAAAAAGGGTCATATTCTGATGGAGAGTGATAGTAAACATGTCTAGGAGAAAGTTAACCATAAGAAAATCACAAACTTGTGATGGGTTAAACGGTATTTGATTCCCTAGTAGGAAAATTTAACAAACAGAATTTTTGGTTTTATGCTACTCTTCATTGAGGAATTTTTTTGAGCTTAACTAAATCATAATGAAACATACTTACTTGTCACGTAGACTTTCAACTTTTACTAGATTCCTTAATAAATCTCATATTTTCTACAAAAGATGAGTATTTAGGAGGACTTGTTCGCATTAAGAGTACTATAATCAACTTCTTGAGAATCACATAATCCAAAAAAGAGAACTATATATTTCCCATGTCTTTAGACAAAATCCAAAACCAAAATTGTTATTATGAGATCAGATAATCCACAAAATTATAATCCATTATAAAAAAGAAAATCTATTCTTAATCTCCAAAATTTGTCCAAAAAAACCCAAAGTTCAACGAAGACCATTCGATAAACAATTTTCCCTAAAATTCTTCAAAGTAAACCAAATTATGATTGAAACACCAATATTTGAAGGTTTTAATCACATAGTCTTCCAAGGTACAAATTAACTTTTATCTCCAAATAACATCAGTTGCTCTTAAATTCTCATTTTGAAAAGTAATTAACATAATCACATATCCTCGATGATAGGTTAATCATTTCCATAGATACCCAAATTAAACTTACTCTTGATTCCTAAAATCATATAACTAAAAAGAATTAGTCAAACTAATCAGGGACTTCACATAGTCCATTGGTAGGCGATAAATACCAGTCACACTTTGGTTGTGGGTTCGATTCCCGTAGCTTTGTCCGACACGACGGGTTGTCACACGGTCTGCGTGTTGTCCTTTTTCCAAACTATATAATTCTTAAAACATTCCCCAAAATGTGATAAAATCTTCAAAAATAATCATAACAAATATTAACCTCAATTTTCACTCATGCCATTCATTTTCCATCATAACATATTATAACCCATAATTACCTCAAAAGTAAGGATCTTATAAACCCTAATGGTTACCTTTATAATTTTTACCTGAACTTCCACATCGATTGGTCATCTCGTACATTATGCATTATAGAAAATACCAAGGTTCAAGTGGTTGATCATGACTCGTTGATAGTTGGTTTAGAATAACCACAAGTTTCTTCATTGAATCCCCCATTTCATCCAGTCCCTTAATCAAAGAACCACCACAGTTTCCTTCAACCCTATTGTCATTTTAGTGCCTACTAGATCCATCCATTCACTAAAAACAGAAATGTCAGTGTGAGTATATCAACAAAACCATCATGTACTAATGACGAAGATAAACACTAAGATATACTTACTCATTCAATTTATCTAAAACTAGGACTCATTCTGAAATCCTAACCATTATGGTAATGTCACTTATGCTTAAAGAATACCCTAACCTCTAAAGTTATCTAAACCGACCTTTGATACCAACTATAAGGCCCCGACCTTAAACCTTACTTAATATTGAATTAAATGAATAATTCACATTGAGGATCTTTTTAGGTTTAGAGTTTTGGTGAATTAGGTCATAACTATTACATCTGAAAATATTACATAGTAGAAACTTCTACTAAGTTTCCATAAAATAAAAAAACACTTAAAAAGGAACATGTCTAGATCCATGTTTTAGATAGCATGTCTTTCCTTGATCACATCCTTGACCCTATTCATCATTATGTCCTATGGAAAACATTTAAAAAACTTGGGATGAGCATAAAAATCCCCGTAAAGGATACACAAACAAGGAAAACTATTAGTTTTTCAAAAACAACAAGTAAAGCATGAGTACTTTACCAAAGTAATACTTTTCACCTTTATGAAGTAGTAAAAACTCTTCACTGAATAAATGATCATTATATACCCTTTTGTAACCAAAAGATTACCATAAAACCCATATAAAGAACACATAACATATAAAGGTAACTTGGGACATAAACATAATTAAATGGAATAACCATACGGTCGACTTCCACACATACTTAATGGAATAGCCATACGGCCGAGTTCTATACCCAATGCATTGGAGGTTATAACGTAACCACCCGTCCTGGTATTCACGACACCACCCGTCAAATGGTTTATCACGTAACCACCCGTAAAATGTCCAAGTACCATCATTAAACAGAAAATATCGCAAAATATAAACATTTCAATAACAACATTTCTTTTGAAATCACAATAATTAATTCTAAGATATTGAATTAATAAATCCATTTTCAAATACCATTTAAAAGAGATTTTTGAATCAAAGTGTCCCATTCCACTTTGAAGCTTTTAATGGAATTATAATTTTAAAACATTAATGTCCATATAAATAAATACTGAAAACCACTTTGAAAACATGGACATTAAAGATAAATATTTAGAATAATAAATCTTTAAAACATTTAAAATTATATTTTTGTTAAAGAGTTTTTAACAAAATGAGAGACTCTTGAGTATAAATAATTGCAGAATAAAATTTAATCCTAACTTTATAATATCATGAGAATAATGGGATTCATGATATAATATATCAAAGGACAGTATACACACCATATAAGAGTGAATTGTTGCATAACAACAATGAAGTCTCACTGGAAATGTAAATTGAGATGAAATCCATTATAAAGATCGTATCCTTAAATTAAGGATAAATCTATCACATAATTATGTGTGAGAAATATAAATACATCCAATATAAGTGGATATTAATTGTGAAACTATCAGAGGTCACACAAACATATTCATAATATGACATGTTCAAGAAGTACAAGTTTAACCCAAAGAAATCGAAATTGGGTTAAGACGTTCCCGTGTAAAAATTTGATAGCCTAACGGCGTCACTTCAAAATTCATAAAATTAGTCGATGAGAGAGTGAATGGTATCTCATCATATGGACATAAAATATACATCAATAAGGATATATAAGAACATATGCCAACATAATAAGATGTAAATTAAAAGACATCACAAAAGAAGTCTTTTAAAATGAGGAAGGTGAAAGGTCCCTGTACCGAGTTAGGTAACTTTTGAAATGTACACCCCATGGAAGAAGGGTCATACAATGAAGATGTAAATACCCATAAATTAATTTATACTAAAAAAAGTGTATAATAATGGGATGTACATTCACCACTCAAAGGAAATAGTGGAAAACATAGCATAAATGTCACGAGAATAAAAGTGAGATGAAAAATCCCTTATGAAAACTCTACAGCCTAACGGCGCCACTTAAAACATCCAAAAATGGATTTATGAGATCAAATAGGGTTTATCATAATATGAACATAGAAATTAAATTATGATTAATACAAAAGATCATCCCCAAACATAAGAATGATGAGCTTAAAAGAAATGACATAAAAGAGAGTACTTAAAAAGAAAGAGAGAGGTTGGATCCCTTACCTCAAGTTTGACTTGTCTTGTTCGTTTCTTTATATTCCTGAATAATAAACTTTGGTCAATTTATAATTAATTAAGTCCCTATTTTAAAGATTATTATTCAGTTTATATCACATATTATAATGTTATAATAATTGGTTAATAATGTGAGTTCATATCAGACGTTTTTTTCGATGTTTGGTACATGAGTCAAAAATGAACTTGTTTGAAAATGATTGTCCATGTAGTTAAGAGTAAATCATATGAAGAATATTATTAATGATTTTAATATCATATATATCCAGTAAATATTCATTTTTTACTACTCCATAACATTTGGATATTAAAAGAAATGAAATGCACCCTTCATGGAGATGGTAGGTCGTACGTACGCATGAACGCTACTTTCATTTCTTTGACATATTAATGGAATTAAAAAAAATTGGGATATATATATTATAATTACAGTATAATATATATTTTATATAGGTCACATATGTTCATTAATTTCATTCTTTACACATTCCATGTATTGCATGAACGAGTCACATCACTTGAGGGGCGGTAGTCCACACTTCCTCGTATGAAATTTTCGCATTTGCACAACATGAAAACCTAAAGGCATGTTTTAAATATAAAATTCAGAAGCATATGGAAAACATAAATACCATATATATCATATATAAAGTATAGTGACATCATAATGGCCACCATTAAAGGTGTTAAAATAAGATTGAACAATCATCGTTTCGTGAGGCAGAAATTCGCCAACCACAGAAATAGTATGTTTTTTAACCATTATACGAAGGTGTGTGTAAGTGTAGCTCGAATCATTCACATAAAAACATCCTAGTATATCTAATATACTGGTGTTGCTACAAAATAAAGGAATAAAAATAGTTTAGAGGGTTTTAGAAGAAAAATAAAACAATAGAACACAAGTGAAGACATTACCTTAAAATCGGGTAACTCTTCTTGATTTGAGATCAAAGGCTTCCTTGGAAAGGATTATTCCCAATGGAGAGGCTTCAATGATGAAGCAAGGGATGTGGAGAGATTAAATGGTCAGGGTTTTTCTGAGCCAAAGGCTTGAGAGGTGTGGTAAAGGTGGTAGAGGTGGGGGCCTTTTATAAGAGAAAAGGAGGGGCACTCTTGGAAAGTTATAAAATATTACTTTATTATAAAATAATTTCTAGATTTTAAAGGTCCCAAAATGATATATTTCGAGTATAAGGTGATAGGTTTTAAAATGAACCCATCCAATAGGTTTGTGACAAGTTTAGCTCTTAGATGTTACATTATCATTTCATTTTATTTATATTGTTAAATAATGAGGTAATCGCTGCATCATCATGGTGTCATAAATAATTTAATTTATTTAGTGTCTAAAAATTATAAAAAAATATCATAATGTAGGAAATCTTCTTACATTTCTAATGAATATTTATATTAAAAAATATGACTTGTATAACCCCATATACAAATTGTTTTAGTAAAACAACACATGTTTGTGACATTTTAATTTTAAAATTAAATAAAAATGTATTAATGTCATTTTCCAACCAAAGTGGCTCCATGGGGTCCCCAAGTTGACCAATGGATATTCTTGGTCGGCCATGACACATCCAATGAGGGTATTACATGTGTCTAGGTCATTTCATGTTATTAAAACATTATTTTTACCTTAAATTACACTAATTACCTCTAATCGTGATTAATATACTTAAAAGTTACTATTCACTGAAAAAAATTTAATCCCATTGGACCACATTTTACATATTAATGTCAACAATTTATGTAGGATCTTTTAAATTAAAATAACAGAAGTGGTAATGTTTCATTTAAATGAAAAATCAGTTTCTTTAACTACCACTTAGTGGTTTCGCTATTCATCAAAAATTGATGTTTTTCAGAAAATTACCAAAAATTCACCCTAGGCTATATTTGATATTCCGAGTTCAAAAATGATGTCTATTTTAAAAAATTCAAAATATATAAGTTACATTAATTAATTTAATAATTAATTCCCACTGTCAGAACAAATAGCGTGTTTTTAGGAAACAATAAGTATCAAAAGATTGACACTAGTTTTAGTCCAATTTCCTGATGAAAATAATTCCAATGACAACTATTGGATTAAATGGGAAAAATGTATTCTAATTTAACTTTGAAACATATTAAAATTATAATCTAATCATATAAATAAATTAGATTAAAAAGAGGTTTTGAATTAAAATACAACATTGTTCACTATTCATTAAAAAATGAACATTACCAGAAAAATAGCAAAAATTTACACAAAGTAAATTTTGATATCCCGATTCTAAAGAAGAATTTTATTTTGTCAAATATCACACATAAAATTGTCAAAAAGTGGATTTAAAAGAGGTTCATCATCAAAAGGTGGTTAATCGACCTTTTAAAGAATATTAGAATGTTTATGTTTAAAATTGGATTCATTCACATTTTTAATCCTCTAACATTTATTGTAAAAAAGTAAAAATATTTGACAAACATATAAAATCATTTTGTAGTTAGTTCTGTTCATTCCCGCCATTACAACAGCTAGGCGTTAACTACCATTTAAAATAATACTGTATTATTATTAGAGTGCAACGTAAGATTCCCAAGAAACTCATTGTTGCGTATTGGGTACGCCATCGAGAATAGAATCCCCTTTAAAGTAATATTAATATTTTATTCACAAATATGGATAAATGTTAAAATGTCATATTCTTTATTTACCTAGGGTGTTACAATTTTGACCACTAATTTCCTAAAAAACACATGGAAGTTCCACTATTGTCAGCAGTAGAGTGTATCGTCTTAATATTTTTTTATCTTTTAATATTTTTTATGTTTTTATAAACTGTAAAGTAATACCACACACCTCATGTAAATTTTTTATAACCTATACAGAAATAGAGAATAGCTGAAACTAAGACCTAACAAAGAGAAAAAAATGCTGATAAAAGTCAAACAGAAAAGCACACTTGGGGATTACTCTAGTATATTGGATTAAATTGTTTCTCCTAATCATGTAAAGGTACTGAATTGTACCACTACATATAGGAAACTTTCTTCCCTCTACAGGAATTAAGTCGCAGAAATTTTACAACTTAGAGTTCCGCACTCCAAAGAAATACAACTTCAAAAAGATGATTTAAATGGGAAACAATAAAAACTCACCGTAAATACTAAAGTTTTCATTATATGTTGATTTATTAAAATATTAATCCATAACCAAACATGCCGAATGATTGCAGAGTTCTGAAAAATTCAGTGTTTGTGGTACGCAGTAGAAATGTGTAATTAGAATCGATCTCTCTGATCAATTCTAATCACCAAAGAAATGTTTACTGAAAAGGAACAAAATGATCACTAGTAGATCAAGAACACTCCCCGAACTAGAAATATAGCTAAATAATATATTTTTCATTATCAATATGTCAAATACTAAAGTCATTAAATTACAGAAGAATAGATTTGAAAAAAAAAACAGAAGAAGAAGACTCCCTTTTCATGCATCAATTACTACTACTCCTAGCACTCGAAACTCAGAAAAGTGGCTCTCCAACAAGTGCTCTAGGTTCTCTGCTCTACGCTCGTGTCTGGTGTGTTTGTTGAATGAATTCCAGTCCCCCCTAAAATTCTAATTCTAGCTTTGCTTTTAATACTTTACTATCATCTACTGCTTGTCACTACACATTTCCACCAACTTCAGAAGTCCCACACTTGTGCACCGCACACGTTTGTTTTTTCGCGATTGGCACATCGCACTATTTTTTCTAACATAACTAACTCTGGGTGAACTAATTGCATAAACCTGGAAAATTTTATGACCTTGGTGTAAACCTGCAAGATAGAGAAGCAACACAGTTAAATCACGATGAAAATAAAGAACGTAATAAAATAGTTTATTATAAAGTCTTTTAAAAATAATTAATAAACTTTCCAATAAAGTTATTAAATAAATTATTTTATAAGTATTACTATATATTAGTAACTATATTTTAATTAATTATTATGAAATAAATATTAATGATAATTTATGTATTATAATTTGATTGAATTTGTTATTATAAAGTATTAATTTTGAGGATAAATTGTTTAAAATTTGTTATTAATTGACATTATTAAAGTAAATTATAAACATTAAGCTTGAAAATTAACATTGGTATATTAACAAGTTTATAATTTAACATATATTACTTATTATTAGTATTTTATTTTATTAGAAATTTGTTTTATTAAATAATTATAAAATAAAATTTTAATTTAATAAAATTTTATTTATGTTTAATAATTATGTTTTATTAAATAACTTATGTTAATTGTTTATTTACAATTAATAAATTCTAATAATATAATTTAGTTATTTTTTATTAAGTTGTTATTTTAGTTTTATTATTATTTATTTATTTTTAAATCTTATTATATCTCCCACAAATTATTGGTGCACAAGGGGTTAGGGATTTGTGTTCTTCCCTAAAGAATGCCCATGGTGCAGTGGTCCTCCAACGATGGCACCACCGAGATTCAGCCATGGTGGAATCAACTTCTTCCAGGTTCATCCCAGTGAGTATACAGAACTCCTCTAGAAGTGGAGCGACTTCTCCAGTGAGACCTCCATGCTTGATGACCCAATTTCCTGGATGTACTTCTCCAAAAAGTAGCATGAACTATCTCAGGTTTAGCTTGAAGTCTTCAGCGGTGTATAGATTCTGATGTTCAGGGTTAAAATGTTGTAAGTCTCAGTAGCACGGATCCTACAGTGAGATCATGCGGCGGATTCCCCCTTTACATACTGCGGCGGCACAAGTGATGAAAAGATTGATCTTTTTCATAGTGACTAGCTATGACCTCAGCCAGCATAGATTCTAGGAGTTGTGGTCAAGATCTGACCTGGCTCAATAGTTCTTCTCGCAGTTGTAAAGATTCACAGAAATCAGACTAACCCTCCTGCTTCACTACAGCAGGTGGATTCACCTCCAGCAGATCGATGGTGGCCTTGTCTTCTAAGTGATGTGATACGGCTAACCGTCCAGAGTCTGCCTTCTCCTCCTCCAGCTCACAACTCAATCCAGAAGGGAATGGCTCAGCCTTGGAGACCCAAGAAGCATTGAACCTCATCTTCGGTCCTACAATGGAGAGGATCAAAATCAAGGTAATGACAATGATTCAGTGGGTAATTTGCGGCAACAAGGAAGCTCTACTCAGCGAAGCAGGAATGGCTCAGGTAGGTTCATTCAGAACTTGATGAAATTCTGGTGTGAAACTGTAAAAGTGTGATTTTCTGGTTTGTGGTTTGTGTAAATTTATTTTTAAATGGAATTGGAGGAAGGGAGAATATTTTTCGTTGTGGAGAACAGAGAAGCGGCCTGATGAGAGGGGTTGCGAACATCGGTAGCAAGGGCATCAAGTCGGGAAAAAGAGCTGAGCCAATGGATAGATGAATCAAACCTACTGTAGTACTGAGACAATCATCGGTGTGAGGATAGCGTTAAAATAAAAATGAACCGGCAGGATGACCAACAGTGGTGCGATCCGAGCTTTGATGATGACCAAGGAATCATCTCCAGCAGGGATGTGTAAACGACTCAAGGAAATAACAGAGAAGGGTTTGGAGAAGAGAGGATTTGGTAGAAGGCAGAGGATAGGATTCATGAATCATGGAGGATGGGAATATGTGGATCGGTGTGTCATGAGGAGGATGAATAAATGAACTATCAGTGAGTGGGTGGAACCGATGGAGTAAAAGGATCGGTGAGTTAATATTAAAGCTATCGGTGAGTGGAAAGTGGAGTGAGACCGACAGTTAAATTGGTTTGTGAGTGAGAGAACGGTGAGTTGGGTGACTCACCGATTCAAAATAAATAAAATGACACACTGAAATGAGTGTGAAGCCGATGGAGGGAATATCAGTGAGTCATTGACTCACCGATAGTAGAAATAAAAATGGTCGTAATGGGACAAAACAAAATAAATATTATCGGTGAGTGAATAAATGAAAAAGAGACTGATAGGGTAATGAAAAATTGTGAAACCGATAGAGGACGTTTTCAATGGGTCGTAGGCAGGTAAAAAACACTCACTGTTAAAAGAAATGGAAGGAAGGGGTTTATGAGACCGATCAGAAAATGGTATTTTGGTCTCACAAGGCATCAGTGACACCAATAATAGGATTGGATCTGTGAGTGAAAACTTATCAAAAAATAAAACACTGACAATTATAAAATTTAAAATAAATTGGCACGACGTGAAACGGATGATGATTTAGGATATTAGTGAGTCATTGACTCACAGATAGATGAAAATAAAATAAGATGCCGAAGATATGATAGACCAAAACCGATGTAAGAAGAAAATGAAACCAATGATAGAATCAGTACGTTGAAACATCGGTGTGACGACCCACCGATAGTTATAAAGAAAACATCAGTGTGTTAAAAGATCGGTGAGACAAAGAATCGGTGTGGTGCAGCATCGGTGCGTCACTCACCGATAGTACAAATTGAAAATTTTTACTATAAAAAATAATTTATAACATATAATAAAATGATAAAAAATTAATTAATTAATAGAAGACAGAGATGAACTATATTGTTTAAGATTAAATAATTAACTATAACTGAAAACTAAATAAATTATTTAACAAACTAAAAACAAAAGCGACTAATTATTTACTAAGAAAATAAAAATTATGTTTAATTATATTAATTTCTAAATAAACATAGAACACCTAAAAATAATAATTTCCCATAGACCTGAAATAATAATAATTAGAATTAACTAGAGATTTTAAACAATAATGTTAATTAGTTAGATGAAAAAATGAAACTTAACATTAAAAAATACTATTTTATTAAACTTTAACTAGAATATATTTACATAGCAGAATAATTGAACCTGTTAAAAATTAAAGTTAATTTATTTAAATAAATTATAATTAAATGGTAAAGTCTTAAATTAAAAGCTGGATTAGATTGAAGCAAATAAATATGAAAACTAAATAATTATTATTTAGAAAATTTTATTAATAAAACAAATTAAGATTATCAGACTAGAAAGTAGATTAATATTTATATAATAAGTAGATATACTATATAAAAGGCCTAAAAAACTTATTTTATTATACAAAATTATTAATTAAGATAAGTAGTGATAAAATTACAAAAGTTCCATAATTTATTAAAAAGTGTCAAAATAATTAATTAAATTGATAAAAACTAAACAAAAGATGAGGAAATCTATGTAAAAATAGAGCCACATCATAAGAACCTCCAAGGTCCCATTATATCCATCAAATATGGCGTAGAACAACATGATCATTGAGGTCCTTCTCTAGTGCTTGGCCACTAACCAGATCATAGAGACATAAAGTCTAAACATGTACTAAGTTCCCCATTTTTGGGTGTGAGAATGAACTAATTATTCCACCACCAACGTGTTCCTAGATTACATCAAGGATTATGAAAATTTAGGCTAAAATAAATTAAAGGTAGAAAATGCACATATAATAAATACCCCACTTCCCTTATACTTAGTAGGCACAAGAAAGTGATATTCTTCTTAAAAAATTATTGATATAAGTCTATCACTACAATGAAATAGGGCAGTAGTGGCGGTTTTTTTGTGGACCATTAGCGGTTTAAATCATTGCCTATTAGTATATTAATGATTTTAAAAACCACCATGTATTTCATGGACACTAGTCATTTAGAAAAGGTTTCATTAATTTCTTGGTAGTTTTGATATAATCTATTTTTGGAACATTTAATAGTAGTTTCATTTTTATTTTGTGGAATTTCATTAATAAATAAATATATCCTAGGGAAAATATTTAAAAAGTTGATAAAATTTCCATTGAATATATCAGCATATATTATTCCTAACAGTCACTAATCATATTTTATATAATGTATTTTGTAGTGGTTTCTAAAAAAAGATAATAATTTTTTATAAATTTTTTTTATAAAAAACTATAAATATAAAAATATTTCATGTAATAAACTAAAACATGAATGTGTGATAAATCAGTCATATATACATCATAAATCCACAATGATTATATAAACATACACAATCATCATAACCTCAATATCTATCAAACCATACATATATCAACCAATACCTTGATCATAAATACATACTTATAACATATTTCAAACAACAACCTATGCCCAATATACATGCACATGAAGACCTCCACTACATCTGTTTGCCTCCAATATGTCTCATCAACTGAAACTGACCACGTCATCTCATCAACTGTGACAAAAAAAATTAAAACTAAACATAATAAATCATAATTAAAGTAGAGTAATTTAAAATATTTAAACATACTAAAGAAACTAAGAACTGTCATGACTGACTTCGGAAGAATATCATGGATCAGATTGGTCACCCTTCTGCCTACTGTCAGTATCTTCCAACTATAATGACAACCAGAATATTTTAGAAAACAAATGGGAAAAAAAGACACAACATATATTCAGAATAATGAACATAAAATTTGTTATTTTGTTAACATAGAAGAATACATTTTTACACAAAACAAAAAATATATAATAAAAAAATCATTGAAAACATAAACATACCTATTTAAGATATGATTCAATACTTGAAACTAAAAATGTATATGTAAGTATTATATTGTATTTTTAATGTGACGTGTGGTGTTTTTAAAATTTACTTAATAAAAAAAATTTAAAGACGTTGATGCTAAAACATGTATTATATTTCAAAAATAACTTATAAGTGTTTGTCCAAGGATTTCTCCTCAATATTTGGACGTTTTATGTGGTTTTTATTATTCAACTCCTATTTTAGTATTTTAAAACACAAAAAAAAATAAGACCATAATGGAAAAAATGTCATTCTAAATGACATTCCATCAATTCTTACAGTTCAAAAAAATGACCATTTCCCCTAATGTCAAAGAAATATGATGTCATTTTCTAGGTTTTCACCCCAATACTTATTTTTAAAGGATTCTGTACCATTAAGAAGTGGTTACTGAGTCATTCTAATCACAACGCATGTCCAAGTGGCATGTTATCTATACTTACACATAAAAAATGACTCAGGAATGGTTTTATAATGATTTAACAACAATATGAGGTCATTTTCTATGGTTTTGACTGTTCCACACAAGTTTTAGTGTATCAAAACAATAAAAATTTGTTTATGACCATAACAAGAAAACTGTCATTCGAAATGAAATTTAGTCTATTAAAACATTCCAACTCTAAATCTATGGTAGTTTTTCCGAAATTTCAGGCTAATCCGACATGATTTTTCTTGTTTTGAGCACTGAAACTTGTTTTTTATGGGTTTTGTACCATTAAGAAGTGGTTACAGAGTCATTTAGACAGCACCACACATTGAATTGACATGTTGTTTGCCTTTAAATTCCAAAAAATAACTAATAGGTGGTTTTACAATGATTTCACATCAATATGATATATTTTTCTACGTTTTAACCACTCCATGTAGGTTTTAGTGTTTTAATACACTAAAAACACATTAATGGACATAATAGGAAAACCAACATTTGGAATGATGTTATGTTAGTAACTACATTTCATAATTAAATCTATGATCATTTACCCCTAATTTGAGGGGAATGTAATGTTGTTTTTCTAGTTTTAACCACAAAGAATTGTTTTCAATGGATTTCGTACATTTAAGAAGTTGCTACAGAGTAATTCCGACCACACCACACATCATAATGACGCTTTGTCTATGTGTACGCATCAAAAAATAACTCAGTGGTGGTTTTACAATTATTTAAAATCAATCTGATGTTGTTTTAATTGTTTTTGATGGTTCTATTGAGGATTTAGTGTTTTGAAACACTAAATAACTTTTACAGCCATAACAAGAAATCCATCATTTGAAATTACATTATGCCAATTTCATCATTTCAATATTAATTCTACAGTCACTATACCATAATTTCTGGGTAATACAATATTTCTTTCTTATTCTTGACCCCCTGACACTTGTTTTTAAATGATTTTATACAATTAAGAAGTGGTTACTGAGTCATTCCCACCACAACACATGTTAAAATGATATGGTGTCTTGGTGTATGAGTCAAAAATAACTCCAATGTGATTTTATAATTATTTCGCATCATCTTTAGGTCATTTTCTATGGATTTGACCATTCCATGCACAATTTAGCGTTTTAAAACACTAAAAACATGTTTACGACCATAATAGAAAAACTGTCACATGGAATGACATGTCATCAATTCCAACATTTCAAAATAAGATCAATGGTCATCTGGACCTAATTTTAGGGCAATCCAACATCATTTTTTTACCCTACGACACTTGTTTTAAAGGATTTTTTACAATTAAGAAGTGGTTAATGAGTTATTTCGACCACACCGCATGACGGAATGACATAGTACCTATGCATACATGTAAAATATAACACAATGGGGGTTTTCCTATGATTTCATGTCAATGTATGGTCATTTTCTATTTTTTTGACCATTCCATACATTTTCGGGAGTTTGAAAACTCTAATAATGCTATTACGTCCATAACAGGTAAAACTTTATTAGTAATGATGTGTTTTTAGTTGCTATATTTTATAATTAAATCTATAGTCATTGTCCGGATATTTTAGGTTAATTAATTTTTTTTTCTATTTATAACATGCACCACAACACTTGTTTTTAAAGGATTTTGTATCCTTAATAATTGTCTAATGAGTCATTCCAAACACACCGCACATTGGAATGACATTTTGTTTATCCATATATGTCAAAAATAACTCACCAGTGTTATTCGAATGATTTCACAAAAATATGAGGTCGTTTTCTATGGTTTTGATCGTTCCACACACATTTTAGTGTTTTAAAACACTAAAAATGTGTTGGAGACCATAATTGGAAAACTATAATTTAGAATGTCATTTAATTGGTTCCTAAATTTCAGAATTAAATATATTTTCATTATCACTTGATTTCAAGAAAACCCAATGTCTTTTTCTTGGTTTTGACCCCCGACACTAGTTTTTAAAGGATTTTATACCATTATGAAGTGGTTACTAATTCATTTTGACCACACCACAGGTTGAAATGACATGTTCTCCACATATACATTTCAAACATAACTCAACAGTGGTTTTCCAATGATTTCTCATCAATATGAGGTTGTTTGGAATGGTTTTGATCATTCCATTCATATTTTAGTGTTTTAAAACAGTAAAAACATGTTTAAATACATAATAGTAAAACTGTCATTCTGAATGTTGTTTTATCATATCTTACATTTAAAAATTAAATCTACATTCATTTTCCCATAATTTATAGGCAATCAAACATCCTTTCTCTAGTTTTGACACCCTAACACTTGTTTTTAAAAGAGTTTGCATCCTTAAAAAGAATTTAAAAAGTCATTATGACCACACAGCCTATCATATTAACATTTTGTCTGTGTGTACATGTCAAAAATAACACATAATATGGTTTTATGTTATTTTACATCATTATGAGAACATTTTATATGGTTTTAACCATTCCACACATGTTTTAATATTTTAAAACACTAAAAATGTGTTTACAACCATAATGGGAAAACCACTATTTGGAATGATGTTCCATCGATTCCAAAATTTCAAAATTAAATTTATGGTCATTATCCCATGATTTTGGGGAAATAAAATGTTTTTTTCTAGTTTTTTACCAGAAACACTTTTTTAAAGGATTTTGTTACTTTATGAATTGTTTAACGAGTCGAAATAGATCAAAAAACTCGTTTTTCATTCAAACTTATAGATAATGACCTAGAATTCTTTTTCAACTTCTACAAAACAACCACACATAAATTCGGAATAAGATATGGCTTCTATGACTCAAAATGTATGTTTTCTATATAAAAGTATAACTTTAGTTGTATTTATGGATGTTCTATCTTTTGTTTTCAAAGGAGTAAATAATTTAATGTATTTATAATTTACAATATCCAAATGAGCTAAAAGGATAGCAATATCCTTGAGGATCATTCTAGTCATCTGCTAAAATATATAAATAATGAATTTTCTATTCTTGATCATCATTGATCCGGTGTTTTCCTGTAAAAGTATTTTTCATTCACTTTTTTTTCAATCATGAATTTCCCATTATGATTTCATATCAATGACACTACTCAAACACCCACTAGGTGTATCAACAATAGATGATGGTACCCTAATTATGATATTTGGTAAAGTAGGCCCAGAACCCATCCCCCCTACATGCTCGTGATGCTCCTTCTTAAAAAAATTCCAATTGTATTGTTCTGGGAAATAAATGGTGATTGTGAAGGGTTAACATCCTATAATTTATGAAATTTTAATATTTTATTTGTGAAATATTAACCATGATTTTTTAAAATATTTTAACATCATAATATTATCTAATTATTAAATTTTACATTACTATTTATTGTTTTTTAAATACTATTAAAAAATAATGATGAAAATTATGTTATAACAAAAAACAAGTATTAAACCCAATTAACTGGGTTTATGGATTGTTAGTTATAATATATTTTCTATTATTATGTTTTTTATATTAATGAAATAGTATGAAATGGTAATCAAAAGTACTCACTCTAGTTTCTTTGGTAGGGTCATTTACAAAACTACCATCATGTTTCCTATACACTTTAAACCACATATCTGTACATCCAATAGAGTGACCTAATTCATTATCCATTATAAAAAAAATACAAAAGTTATTAAAAACCATTAGTTATAAGAATATGATATAAATTATAATGAATAAAATACAGACCAAATTTTTTATTTTTCATAGAAACAATTGATACACAATGATGTGAGGAATGAATTACTTCCCTTGATTCATATTATTTTATAGATAATTTGTACTAAAAGTAGAAAGATCAATAAAAATTATACTTTTATTATGTTTATGTTATTATGATACTATAAAATCTATAATTACCTCATGAGATGCATCTCTATTGATATCAACAAATAGATTCCATTGCTCACAATAAGTTCCTTTATGAACTTTCTCATACATATGTCATAAGATAAGAGAATTTCCATTAAACGATTCCCACAATATCCATTTCTTGCCCAAAATTTTAAATATTCAATGGCGTGGAATGGAGTCAGGGACATCAAATAGATAAATCTTCTAGAAATAAAAAAATAACACTTTATAACTATATTATAAAATTTATCATGTATTTTAATTAGTTATCAATGGATATTAAATTAATACTAAATTTACATTAGTATAAAATACCTCATTTTTCCAAGTTGTAGGAATATGCCTCCAATATTTATAATTAATGGAAATTTCCATTGTCCAAAAAGAAATATTCTAAAGAATCTGCCCATAGATTTTGACAGCATCATCAGTAGGCACCATAAAATCATCAAACAGAATGATAAATCTTGACGTCCTTCAAGTCACAAACATATGATGTCTTCATATTTTTATCCCTTCTATGGTTATATTTATTTGTTTGAAAAAATAAATTAAACTATTAATAAAATAAATAATTTTTATGAAAATAACAAACTTTCCATAAATGGAAACTTACAAATATCCCCTAGATAAATGGATGACCAACTGATCCATGTCCAGAGGTGAATCAAGCCATGTGGTAAAAATGAAATCTGGGGAAATGGATGGCTTTCTAGTACACTAAAGTACAACAGAATCACTAATATCCATAAAAGATAATGACATTGGTGGCGTGCTCTGAGATGCTCATTGGGTAGGATCCTGATTTTTTTATTCTCAACATTCCTTCATTTAAAATGTTTAAGGTATAATAAATATATAAAAATTCCACAACAAGACATTTTTACGAAAAAAATAGAAAATGTAAATATGTACGAAACACTTATCAATGAGAAATTGTAATATATTTTCATTACCAGTTTATATATTAAATTATCTTCATCTTTATTATTTCTATTGTTATCAGTCCACAGTATGAAAAGCCCTTAATTTTCACCCTCTCTTGAATGTTCTACTATTTTGATGTTGTGAGGAAACAATTGTTCAATGTTTTGTGTTTGATGAGTTTCACTCTAACAAATAACCAATTGATCTTCATCTTTCATATCATATAAGTTTATTTTCTTTTAAGTGTATAATAACACTAAAAATTTTACATATTTCATAATTCACATATTAGAAACTATTTTCTTATTAATCCAAGATGAATTGATCATGATCTCCAAGCTCACATGCATCCATTAAGAACGAGAAGATAAAAGATGTAAAATGTAACAAATTTCCATTATACCCCTATCAATGTTGACCCAAATTAATTTGAATAAGATAACTAAAAACTAACCTTTATAGTTTAATAAAATTATATAAATCATCTTCCTATAGTATCCCACATTTAAAAATTTATATACACCCCTATTTTGTGTTTTCATGAAATTTACACGATAAATTGAATGAAACCTGAAGCCATGAATATTGTAGGAATAGAATCTATTATCCTTCCTTAGAGGGACTTGATTCAAAATCATCAAATCATTTGATATTTTATCATGATTGTGAACATTAATTATAGTGAAAAAATATATAATCTATTACTTTTAACTTATAAAAAATAACTACACACCAATAATATGAATATGATTATATACTGATCTGACCGGCGAACCAGTCGACAAGATCCTTATTAAGAACTTTTGTTAATTATAGCTCATTTGGATCCCATCCCATTAGCTACCTCTTCCTTTGAAGTCACAATTCTTCTATAAATGGATATGTAATAACAGTATTGAGTAGCACATATATATACACTTGTAGAAAATCCAATTCAATTAGTGTAAAGTTTGTCTCATTTTCAATGGGTCGTCCAATAGTTAGAAATATCGATGAATGATTTTCAGAGAGAATATTAGTGGAGATTCCATCAACACATTCCACATGATTGAATATAGTATCAATCCCATCCAAATACCTAGAAAATATGGTCATGTACTCTTCTACTATGTAACCTTCACAAATAGGGCCATTTGGTTGAGATTTATTCCTTACATATGATTTCAAATGAATTAAGTACCTGATGAAAAAGATAAGAAACCTATTAAAGACAATTTTACAAGGTTATGGTAAAATAAAATTCATCAATGAAAGTAAAAATAATATCACCTTACCCATAAATTCTATACATCTATCGAGAGTGTTCGGATCGACCAAGTTTAGCTTCTTCAACCAAATTATTAGTCAAATGAATCATGACTATGAATTATGAAGGGGGAAATAACATCTCTAAATGACATAGTATCAAAAATACTCTTTTTAATAGTTTATCAAGATTAGTTGGATTTACAGTCTTTCTACAAATCTCTCCAAAAAGGTACAACACTCACCAGAACTATATTAACTTTTTTATGTAAAGTATTCCTCAAAAACAAAAGACACCAAATAAACCATAAAAATATACGAGTCATGACTTTTCAATCCATGTAAATTTCCATGTTTTAATTCAACAAACATTGATATGTTACTGGAATATTCATATGGAGCATTAATATTTTTTAATGATTTACAGAATACATATTTATTCGGATTTTTCATTGTAAAAATAGTTGGAGGACACTTTACATTCTCATTTACCACAAACTGTTATTTATATTCATTGGCTCAAAATCCTTCCGAGCACTAAGGAAAACCTTCTATTTACCATTCTATTTAAGCACTATAAAAATTACATTTTCCTAAAAAATCTTCTCGGTATGAATTATGTTGAGATAATGACATATCAAATTAAACACCTAATAAAATAGTTTGAAAAATATAATCTTTTTCTTCCATTATTGTGTTCCAGTTTATTTGGATATTGTACCTCGTACCATTTTCCATCATTCTTTAAACTGATGAAATTTTAAAAATTCTTCAGTGACATTGATTAATTGTTTAAATATTTTTGAACCATATAACAGTTTTCGGGACACTCTCATTTCAATATCTCCATTTAATCACTCCTTTTAGATATTATTTTTTGAGAATCACAAATTAATAGACAACGAAACATAAAATAATATTTATTCTATGAGGTAATATTTTAGGTTCAAAATTAAAATTACAAACTGGACAAGCCATACCAGTATGAGTTCTCCAACTAGATTAATTTTCTAGTCTAAAAAATTAACTAATTGTATACATTAAAGCAAGTTATATTTTTAATAATTGTCTCATTGAATCATCACATGTTTTAACTCCATCATCCCATAATTCTTGTAATTATTTTATTAGATGTTGAAGGTATACATCAATTTTATTTTTAGGAATTTTATTTCCTGGAATAATCATTGGAATAATGAATGAATCCTTCTTCATACACATCTATGGAGGTAGATTATAGGTGATCAAAACAAAAATCCAAATGCTATAATTAGGACTTCAAGTACCAATAAGGTTATAACTATCAAAATCTAATCCAAAAAATAAATTCCTAGGATTTAAAGTGAAATATGGAAATAGAAATTCAAACACCTACCATGATGTTGAATCTTTTGTATGTCTCATAAAAAATTCTTTACTATCCATAACAAGCCACTTCATATCTTGTACGGTCCTAGATGAAATGAATAATCTTTATAAGCATGGTCTCCGGGGAAAGTAGCACAATACCTTTGCATGATTTTTCTTCTATTGTTTCATCCTAGGGTTTCATTGATTTACAATCTCATTATTATTCATTCACTTCCATCTTCTTTTATGAAATATTTTTAATTATTCTTTATCTGAATCTTCTCCATAATAAATAATTCAATCATTAGATCATGATGTATCTTTGTATAATCAAGTCAATATTTTTAGATGAGTTTCTTCATCTCATAGAATTATTCGAGGATATTAGCTGCACTAAATATATCAAAAAAAACTCTAAAATCATGGATATTTATTTGTTATGAATTCTATAAACACGCTTGATATGATTCCACTATTGTAAAATACAAAACATCAACTACTTATCACAGACATCTCACAGTTCTTATTTCCTTGTCTTCAACTAATTCATAAAATCAATTTTTGTCCATGATGTTCTAATAATGATTAACCTTCTTAGGATCAACTAATGATTTTAATGATCTAAAATCAGGAAATATGTATTTTAGAAAACAAAAAAAATCATTTATCAAATTTCTAATAGAATTATCCTATTTTGGGTCACATTATATTTTTATGATAGTATTATAATTGTTTTAAATTTCAATTACATTTGAATCACCATGCCAAATCCAACATATATATTTAGCATGAAACTATTTCCATAATAAGTGCTCATTTACTTCATTTCTATTCATCCGACACTTGAATTTACAATTGGTACACATACATTTTATTCTATAATCCACTAATCAGTTTTCAATTGCATAATCTAAAAATTATTCTAATACCATGGCATACCAAGGTGTGTTTTAGGGTAAATTTATCCAACTTTTATCCATTAGTATTGGATATTATTCTCCTTATACAATAAAATTTAATGATATAAATGTTTGTTAAAATAGGTATAATCAAAATTAAATATGGATCTATACTATTTAGAATAAGACACTAGAGTATGGTATTCGATGATAGATACATACTTGAAACAATTAATATTTAATGATTAAAGTGTGGAAAACAAACTCAACATTAAAGATGATAAATATGTATCAATTTTTGATATGTAGATGTTATTATTTTTGTAGTAGAAAAGCAGAATGGTTTATTATATGCTATTTTTGTAACTAAGGTGGTTTCATTTCATTGAAAAATTAGTAACATTGATCAATATCTGAACGAATTCCCATGGTATAACAAATACCAAGAGTATATATTTAAAAAAATGAGTGTAATGTATAATTTATTTGGATATCACACACTGTTGTATGGATAAAACTAGTAGACATAAAAGTTTTGGGTTGTTATATGTTCTTATTATACTTCATTCTACCATTTAGACCATCACCAACCCAATGCATAGAATTAAAGTAGCTGTACATCAAATTGAAGTATTCATAGTGAATTAATCTCCTACCCATTAACTATATTTTTTTTGTGTCAAAATATATATTATAATTCAAAAATAATTATTTATTTCAAATAATTTCATTTCAAACCAATATACTAAATGAAAAAGAAATAAAAAACCAAAATGGTTTTTAGCACTTATACAATGTTGCGCTATATTTGATGTTGCACTGTATATTTATAGAAAAATGGCACATCCAATGGTTCTGGGTTGGAGAATAAATTATAGGATATTTTATCATTTTCATGCAACATTAACACGGGTTGGAGATGGTCTTAAGGTGCACTATTTATTATTTTGAATCAATTTTTTACTTTGAGGGGATCCAAAAAAATAAAAGGATTTATGATGAGGGGAAACATCATCACATATATGGAAAAACATTTGGGAGTGTCTAATTTATATCAAATTATAAAAAATTAGTCATTTGAGTCAACAAAACTACTATATATAATTAGTTTCCAAAAAAATATTTTTAGTTAAAATAAATTCAATGAGACAAAGTGGTTGTTACAATTACCATAACGAATATGGTAATATCATGTATGTAAGGCATAACCCAAACTTCTCCATGATTTTCAATCAATTTTTATTAAATAAATCATTCCCATCATATGAATAAATCATGAATCCTTTATAAATAATTTAGGAAGTGCCTAAATTCTCATATGAAGGCCTTTATCCTTAGAGACCTTTCTAGGGTTGGTGATGAAACCATCTATGACACCAAACCCTACCACAAAATGGTGATGGGTTGGAAAATAGTCTCAATTATGTATATTACCAAAACTGGTGGCATTAAATATAAATACCTGACCATATTACATTACATAATCTTGATTTTTAGTCCAAAAACCACTTCCTTTAATATTGTGAATATTTTTATGTTTAGATTTTTAGATACTTGGAATATAAAACATACATAACTTTACACAATCATATCGGAAAGATACAACAATAAAAGTATCCATTTCTTCCAAAATATAAAACTATTCAAATAAATCATGTTTTCTTTGACCAATCTTCATAATAATTAAATTTACTTCTTTATTTGTCTTAAAAATCCTTAGAATCTGTGAAAATAATTTAAAAACATAGGATGAGAACAAAAAGCTCAGTAAGGGATACAAAAATAAGGAAAGAAAACACTAGTCCATGAATACTTGTAGCCTATGAAAATCATTATAAAAAACCAGACTTTTTAAAAATATAAAAATACTTTGTGAAACATAATATTTACATGATATTTCCAAAAAAAATAGAACATAAATAGAACAATTAAGGTATATTGGGGAATTACATACATAATCATGTAACCCTCTAAGCTACCTTATTATTTTCTACCCTCATTACTACCTTACAATTTGTGTAACCATTGAAGCTAAATAGGGTGTAACCATAGAGAGACCTACCAATTTCACAAAACAAATGAATTTGAGGGAGATATAGAACCCACCCTTATTCATAATCAATTCCCAAGAGCTAGAAAATATTATTACAACATGAATAATTGCATAAAAAATATTTATTTTGAATTTTGTAAAATATATTTTTAGAAGAGGATTTTAAATAGAAAATCCCATTAAAATATCATATAATTCAAGTGAAACATAATTCCGTTGATTTAATAAGTATATAAACTGTGAATAAACATAATTCAACATAATATAGACGAAATTTATCAGAGAAAAATTAGTAATACCACATTAGTAATGATGTTGGAGTTTATCCCAAAGAATGGAAATTGGGTTGAAATTCACTTACATCAGGTTTCTATTAGTTAAAAACTGTTTAAACCACATGTATAATGGTTAAAAATGTGTTATTATTAGTTTATAGAAACATTTTTATTTTTATAATACCTTATATGATCATTTATTACATCATTTCAGCCTTTAATTATTATTATTTTCCCTTTCATTGTTACGGTTGTGTTCTTTAAATGATTTCCATGACCGATTTCAATTTTATTATTCTTGTAATATATAAATGAAAATATAGTAGTGTAATTAAATGGTATTAATCTATTTCATGAATATATAATGATACCATAATTCATTTTTTTATCATATATGATGACAGATAATGATATATTTATTAATGATGTTTGTTTAGATGACTTTTTTCAGTTCCTTTATAATCACAAACTTGTTTCGTTATTCAATTTATTGTCATGCATTGAAGATAATTAATGGAAATATAATGTGTTAAAAAATACATTTTTCATTTTATTTCAACCATTAAAATGGTTTTATGATCATCTTTGAAGGATGTAATGGATATTGTAAACACATCTTCCACAATTTTGGTAAATCGACACATCTTGGATGGTGTTATTATTTAAAGAACAAGAGAAAGAGGAGAGGAAAGATGATGATGAATCTTTTAAAGGAACATGATAAAATATAGAATATATAAGATCTTGGAGATTTCATACCTCCAAGATAATTAGAAGGAAATATATTATAAGAAAAAAAGGAATTGGAAATAAACAACAAGAAAAAGGAAGAGGATTCTTACCTTTTGATCACTTCTCCTTGAGATCCTCTTTATAGCCTTTGGTTTTAGCCTTTTGGTGAGACTATAAGGTCTTGGAAAGGGATAAGAACCTGGGTAGGTATTTTAGTAGAAATAATTCAATGATCAATGCATTATAGGTGTGAGAGGAGGAGGTGAATGAGGGTGGTATTTATAGTGAAGGAGAGGAAGAATTTTACATTATTTTAATCATTATTATAATATTTTTTGTCAAGAATATGAATAGTCCTCATTCTTGTGATAAAAAAAGTAAATAGAGCATGTGAGTTTGAAACAAGTGGTCTTACATCATTTATGGTGTCATAAATAGTGAATTTAAATGATAATTTTTATATACGATATTTTACCGTATTTCACTATTCATCCAAAATTCAAGAATTTTAGAAAAATCAAAAAAATTCAACCTAACCATTTATAAATATGTAGAATTCAAAAAGAAACTCCATTTTATGAAATATTTTTTTTAATATTTGATTAATTTAATTTTTAAACAAAATCACACTTTATTAAAAAATTAACAATTTTAAAACTATCACTGCTTTTATATAAGATTGAAAAATTATCCAAGATGTCATTATCTTAAATCCTAAAGAAAATAAAATAACAATACAATCTAATATTCATTAGGGTCATATTATAACTCATATTACAATTTATAAGGTTATGGTACTATTCACTATAAATCATGTTGGTTCTATCAGACTCCAAATAACCTACTGATCACAACAGTAAATGACCATTTTTTGAAATTAAAAACATAAAAGTGTAAAAAATATGTTTAAATGCTTGTTATAAATAACCGATTAAAACAATGTTTCATGAATTTTATTTTATTTTTAAATCCTTGGGGTGTTACATTAATATATATAGAACAAAGTTTAATTCATTGATATCAAATACAAACCATAAAATTATGAATGATCTAGAATCCATAAATGACTTATATCATAAATAAATTTATTTTTTTAATTAAATTAAACATAACTAAAATTAATTTATATTATAACTCTAAAAAAATAACTGAAAAAACCTAATAACACATTATAAATCCAGATTACATTTTTACATTAATGTTGGATGAATAAAATCAAAATTCTATACACTTTTTTATCACCCATTATTGTCCATATAATGTTACTCAATAATATATTTAGGGTCATTAAAAAAATTATACAACCTTTTGGAAGGTCTACCTTGCTATAGAGGAGGGGATCTAAGATGATGAGTAGGGGAATTGAACCTCGAATAGGGTGTATGGAGGGGGGCGGGGTCTACATCACTGCTGAGAATGAGAGTCACTAAGGAGAGTTATGTCAGAAGGGGGTTCCATATCACCC
This sequence comes from Viscum album, assembly GCA_963277665.1. Classification (NCBI taxonomy): domain Eukaryota; kingdom Viridiplantae; phylum Streptophyta; class Magnoliopsida; order Santalales; family Viscaceae; genus Viscum; species Viscum album. The sequence goes on from OY728141.1 coordinate 1,071,223,568, forward strand.
CTCGAGAGAGAGAGTTATTGGGGGGGGGGGGGGTTGTGGGGGTTGGTGTCAGCACTGAGGACAGAAAAATTCGGTTAGACGGTTGGGAAAATGGGGGTTATTGACGAGGTGGCAGGGTCAGGGTCACTCCGAGGAGGGGAGAGGAGGATGTTAGGGGTGGGGGGATTGGGGTTTGGCTCGTGTTGAGGGAGCGGTGGAGTGGGATAAAATTAGGGGGGGTTTAAATTATTTCCTTTTTGTTTAATATAAACTACAAATAATTATTAAAATAAAATAAATATAGTGGCGATTTGACAAAACCAAAATGATATTATTATTTTTTAACTGAATTTATTTCGCAGTGGTGACTAGAACTGCCACTAATAAACTATTGCTAACAAGTTTTTTTTTATATTGTGAACATGTACCCCCAATATTATGTTGTGCAAACAAAATATTTATAAATATATGTAATTTTTTTAGATTATCCATGGCATAAGTTCAAGGTATCCCCTGATGATCAACCCTGGGGAACCCTCATCTTCCGCCTAAAATCATATCATTAGCACCATGTTTCATCAACCATGTTACTCGGTGTCCAAACGATGTACCCAATAAATAAGTACCTTGTCCCTTAGACCTCAACATAGAAGTTCCCATCAGCTACAAGCTTGACATCTCAAGGTACAATGATATCTGTCCTCTAATAATTAATCACTTTCAGTTCATCACCTGACATACTGAGGTATGATGATATCCATCCTCACAATAACTTGGCCCAATGGACACAAGAAAAACAGTGATCCTTATCCCCCAACTGATGGTCTCATCACCATCAAATGATGGTATGTCATGATCCACATGACTTTCTATGGTGAGATCCTGCAAACGTATCCAATGGCCAACACCATCACCTAATCTGTATAGTCTACAAGGGACTCTACCCAAATGAGTAGTCACCACCACCTTGATCTGAGTCTTATCTATATGTACCCAACTCCAACTGCACATCAACCAACAAATGGTGAGAGTCATTAACAAAATATCCTGAGATACTTAATCGAGTACCCTATTCCCCTACAACTATATCACTATGTCTCCATGGTCATTACCATCTCAAGACCCACAAGTCACACCCCAATCATGATGACCTCATATCCTCAATCCAATGATCAGGTCACCCAACCTGCTGATGAAAATCATCCCAAGTAACCAGGTCCAATCCCAACAAGATGAACCATGTCACCATAGTAAATGTGTTCAACACCACATTAATAATCAGGCCATGCTAATCACATTCCCATGGAACCATGCAATTCAATATAAATAATTTAATTTAATTTAAATTAAACAATAGGCCTACACAGTCCATGCTGGTTTAATATCCTTACCTGGCTTGACCATTTATAGTATATAATGAGCAATCCCATGGGCATATCATATGATCAATTTAATATTTTATTGAATATAAATTATATTAATGGGGTATCCCTCAGATTATCCTGATGGCCTATATGAACGTACCCATGAAACAAATGAAAAATCGAAGAGAATTGTAGGAACCACAAAACTCGCACTATTATGGTCATAATTTTCTTGTATCAGCCTTTAACTAGAGACCAATTGGAAGATCATTTTTTAGTGTAATGAATTAAATAGGTAAAAAGTGATCTCATAGATTTAGCACCCCGTAAGGAGGGGTAATAATAGAAGAAAAGTAAGAGGAGTTGAGGAATTACCATTTCACTTCCAAATAGATAGATGGATGATGATTCAAGGAATATATGGAGAAGAAAAAGGGAAACCTATGGGGGAATGAAGAGGCGCATGAGACCACTGGGTTCTCCTTCCTCTATGCTTGAAATGAACTGATCCCACTAGATAAAAAACATTTCCCACAACTTATACGGTGTGTAAATAGTACACATCATGTATTAGGTTCATTATGTGTTATCGAGTTACACATCATTCATTTCTATTGTAGACCCACCAACACATAACACCCTACTACCCATCATTTAAAAAAATTACACATCATGTAAATGCTACAAGTTGTGTAATTTTGGATGGAGCTATTTTCAATACCCCAGGCTCTTCGATTCATCCACTAGTATTCACTCACACACTTAGGATATCCATTGAAACATAAAACCCACTGAAAAAGGTCTTAACGATATCAAAAATTTGAAATTTAGGTTCCTATGCTTATAATTTATGTTTGTCCAAACACCAAACTCAAAAATTCGAATTTACCTGGAAATAAGACCATTCCCAAAAACCCAGATGTTATTATATCCTCCCCATAACATAGCTCATCCCTGAGTTATCAATATTTACATAGATATTGTACCAAATATACCTATCTAATCTTATCACCCTAGTCTACCCTAGTAATTAATTCACAGGTCGATTCTCCTCAAGGGACTCCTTTCCATTGGAGTTACAAACTTGGTCCCTTCTAAAAAAACATTCTGATAGTATAGCTACTATCCATTAACTCTGTAGTCCTCCCATATTTCCTCATCATTACAACACATCATATAGTGCTCAAATCATCACCATGTTATGTCTAACACCACTTAAGTCTCGTATCTCATTGGATTCCCATATGTACCAGGGCCATGCATGGAAGTAATAATTACCCAAACCTTATCAAATTCCCAAAGATCATGTATCTCAAAAGGTTCCAAAAATAACCCCCCATCATATATACAATTTCATGCCTACTCAGATCCTGATGCCTATACACCTGATGTATAACCCGCATCACATTGATGCCTAAAAGTAGTCCCAGTTCCAATTCACCTTATATATATATATATAATACATCATAGTCATTTCCAACCTACTAACTAGTGCAAGGCTAGAAAAAAATTGATAGACATGAACCTAATGCAAAGAAACTAGGAAAATAGAGAATAAAAGTGTAGTTTTACTTTTCCACAACATACCTCTAACTATCATTAGCTCCCCATCCTACTCTCCACTTGGTAATTCTACTCTGTTCACTTGGCATGAATCCCAACTACTGAGGCCTGGCCTCCCATGGGGTTGTAACGACAACTAACCATTTACCCCACTCCTAGTTCCCACTATTGCTTCCATGGCCTCTGGGTGTAGTTGAATTTCACCTAATAGATCATGGTACCACTTCCAGTCTAACCTCAGATCCCTGTGTCTTATTTTGTCCCTAGATCCCAGTAATACAAGAAGGCTTCCTATAAAGCCTCATCAAATGGGAAATCTAGAAGCACACCAAAAAATCCTTCAGAACCTAATCACATTGGGTCTGAACAAGCCCTAGATACCTGCACAGGAAGTACACTACTAATGATCCACTCCTCAGTGTTCGACCTCAATCTTGGCATGTATTACCTATTATGATTCCTCATGGCCTTGATTCATATAATTGAAAGCATCATTTCTCACCTCAAATGACTTTATCACCCTAATTATATAAGAATGGTCCGTAAAATTTCCCTTAGATATAATTCATTATTAAATGCCTCCAAAACATAAAATATCTAGAATATATTTACATTCACCTTGACCCACAATACATACGCAAAATTCCATATCCTGGAAAATTTGTCACCCACCATAGTAGGTGTAAAACCTGATAGATCTGTAAAAATCATCGTATATTTCATGAATGTTGTATCTCAATGTTGTAGATTCATTAACTCACCCAACCTATCCTCCATAATCATATATAGAAATAAATGATTGAATTTTAGGGCCTCAAAATACTTCCATGACAGTACCTTGTGTCTACCCTCCAATACATATACATCCCACCAGCGTTTTTTTGGTCCTATGAGAATGTAGGTACGATGCATAACCCTCTAAACTGGGGATTTCTCAAACAATTAAAGGAAATAATTTAAAATATATATCTAATTCTCTAATTCATGTGGTCTACCCTCATCCTAAAACAATGGTTGGTTCTGTGACTAGAACATACGAGTCAGATACTCCATAGATGGATTATCACCCTGAGCTCCCATGTTGATGCTCTAAATAACCCATAACAACCACTCCTTGATCTTCAAGTCAATATATTTTCCAAATTATTCCATCCCAAGTGGTTTCTTTTCCTATAATTAGAATCTAACTATAGATCATGACCGATATAACCCTCTTCTCCCTCATCCCGACCCTCACAGTCCTCATTTTGTGCACCCTCATGCAACACTGCATCATCACCCTCCTGACTCTGCACTAGAATCTGTCTGGGTGGAATCCCCCTATATACCAATATAATGGTAAAATTACCATAAGAACATTTATATAAAGTATATAGGGAAATATGAAATTGTAAATGAATCTCACCACCCTTATAATCCCCTACCGAATGATGTCACACGACATCCGACCTCATGGCCCCTCACCTATCCATTACAGAGCCTGGTGTCATATATCATCCCACCTCATGATCCCCTTCCTACCCACATTGATGTCAGACATCAAATATAATATTGATTCATGGCCCCTTTCCTTCTCATAATAGGTCTAGACATCATATATCATATATCAATACAATGTAACTGAGTAGAATGACACCAAAGAGGGTATGCAAGAAAATGTTGGTTATATTCCTGGTTAAAACATTAAGCAATTAACCCAAACCGTCATCCCTGCATAATAATAATATACTTTGGCACACACATATATATCACATTAACATAAAATTACAAACAGATATCATTGGAACCACATTTCAGGAATGATGAGCAGATTTTCAACAAAATATCCTAAGAAGGAGAACATTTTTTAGCTTCTTTATTGAAACATTAAATAGACCATCCCCACTTAGCTCACTCTATGTTCTCATTGAAAATCACCAACAGAACACATAATATGATCCTAATTTCTTATGGATATGTGTAATAAAACCTCCCTTTGTATACCAGACCATCTATTGAACCATATGATAGAAAAACCTATCACCCAAATGAGCCACCAGAGGTGGAAATCCAATAAATTATAAAAGATAAAATCTGAACATAAATTTCCCACCACATGAAACATGGTCTTTCCCCTATACGTGGGGTTACAAGCATCCAAACATGAGTTCCTTACCAAGTTTAGAAAACATATTAGCCATGGGTATACCATATACCAAATAGTCATATTAATATAAATGAAACACTTTTGGTACCATTTGTAGCTTGAAAGATGTTGTCATCGAATCCTAGTCATGAAATCCTATGATTCCATTTTTAGTATCCTAACCCGATAACCACTTAAAAACCATGATCTATATCGATGTACTACAGGTACTTAGGCATATATCCCTATTTACCAAAGGTTACCAACTTGCAGTGAGGGTGTAAAGAAGTGATCGTAGGGAGACTATACCCTCATGCAGTGATAAAAAAATGATCTATATATCAATATAAAAGTGATAGAAGAATAAAATCAGCATAAATTATAACAAAATCCATTATAAGCAGAAAGAAATAATAATGGAATAGAAATACCATTTACAGACAACACATACTATAACATGTCATATATAGAATTTAAAAAACAAGGTCTCCTATTTCTGACCATCAATACATACATATATAAACATTCTGAAATAAAAAAGGAAACTCTAGATGATGAATAAACATCCAAGGTCCTTTTCCATCCATACCATTGTAAGCAGTGCAACATGATCACTAAGTTCCAACTCTTGAGATTGATTCCTTACCTGATATCAGAGACATAAAGTCTACACACATATCGAGGGACTCATGTAGTGTGTGCTAATGAACTCATTATTCCACAACCAATGTGTTCATATATTAAATCCTTGATTATCCAAGTGTATGATGAAAATAAATAGAAGGAGCACTTGAACATTTAATAGATATCCCTATTCCCTTATGCTCAACTCCTATAAGGAATTGATCACCTACTTCATCAATCTATGATATAATTTTGAAGATATGACCCACAATTATATATATGGAAAACAAAATCAATCTGCATATATATAATTCTATTCGTGAGGATCCATGGAATAATCCCAAGTCATCCCCTGATGATCAACCCAGGTGAACCCTTAGGTTCAACATAAAATAAAGTCACTGACACCACATTCCATCAACCATGTTACCCTATATCCAAATGACATGCCCAGTCAATAAGTGCCCAATCCCCCAAACCATAGATGTAATGTCCCCATCATCTTAACTCCCAAACTCCTAAGGAACAATGATATATTTCTTCTAATAACTAATCTCCATTAGATTAAAAGATGAAATTTAGAGGTACAATGATATATGTCCTCACAATGTCCTGGCCTAATGATCACATGCAAAACAACGAGCCTTATCCCCCAAATGATGGTCTCATCACTGTCAACCAACAGGAAATAACCATACATGTGTATTTATATGGTTAGTACCCCCAATCATACTTGATGGTAAACACTATAACCAAAGACACATAGTTTATGGGGGACTGCACCCACAGGAGTGGTCAAAACCACATCGATCTGAGTCATATCTATGATCACATGACTCGAATAGAATATTGGACCACAAATAGTGATAAGAAATCAAAAAACATCCACACAAACATTATCTAAAAATTTATGTCCCAGTGACCATGTCACACAATCTCGATGGTGATTACCACCTCAAGTCACACATTCGACACCCCAATCATGATGATCTTTTCATTCCAAACCAACAACCATGATTCTCATCTTGGTGATAAGTATCACTCTATGTAACTCGGGAAAATCCAAACATCAAAAACCATCTCACCCTGGTCCAGGTGGTCAAGCCCACCTAAATCCTTGGGCCATGATCATCACATTCCCATAGAACTGATAAATTCAACATAAATAATATATTTTATTTTAATTTAAACCACTAGCCTAAAATATCAAAAATGGTTCCAACCCTTTACCCAGATTGACCATTTATAGTGGATCATGATCATTCGCATAGGAATCTAATATGATCAATTTAATTTTTTATGGAAGATAAATTAATTTATTAGGGTCCCCCTCAGACTACCCACATGGTGTATATAAACTCACCCTGAAAACAAACTCAATGTTAAGGGAAAATCTATGAACCACCTACCTCGTACTAGTAGGTGCTCCCATTTTGGATATCAGCCTCTAAATCGAGTTGAATCATAAGAAAATGATGTTTTAGTTGAATGCCTATAAAATAAGGAAAAAGAGAATGTACACATTAACATTATGTATAGTGAGATAACAAAAGAATAGAATAAATAGTATTTTAGCGCATACCATTGTGATTCCAATGAGATAGATATATCAAGATTCATGGCTTTGATGATGAAGAGAAAGGGAAAAAAGGGGAGAAATGAGAAGCCTAAGAGACACCGATGTTCTTGTACAACTATTTTTGAAATGAGCCGATATCCCTACCTATTAAAAAACATTTCTCATAACTTACACAATTAGTAAATAGTATATGTCATGTATTAGATTCCAGATGTGTAATGTAATCATAGATCATGCATTTCAATGGTATCCCCCACGAGCCTTCATGACCTACTATATATCCTAGAAAAGAGTTACACATATTATGAACATTAGATGATGTGTATCTCCACCTAACACTATTTCCAAAATCCAAGACCCACTTTCCTTCCTCTAGATTTTCACACAAACACCCAACACATCCAAAAAAACATAAAATCCATATAAAACATGTTCTTGGTGCTATCAAACCTTTTAAAGTTAGTTTTTGTATCTTAGAATTTAAAATGGCCTATCCACCAAACTCAAAATTCAAATATACCCAGAAGAATGGCTATTAGAAAAACTTGAGTTGTTACATTGGACAAACCAACCATATAAAGACGTCGAAGAAGGATTCAGAGCATATCCTTTGATACCATGTTTTAATTCATCATCACATATACCATAGTACACCGATACCTGATCATGTCCTTACACATCTTGAATTGAATTCCTAGTCCTAATGGGTTGGTGACTCGCACATGGAATAAAACAAGAAACAAATGGAAATATTTTTCGACAAAAGAGATGATGATGAATGATACAAATCGATATTCCAACACTTTTCTATGTAAAATTACTAAAACCAGAGAAGTAAAATAATACCCAAAAAATACATCAACAAAACATAAAAAAATATCAAGGTAAACTCAGACAACCCATGTAGCAGTTAGATCACATCTCTAACAGTCACCTCTATTACGCCTGGTCCCATGAATCAAGTACACTATCTACCACTAAGTGGATCTTTCCCTTTGCATATAATTTTTATAAATAAATACACAAACAACAAAATTAATTGGTAGGTAATAAACCCAATAGAATACAACTAAATTATCTATATTGAATTCCAAAAAAATAATTTATTTATGATTTCCATTTAAATACAACAAGGCATGTAAAATAATTTACTTATATTTAACAAAAAATGATTTCAACTCAAAATATGTAAGATATATAAAAATAATATTAAATGAAATTTTATATAAATCATTTTTATAAATTATTTGGAATGAATAAAATAGTTATATAAAAAATGTAATTTAATCAATTCAAAAAAATAAAGAACTATTCTCATATGCATTAAGATACATTAGTTTCTAGCAGTAGGATCCTCACACTTCTCAATCATCAGCACAATGAAATAGTTGTGTGAATACTTGAATCCAAACCCTAATATGGGACCCATTATGAGAAATAAAACAACACTAAATTGTGGGAACCATCCTAGAAAATCATTCCAAACATGGTTTATTGAGTTTTTTCATCCTCAATCCATTGATATGGAGTCAGAGTCCGTGTATTATTATCCTAATCACCACTAAATACCTAGGCTCAAATGATAATAAATAAATAATTAAATAAATCAATAAGTCATGAAAAAATCAACCATATCAAATAATTTCATCAATTATAGTTCAAATTCGATATTTTTTATTCAATATTCCTTTTAATTTCGAAAAAGATTCATAGTTTTTCATAACATTTAAGTATCTTTAAATCAAATTTCATTTTATGATTATTTTTCAAGATTCAACAACAAATAATTTCATAAAATATATATCCAATTCAAGTGATCATTTTTCTCCAAATACCTCAAATAATTTCTATTCCATTGAAATTATAATTTTTTTTACAATTCCATTATCTTTCTAACTAAAAAATCAAATCATAACAAATACAGGTCTTTAAATTAGTTGACTAAAAATTACATTTTTATTATCAAAACACTTTTGAGGAAAAAGTGAGAAACCAAAAAACCAGTCTAAACAAAAGCATAACACTAGAAGAAAAGGAAAAAACCTGAACAAACTATGGGTCCTGCCCCACCCCACCATCTGTTCCACGATAACAATCCTTCAATTACACAAGAACCTTCGACAAGCATTCCCTACAAAAGTGCATGGGCACAATACTGATGGCAGATCCATACCATCTCAAGCATCCCAATCCAAAAGGCCTACACAATAGAAGATTTTGTGATCGGATCCCCTTCTGGAACAGGTTCAAGTGGAGATCTAAAAATAGGAACAAAACATCCAAACAAAGACAGACCATAGGATGATCGAAAGGATAGAACATCACTCACAATAATCCTCTCAAATTGACCGACCAAAAACTAGCAGCTTAAACAGAATCATTAAAGAGAAAATTTGTATTACCTGAATCCCTCTCCCTAAAAAGTTTCCAAGATTAAAATGAAACATGTAGGTCAACTACATCTAGAATCCTCTTCTCAAACTCAGAAGAAAGTTGGTCCCCGGACTGAATGTACTCTTCAATGTTGATTTTTCCTCTATTGAAACCCCCCACCAGAATTGAGTCTTGTTTGTCAATCCATGAAAATTGTTCCTCATTAAGAGACACCTCTAGAGACCTCCCCATCATTCTGGTTGCCGCCTCCATGGATGCATTGAGCATCAAGACCTTCTCAATCCATTATTATTCATAGATTAAAAGGAGAACCATTTTTGGATCATCATATTCCCCTAGCCTCTGATGTCTCAGATACTCAATGTTCATTTTCTTGTGGTTCATCTTCTTTGAAGAACGAGTCACCAAAAGAGTGAGTAATGAGGAGTAGTCTTTCCTCCCATTCCTCTTCCTGAAACCAATATTTCTCTTTGGACATGAATCATCATATGTCGATTAACCATGTTCACTCCCTTTCGATTCCTTCACCCTAACCCCATCTCCCTCACCTGGGGTAATGGAATCTGAATTCACATCAGCCTCTGGAAGGCCTTCAAACCTATTACACTAGATAACTGAGGTGTGAATCATGTCAGGACAAATTCCCTCACCCACCACTTGTAACTACCTTCCAGGTATATAACCATTGCCACCCCAACAAGTGTTCTATAGACCTAAGATAGCCCCCATCGAGTGACATGTAACCGATTTTCTTAGGAATAATGGGCTATAAGAAGCCATTCCCTATAAACATAGGTTGTTTTTTAGTGTCCACTATAACAAATTCTAGGTTGCACAAGATGTTTTCAACATAGGACATTCCTCATTGATTTCAGATTGAGAATCACCTACAATTATTGAACGACGGATCTTTTCAACTACATTACCAATCAGCACTATGACTAGTCAGGTCACTCCATTGAGATCACCTAACAATATGCAAAAGAAGTCTTGGTCTTTCGAGCCAACAGGTAGAGCAAGTGGTTGTGGAAGACTCACCTGGTTGGCTACACATTTGATCAATGGACCCATTCCAACTAAATTTAAACCAGCATCATGTTCATCCTGGAACATACCATTATTTTGAATAACCAGAGCATTGACTGGTAAATCGCTACCTTTAGCGGATCTATTATAGAGTTACCCACCTAGTTTTTCAACCAAAAAATTCTCCACCACATTATTCTCAGAATTGTTATGATCACCATTGCTCATATTCTTCTGAAATCCAATATTTCTTTCCCCCACATACAGTTCTCCAAAAAATGTCCCATAAAATTGCAAGCAGGAAAAAAATAGACCCACGATTTATTGGCAACTGACTGTTTTCACCGAAACTCTTCACCAACAGTGATCCAAACGAATTCCAAAGGAACCCTTGTTATGTCAACCTCTACACACAGTCGAGGGTTAACAGGATGACAGAAAACATTGGTATGGTTATCAGAACAGAAGTTTCTTCTCTGGAGGTTGGAACACATTTTGACAGTCGATAGATTTTTTAATGGTAAAGGGATATATGGAAAACATACCCAAACTACCACTAAGGGTGAATCATGCTTAATATTTAAATCATAAGACCATTGGTACTGATAGAACCTCAAGCCATTGCAGTTGCAGGGAGCTCTCTACCAGGCTTTTATCAGGACTTCTTCTGAAGCAATGAGAATCAAAATATTCATGTTATCCAACAAATCTAAGATTTACCTTTCTTGAAAATCCTAGGAACCAAACACCAATATAACAAACAGATCGACTGATGGTCTTCTCTTAAAATATCAACTGACCATAGTCAGATTATGGATAGCTGAAGCTTCGTTAAAATCTGTGACTGAAATCGGAATATTAGGTTTTCCATCGTTCAGATATAAAACCTTAGGGCTTAGGAACCCTTTGGGAATGGAGGAAGGAAGTCCGAATTGGAGAACATGAGAAATGACGATTCCACTCTTGTGCGAGATGACAGAGGTCCCTCCCCTGGAGGGGGGAACCTGCTCGAAGGCCATCACCATCACTCTTTGGGAGCTGAAATCACAGAAAATTTCCTACTCTACATATGAAATCAATAAAGAAACATAAGTTTTCATTTTTTGTGAAAAACCATACAAAACCACCTACCTTTAATAATGATATCAACTCAACACCCGTAACATGAATTTAAAAAAGGACATAGGCGAAGGAGATTAAGAAATAAAAAATAGAATCAAGATCCATCAAAATTTTGTTTTAGATCCATTAGTAATTTTTTTATCTCTATATATGGGTAAGAAAAGTGGATATTATAATAAACCACATGATAGGAGAAAAATCAAAAATAAGAGATAAAACACAATAACTAGTGCTTCGATCCACTAAGAGAAGGGGTTGTAGGAGTGAAAATTTCATCTTGTGAGCATCCGAAGAACAACAAATCATATTAATTATGAATAATTGATATTTAGGGGCAAAAATTGTGGTCCTATGATTTTAATTAAAATTTTATGGGTTTTAAAAAACAGTTATCATGGTTTGTTATATGTGTCGCATGGATAATACTAACAATGTACATTAAACATGATCCCCCACTGGACATCTAGGTGGGGATCATGGTTTCAATTATTGGTTAAAATAACCATTATTTATGCACTCAAAAATAATATGTATATAGGGTTCATGGTTTTGATGTGTGACCACATGGTTTGGACAATCCATGTGACCCTTCTAGTGGATCAACATTGGACACATAGTTTTTTAGGCCAAACAACATGGTATTTCCTATCCTTGTTCCAATAGGGAACAACCCCAAAAGCTCCAAAATTTTGAATATTTAATATAGAATAACTTAAGAAAAGACACAAATAATTTATGATATTAAACGGTGAATAACTACTTGAATGAAGATAAATATATTTAACAGTATTTCTTACTAAGGACCCAAGGTAGCTCCTAGGTAGCCTAGTGGGATGGTCTTCACTATGAGAGATGGATAAGTGGTATAATTAGCCTTTGATAACTTTTGAGTTTAAACAAATGATTTAGGTTTATCTTATGGAATCTAGTGAGAGACATGTTATGTTATAAATTATTTGTAAAATGTATCTAGGTGGATTGAGCCATGTAATGTGAGAAAAGATCATATAGTTCTTATAAAGTGGCCTGCTAGCTGGGTGTTGGGTATGGATTTTTTACAAGTAGAGGGATAATAGGTTGGTTTTTTATTCCGTGTAATATTTTATATTATCCCAAACATGATATGATGTAGTGTGCTTATTGGGTAATTCTATTCTTCTAATTAAGGTTGGAATCTTGGTGGTAATTGTGTGTCCTGATTCACCATCTAATATCCTGATAGAGATTGGTAATCTTAGAGGTAACTGTGTATTTTGATTTACAATCTACTCCATTGATAGTGATTTTATGTTTTCTTGGAATTATTTTATCATGATATGATTCCCATACACACAATTAGAAAAGATTAATTATGTTATTCCACTACCAAATGTGGTGACTATATTAGAGGCCAAGTATGTTATGGTGTTTCCTCAACTCACTTGTGGTATTGGATATGTTATTCTATTACAATTATTTAGATACATGGTTCTTTCATGAGGTATTAGTTATGTTTTTCCATTACATTATAGGGATGATCTAATATAATACAATTGATTGTTACTGCTTATGCATATACCAACGTAAGATTGTGACACCATCTATCATACTTTATTCCTATCGAGGGAATGGAAACTCAAATTCATTGTAATAGCCCAAAGTAATTTGGGACTGATATTATGGTTTCTTGGTTATCACACAATAACATGAGGTGATTATATTATATATTTGTGCTTTAACCTTGTTTATTTTCTCATGCACATACTTAATATACAATAACACATTTTAGGGTCACCATTGGTGGTTCCCTACTGAGATTTATTCTCACACCATGTACATTTGTCTTGGTCGATGTAAAAACCATGTTTCTAATTAAATGTTCATAGGTTGTATATATGATTAGGATTCATGTTATTGATGGGGTTTAGATAAATGGTTATGTATAGGATTGATATTGGTGTTTCATATCTTTGTGTATAATTTTGGGTTCTTTTTCAATTTACATTTTGTATAACTAATCCAGTTGGTTTTCCTTTTTAAATTATACAATGTGTAACCTACATAATTAATTTTGATATGGAATGGGTGTATGTTTATTGATTATGGTTAGCTTATATATTTAATTCTATTTTTATACTCTTAGATTTGGTTATGGATGATGTACTCATTACCTATTTATTATTGATTTTTTTGATGTAGAGAGTAAAGCCTCCCCAATGATGATCATAGACTCTCATCACCAAATGGAAGCCTATTATATATATGGATGCTTTACCTTGGTCACATATCATCACCTGATTTATAACTATATGAGTTATTTGAGTTAGGGTGTTATAAATGGTATCGGGGAAATATTTTTCTTATTTTACAACTTTTGGTAATTATAAATGGTGATTAGTTTTTTAAAAACTTGTTATGGAAACTAATATTGTACATCATGAACACAATACTTGTGAATTTAAATGTTATTAAGGCTTTGGAATTGTTATTATTTATTTTTGAAGATATTATATGAAGTTCACTTAGTGTTAATTTCATGTTTTTTCAATAGGTATTTATGAGAAGATGTTAATAAGTGTTGAGGCATAAGGAGATTCAATTGTGATGATTATTAAACCAATTATATGCTTCAAGAATTGTGTTAATGTGTAAACATTTTTTGCATCATTCTAGAGAATAAGAGTAGTTAATTAAGAATAAAAAAAAATATTTTTCATGAAGACTATTTTAAGAAGAGATTTGGGTGGATAGGCATAGCACAGTCTTTATGTTAGGCTACACTAATATTTTGGACTTTACTAAAAACAATTTCTTCCAACCAAAAATCCATGGGATCCATGTGTATCTACAACATGGGTGGGCACTATGATTCTACACAAAAAGTAGTGGTAGCAGGTGGAATGCAGGTGTGCTTGTGGTGGTTTACATGGGAAGATTCCAGAGTAGAGAGATGACATGGGTCAGTACTGGAGGGGGTTCAAGAGTGGACCTCGGTACTAACATCTGGATGTCTAAAGAGTCTCTATGGTTTATTAAGTAGTGATCAAATTAATTCAAGACCAATGTGATACAATCAAAGAGGCGTACTCTTCGTATCTATTAAAAATTAAGGCGAATAATCTTGTACATCAAATCTAATTGATTTGAGATATTCGACCATCACCACTCTCATCATCTCCCTCCAACCTTCATCTAATGTGTTTTAATTCTTCTTGATCTTCATTCTAAGTCATTATGATCTTACTGATCTCATCATACCCTTAAAAATAATCAAACGAGATCATTATATGCATTAAACATCATTTTCATAATTTGAGAAGATTAATCCAAGACAATGATAAATTACTAATCAATGATGGTGATTATGGTAGTATAATAATCCATTGAGATGGTTCATGTATGTGGTAAATTTATATGAAGAGTTGAGGTGCTAGAAACTATGTCGATGCACATGAGCATACGCAGTTGGGTTTCTCTATAAATACCCTAAACCTCAACATTATCATGAATGTTCTTAATGAGAATTTGAGAGAGTGGAAAAGAAAAAATAATTCATGAATCAGCTCTGTATTCATGAAAAGGTTCCATAATTTTTTTGTGAGTATTTCTAGACCATTATTTTTTGTGTAATGGTTTATTGATTCCACAAACTAGTGTTGATATCCACATTATGTTACATTAAAGATAAGAATAGAACTCATTTACAAAGTTACACGAAGAAGATATGGGCAGTGCGTATTCCATTGCAAGAATATCTTGAGAATATTGCATGAAATTTTATCCATGAATGAAGGACTTTTGTAGGATGAGTTATAAATATGAATAAGTGAAATACATCGGCATGCATGAGTTGTAAGAAGAAACAGTGGAATGACCTATACACTTTCATGAAGAATATAAATTATTATCTACATGAACTTCATGACATGTTTGTAAAAGAAATATAGTGGATGTGTGTTTATAAACTATGAAAAAATCATGAATGTGAAAGAAATACCGGTATAGTGTGATGAGATTGCACTATTCGACATATTCATGCACATAAAGTAGAACTTTCATGAACGATTGTGAATTTCTTGGATTACACAAAGCATATTTTAGATGAAGTGATAATACTATGCAATTTATTTTCTATATGACATGTTTTAAAAACATCACACATGATATTCTTTTTATAGTACATTGCAAAGATTTTTGATTGAAGCTGAGGTGTAATTTCAATTAGTGTTTCAGAGGGAATTCATATATGAGTTTTCAATAATCAGTGATGTTGGGTGTTAATCAATCAGAAGAAATTATTCTTACACTGTTATTTTACATGATTCAAGTAGATGATTA
The DNA here is from genome assembly GCA_963277665.1 of Viscum album. NCBI lineage: Eukaryota > Viridiplantae > Streptophyta > Magnoliopsida > Santalales > Viscaceae > Viscum > Viscum album. The sequence continues at coordinate 1,071,239,661 of OY728141.1, forward strand.
TATATTGTGATAAGGAATTATTTGATCAATAGCTATATCTATGTAAAGGTACATGAATTGTACATGAGGTACTGTGACCCAACAAGATCATAAAAGAGGTTCATCAAATAGATCTTTCTATAGTGGATCCCTCAACCTGAAAAAGAAATCTATAGTTGGGGGTTCTAAATAGGTACTGGAAGGTTGTGATTGGGGGGAGGGTCTAACCATTTACTATGAAGAAGGTGATGTTGGGTGGTTTAACTAACTGTTGAAAGATTAGTGTATTTGGGGGTATAACCATCTTGTAAATGGGTGTAATAACTAGTTACTCATGTAATCACTTTACGTTATAATATAGAATTCTTGTTGGGGGGTCTACCAAATGTGGAAACGAGTAAAAAATTTATCAAACCTTTTAAATCCATGTTTTCAATTATTTATTTATTATTTTTTTTGTTTTATGGTTAAAATGTGGATTTAAGATGAGGGATAAAAAAATTAACTAGTTATTGAGGTTGAATATAAAAATAATTTTTTTGTAAAAATAGCGCACAACTGATTCACCCCCTCTCATTGGTACCTAACAGATCCTTGTGTACATTAATTGGTATAAGAGAAAGGTGTCATATTAATATTTGAAAACATTGTGAGAAATATTGAGTTTTAAATATTTTTACAATAGATAAATTCCAACATTTGATGGTAAGAACTACCACAACTAGAGGAATAGAATGCTTCATTGTCTTCTATCTCTTATTATGTAGGTGGAAGATGTAGCAATAATGTTTAAACCACCAATTAAGGATTTTTTTCTATGAATCAATCTAAAAATATAAATTTGTATGTTTATGGAATGGTTAAATATGCTATATTGATGGAGTTATCAGTAGAGGTATATACTAAAGTGACGGGTTTCCAAACATCCAAAGAGATCTGAGATAAACTAAGATGTAGTTATGAAGTAAATCTTAAAGTTAGAGAATATATGTTGAAAATCTATTTAATAATGTTTGAGGATTTAAAATGGTTCATGATAGAATTATTGATGATTAATTTATAAGAGTAAATGAGATAGTTATTAAAATTAGTGGTTTCCGTGAGAAGGTGGATGATTCTACTATTAGGAAGAATTTAATGAAAAATTTACTAAATATATTTGACTTAAAGGATTAAAATTTAGAATATCAAGAAGATATATCATTGGACGATCTTAATAATATTATCATAGCATATGAAATGAGAGAAGTACCAGAATTCTAGAAGAAGCAAAGAGATGGTATGTAATTTGATGTCATCATAAAAGGTAAAGCTAGATTTAAAGAAGAATTGAAATCATGTGATTCTAAAGATGGGGAAATTATTTGGACTTAAATAAAATTATGTACATGATTATAAGAAAGATCCAAAGGGTAATATTTAAAGGAAATATAAAAAAACCACAAAAGTTATATAATTACCAAAAAGTTGACATTTTTATAGTAACTATAAAAAGAAAATGGCTGATGACACTTACTCAGATGAAGAGGATAAAAATTTATTGAAAAGGAAGTGGAAGGTGAACATAAAAAGGTTTTCTCCTAATATGATAAATAAATTATGAAAATAAATTGAATAATTTCAATCATCAAGTAGTGAGTTATAAGATAGATTATATTCTATGAATCATATGTGTTTTATATAAAAACTCATGAAATCTAGAGACTCATTTGAAGGTGATGAAGGTGATGAGAGAAATGAAATAAAATTGATGTTAAATGTGAATCTGGAAGCTACTCTTGTGGAAAATATGAAACTCAATAACGAAGGGAAAATTATTAAGAATTAAATTGAAAATATATTCTTTAAGAGTATAAAAATTACAAGAAATATGAAACACATCTTAATGAAATAATATAAAATAAGATGAATACAAATGAGTTAGAATTAAAAAAAACTGTTGGAATAGAAGATCAAGGAAATGATGAATCAACACTTGTTGATGAAAATAAACAATAAAAATTGAAATTAGAAGAATTTGAGTATATGGTGAATGATCATGAATAAATAATTTTTAAGAAAAATGAAATAATTATATTATACACAATCTATGTTCCTTAATGTTCAAATTGAGTTTTTGTTGATGAAATAATAATTCAATAAAGATGTACATATTAAGGGTTAATCTTCAAATGTTTTTGTGAATAATAGCTTATAGAATAAGGTTGATTGTAGGCCAAATGAATCTCAATGTAAATTTTTTATTTTTAATAGTGTGGGTCTGGAAGACAATACTAAATCCAACTGGACCAAAAGAACAAATGAGAAAATATATTCCATAAAATATGTGTAGATTAATTTAGCTAGATGGTTTCCTACAAAGTAAATACATTCGAAATATATTAAGAGAAAACATATAGAATATTCATAGTAGAAGTAAAATTATTGTAGAATGCCAATGTTCAAAGGCTACAATTGGTGTTGTCAAGTGTTTGGTCATAATGATTATTCATGATGGTATAACATGTAACTACCAGAAAAGAGACATAAATCATTGTGGATAAATGATGAGAATATGAGATCAGATTATTAGGAAGAGAATCCAATGACAAATACATAACCTAAACTATCAGCATGGAACTAATATGTATGATTAAATGATATTTTTGGATGATTTGGTTAGAAAGGTTACAAATATGATAAATTTGAAGTTATACTCTTCACAGTGTAAATGATAAGATAATTAATAAAGTATAGAATTCTATAGGCACCAGTTAATTTTTTTATAAGATCAAATAAATATAAAAATATGAGAATATTTATGAGGAAAAAATTAAAGAAAGTGGTCTAATGTGATGAATTTAATGATAATGAAAAGTCATCTTCAAATTATGAATTCAAAATTATGAATTATTGAACGTGGGAAAAACTGGGAAAGATATAACATATTGTATGAAAATCATTCCATCCTAAGAGATGAATGTGTACATCTCAAGATCATAGATTAAATGGAATAAAGAAAAAAGAAACATTTAGGGGAATATCCTAGATTGAGGGTGATTTCTTAAGAAAAAATATATTCATCCTTATTCCCTTATATATATAATATTTTATTAATATTAATGGAATTGAAGGAGATGGATATATCCCCTGATGGGGATCATAATTGATTTTAATCTATTAAATATTCATAATTTTTTTGAAAATTATTATTACTCTCAAATTCATAATATGAATATTTTTTAAAAAACTATTACCAACAGATTTTTGATATTCTACTAAGGTGGGGAACTATATATTTTTATAATTAAACTATCTAATGTTTTTTTGATATGTGTGTAGGAAATATCTTGAAAATATTTGTCCAATATCCTCTATAATGATGTTTTTTAAATTAGTTTGAGAATATATTCACATCACAAAATATGGATAACCTTGATTCTTTGGGGACATAATTATTTTTTTCTATAATAGGTTCTCCTAATTAGACATAGAGTTGATTATCTGAAATCTCGTTTCTTTTATTGATTATGGTTTCATTCTTCGAGAAGTAATTAAAGTGGAGGAGAATTTGGTTGACTTACGAACTCTAAAATACACCTTTTTATTCAATGATAATAAGGTGCAGAATGAAAAGAAAACATAATGACATAGGAGTATTTAACAGAATAAAAAGGGGAGAGTGAAGCCCCCTTTGAGTGAATTTTATTTGTTCTTAATAAGGATTTATGAGAAGATATTAATAGGTGTTAAGGATTGAAATGATTCAATTTTGATGATTGTTTAACTGGTCATAAGTTCCATGAATTTTTTCAATGAGGTTATAATATTTACATCCTATAAAAGAATAAGATATGTTAAGGGAGACCAAGAAAAACATATATATTTTTCATGATGATTATTTCAAAAATAGATTCTGGTGGCATGTATTGAAATGGTATTTATATTTCAGTAACACGTACATGTTTTCCTCTACTAAAAAATCATGTGAAATAGAAATCTATGGGATCCATGTGCATGCACTACTCAAGTGGGAACTATAATCGATAACAAAATGTTTCAGTAGAAGGTGGAATGATGGTTTGCATGTGGAGGCACACAAAGGAACAATATCAGTGCCCTCATGTAATGTGGAATAAAATTATATTAGAGATCTAGCATAGGTCGGTTCCTGTTAGGGTTTAGGAGTGAACCTAATTAATAACATCTGTTGGGATGAAGATGTTCTTTTTTATATTAAGTAGTAGCTGAATTAAATCAAGAATAATGTGGGAAAAAATATCTTGGTTATTGTTCATGCATAATAAAAAAGTTATTCAAATAAATCTAGATGTCTAATAAGATTGATTTTAGGTGTTCAATCAATTACACTATCATTATTTACCTCCATTATTCATATTTAGGGTTTCAGTTCATCAAGATATACATTCTGAGCTATTGTGGTCATATTGAGCTCTCCATACCCTTCGAAAGGATCAAATGAGATCATTATATGCAATAAAATTCTTTTTCATAGAATTATGATGTTTAATCTGAGAAAAAAGATACATTTTGTGGGTGATTATGGTTATTCTCATTGTACAGTAAGCTATTGAGGGAGTGCACATATGAAGTGCATGTATGAAAAGTGGTGAGGTGGTGTAGACTAAGTTGATGTGCATGAGAAGAGGTGGTTGTGTAACTCTAAAAATATCCCCAACCATTCTATTTTTAGGTGTGTTCTTTATGAGAATTTGAGATATAGGTAAACAAAAAAATAAGGTCTTTAACCTTCCATGTATTCATGTATGCTTTCCATGCATTCATGTCAAGGATTTATAGACATTCATGTTTTATTGAGGGTGTTTTTATTGAAAAACCCAATGTCAATATCCACAATGTGTTATGAAGTAGAGAGATAATAAAACTCATATATACAGTTATGTGAAAATTACAGAGGCAACACATATTCTATTAAATGAAGAGATTGAAAATAATGCATAAAATGTTATCCATATATGATTGATTTTTTGCATTCCTGTGTTAGAAAGAAGCATAAGTGAAACACAAATATGGGCTTCAGTTTTGAGAAGAAATAGTTGAATGAACTGTATTCTGGTGCAATGTAGATGAGGCATTCACTATGCAAGATTCATGCACAATTATTATAATAAATATAGTAATTGTGTGCTTATACAGTCAGCAACTATCATGAAAGTGAAAGAAATATTGAGGCAGTGTAAATGCTTGAACAGTTCAACATATTCATGAACATAATAGAAAACTTGTATGCAATATTTTTCATTTATTTTACTTCACAGATAACATTTATAAAGATGTGAGAATGCTATGAATATTATTTATATGCACAAATTTTTAATAAATGAACATGCGATATAGTTTTTATAGGTTGCATTGAATATTTTAGATTTAACATGGGATTGAATTTAAATCAGTGTTTTAAAGGTAATTCATATATGAGTTTTTTTATATCAGTGAGGTCTGGTATTCCACTATCTTACAAAATAATTCATGCCTTATCATTTTAAAAAGATGAGGAATTTTATTATTTATAATGAAAAAAAATTATTTGAGTATGGTCAACATATGTGAAAAGGTACTTGAATTGTACACAAGATAGTGTGATCTAGAATGCTCACAGAGGTGTATCATATTAAGGATATTTATACTATAGATATCACCATCTCAAAAAGAAAATTTTAGCTAGGGGGTATAACTAGTTGTTAAAAGATTGTGATTGGAGGATCAAACCAATCACAATGATGATGGTGTAGTTGGGGTTGGGGGTCTAACCAACTGTTGAAGGATGATTAGATTCGAGGGTATAACCATCTTGTAATTTGGGTGGGTGGGGGTGTAACAAGTTACTATTGTAATCACATTATATTATACTAGAAAATCTATATCGGTGGGTCTAACTAACATAACCCAGAGTATCTCTTCATACCAAACCCTATAAATCCCTATGTGTTGTGATTTATTAATTATTCTTTCTCTCAGGGACACTACTACAAATATGGCCTTTATCGGTGCTAGAAATGGGCATTAACAGCGCTACAAATGTGTTTATAATCGAGGAGAAGACAAGGGGTCCCTTTTATTAGCACTCAAGAAAAGCGCTAATAAAGGAACCTTTAATCAGCGCAAAAAAAAGAGCTAATAAAAGACCCCTTTTATTAGCACTAAAAAAGCGCTGATGAAAGGGGTCCTTTATCATTACTTTTTTTAGCACTGATAAAAGTCAAAAAAATAAATAAATAATAAAAGAATTATATAATTCGGGGGGGGGGGGAGTTCCTTTAACAGTGCTAAACCTCCTTATCAGCGATAGGTGGAACCCCAACCTAACACTCTCCCGCGCTGCCCATCCCGCACATCCCACACACGTGGGCATATCCTTGCTTCCACCAGAACTCTAACTCGAGACCTCACCCTTGCGTGCTTGCACCTTTACCACTAATCCATTTCGTTTTTTCTCAATTTAATGATATATCTATTTATATATTTATATATATAGTTATATTTATTTGGATATTAATATAGATTCATATTAATATAAATATATTTAGTTATATTAATACATATATATTTATTCATATATTAATATATAGATATATATATTTATTCCTATATTATTATATATTTATATATTTATATATATATATAAATTTTAATTATAAATTTTTCTCTGTATATTTTTTTGTATATTAATATATATTTCTAAAATTAGTTTTAAATACATTTTGAAAATATATTTTTTATGTGTGTTTATAAATAAAAAAATAATTACATTTATACATATATACAACACACAAACTCACACATATATATATTTACGAATAAATACTTATATATGTGTATTGGAAAAGCCATAAAATGTTAAAACAACCATAACTTCTAATCCAGAAGCATGTTTCAACTCCACAACCAGTCAAATCGAAGACAATAAAACAATATTCGATATAATGTGTTCTACAATCCTAATGGACATCTGGATAAAGAGTTATACCTACTTGAATGTTAACAAATCAGTGTATCCCGTCTAAAAACTCTGTTTAGGAGGCCTTATGATCCTTTTTTGGCCTCAAAAAATGTGACAAATTGATTTCCCTAATCATTAGTGTAAGATCCCGGATCTTCGTTTGAGGTATGTTTTTCCTTTTTCTGGAGTTTTTGGGAAAAATAAAGTTTCTGGAAATTTTTGAAGTACACGCTGTGTACTTTTTGAGTACACGTCGTGTACTCTTTTCCCACTCGAAGCCGTGTGGTGGTCGTGACTGGGCCACACACACGGTGTACAGGGGGTGACGTGGAGGCTGATTTCTTCAGAGTATGGAAAGACCTAGTACACGCCGTGTACTTTCTTTTTTATTTCATTAAATGGACTGGGGTCACGCCTAATGCTCATAAACGTCTTCTTCTCCGCCTACTTCTGTCCAGAGTGTCTGAGGAGTCTTATTCTTCTTCGAGCGACTGATCCATCACCAGTTTTCCGAATCGAACTCCATCGATTGCAGAAGAATCGCAGTGGTGAGTTCTTGGTTCTTATTTGGCCTCGTTTCCTAATTCCTTCTCTCGTGTGAGTTATCTGAGGTTGAATGTTTTAGACATTTTTAGAGATCCACTCTATTCAAGGCCGATTCACAGGCCGAAGTTCATGTATATCGATCTTCAAGGATCAATGTAAGTGGTTTGTTTCCCTACGTTGATGTTCTTTGAGTTTTTGTTGCAAAAGTGTCGGATACCCATGTATTGGGTATCTCGGGTTTAGGATTTTGATCCTATTGTTTATTTCCCCTAGATTTCTTGTTAGCTTATGTTTAATTGTTGCTAATATATTCTTGGTTGCATGATTTAGGATCACCCCATGGGTGTTTCTCCCCCTATTTGGCTGTTTTATCGCTGTTTGGCAACGTTTTCCTATGAGGAAAACCCTGTTGTAGTTGTTAGTTTTCTTGTTATCACTGATTTCATGTTTTTCCAACTGTTTAAATGCTTTTGATGCATGGTATCTAATATCCAAGTATTTGTTGAACTTACTTAGGGCTTCTGACAGTTGATTACGCACGACTGGACTGATCAGGGCTGTGAGAACATGGTGAGGGAGATCAAAGACGGAATATATAATTAAGTGCTTCCCTAGAGGGTCTGTTGGTTTTAGTTTCGTACGTAGAACCTATGGGAATAGGAATTTGGGCTTCCCAAGAGTGTTCTTAGTTTACCCATGCATCGAGACCATAAGAGGAATTAGACGTAAGTGCTTCCTTAGAGAGTCTGTATCTATCATTGCAAGACCATAGGGGAATTGTCGTGAGAGCTTCCCAGAGTGTATGTGCCTTGTTTGATTATGGGACTATAGGGGTCTTCTAGTTTGAGCCACCCAGAGAGTCAGTGTAAATTTTGATGGTTGGTTGTGACGAGTTCACCAAGCCAAATAACAAGCTTTGGTTTTGTACTGCTTGTGTTTCGGTAGCCTTTTGAGATACCTGTTGTGTTACTTTATTACCTTGGAATAGAATGATTTTCTAGTTCGTCCCTGGTTTTTTAATAAAGTGAATGTGAATTGTAACTGGTAGGATTATTTACAGGTTTACTCCTAGTCCACTACTGTACTTATTTTCATTTACATTTTCTATATTACTCAATGACTGTATGGCACAAATCTTGTGGTGGTTGCCTACTGGGATTAGTCTCACACATTGTTTGGGTCCTGCTTTTTGACCCAAACAGATTATATGGTTTTAGGTGTATATAGGAATCGTGGTCCTTCTACCTCAGGTACATGATTTCTGGTTGGAACTGGAGAGCATGGGACCAGGCTTTGGCTCACGATGATGATGGAGTTGCTGCTTACGTTTAGTACATTGGTTTAAGTTGAATTTCAGAACATTGATTTGTTTACTGCTTTCTATAGATACATGTACCATAATGCATCATTATTATATCAGACATTGTTTCTACTTTTAGTTCAGTTATATTATGTTGTTTACTTCTTCCTCTATTGAGATGTTATTTTCTTTTCGTTGTATACTTTACCAAATGAGGGCATAGTTTCCCCACTAACACACCTAGGCCCTCGCTACTAGTCGGTAGCCTCTGGCGTTTGGGGAAACGCACTTGAGGTCATGTGGCGAACCGGGTATGGGGAGCCAATTATGAGGCTCCGGATTCGGGTTTTTTCAAAGTTGTATCAATGGATTTTTCTTCTTTTCTATTGCCTTACTATTTTGCGACCATAGAAAGGGATAAGAAGATATGGGTAGTTAGTACTTAACTATACCCGAGAGTAATTAAACCGTGTACAGGGAAAAGCTATATTACCCCCTAATTGCCATTTTCAGTTTTTTCAAGTGTTACAGTTATTTATAATTCACCATTGGGTGATGCACATGTTCTCTGCTGTTGTAGTTCATATTATTGTGGTTCTATTTTGTTACAACCTGATGAGATGAGGGTGGGCCATCTCATGCATCATATAGGCACTGGGTAGGAAATCACATGTCATGAATTTTACCATGCCATTTCGGGAACATTAGAATTTCATGTTGTTGTGATAGATGTCGTGATAAATTATGCATTTTGTTGTGATAGTTTCTATGACGGACATACTTTTTGTGCTGTTTTACTTGTTATATGCATTTTTATGATGCCAATCTTTGATTCGCGGGGAGTATGGGCCCCCATGGATCAGAATTTGGCAAATAGATGTATGTTTTTTAGTGTTTCTGGCATTCGGTGTAGTTTCTGAGATACTGCCTGGAAAAAACCAGAATACACGGCGTGTACTTTATAAATACATGCCGTGTAGTTTTTAAACCGTGTTACTAAATGTGTGAACAGATACACGAGGTGGTGAAGAGTCTTTGGGGACACGCCGTGTGTTATAAGAACACGTCGTGTAGTTTTCTTCTGCGTACCTGGCCGTGTCACTAACAACATAGGTCGGGGAAACTCGTGTAGTACACGTCGTGTGTTATAAGAACACGCCATGTAGTTTTATTCTGGGTACCCGGTCGTGTCATGAACAACATGAGTCGGTGTAATCTATCCTTATACACGCCGTGTTTGTTTGAAAGACACCGTGTAGGGGTCATCCTTTTGTTCGGCCGTGTAACCGCAACACGGGTCGCCGAAGCATTTCAAGTACACGCCGTGTACTTAGTAAACATGCCGTGTAGTTTAGAATTAGGAGGACCGTGTAGGTTAGCCGTGTAAAGAGACTCAGTCAGGGATGTGGGGTTCAAGTACACACCATGTTCTGGGATAACACGCTGTGTAGTCTGGAATGTTACACAACCAGTGGTGGCAGAGTTACACGCCCATGTGGATGGCTTAACAAACACATTATGTAGTCCTGTTTTACAAACTAAAGTGTTTCTCTTTCCTGTTCCAATTTTGTACTCTTGTGTTTTCTGTCCTTGTTAATCCTAAATCTGAGGGGTGATTTTGACCTTTCAGGGCAATGGCACCAAGACGTGCTCTCGTTGCACGTCAGGAACCAGGCAATGACCGTACGACTGATATGGCAGACCAGGGACTACCAGTAGTTATGCCGATCATTCCAGACATGGAACCTGCATGATTCTAGACACTGGTGTTGACACTCAATTCAGAGAGGGTTTCATGAGGTTCATGCAGACCTTCCAGGGAGCTTAGCATCCTACCCCGTCGATGGCAGAGCTGACGCGAGTCTTCGAGCAGCAGCATCCTCCCACTTTCACAGGGGATGGAGGACCTCAAGTCGCAGAGTCATGGATTGAAACCATGCTTTCTATCTTTGAGCATCTGGAGACACCGCCAGACCGAATGGTGAATCTCGCAACTTTCATGTTGTGAGATTTTTCCAGGAGGTCGTGGGATGTGGTCTCGTAGGCAGGGCGTCAATGGACTATTGCTTGGGACGAGTTCCGGCGTTCATTCTATGACTACTTCTATCTGGAAACGATAAGGGATGAGAGATCCAGATAGATCATGAACATGTAGCCGGGTACTCTTTCAGTTATGGAGTATACCTCCCATTTCACTGAGTAACAGTGTTTCACTCCCGTTCTGAGAGATGACAGGCAGTTTTTGGCAAGGATGTTTGAGGAATGCCTCAAACCAGAGATCAGATCACAGGTGAACATATTCCCATTGACTTCTATTACACTAATATTCAACCAGGTGCTGATCAATGAATGGAATCTAAGGGAGACTGGAGCTGTTGACCAGGGTGGTTCAACATCCAAGGCTAATTCATTTCATACTGACAGCAGGAAGCGCCACCGAGAGTCTACTTGAGGTGACTCGAAGAAGCGAGGTATTTATTCTGGTAGATGGTATCTTCTTTATGGGAACTAGGTGGTGTTCTATCAGTGTGAAAAGAGTGGGAATAAGAAGAATCAGTTCCTGAGGGATCAATTGGAGTGCTTAGCTTGCGGCAAGATGGGTCATCTGCAGCGTTTTTGCAGGGTTCTTCTTCTAGCAGCTAGTGAAGGAGGATCAATTTTTACTCCTTGTACAGGAACATGATTACCAGTTCCGAAGCAGACTGGGGTCTGGTATTCTTCAGGTCATTCAGGCTAGGGTAGAGGTCATAGATACAGTGGTCAGGCTCAGGGAGGATCAGCTCAGGGACATCCGGCTGCTACACAGGGCCGCAGTACTGCCCAGACATTTGCAGTAGAGCAGATCCATCGGGAGCAGGATCCTGGACCTTCCACAGTTCGAGGTACACTCTTAGTAGCCTCAGTTTTAGCTTCTGCACTTTTTGATACTGTAGCTTCTCGTAGCTTTATTTCTGTGCACACTATGGAGAGCCTTCGACTTATTGTCTTTACTTATGAGGATACTTTGGCACTAGACACTCCTTTGGGACATAGAACTACTAGTGTACGTCTGTGCAAGGAGTGCCCCCTTGAGGAAGGTGGGTGTAACTTCTTGTGGGATATTTATGTCCTTGAGATGATAGGTTATGATGTCATTCTCAGAATGGACTGGCTAGATCATTTTCAAGCCTTTGTCGATTGTTATCGCTGCAGGGTGAGTTTCACATCACCAGAGGGTGGGTATTTTCTTCACTAAGTAGAATGGGATGTCCAGGTAAGAAGAGCTGGACCAGAGCATCATGGGTTGGGAAGTGTTACAACGCAGATTACTAGTTTCTATCTGGATGATCAGGGGACTTCTCAGAAGGACTTCCCTCCTATAGTTGATCATTTTCTGGATGTCTTTCCAGAATACATTTTAGGGTTTCCTCTGGGGCGTGAGGTATTATGATCTTTTGAGCTTGTGCTAGGAGAAGCACTGATATCCATACCTCCTTATAGGATGGCTATTCCTGGGTTGCAAGAACTCAAGATGCAGTTGGAGGAGTTGCAGGCAAAGAGTTTTATCCGACCCAATACTTCCCCTTGGGGTTCACCTATGTTGTTTGTGAAGAAGGAAGATGGTACCTTACGGCTTTGTGTGGTCTATCAGATGTTTTACCAGTTTACGGTCAAGAACCAATATCCATTGCCGATGATTGATGATATTTTTTATCAGCTTTGAGGAGCCAGGGTATTCTCAAATATCGACTTGAGATCCGGCTCTCATCAGTAGTGGGTCAGACCATCTGATATACCTCGCACAGCTTTTCGAAGCAGGTATGGTATGTACGAGTATCTGGCTAAACCTTTCGGTCTCACGAACGCGCCAGTAGTTTTCATGGAGCTGATGAAAAGAGTTTTCCATCCTTAATTGGACTATTTCATCGTTGTCTTTGTGGATGATATCTTGGTGTACTCTCACAGTTGACATGACCATGCTACCCATATTGAGATCATTTTGAGTACATTGTGAAAGCATCGGTTATATTCTAATCTCTAAAAGTGCTACTTATGGATGGATGAGATTCACTTACTGGGCCATGGCATCTCAGATATAGGAGAATCAGTTGACCTAGAGATGGTGAGAGCAGTAGTTACCTGGGAGCAGCCGAAGAATGTCTTCAAGGTACAGAGTTTCTTGGGACTAGATGGTTATTAAAGGCGGTTAATACATGACTTCTCAAGCTAAGAAGCGCCTTTGACGAGCATGACTAAGAAGGGTGTGAAGTATGTTTGGTCAGAATCTTGTGACTCAGCCTTCCATGAACTGAAGGGGAGATTGACTTCAGCACCGGTTCTAGTTCTACTAGATCTGGGCTAGAGTTATACAGATTTCTGTGATGCATATGGCATCGGGCTTCGAGTAGTTCTTATGCAGGAATATCATGTTGTTGCATACGGATCTTGGCAGTTGAGGCCACATGAGAAGAACTATACTACGCATGACCTAGAGTTGGTTGCGGTTGTTTATCCTTTGCATTGTTGGAGGAACTATCTCATGGGAGTGCATTTTGTTGTATATATTGTCCAAAAGAGCCCCAGTTATATGTTCACGCAGCGTGACGTGAACCTGAGATAGCGAAGGTGGGTTGAGTACCTATTGTCTTTCTACTTCAAGATTGCTTATACATCTGGGAAAGGCAATGTGGTGGATGACGCACTGAGCAGGAGGACTCAGTTGCAAGCAGTTCAGGAGGCCAGCAACGAGTGGAAGCTTATGGATATGTTCTCTGAGATGCATTTGGAGGTGCACGACTGACAAGAGTAGACAGTTTTTTCTTATGTGGTTGTTACCTCTACTCTTTTAGATCGAGTTCGAATGAGGCAGCTATCAGACCGAGAAGGCCTAGTCCTACGAGAGGGTGTGTTAGATGGAGACCCTACTCTGGGGTTGATAGTGGGCTATGACGAGGTCCTACATTTTCATGTCTGCGTATGGGTTTCAGAGGACATACGTGAGGAGCTGGTGTGGGAGTTTCATGCTTCATCTTGGGCAGTTCATCCTAGTTTCACCAAGATGTACCGATACTTGCACCGTCTGTATTGGTGGCCAGGTATGAAGAAGGATGTGGTTTGTTTTTTTATGTGGTACTCCACCTGTTTGCAATTGAAGGTAGAGCATCAGTGACCAGTGGGGATTTTGCTGAAGTTACCCATTCCTGAGTGGAAATGGAATTATGTCACAATGTACTTTGTGACAAGATTACCGAGATCGCCTCGAGGAAATGATGTGATTTGGGTTGTAGTGGAGAGGATCATGAAGGTTTCAAAGTTCTTGCTGATCAAGGAGACCTTCAGTGTTGATTAGTTGGGACAGTTGTACATCTGAGAGATTGTACGTCTGCATGGAGTTCCACACTCCATTGTTTCGGACAGGGATGCACATTTTACTTCGCACTTCTAGTAGGGGATACAGAGGGATTTGGGTACATAGGTACTTTTGAGTACAGCATACCATCCCCAGACTGATGGCCAGTCTGAGTGTATAATCCAAGTGCTTGAGGATATGCTCTGACCATGCATTATAGACTTTGGTGGTACTTAGGAGAAGCATATTCCTTTTGTGGAGTTCGCCTACAACAAAAATTTTTAGGGGACTATTCAGATGGAACTTTATGAGCCTTTCTATGGTAGGCCATGTCGATCACCTTTATGTTGGATAGAGGCAGGAGAGGCAGAATTGATGGGACCTCATCTCATTCAAGAGACCACGGAGTAGGTGGAGTTGATTCGGAAGAGGATGGCTACTGAACAGTCTCGGCAGAAGTCTTATGCTAATCAGCAGAAATGACCTTTGGAGTTCAAGGTCGGAGATCAGGTTTTCTTGTGTGTTACCCCTAGGTTGGGACATAAGAGGATTATGAGGCAGGGAAAGCTTTCACCAAGATACGTCGGGCTGTTTGAGGTCCTGGAGAGAGTCAGGCTGGATGCTTACAGGTTGCAGTTACCTCAGAGGTACAAGGCCATGCACGACATCTTTCATATTTCTCATCTTCGACGATATTTCTCAGACCCATCTCATGTTTTTCAACCTGAGGAGGTTAAGCTAGAGAAGGATGCATATTTCGAGGAGCATCCTATCCAGATTGTCAATCACAGTACGAAAGTTCTCTGTCGACGGTCTCTTCCTCTAGTACGGTTGCTATGGCAGCACGAGCGAGTGCAGAACGAAACCTGGGAAAGGGAGGCCGATGTACGATTGTAGTGGCTAGAGCTGTTCAGGGTTTCTTCTTCCACACCTCATTAGGGAAATTGGGGGATGAATTTATTTAATGGGGAATGTTTTTAAGAACCTTGATCTTCGTTTGCAGTATGTTTTTCCATTTTCTGTAGTTTTTAGGAAAAATAACATTTCGGGAAATTTTTGAAGTACACGCCGTGTACTCTTTTCCCACTCAAAGCCATGTGGTGGTTGGGCCCGAGCCACACACACGGTGTGTAGGGGGGCGGCGTGGAGGCCGATTTTGGCAGAGAATGAAAAGACCTAGTACACGCTGTGTACTCTAAAAGTACACACCATGTACTTTATTTTTTATTTCATTAATTGGACCATGGTCACGCCTAATGCTCATAAATGTCTTATTCTCCGCATAATTACATCCAGAGCGTCCGAGGAGGCTGATTCTTTTTCGAGCCACTGATCATTCACCGGTTGTCCGAATCGAACTCTATCGATTGCAGAAGAATCGCAGCGGTGAGTTCCTGGTTCTTCTTTGGCCTCATTTCCTGATTCCTTCTCTCATGTGAGTTATCTGAGGTTTAAAATTTTAGACTTTTTTGCATAACTACTCCGTTCTAGGCCGATTCCCGGGCCTAGGTTCAAGTATATAGATTTTCAAGAATCAAGGTAGGTGATTTGTTTCCCTACATTAATGTTCTTTGAGTTTTGGATGCAAAAGTGCCAGATACCCAAGTATCGGGTATCCCGGGTTTTTGATTTTGATCCTATTTTTATGTGCCCTAGATTTCTTGTTAGATTATGTTTAAATTTTTCTAATATATTCTTGGTTTCATGATTGAGGATCACCCCTTGGGTGTTTCTCCCCATGTTTGGCTGTTTATCGCCGTTTGGCACCCTTTGCCTGTGAGGAAAACCCTATTGCAGTTGTTAGTTTTATTGTTACCACTGATTGCATGTTTTTCTTACTGTTTAAATGCTTTTGATGCATGGTATCTACTATCCAAGTTGTTGTTGAACTTACTTAGGGATGCTGACAGTCGATTACACACGACTGGACTGCTCAGGGCTATGAGAACCTGGTGCAGGAGATCAAAGTGGGAATAAACAATTAAGTCCTTTCCTAGAGGGTCTGTTGGTTTTAGTTTCATATTCAGGACCTATGGGAATAATACTTTGTGCTTCCCAAGAGTGTTCTTAGTTTACACACTCTTCAATACCACAAGAGGAATTAGGCGTAATTTTTTTCTCAGAGTGTCTATAGCTATCTTTGCAAGACCATAGAGGAATTGACGTGAGAGCTTCCCAGAGTGTCTGTGCCTTGTTTGATTACTGGACTATAGGGGACTGCTAGTTTGATCCACCCATAGAGTCAGTGTGAATTTTTCAAGACCATATGGGAATTGATGTGAGAGTTTCCTAGAGTGTATGTGCCTTGTTTGATTACTAGACTATAGGGGTCTGTTAGTTTGATCCACCTAGAGAGTCAGTGTGAATTTTGATGGTTGGTTGTGATGAGTCCACCAAGCCAAATAACAATCTTGGGTTTTGTACTGCTTGTGTTTCAGTAGCCGTTTGAGATACCTGCTGTGTTACTTTCTTACCTTGGAATAAAATGATTTGCTAGTTCTTCCATGGTTGTTTAATAAAGTGAATGTGAATAATAACTGGTAGGATTATTTATTGGTGTACTCCTAGTCCATTACTGTACTTATTTTCCTTTACTTTTTCTATATTACTCACTGATAGCAGGGAAGAAATCTTGTGGTGGTTTCCTATTGGGATTAGTCACACACCCTATTTGGGTCCTGATTTTCAGCCCAAACAAATTATATGGTTGCAGGAGTAGATAGGGATTGAGTTCCTTCTACGTCAGGTACTTGATTGCTGGTTGGAGCGGGAGAGCATGGGACCGGGCTTTGGTTCGTGATGCTGCTTTAGTTGCTTTTTATGTTTAGTACTTTGGGTACTGTTGTATTCCAGCACGTTGATTTGTTTACTACTTTCCATTAATACATGTACCATACTGCATCATTATTCTATCAGAAATTTTTTCTACTTTTAGTTTAGTTATTGTATGTTGTTTACTGCTTCCTCTATTGTGATGTTATTTTCTTTCCGCTGCATACTTTACCAAATGAGTGCATAGTTTCCCCACTAACACACCTAGGCCCTCAATGATAGTCAGCAGCCTCTGACATTTGGGGAAACACACTTGAGGTCATTTGGAAAACCAGGTATGGGGTGCCAGTTATGAGGCTCCGGATTCAGGTCGTTACAAGTAGCATGTATAGGTCATCACATTCTTCTATTTGATATGTTGTAGAGGTCAAACAGACACCCGGATCAAAAATTATGGTCATTTGAAGTTTGAGTTACATTTTCAACTTTATTTAGATATTTTTTTTATTTATTGTGTCATCCAATTGTTATTAAATGATTATTAATCGATAATAATTATAAAATTATTAATTAATAATATTCCTTAAAATATTTTAATTCTATTTTCACTAAATTTATTATATATTAAATTTAATAGTGTATTTATACTTATCTAAAACATATTTAAAGAATATATATTATTTTTATATCAATATAAATATACTCATATAACAATATTTTTTTTATGAATATTTTTGAGGCATAAAATTTATCAGTTCTATGAAAAAGTGCTGATAAAGCCCCCCCTTTATCAGCGCTAAAAAAGCACTGATAAAGGGGGGGGGGCTTTATCAGCACTTTTTGTTAGCGCTGATAAATGGTGGAACTTCAGAAACTAATTTTTGTGCTAGTGGGTGAGTTTAATGATTAAATATGAGGTATCAAGACATTAGTCACTCGTGTAGGTTGAATCCAAATATAAAGAAATTTTTACAAATAGTGTACATTGACTCAACAACCCTTTTAGTGGTACCTAAAAGATCATTATGAACTTCATTATATTTATTAATGTTGATTTTTTGGTTTTACACTTGGACCTAGGTGGTAAGAGAACATGCATACATGAATCATACTGAAATCCTATGGTTACTAGACATGTGGATGAATTACTGTGATTAGAAAATGGGGTTGGAAGGGAAAATAGATTCCAAGGACTATTTTAAAAAAATGAGAAGAAATATTTTTGGGTTTTTTTGAACTATTATTAATTAATTAATATTTAAAATTAATTTATTCAATGTTTTTCATAAATAACCAAATGGATGATGGTTAATTAACTAGTAACAATAGTACTGGATTATTGAATATTACTACTTTGGTATAGTTATATTGAGATATAAGGGTATGTGTTATGTGGCTTCCCTTAATTAGATGGACCAATTCTTAAATGAATTTTTTATGGGCATTGGGAAATTATCGATAGTTTATAAAATAATATTTTTATGGGATGTCTTGATTAGTTATAGTCACTTGAGGGGAGAGGAGAAAATAATTTAGGGTTCATTGTTTTTTGTTATAATGTAAAGAATTGGTAGTTTGAACAAATTAATGGTTATGTTCAAAAGGTGGGGTTTGTTAGATGAACAACATAGTATTGTTGGCATGTGATCTTGGATTTAAATTTTTTGACTCTTGTTTGATGGTTTTGGAGTCAGGTAGGGTGCAACTAATGGGTATGTTGTTATGGAGGTTTTTTGAGTAATTTTATATTAAGGTACATTCTTCCTTTCTTTTCATTACGAATGTGGGTGATTGTAACACATTATGTGAGGAATTCATGATGAGATGACTTGATATGAAAAGGAATGTGTAGATCCTTATAGTGTTAGAAGGATATATTAGAGGCGTTTGGCTATGCGGTGGATTTTTCCATGTATAATGCCTTGAGTACCTTGGAAATGGAAGAACAAATAGTGTTCATGAGGAAATATTTATCAATAAGGGATACCATGTTTGTTAATTAGGAATGTGATCCTAGGACCAATTAAATATGAACAACAAAATAATGATTCGAGATGAGATATGAGGGTAGTTTAATTAAGTATACCCCTTCCAAGATAAAATCTATATTGATTGATGATTGAAAAAAACCAATGATAGGGTTCTTTGAAATCAATTTTTTCTTGATAGAAAAAGTGTGAATGCATAACTGACTACCATAGTGAAATATCTAGGGTTATTCGTATAATAAGTTAGTTATATGTGAGAGTACTTTAGCATGGGGATTATTTTAGAATGACATGTGAAATGGTTCTTCCAGAGTTGTGTGTATTTCAAGAACTTTCGAAATATAGTGGGTTTATAATGGAGTCTATAATTTATGAGTTTCTTGATTTACTATAGATATTCCCTGGGCATTTTTTGTGATGTGGTAATTTATTATATTTGTCTTCAAAGCTTTAGGGAGGTGATGGGTG
Source organism: Viscum album (assembly GCA_963277665.1). Lineage (NCBI taxonomy): Eukaryota > Viridiplantae > Streptophyta > Magnoliopsida > Santalales > Viscaceae > Viscum > Viscum album. Next base: position 1,071,259,004 of record OY728141.1, read on the forward strand.
AGCATTGTACTACATTTATGGGATAGGTAGCTTGGAAGACATGGTGGTGAAATGTAAATGTGTTGCATCTATGATGAAGTGGGCCATAGATTTAATTTTTGGACTTAGTGATCAATAATTTAATATATGTATGTATATATATAAGTAGTGATATTATGGTGTCACTTATTGGAATGAAGGATTCATATTTTAAGCGTGATGATGCTAATGTAATGACAAAATCTAGGAAAGATAACAATTAGTGGGTAGTGAGTTGGGAAGTAATATGGTGGGGATAAAACCATTGATTTAAATGGGTAATAACTATATTTTGGGAGTAATGCGGTGAATATCAAGTGTGAATAGACTATTGATTTTAAACTAGGGATGGTTGAGTGTTTTTTCAATGTTGAAATATAAATGGGTGAATTATTCCAAGTTAGTTTATTTAGTAGAGGATTGGATATGAGTACACTTGAACTGATGTATAATGATTTCAGAGATCGAGCTGGTTTGGAACATTATATAGTGAATTATTGGTTAGTACTAGGTAGTGGATATGTAGAGCATCATAAGTTCTTTAGATCTTAGAGTGAGGCTTTGATGAAAATCCTATAGGGAAACCAGAGCTATGATCATGAGTAGCAGTTTTTAGTGGATTTTAGGGATCATATGATTTTCTAGCATGATGATTATAGAGATAATCCCATGGGGGGATCCTATCCATAAATATTTAGTATAACCCATGTTTATAGTTTGTGATAGTGAACATATAGATTTAATTTCATACTTAACCAGACTGATAGGTGATTGAGGTTTTCATTTCCAAAGAGAGTGTGTTGATAAGATGAGTCATATTTGGTTCATAGAAGAATCTTAGAATGAAGGACTCACCGATAATAGTAAAATTAAATATTTATTTTAAATATGTTTATACTCACTAGAAGTGTACATTCAAATTTATAAGAATTGATTAGTTATCTTGTATATCACACCACAGATTGAGGTTGAACTTGGTGTGGGTGACCAGGTGTTTTCATGATTTTATTGGTATTGAAAAATCATTATTATGATGAGGAATTTGAAACTATATTGACTGTGCTATACATATTTTGGATAAAGATAACGTGATAAATAATTAACAGGAACTTTTCATTTAATTGGGTATAATGATGTGAAATTAGCATAGAGTTAATCATTCCGAATAGAATCAACACATATTATGAATTTAGGAAATAGTTTTCAGTGAATTATCTAATATACCATATTGGGTTCCTATAAAACTAGGCCATATCCGTATAGGAATTCTGAATGTGAAGTGACATTATAATCTAATGAAAAAAATAATTGTTGGGAAGCATTTTTTATACTTATTGGGGACGAGAGGGTATCTTATTTGGAGTTTGTGTAGACCTATTTCATTATAAATTGGTAGAACTAGATTAAATTTAATATCTTCATAGAATTAATGTATAAAAGAGTTTTGAATTAAAAATTGGGATTTAATTCCATTTTCAAGGGATTTAAGAGAAGATATTTCTATATAAGGTTGTGGATTTTTTGTATTTTCTTAATGGATAGAATGGGTGGTATAACAATAAAAGGGATGAACATCCCATAAATTACCCGGTTGAGGGGAACTGGGTACCAAATGGGGACTAGTAGTTGTTATCATAACATGAAATATTCAATGAGGTACCTCATAGAGTTGTACCAGGTACTCTTTGGGGTGTCTAAGAGGATAGGTTACCATATGTTTATTATCAGGTACCTAATGGTAATCCATGAAATTTTACTTTTTAATATTTTATTGAAATATTATAACACCCTCACACCCTTTTCCGCACAACTCCCAACCATGACAATCCCCACTCTAATTTCCTCTCCCTCTCTCTCTTCTTCTTTCTTCTACCATTCTATCATCTTTCACATGATCAATATGTCATCTTTGTAAGTGAGGTTCTACGAGTAAATATATGTAATCCAAATAACATATGAAGTTGTTTGACCTGAATAATTTATGTTTTATAGGAAATATCTAAATAAGTATTTTTTATTTCTGAATTTTCGGTAAACATGGACAATCAGTTTGGGATACTAAATGGGTTAAATATGAAAAGAACCAAGTATGTGAGCCATTATATATGAAGTAATATATTTCATAATTATTTTCAATTACATGTTCAAGATTAATTGTTTAATATAACAAACCTAAATATGTATCCATAGGGATATTAATTTTTGATTTAGTTCAGGTAGAATATTGTATAACCATAAGTGACATTCCACTATAGGTTTGGCGAGTTCATAATCTCCTGGTGAATTCTTCACTAAGGGATATGAGTGAATGTTATATTTGATGTACTTTAATTTTGTATCTATACTTGAGATAAATTATGTCTATTCTACAATGCATTCTTTCAGTATAGAATTATAATTATAATGGATTTAGACTCTTTGGTAGATTTTTTAGATAAACGGTTATCTTATGGTTCCCTGGTTACCTCTCTTTTTGGGAAATTAGAGTTGTGGGTATTGTTTTTAGAAAAATATTATTTATAATTCAAGGTGTATATTTATTATGATGGCCTCAAAGACTTGTTTTTGGGGTCTATGGTTAATGAGTATTCTTTCCTATGGGTACTATCTAAGGGTGGATGAAAAAAATAATATTCTTCATCTTGGGTTTCTTTTTTGGATAAATTACAATTGTATCAGGGCTTGGGTCCTGAGATTAATCCTTGGGGGTGTTCATAAAAGTCGTTAAGTTCTCAACCTTTAATATTTTTAATAGTTTGGATTATTGAAAAATCTATCAATACTTTTAGGTGTGTGTTATGGTTTGGTATCACTGATGGGAGATTGTAACTAGTATGAGAGTGGTCAAAAATGGTAACTTTTGAAGTTAATTTTTAGGTAGGTTTCTTGAAATTGGATTAGGTAAATCATACATACCTAGTAATAACCATATACATAAATAATATGGTTTTTATTGAAAACTAATGATTTATAATAGGTCTTAGGGTACCCAGTGGGATAATATTCCCTCTATGTGATAAGATAACTGATTAACTCATCTTGAGATGAATTGTGAGTTGATGTGGTGGGTGGTGAGTTAACCCATTTGGTATAGTGATCATTGGGATATACATTTTATTATTGGTAGGATATATTTGGAAGGACTGTGTCGAGTGATTTGAGTTAGGATGGGATTGTTCTTATACTGTGGATTACAAGTTGATTATTAGGTGTTGATTAGTTACCAGTGATGGAATAATTGGTGGTGTTTGTATTCCATTTATTATTTTGCATTAAAATAACTATGATTAAATACCAAATGAATTTAAATATATTATACTCTTGGGAATGAGGATGTAATTTTTACTGTATTGGAGTTTCATGATCCACTTCCTACTCTCATAATTAAGATCTAAAATCCAAATGGTAATGATATTTTGTGATCTAACATATACTCTCATGATGAAGATTAATAGCTTTTGGGGTATCAATAAATCATCGTCTATAAAAAACAATCTTATTTCCATGGGAATATCTATGTTACAAATCTCAAAAATGTGTTAATTATATTAGAATACGAATATGTTACACCGTGTCCTTGGCTCTCCCAAGGAATTCTCTAGATTATGCCCTTACCATTATTCAAATGGATAGTTTTTTCTCAATGAATTTTCTTTGTTACATCCTTTATATTATTTTTATGAACAACCCAACTATTTCTAGTTGTTACCATCGATGTATAAATTGACTTGATCCTGTGATGCCATCGAGCATTATTTCTACCAAGGGCATGATCGACGAGATTCATCATTATGGGATAGAGTAGGTAGGGTAAGGCACTGTGGTGTCCCGGTTTTAATTAATTACCCAACATGATTACTTAATTGATGTGTGATGAATACTTATTTATTTTCTCATTCATACACCTGATATATTATGGCATATATTGGGGTCCCCATTGGTGGTTTATTACTATGATTTATTCTCAAACTCTACACATGCTCCTTGATGGGCCTGAAGTCCTTATCTCTATGTTATTCCATTACAATTATATAGATGTACTAACTGAATATGTTTAGTTTCTACAATTTATGGATAGAATATCTTGAGATCAGTATTCCATTTATCACACTTCCAAATATTTCTCGGGAATGATTAATAAGAAGCACCGATATTTTCTGAAAAAGGTGGGGTCATGAGTTATTATAAAGGCCACGACCCAAGTATCCTAGATATGGTGGTTACTTTATTACATTGGAACTAGATAAAAGAAATACAATACCAATGTGACAAATTGTTTTGTAGTCTTTTTGAACTAGATACCTACTTAAATTTCACATATACATTTAAAAATAATAATATAAAACATAGTATTTTCTTTGAGAACATAAGTGTACCCATTATCATAACCCTACGTATTAATAATAAAATAATACATAGTATCATGTTGAAAAGAATCATAAGTAGTGGGTGAGATAAGATGCTTATTAAAGGTATGCGTACAATATAATATAAATATGTCATGAATAATATGGAATGAAATAAATGATAATCAAATAATTCAATAATAACATGAGTGAAAACTACAACATGTTTATAAAAACTATTTTAATAATCACATGTACATTAATAAATAACTTCATAATTATGGAATGCATAATAAAAAACATCGAAAAATTTCCATTGAGGCCCCATGCCAAGACATCTTAAATATAATATCAAGGCCTCATTCCAATATATCTTACATAAATGGGTGAAGTCTCGGTCAAAATCCTAACCTTGTTTTCTATAATAATAACTACCAATTAATCTAGGGGATATGTAATTCCTGGACCCACCCACAACTTAATAAGTCAAAATTTTAACTCATATAAATAAACAACACAAAATAATTAACTACCTTAAAAATTAATAACTATCCATATTGGAAAAACTAGCATACTAAATATCATTAATTTCCCCTATCAAATTAATCAAAAAAATCCATAAAAATAGTGGATGTTAATGAAGATAATAACATTAGTAAATCATAATATTAAATAATGTATATTTACATATATTAAAATACTTAAAAAAGACCATTAGAAAATTCATGCGGACCACACCCTTTTCACATTGAAATCATATATTTAATGAATTTGGAAATGTTAAGAAAAATATTTTATCTAAAAATAACATCATAAATTTGTAAATTAAGTTTCAATGAAATGATTATTCATGATGGAGGGAAAATATGTTCATTATTTATAAGTTAAAAAACATTCCTTTCACACTTTTGTAAAATTTCCAAAAAGTGCCCAGTTCAGAAAAAATAAAATAGATTCCTTTAAAACTACTTTGAAAAAACTAAAACATGGGAAATGATTTCATTAATAAATAATTTAGAGATTTATTTTTAAAAAAGGATTTTTTTAGAAAACATTGATATGGAAGATAAATATTTCTCTTGTAGGGACTTAAACATAAACAATTATGAATAATGATGTGATTAGGAAATGAATACTTACCACATGGGCGTATTTTGAATCATAAGTCCCATGAAATTAATATCACAAAATTAAATATTAAATACCATTAAAACAAATATATTATTGATATAATATATCAATGGGGTATTATATAAACCCAAAAATATAAATAAGTGGTGAATATGCAATATACTTCATATAAGTAAAAGTGAGACCTGAAACCCTTACCCCAAGTCAGATTTCATACAGACCTACTTGATCCTCATTTATAAAAGATAGTGAGTTAATAAAAACAATATAGTTCCAATATTATATATATCATACCATATATTATTTAACTATATCCTTTTATCACTAAAGATTTAATATCTCTTTATTAAATTCAAGATTCCAGGTGATAACTACTTTGATTTGTTAGTTTTGTTCCTTCTACATTGATCATGGATGCATAATTTATATAATTTTAAATATGATATTAAAAAATATATATTCATTACACATGTATTTAGTGTAATCTATAAAATTTAGAGATAAAAAAATAAATTACACCATTCATGGAGACGGTAGGCATTACGTACACATGAACACCGTCTTCACATTTTGACAAATAGATTGAATTAATGGTAAATAATAATTCATATTTCCATAATTATCATTATAAAATATAAATCATATATATTCATAAAATATATCTGTATTACTATTCATTTTCTCAAAAAAACATCACATTGCTTCGCGGAGGTGATATTCTTCATATACGCCTGAGAAACTTTATCATTTTATAATGGATTGGATGGTAAGAATGTGTATAAGATATATTAATTAAATAATAATATTGATTTAATAAATATCTAATATATTCATTAGTTCTATATTTATAACCTTCCATGTGAAATGGTGATGGAAATTGAATTTCAAAACTATTTAGATATGGTAAGTCATATGTACACACGAGTGATGTTTTCAAATTTCCACCAATGTAAATGATATGGAATATGATTTTACAATAATATTAATAACATCTTAGTATATTAATGATATTTCAGTTATCATCTTTGAATTTTTATAATATTTTAATAGGAATTGAAAGAGGAAATAAACATGAAGGGCTCGATAAAGTCGATTTCCAATTCTTTTAAAGAAGTCCAATAGAACTCTTATGATGGGACCTAGGGTATTTATATTTAATTAACCATAACCTTTAATACTTGTATAATGATTTTTATAAGAGAAAATGGGTGGGGTTGGTTTCAAGAACATGGTTCTTATTTGAGGATCATATTCCTTTTTTCTGTCAATTTGTTGTTTAATTTTTTAAATATAGCCTAATATGATTGTTCGTTATGGTCATAGAAGTATCAGGGGTTTTTATGGATGGTTTATAGCCCAGAACCAATGTTTTGGGTCAAAATAGGAGGCTACACTGTTAGTTAAAACTATACAGGTTGGGCTACAAAGTCATGCGGCTAGGACTTCGATTTCAGTAGATTTTGGTAGTGGGTTTTCACACGGTTTGTGCATGGTTAGTAAACGATGAGGGTAAACAATGCGTTATTCCCCAAACCTATAAGAAACCAAGAACATATTGCACATGGTTTTTTAAACCATGTGAATAAACAATGAGACCCTACTGTTTTGGGGAATTTTAATTAATTTAGTTAAATTAAAAATCTATTAACACCCTAAATATCTATTCATTCATATAGAGATCACATGGAGCTTGAGAAGAACTACACATTGAGCTATCTTATTAATTTTAGTACAATATCCATTTGAAATCTGATTCAAATTTAATTCATCTCAACAGATTCATAATGGTAAGGCCTTAATTCCTTTTTATCCATTCTCTGTTATTCTGGCTATCGACTATGATATTTGGATTTAGGAAAATATTACGTATTAACATTTTGATAATCTATTATTCAGATTTATCATACTATAAGTTGAATTTGGAGCCAATAATGGATGAGAAAACATGCATTGACCTAAGGTAGGTGGTATCGTGCCTTTCATTAATAGTTGGGTTGTTTATATATGCCGTTATTTAGCGTGCCCATTTTTCAAGCATCACCTTAAATTGAATTCAACCATTGTATATATAGAAATGTACTTGATTTTTGAATAGTACCATTAATTATTTTTATTGGTCTCAAACCTTGAATGACTCACCCATTGGGTGTGTTGGTTAAATGTACCTTTTGATGGTTATTCCTTAGACACCCTTTGAGGTGTGCCTTTTTCCCTTCATGGGATGTTAATCATGAAATTGATTTAAATGAAATTTAAATATTGATGGATTGTTATGAGAATGATTAAAGAAATGTAATAGATTAATTGAACCTTGGTCTTATTATGCTATTGCTTATTTAGCTTGAATTTCTTGTTAATGGTGGATTTCCCATGTGAGTGTAATGATGTTTATGTCATTTATTTGTTTATAAAGAATAATTTCTCTGCTTATGGATTTTACCATGTGAGATAAATGATAACTAATCCATGTAACATCTTTTTAGGTTTGTGAGGATTATTATATAGGACATGAACATGTTAGTAATTAGAATAAAAAGTCCTTCAGAAGTTGGACAATTCACTAGTCACATTTTGAGATGAGAATGAAATGTATGTTTTTTGGGTTAGATATTGTAATGATAAGAGAAAACATTAAATGGAATTGAATAGATTAAATAATTAATAACCATAGGTGAATCATGGAACTAATTAAAGGATTCCATGGATGGTATTATTGTACTAGTGAATTATATGCCTTGGGTGAATCATGGATCCAACTAAAATATGACATAGATAGACTCAATGGCATGAACCTTGATTTTTCCATGGGTGAATCATTTATCTAAATAAAGGATTTGATGGAAAAAATTATTGAGGATTATTTTATATATTGAGTTAATAAAGGATCCCAATGAAGGATAAAATATATAGACTATAAAGGGAAACTGACTATTTATGCCATGGGTGATACTCAATATACCTATAGGATAGTCGATGACAAAATCAATTTGATGGACTTTATACCTCTCGTAGAGTGATACCGGGTTCCTAAGAGGTTTTCAGAGATGGGCTTGTAGGGTGTTGTTGGATATCATATCTGGGTGATAAATGAATTTCATATAAGGAATGAAAATCAAGGTCATTGTTTGATATCATACATAGAGTGATACCTAAATTGCATATTAATAATGTTAGGGATGGGATTGGGTTCCAAATTGAATTAATAATAAAATACTATATGAAATGTCTGACAAGTCAAAGAACAAGAATGGATTCAGGATTGAATCATATCATGATAGATGGAATGTTTAGATCCTTTCTGTGATATTAGATATATGGTAACTGTCAGGCTTGAGGTAGATCTCGAAAAATATAAATTCAATGAGATTGAATTGTTAAATGTCATTGATTAAATGAGATCGATGTTTACTTTCGAGTACTTCCTTGTTTATTGTAATAATAGTTGTAAACTTGTTATATATATATATATATATATTCATTGACTGATTGGAAATGACCTTGGTGGGTTTCCTACTGAGATAATATCTTGCACCCTATTTGGGTCACCTTTTTGGAAACAAATAGATTATATTATTTTAGGTGCATATGAGGGAAAGTAATGTAATACAGGTACTTGATATGCTACTTAGGAGTAAGAGATCATGGGACCATGATGAGGCTTGTGATTCTATTGGGATTCTTTTGGCCTTTTTTACATCAAGGAAAAGTATTGCATATGATTATTGTGTACAATTTTTGGATGTTTTATTAGAAACAAGTGGCATATATCATAATCTTGTATATGATATGACTTATGTATTTGTTTACATTACTAGTGTTCAACTATTTATTTCTATTTTATGGATTAGTTATACTATTATTGAACTGTTGTTGTATTTATACTTTATTAAACTCTATTAATGAGGGCATAGTCTCCCCACTGACACACCTATGCCCTCACTTCTTGTCAGTAGCTTCTACCATTTGGGTAAATGCCTTTGAGGCCGTGTGACCAACTAAGTACATAGCACCTTTGAGTGGCATCCGGAATCAGGTTGTTACAAAGTGGTATCATAGGGGTTATTTTCTAGTTTTCTTGATTTTTTGGTGATGATATAAAGTAATTGAAGTTTGGTAATGAGTTTTGACTAGGTTTGGCTACCTGTGTATAGGGAAAATTCAAATTTCCTTGAATTGAATGGCTAATTTCAAGATTTTGACTATTACAATTGATTTGATTCCACTATTGGGTGATGTGATTTATTTATGTTATTATTGTTGATATGAATTTGGGTTCATTCATATTGAAACTCAATGAGATGATGGAATGTAATGTCAAGAATCATATAGGAACCTGCTAGATTTTAAATTCCATGCTTTATTTAATGACATTCAGCATGCATTATTTCATGACATTTAGAATACATTACTAGTTTCCTATTATATGGATAGGTTTCATGATACGTATTCCTACTATAGTGATAGGTATATTTAATTGTTATATGATATGGATGAAATGGATGCCAAGATTTTTTCCTTGGGGAGTACGATCCCTCATGGATCTGAATTTGATAAGCAATTACTTCATCCTTCTTAAATGAAATATGATATAAATTTGAATTATTATGAAATTACAATGAGAATGAAACAAAAAATGAAATGGATAATAATAGAGAACATGAACTAACATGAAAATAATATTGGGAAGTTGTAAGTGTATCTTGATTTTAATTGAATGTTTGACACCCATACATGACCCATGGGGATGGAAGATGTAACACCCCGAGATTTTATGAGAAATATTATGTTTAATTTCTTTGATGTCTTGTGTTTTAATCTATACCAAGAATAGATTGAGATATACACAACACCGTATTAGCTTTTAGTATACGCAATCACTATTCTTGGTTTGTGTTCCACACAAGAGCGACCTTCCTCGATAGTGTGTGTTGTACGCAATACCAAGTTTCACTAAATAATGATATATTATTATAATATTATGAACTATCCGTTACGAATTGTATTAATTTAATTTTGAGTTTTATAACATTATAATACATCTTACACATTTTCTAGAATGAGATATGAAAAAAAAATCAATTTTTTCGATAAAAGAAGTATTTTTCAAAAAATGCAGTTTTACCGCCTTTTGATGGCGCACCCATTTGAAATATAATTTTTGACAAGTTTATAAGTTCAATTTTAAAAAATAAATTTATTATTTTGAATCAAGATAAAAATTTTTACATTGGATAAATTTTTGATAGTTTTCTAATAACCTTCATATTTTGATGAATAGTAAAAATACGCTAAATTTTAATTAAAAATAACTTTTTTCATCGAAATAAATTATATGGTTAAATTATAATATTGAGTTGTTTTAAAGTATATATAGAATATATTTTTACCATTTAATATTATTTATGTCATTAGCATTAATTTTACACTGAATTCATAGGTAAAAACATTACAATCTTTTGCAACTTTTTAACTTTTAAAACGCATTTTCTTAATGACGAGACTAATTTTAAATTAATTACTGCAACTTATGTGTTTTTAATTTTGAAAAATGGATTCCATATTTGTAATTAGTAGGAACATATTATGTTAATAGGCTACTTTTTATTTTAAGACATTATGAATAGTAACTACGGTGAATTTTATTTACTATAGTTAAAGGTAAATCAGGTAATTAAGGGTAAAAATATGATTATAAAATTACCCTAACACCTAAAAAAATCTATTGGATGAATCAAAGCAGACCCATATCACCTAAGGGTCGAAATAGATTCATTTCATGGACTTTTTACCATTAAAATGATGTAATTATTACTAAAACCAATAAAAGTGACAACATGCCACTCTCTTATATCTTTTAGGTGTAATAATTTTAATTTAGTGATAAACATCATAAAACCTAGAATATAAATAGTCTCCAGGAATATAATAAAACTATATACATCATGAGAATTTATTTATAATTTTTAGGGATTAAATAATTGTCATTAATTGTGACACAATAGTGATGTAGAAATTGCTTATTTAGTGGAAAATCAATAATATAGTTTTTATTAAAATAATAGTGATCATAAAAGGAAAAAAACATGACCAAAACTTATTGGTCATGTACATGTAAACCATAACCATCCAATGGTCTAATATTTTACTATTTGGAGCCTTATAAAAGCGATTATGACACTTATATTATTTTATTTTAAATGATGTCAAAGTTGTCACTTTTATAATTTAATAAATATAAAAATTTAAATGTTGTGATTGTAAGATGATAAATTCGATTAAAAGTATTATTATGAAATTTAATATATTTATATTCATAATAGGATTTTATTTTTAATTTTTATGCGAAAAATAAGTATATTAAATAATTATACAAAATTGTTGTAGTAATTATTTAATTAAGAGATATACCAAATAAATGGTTTTAAAAATATTAAAATAAAAAATTTATGAACAAATTAATCTGCCCCATGAATTTTTTGATTAACATGACATGTTTGGAATCTATTATATATTTTTGTTTGAACATATATTCTGTGTGTTTTTTATTTACATTCAAATAATGAATAGTGTCGAAATTGACACTATTGATATTTTATAAAAATAACATATTATTAAATTATTTATAAATCACAAAAATACTTAAAAAATAAAAATTGAAAATTATATGGTCTAAATGGTTATAAAGTATTCAATTATGGAAAATTGACAACATTTAAGTATGTATTTATAATAATTTAAAATTTAGAATTTTATTACCACAAATAAAATTAAATAGATTAAATAATGATAAATCAAGTTGATAAGGTTTCAAATAAATAGAAATCATGTCTAAATTTTATTGGTTGATGATATTGCAACCCTATATCATCCCATATTCTAATTGAGTCATTTTTGTAGGTTTTTAAGTGGGGTTTCATTTTATTATTAGTTAATATTTTTAAGGTTTCCAAAAGTGCCCCTCTCCTCTCCTATAGAAGGGAAACTTCTCCCTCTCCTATTCACACAAATTTGTGCCTTCAAGCTCGGTCAACCCCTAAAAATTTCTCTTATCAATATCTCTAGTCAAATCATAGAGGTCCTGGTCATTTTCAAAGACCATCTTTAGTGCCCTAAGAGGAGGTTAAGAGGAGGCACGCCAAAGAAGAGATAATCTCTTCTACCGATTCTTTAAAGTTTCTTTCTTCTTAAACATCTTCTTCTTTAGTTTTTTCATTACAAATTAATAACAAAAGTATAAATAATATACTGATATGTTATTATAAATATAAAACAACCCCATTTCATCTTCTTTTCATCCTACAAAAAATAAAATCACCACGCGTGCGTACGTACGGAATATCGTCTGCACGCCGTGGTGTAATTTGTTTCTCCACCACCACCTTACTTGGATGGGTATAATGGTGTAAAGAATAACTATATATTGTTATTATAACATCATACTTATTCTGAGATATTATATCATCCACTAAAATTCCATTCAATAATAATGGGAACGATATCATCGCTCATGCGTATGTACGGATTACCGTCTCCACGAACGCGATGAGATTCATTCTCCATGTTAACCATTCAAGAATGATTATAAAGTATATATATTGAATAATAATGATATATATGACATAATAATTCTACATGATTTATGTATACATATATATATATATGTGTGTGTGTGTGTGTCATCTACTTACTTCCATCCAAGTCAATAAGGAAAGGAAAATAGCGTTCATGCGCACGTACGGCCTATCTTCTCCATGAACGGTGTGTTTCATTTTATTTATATATAAATTATATATATATACTGAATATAAATGATATATAAATCATGTTTTACATTCTAAAAGTATGTAAATATTGATATAAGTAATAATAATATCAATAACAACAAGTCCAATCTCGTACGATAAATGAAACGAATATTACCCAAAACATTGCTTTAACATGGAATTGATAAATGAACGGGTAATATAATGACCTAAGTGAATAATAAATAATATCATAAGAATGACTATGATTCTGGAATATTTCAATTACATTATTTAAATAATTATATAGGATGATCAGATTCGTACAAAGCATATCGGACCTAAGGTAAGGGATAATTTTGCAATCTCAATTTTATCCAGGGTTGCTTATACGCAAGTATTTACTGGGGTTATATTTTTCATCCATATCCATAATTTTTTTATAAAGTGTTTAATATTCTTCCATGTATTTTTAAATTCATTTTTACCCCTCTTTTACTTTTACATTATGTTATGGAAAGAATCTTTCTTTTGTTTACCATATGTTGATCTTTTTGACTTTTCCGGAAAAAGTACAAGGAGAATGTTTTTTTAACTTATACGGCATGAATGGATTTTTATGGTTTCATAATGCCTAATTTTTATGAATATTACTATATAATTTTTCATGGTTATTTTCAATAAAATCCTTTTCCTTTAAAATTTTGTAGCATTTTGTGAAGAGAAAATGATTTTGAAGAAGAAAGGATATTTTCCTCAAGAATTCATTTCAAGTGTTTTATCAAAACTATTTTCCATATAAGATGACATTATTTAGCATGTTTATGTTTCATGTATAATTTTTCTATTATTTACATGGTGTGATTATTCTTATGATGAAATGATATCCATTTTTTATATGGATTATGTGATGATGTTTATGAAACCCATTTTATTCTTTTGGTTATGATGAATGTTTTAAGATTATTTTGTGGAACAAGTAAGAATGATTTAATTATGAGATGGGTGGGACCTATATCTCCCTCTAATGCATTGGGTAATGATTTATATCTCATGTGATTGATATGGATGGAATGGTAAGTTAATCTTGTTCAGTGATACAGGACTGGAATGAGCAGTGAACTCGATTCTGTAAGGGACTTTGTCCACTAAGATGGTATTGGAAACAATGCGTTGGCTACTATGGAAATCATACCATGTGCTTAATGGTTGACACAATTACATTCTTTAGTAACATGTTATTTTATCATGGTTAATGTTCCTTTTTGTTCTATGCCTTATGCACTGCCATGATTTATGTCCTTACTCATGATTTTGATGTTGTATATTCATGTTCTTACGTTCAAATGTTTAGGGATTGTTTTATTTTCTCCATGTTTACCCTTACTGAGCATTTGAGATCACCGATTTTATGTTTTATTTTCCCCAGGATATAAAGAAATGTTTTAAGTAAGTCAAAAAAATGGGGCCATATTTATGGGAGATGTTGAAGATCTTTCACTATGATTAGAATATTATGTTCCGATTTTCCAAGGACACTAAACTAATTCAGTCTTTGGGAGTCTATTTTTTTCATGTATTAAGTATTCCACAAAAGTAATTTAATTTTTATGTATGTAAAGTATGGGTCTCTACAGTTGGTATCAGAGAAAAGGTTTAGTTAACCTTTGGAAACTAGGATACGAAAAGTTTAATGATATCCCTAGAAGATATTTCAAAGGTATGTATGGGGATGTCCCTAAGGTTAAGTATAAGTATTAGTTATAGTCCTAGAATTATGGTAATGATCTTATAATTAAACCTAAAATGTTATATATTGATGGTACTCCCCCTTAATTATGTTGTTTTCCTAGTATGATTTTTCCTCTCCCTCTATTTATTTGGGGTTTTAGAAAATGGCTTGAAATATGAAGATTCACGATAATGGAGGATATGATGGACAATAGAATGATATTTTTCAAGAAAAACCAAATGAAATAGCATTTGGAATTCCAAACATTGTTATTATTCCTAATCAGAAATCTCATAATATGATCATTAATCTCAACTTTGGTAAGTTTCTTGACTCAACTAATAAGAGAAAGATGGAGTTTCATGATGATCATATAGGAAAGAAAGTTCAATTTCCCTCATCTAAATCATGTGGGAAGAGGCATCAGGGATAATGTTTCAAAGGAACTGGAAGATGCTTTGGGTGTAGAAAAGAAGGACACAAGGCCAGTAATTGCAAAGGAAAAGGTTCAGTTAACACCATGGACAAGGATAATGGTATTTCTAAGACATCAAAAACTGTTAAATGTTTTAAATGTGGAATGTACGGGCATTATGCAAACAAATCTCTTAATGGAAAGTTTCATGAAGAGAATCATCATGGTCATATGGGTAGTATTTATATTTATGATGATGATGAGACTTCAAATGATATGTGATATGAAATAATTGTTGAAGATCGGTCAATGGTTTAAGAAGGTAGTGGAATGATTTATGTTTAACAAGAGTTATGTTGTACAGGTAATGGTACTATGGAATAAAGACACATCTAAGGATTTTTACAATCTTTTTTTTCTAAAGTATTTGAAAGTATATGTTGAATGGTACTGGTGACCATGAATGTTTATTCAGATATATTTGGAAAGTATATGATATGCACATAATGAAGGGATAAGGATAAAATGAAATGTTTTATAGTATTCATAAGCTTATTACTGATATAAGGACAAGGTGATATCATGGTTTGAGTATATAGAAATTTTGGGATTTTGGTATGTGGAAAGAGTTAACTTTTGACAGAATTCATGTTTTCACTAAGGTTCTATGGTAATTCATATTTCAAAATAATACACGATTAAGGTATTCACATGTTTGGAATGTGACTAAAAAGATATATCTTATGATATATGGGGGATAAATGATGGTATTCATGTGCTTGTTATGTGACCTTTGAAGTAATCGTTTTCATTATACTATGATCTTGGACTGAAGTATTTTTGATAAGTCTAAATATTTGAAATGGATTGTGTTGGACATAAGATAATATTATTTAAGGATAAAAAAAATTCATTATTATTTCTAGAATGTTATAATAGACCAGTTTTAGAAAAAGTAAAACCTACAATATGGGAGATAACTCGTCGCATCGGACAAGGTTGCGGGAATCGAACCCACAACTGAAGTGCGACAGGCCTTTATCACCTGCCAATGGACTACAGGAAGTCACTAGTTTGTATAAAAAAGTTTTATCTTATTAAGATGTATGATTGATGAAGTATAAGTCCATTTTAGGAATCATATACAATTAATCTCTCTATAGATGGACTTATGTATATAAATTTTTATAACCTTATGTTTGAGACAGATGGAATGACCTATCATTCTATCACATGATTTTCTAATACTTCATGGAAGACAAATTCTACTTTATTTCTTTAAGAGATGAAATGGAAATTGTTCAAGGCACAAATAATAGTGAGATTGTTCCATAATCAATTAAGTCTTTCATTTAATTCAAAAAATATTCAACATCAGGGAAATGATCTTGAAAACAAAAAATGTTGTCCTAGTGGCCTCATCTCTGATGAATCAGATGGTACCTTATATTATCACCAATTTATGGCTTTGTGATTGATGGCTTTTTCATATCCATTTTCTCTACCACTCTTCATCCAAACATGATGGTTAGATTTCTCTTCAATATCCATATTTCACCTATGTCCTCCTATGTGGAAACCTAGCGATGAGTTAATTTGGGTAACTGTTATGTTCCATATTTTATTTTTTAAAATTATATTTTAGTGTTAATTTTTATAATACGGGTTTCTATGAATGAAACTTTCAAGTAGTAAATGATTTATAACCCTGACAAATTTCGAGGGTGAAATTTCTTTTTAAGGGGGGTAGAATGTAACACCCAGATATTTTATGAGAAATATTATTTTTAATTTCTTTGATGTCTTGTGTTGTATTCTAAACCAGGATTATATTGCACTATATGAAACACATTATTATCATGTAGTATACACAAACACTATTCTTGGCTTGTGTTGCATTCAAGAGTGACCTTCCTCAATAGCGTGTGTTGTACGCAATACCATGTTTCACTAAACAATGATATATTATTATAATATTATGAACTAGCCATTATGAATAGTATTAACTGAATTTTTAATTTTATAACATTATAATTCATCTTACAAATTTTCTAGAATGAGATATGAAAACAAAATCAATTTTTTCGATAGAAGAAGTATTTTTCAAAAAATGTTGTTTTACCGCCTTTTGATGGCACACCAATTTTAAATATAATTTCTGACAAGTTTATAAGTTAAATTCTACAAAATAAAAATCTTCTTTTGAATCAGGATATAATATTTTACATTGGTTAAATTTATGATACTTTTCTGATAACCTTCATATTTTGATGAAAATTAAAAATACGCTAAATTTTAATTAAAAACAACCTCTTTCATCGAAATAAATTATATAGTTAAATTATAATATTAAATGGTTTTAAATTATAAATAGAATATATTTATACCATTTAATATAATTTAAGTTATTAGAATTAATTTTACACTGAATTCATAGGTAAAAACATTTCAATCTTTTGCAACATTTTAACTTTTAAAACCCGTTTTCTTAACAATGAGATTAATTTCAAATTAATTACTGCAAATTATGTGTTTTGAATTTTGAAAAATGTATTTCATATTTGGAATATTTAGGTCCATATTATGTTAATATGCTACTTTTTATTTTTATACATTATGAATAGTAACTACGGTAAATTTTATTTACTATAGTTAAAGGTAAATCGGGTAATTAAGGGTAAAAATAAGATTATAAAATTACCCTAAAACCTGACAAAATTATATTAGATGAATAAAATTAGACCCATATCACCTAAGGGTCCAAATAGATTTATTTTATGGACTTTTGACCATTAAAATGATGCAATGTTTATTAAAACCAAAGAAAGTGACAACAAGTCACTCTCTTATATCTTTTAAGTGTAATAATTTTAATTTAGTGATAAACATCATAAAACCTAGAATATAAATATTATAAATAAATCTAATAAAATTATCTACATCATGAGAATTTATTTAGAATTTCTAGGTATTATATAATTTTCATTAATGGTGACACAATAGCGATGCAGAAATTGTATATTTAGTAAAAAAAATCAATAATATAGTTTTTATTAAAGTAATAGTGACCATAAAAGGCACAAAAACCAGACCCAAACTTATTTTTAACGTACCAATATACCATAATCATTAAATGGTCTAATATTTGACCATTTTGAGCTTTATAAAAGTGATTATGACACTTATTTTATTTTGTTTGAAATGATGTCAAAGTTGTCACTTTCATAATTTCATAAATATAACAATTTTAATGTTGTGATTTTAAGATGATAAATTCGATTAAAAGTATTATAATTAATGTCAATATATCTATATTCATCATAGGATTTTATTTTTAATTTTTTTGCAACAAATAAGTATATTAAATAATTTTACAAAAACTGTTGTAGTAATAATTTTATTAAGAGATATACCAAAAAAATGGTTTTAAAAATATAAAAATAAATAATATATGAAAAAATTAATGTGCCCCATGAATTTTTATGATGAACATGACATGTTAGAAATATATTATATATTTTTTTTGAACATATATTCTTTTTGGTTTTTATTGAAATTCAAATAATTAATTGTGTTGAAATTGACACTATTGATATTTTATCAAAATAACATATTATTAAATTATTTAAAAATTACAAAAATATTGAAAAACTACAAATTTAAAATTATATGGTCTAAGAGGTTATAAATTATCCAATTATGGAAAATTTACAACATTTACGTAGGTATTTATTACAATTTTAAATTTAGAATTTTACAACCACAAATAAATTTAAATAGATTAAATAATTATAAATCAAGATGATAAGGATTAAAATAAACATAAAACATGTCTAAATTTAAATGTTTGATGATATTGAAACTCTATGTTATACCATATTATAATTGAGTCATTTTTGGTGATTTTTATGTGTGGTTTAATTTTATTATTAATTAATATTTTCGAGGTTTCCAAAAGTGCCCCTATCCTCTCCTATGTAAGGGAACCTCCTCCCTCTCCTCTTCACACAAATTTGAGCCTTAAAGCTCATCCAAACCCTGAAAATTTCTCTTCTCAACATCTATAGTTATATCATAGAGGTCTTGGTCTTTTTCAAAGACCATATTTAGTGCCCTAAGAGGAGGTTAAGAAGAGGCGTCCCGAAGAAGAGGTAATCTCTTCTATAGATTCTTTGAAGTTTATTTATGCTTCAACATCTTCTTGTTTAGTTGTTTCATTATAAATTATTAACATAAGTATCACTAATATACTGATATTTTATTATAAATATGAACCAACCCCATTTCATCTTCAATCCATCCTATGGAAAATGAAATCACCACGCGTGCGTATGTAATGAATACCGTCTCCACGTCGTGGTGTAATCTATTTTTACACCACCACCTTACTAGGATGGGTATAATGGTGTAAATAATAAATATATATAGTTATTATAACATCATATGGATTCTTATATATTATATCATCCACTCCAATTCCATTCAATAATAATGGGAACGATATCATCACTCGTGCATACGTACAGATTACCGTCTCCACGACGCGATGAGATTCGTTCTCCATGTTAACCATTAAAAAATGATTTTAAAGTATATATACTGAATAATAATAATATATATGACATAATAATACTACTTTATGTATGTATATATATATATGTCATCTACTTAATTCCATTCAAGTCAATAAGGAGAGGAAAACAGCCTTCATGAGTACGTACGGCCTACCGTCTCTATGAACGGTGTGTTTCATTTCATTTATCTATCTATTATGTATATATATAATGAATATAAATGATATATAAATAATTTTTTACATTCTAAAAGTATTTAAATCATGATATACGTAATAATAATATCAATAACAACAAGTCCAAACTCGTACGATAAATTAAACGAATAATACGCAAAACATTGCTTTAACATGGAATTGAGAAATGAATGGGTAATATAAAGACCTAAGTGAATCATAAATGATATCATAAGAATGTAAATGATTTTGTAATAATTCAATGACATTATTTAAATCATTATATAAGAGGTTCAGATATGTACAAAGCATATCAGACCTAAGGTAAGGGATAATTTTGCAATCTCAATTTTAACCGAGATTGCTTATACGTTAGTATTTACTGGCATTATATTTTTCATCCATGTCCTTAAAAATGTTTTCCATAAAGTGTTTAATATTCTTCCATGTACATTTAAATTCATGTTTACCCCTCTTTTACTTTTATTGTGTGTTATGTATGGAATCATTCTTTTTTTACTATACAAGGAACTTTTTGACTTTTTCTGAAAAAGTAGGAGGAGAATGTTTTTTTAACATATACGGCTCGAACGGATTTTTACGGTTTCATAACGCCTAATTTTTATGAAGATTTTCCTACAAGTTTTCATTTTTATTTTCAGTAAAATATTTTTATTTTAAAATTGTGAGGAATTTTGTGATGAGAAAATGATTTTGAAGAAGAAAGGATATTTTCCTCAAGAATCCATTTCAAGTGTTTTATCAAAACTATTTTCCATCTAAGATGACATTATTTAGAATGTTTATGTTTCAAGTATAATGTATATATTATTTACATGGTGTGATTTTTCTTATGATGAAATGATATCCATTTGTTTTATATGGATTATGTGATGATGGGATAATGTTTATGAAACCCATTTTATTCATTGGGTTATGCTGAATGTTTTATGTTTATTTTCTAGCACAAGTAAGAACGATTTCATTATGAGATTGTTGGGACCTATATCTCCCTCAAATGAATTTGGTAAAGATTTATACCTCATGAGATAGACATGTCTGGAATGGTAAGTTAATCTGGTTCAGTGATACAGGATTGGAATGAGGAGTGAACTCGATTCAGTAAGGGACTTTGTCCACTTATATGGTCTTGGAAGCAATGCCTTGGCTACTATGGACATAATAACTTGTGATTAATGGTTTCCACAATTACATGCTTTATTCCCATGTTATTTTATCATGGTTAATGATCCTTTTTGATCTATACCTTATGCACTTCCATGATTGATATCATTACTCATGATTTTGTTGTTGTATGTTCATGTTCTTACGTTAAAATGTTTAGGGATTGTTTTATGTTCTCCATGTTTACCCTAACTGAGCATTTGAGCTCACCCTTTTTATATTTTCTTTTCCCCAGGATATAAAGAATGGTTTTAGGAAAGAGAAATAATGGGGAAGATCTTTATGGGAGATGTTGAAGATCTTTCAGCATGATTAGAAGATTATGTTCCATGTTTCCAAAGACACTAAACTAATATGGTCATTGGGAGTCTATTTTTGTCATGTATTATTTTTTCCTCAAATGTAATGTAACTTCAATGTACGTCAAATATGGGTATCTACAGAAGAGGGGTGAGTTATTATAATTTTTTTACCTATCCTGTTTTGAAATCTGCACTCTTGAGCTAAAAACCACGATAATGATATGGAGACATAGTGTGTGTTAGGAATTATAGTGGCATTCCACAATAACAACTTCAAATGATATTCCAAGAGGGTGGTGATGATCATAATATGGTGTTAGTAAGTCATGTGATAACAGTGTATCCTCTAGTCATGCCATCTATGGTTCCAGTTGTTGGACCATACATAGGGTAAAGGGCATAGTTCCAAAATGGGTTCTCATGATTCATGAAGAATGTTCAGGGAGCCCAACGTCCTTCCACAACTATGGTAGAGTTGATGTGTGAGTTTCAGTAGTAGCATAAGTCCTAATTTTTAGTGGATGGAATACTACATGTTATAATGTCATGGATAGATGCCATGTTATCTATATTTGAGCACATAGATATGCCTCGTGAGAGGTGGGTAAAGATTTCTATGTACATGTTTTGTGATTCCACCAAGAAATGGTAAGATGTTATCACTCAGACTAATCATGATTTGGATATGTACTAGAGGGATTATTATATGTCCTTATGTGATTATTTCTATCCCAAGACCTTATGGGATGACAGATCCTATGATTTCTTACATATGGATTAGGGCACACTGTCAGTTAGGATTATTCATGCCATTTTATCGAGATGATGCACTTCACATCTATTATGATGTCTGATGAGCTATAAAGAGCCAGATTATTTGAGGACGAACACATGTATTAAATCTGATCACATGTGGATGCATTTCATATAAATACCATTTTTGGAATAATGGATCAGGTGCTGATCACATTGCAGAACCTAAGAAAGTATGGGGTTCAATTCGAGGTGGTTTGACATCTCGATCATGTACTGCTTCGACCGGTAGTAGGAAGTGTATTTTGGAGATTCCACATGATGATATTATAAGTAATATCAGTCATTCAAGTAGCTATATGAGGTTCTACTAGTGCAATAGACTTGAACATTCTAAGCCAAAGTGTCTGAGGGACCGAGTTGTGAACTGAGATTTTAGAATGATGGGTCATGTGCAATGATTCTACATAAATTTTCCACCAGAATCTAGTGAGAGAGGGTCTGCATAAACTCCATGTTTAGGAGTAGGGTCAAAAGCATCTTATCAAGTAAATATCTGGGGTTACTCTAACCTAACAAACTTAGGTGGTTGTTGTGGCTATGGAAGCTAGACCCCAATTTGATAGTAGAAGAAGGGAGGATCAGCTCAGGGCTCCATAGGGAATTTTAAAGGAGGGTTTATGATAGTGTATGGAGTGCCCATTGAGATTTGTGGGAGTCATTTCATATGGGGCCTCTTCATCCTCTATATGATGGGATTTTATACCATTCTCAGGATGGGATAGTTGGTTCCCTTTCATTATTTCACTGACTTCTATTTCCTAAGGGTGATATTTATATCACCTGAGGGTCGAGATTACATTCCCAAATGTTAATTAGACATCTAGGAGATCCGATATCGAACCAAGAATTGTGGGATAAATAGGGTGATATCCTAGATTGAGTGTTTGTATCTACTTGATGAGGGGACACGTCAGGATGATTTCCCTCTAGTGGTTGATTGTTTCTAGGACATTTTTCTAGATGACTTCCCTAGATTAATTATGATGAGAGAAGTAGATTTCTCTATCGAGCTACTTCTTGGAGATACACAGGTATCCAATCCTTCTTATAGGATGGATATGGTGGATTTGAAAGATCTCAAGAGGATGTTACATGATTTATGGGTAAATGGTTTTATATAAACCTGTACTTATATATGGGGTTCTCTTGTCCTTTTGAAAAAAATGAAAATGAAACCCTCAAGATATGTGTGGATTATCGGATACTGAACAAGTCGAAAATGATGAACCATTATTATTACCGCATATAGATGGGCTCTTTAACACTCTCTGAGGAGATCGTGTCTTCTCAATGATTGATTTGAGATCTGGTTACCCTGAGGTGTGTTTTAGACCATCATAGATACCTCACACATCCTTCTGGATCATGTATAGTCTATAGGATTATTTTTTATTTTGCTTAGTCTCATGAACATGATGTCAATCTTCATGGAACTGATGAACTGGGTTTTCCATCCATACCACGTTTAGTTTGTGGTGGTTTTCTTTGATGATTTATTATTGTATACTCAATATCATATTGACCATTCCACCCATCATGATATCATTTGGAATACACCATGAGAGAATCGGTTATATGCTATGCTCACAAAGTGCCACATTTAGATGGGTTAGATTCACTTCTTGGGTCATATCATCATAGAGATAAGAGTATCAGTAGACCCAATGTAAGGTGAGATCAGTAGTTTCCCAGGAACATCCCAAGAATATCATTGAGGTACAAAGTTTCTTAGTGTTTTCTTGTTACAATGAGAATTTAATTAAGGATCTATCATTCTTAGTAGCACTGGTAATGTGATTGAATAAGAAGGCTGTGAAGTATGTATGGACTTATTACTATTAGAAGGCCATTTAGGAGTAGAAATGGATATTGAAATCATCACCGATACTGATTATTCTTGAGATAGGTCAGAGTTACATTATGTATTGTGATGCATTGGGTACCAGGATGGGATATGTTATTATACAAGGGGATCAGGTCTCCCTACACGGGTCATAGAAGTTGAGGCCACACAAGAAGAATTACCCAACTGATGGTCTCGAGTTATCGGTAGTTCATGCATTACATTATTGGAGACATTACATTTCATGAGAGTGTTTTGTGGTGTACACGGACTAACAAATAACTAAGAATATATTTACACAACATAATCTAAAGCCAAGGTAGAAACGGTTGTTTGAATACCTTAATTATTTTGACTTCATTCTCTCCTACACCCATGGGAAGGGAAATGTAATTATATATGCATTGAGAAGGAGGAATCTTATAAAGATAGTTCAACAGGCCTGTAGTGATTGGAATCTTATGACTTTGTTCTCTGATATTCCCTTAGAGGTGAAAAATAGTTTGGGGTAGTTTTTCTATCATCCTTATATGTGACCTCTACATTAGTGGATAGATTGAGGATAATCCAGCTGTTGGATTTTAAATGCCTAGTTCTATGGGGTAATGCAGTAGGTGAGGACCCTCCTATATGTTGGACCGTATGCACGGGTGAGATTATACATTTTTGAGGTTGTGTATGGGTCTCAACATACTTACAAGAGGATAAAATCTAACATTCTCATGCTTTATCTTAGGTAAGGAATTTTGGTGTCACCAAGATGCATCATGATTTATATCACTAGTACTGGTGGCCGGGTATGAAAGGTGATGGTGCTAGTTTTGACATGAGGTGTTCCAACTATCAGTAGGTGAAGGTGGAACACTAGTGACCAGCCAAACTATTAAAGTATCTTACCCTTCGTGAGTATATGTGGAATTATGTCATGGTAGATTTCTTCATGGTTTTTCTAAGGTTGCCTCGAGGTAATGGTGTTTTATGTGTTGTTGTTGAACTGATCATGAAGGTATCTCACTTTCTACTTATCAAGGAGAACTTTTTAGTTGCTGATCCATGAATTTTGTTTATCTGTGAGATAATACAGTTTTATTGGGTCCCACATTCTATCATTTCAGATAGGGATTCTCAGTTTACTTCACTGTTCTAGGAATGTTTATGGAGGTCACTGGGTACTCCAGTGCTTCTAAGCACAACATACCATACTAAACAAATGGTCATTCAGTGTGCATGATTAAAGTTCATGAGAACATGTTTCAGGCATAATCCTTAGACATTGGGGGTTGTTTGGATAATCATATACCCCTGGTGAAATTCTCCTACAACAATATCTTTCAGGATACTATTTTGATGGTTCCATAAGAGGCTTTGTATAGTAGGCCATGCTGATCACCCGTGTGATGGTTGGAGGTAGGAGAGAAAGATATGATGGGACCTCATATTGACATGGAGACCATAGAGAAAGTTTATTTGATTCAGAAGTGGATGGATACTATAAAGTCTCATCAGAAATCAAACAATTATTGCTATAGAAAACCTCAAGATTTCGAGACCAAGGATCAGATTTTCCTACATGTTTCCCCAAGGTTGGAACCTAATAGGATTAGGTGATAGGGTAAGATTTCACTGAGATATGTAGGGTTGTTTAATATTATAGAGAGAGTTGGTTCAGTAGGATATTGGTTGGAGTTACCTCATAGGTACTGGGAAATGCACTAAATATTCCATGTTTCATAGCTATGACATTACTAATCACAGATTTCTCATTCCATTCATCCCAAGGAGATTGAGTTATAGGTAGAGGAATCCATTGAGGAAAATCCTAAAATTATTGTGGATAATATCATGGAGATTATCTAAGGTTGTTATGTTCTTTTAGTATGGGTATTATGGTAGCACGGCTGAGTACATGAAAATACATGGGACTGAGAGTCTGATGTATGATCATAGTGGAAAATGTTATTGTTAGATCACATGTCACCTCCCTTGGAAGAAAAATTTAGGGATGAAATTATTTAATGAGGGAAATTTTTAAGAACCTGGTTCCTCTTGGAGGTACAGATTCCTTATTTTCAGTCAATTGTTAGTTTAATTGTTAAATATAGTCTATTTTAAATAATCATTGAGGTCATAAAGGGATCAGGGGTGTTTAGGGATGGTAAAGAGCCCAAAACCCATGTTATGGGTTAAAAGAGGAGCCCTTACTGTTAGTGAAAACCATAAGGGTTGTCCCACACAACCATGAGGCCAGGTCTAAAAATATAGATGATTTTGATAGTGAATTTTCACATGATTTTTGAATGGTTAGTAAACCATATGGGTAAATTGTGCACTATTCCCTAAGCCTATAGAAAACCATGCACATATTACGCATGACTTGGAAAACTGTGCACATAAACCATGTGAACATTCATTTTTTGGAAATATTAATAATTTTAATTAAATTAGAAATATATTAATCCATATATATATATTTTTTCCTAGGAATAGAAAAGGGATATTGATAAACCTCTTATCTTGAGAAATCATAGTATTTTAGGTTCTATCTCCATTCGATCTCGGATTCATGCGTGGTTAATAACATCTTATCTATAACTATAAGACCTTAATTCCATTTTATCCATTCTCCATTCTTATGGATATCAGTTGTACTATTGGATTTAGGCTTGTATGCCCAATTTTTAGGTTCTTTATCCATTATTAAAATTTATTCAAATATAGGATGAATCAAGAGCCAATATAGAATAATTTATCTAGAACTCACCTATTGTAGGTGGTCTTATGGCTTTCTTTCATATTTGGGTAGTTTATATGTGCCTCAATCCCATTTTTTGGGCATCACATGAAATTTAATTGAACCGCTGTATGGCTAGGATGTTTTATGTTTTTTAATAGGCTCATTAACATGTGTTATAGGTTGTGAACCTTGAATAAATCACCCCTTGGGTGTGTTGGTTAATTGGAACCTTAGATGGTTATTCCTTGGAAACCCATTAAGCTGTTAGTTTTTTCATTTCATGGGATATTAATCGTGAAATTGATTATAAATGTAATTTTAATACTGATAGATTATAATTGGAATGATTAAAGGAAAGAGATAGATGACATGAACCTTGGTATTGTTAAGTTATTGATTTTTTACCTAGGATTGCTTCTTGAAGGTGAATTTCACGTGTGAGTTAAATAATGCATATGCCATGTATTTATTTCTTAAGACTAATTTATTTTCTTCTTGATTTTTCCATGTGAGATAAATTATTATTAATCCATGTAATGGATTTTTAGGCTTGTGAGGCTTGTTATATTGAAAATTACCATGTGCTTAATTGGAATACCAAGACCTTTGGTGGTTGACCAATGATTGAGTCATCTTTTGATGTGAAATTGAAATGGATTCTTTTGTATTTCACATTGGAATGTTAAATGAAATATTTAAATGGAATTGAATTAATGAAATAGTTAATGGCCATGAGTGAATCATGGGTCAAATTGAAGGATTCCATGGAAAAACTCATTAGACTATTGAATTGTATGCCTTGGGTGAATCATGGATCCAATTGAAGGATTCCATGGAAATACTCAATGGAATAATCCTTGATTATGCTATGGGTGAATAATGAATGAAAATGAAGGATTCCATGAGTGAACTCATTGGGGATTGTTTTATATGTTGAGTGAGTCATGAATCCAAATGAAGGATTACAGGGATGGAATTAAAAGGGGTATTAACTATTTATTCCATGGGTGATACGTGGGATCCCTATTGAATCATTGATGGTAGAATTGATTGTAAAGACTCTATACCTCACCTAGAGCGATATCGAGATTCGGAGAGGTTTGACAATACATGATTACTGAGTGTTTGTGGATATCATACCTGAGAGATACCAGAATTCCAACATAAGAAGGTAAAGGATGGGAACAATTTGATATCATATGTGGAGAAAAACATAATTTTTTTATTAGGAATGTTAAAGACAGATGTAGGTTCCAAATTGAACTAATAATAAATGAATATATGAACTGTCTGCCAAGCCAAATTATAAGCTTGGATTCATTCTTGACTCATATCATTATAAATGTCCTGTTATGAATTTGTTTGTGCAATTGACTATACAAGGGATTATAGTATTCAGACATATCTTAAGATATATAAAATCAATGAGATTTAATTATTTATTGAAATTATTTAAATGAGATGGATATTTACTTTTGAGTACTTCCTTGTTTGTTGTTACAATTCCTGCAGACGTAATATATACTCACTGTCTGATTAGAATAGACCATTGGCGGTTGCCTATTGGGATTATATATCAAACCCTATTTAGTTCACCTTTTTAGAACCACATATATTATATGATTATTGGTGTCAATAAGGGTAAGTTACCTAAAATGGGTAATTGATATACTGCATAGGTGTATGAGAGCATGTGACCAAGATGAGGCTTGCGATGCTACAAGGATTATTATGGCCGTTTTTACTTTTGGGAAATGTATTTTATATGACAGTTGTGTTCCTATTATGGATATTGTTTTAGAAACATGTGAGATGTTCATAATTTTGTATATTTTATGACTTCTATTATTGTTTATTCTATCATTCCTCCACAATTTATTTCTGTTGTATGGTTTACTAATTATTCTATTGAACAATTGTGGTATTTTGACTGTGTTACAGACTGCTAATGAGGTAATAGTCTCCTAACTAACACACCTAGACCTTTCTTCTAGTCAGTAACCACTTTTGTTTGGGGATATTTTCTTAAGGATATGTGGCAAAGTAGGTATGTAGAACCATTGAGTGGCATTCAGAAATGTGACATTACATTGGTCAAGTTTAATGGCTCAAAGTGGTGTAAAGAAGAGGATGAGGAGGTTCACGTTAATAATGAGGTGAGAGGATCTTTTGGAATTTCATAAAACATTTTTTTATAATAAAATCATTCCCAATACAATTACAACCAAATGGAATGGTATTAAAACCTAGTGTAGTATATGGTTGAAATCACATCAATCAATAAAACCAGGGCATGTTTTTGTTTTTTTAAACCTTATCAATTAGTTTAACCCATTACTTAACCAATTTTAATATTAAACACATAAACATATTTTCCACTCTTAAAGGGTTGTAATTTAACATAAAATTTTACAATTAATTCATTAATTGAAAAGGGATGAAATTTTTACCCATATATTTCCCCATTTTTTATTTTTTAATATTTAAATAATTTTTAAATAATTTAATAAATTATTATTTAGATAAATTATCATTAATTTCAATTTTTTAAAACTATTAATTTAATTTTACTTTAAATACCTTAACGAGAAGTTGGATTTAAAATATAATTTTATACACATTAATAATATTTCATATATACATATAAAATTCACGGGACACTATAAATTACTCATATTATATGACTTTTCGTATTTTTAATATAATTTGTTGTTTTTTCAATTAATTGAATAAAAATTGTATTTCTATTTCACAATAATTTAATGTAATTACATTATAATTTCATGGTTTCTTCTATGTAAATCATTAAAATACAACTTGTAATATTTTTATATCCAGGAACTAAAATGACACTAGAATCTAAGGCCTGGTGAGCCAAAAAATGATATTTACAGAATATTAAACATAATAATATCACATGGATGTAGTTTTGTGTAAAAAGTCCAATAACTCTTTAAAATGTCATAGACTGGAAATAATATTTTTTTAGTAGGTCAAGAATGTACTATTTTCCCAGTACAAGACAGAAACATTTTCGTTATAAGACATTTGGGAAAAAGTCATCACGGGTGAAAAAAAAATTTATTTTACTATACTGATATTGGGAGCTAATTCATACACTAAATATACTTAATTATAGGGAAATCACAAGTCTATATATATAATCTTAGAGATATAGAGAGGGGTTGTTGTAAAGATGTTGGAAGATGATATCAGATTAGAATATCAGATTGGTATTGCAAGAATCATCTACTCTTATAGAATTCATGGATCTCACCAATGATGAAAACACATAATCATTCTTCATAAGAGATCAATCTATACTATAGGTATGATTTTTAATTTACATGGGTTCATCCAGCTTTATTATCTCGTGTCTTATGCATAAAAATTCCACTAAAACTAATTTTTCCGTGAATCAATGATTGATTTATTTGATGGTGGATTGATTTATTGTTGGGAAATTCATTTGTAAATATAATAAAAATGGAACAAGGATAACCCAAACCTAAAGGATGATAATTTATTTTTTATAATTTATGGATTTATAACATGTTTCTTCTCATGTTCATCATGGTAAATTTATTTGGCCTTCAAATAGAGAAATACCATATTTTCAATCATAGCATGATCATTCATTATCGCAGTTGATGAATACCTCAGGTGTAGTTCCCGACTGAGGGTTTGATTGAGGATCATTGTTTGAGTCAAATAATAGGTGTATTAGATCATATTATTTTTCCGCATTCTTCCCAATTTTATGTACAATGATTATGTGAAAAAATGATGGTATGGATCGACGATACGATTTCTGGACAGATCAGAGACCGAATCCCATAAATCGGCGATAGAGAGGTTCAAATGACACAAAATCCACATTTCTCAATTGGATTTTGGATGGAGGAAGTGTTTATGGATGGAACAGAGGAGGAACCTTGGGTTTTTATAAAACACATGTTACATGGAATGTAATCAGAATTACATGCCATGTGGGACATCGAGCCACAATGCTAGGGTTTTTGCAGAAAATATTAGGATCACACACCATGTGGTTCCTACCACAGATTATGTGACCTCTAGGAAATGGGATGTTATGTATCCTAATGGATACACAATATTGTTTCAATTACACATTTTATGTCATACACTCACACAACTAGGTTTACAGTGGAATGACCCTGGGAACATAGAAATGGACACAGATAGGTCTAGATTTAGTGATAATATATGTGTACCATAATAACATGATGTGTACTAAGTTATAAATGTATTCAGGCTGTTCATTTATTTTTATAGACTAGGTTTAGTTGATTGAAATATCATTTTCATTTCTCAAGAGTGTATATTTGAAATTACATCCTCAAAATCATATTGTGATTCCTTCTACAAGTTCATCCTTAGATAGAGTTAGTAGTATCCGACCATGGGACAAGAGTTTGATCCTCTATCATTTATTTTTATACCATATTCAGGGTTTGTATAATGAGTGTGACCCCTATGAAGATGGAGTTAATCCCCCCATATGGTAGGCTGATTTAGTAGGGTTCTTGATATCATCAGGACTGTGATTCTATACACAGTGAGTTGTTATAGATTGGGTTTACGGTGTCCCAAAGTGGTCCTAGGTGTGATCCCCTTTCTGTGAAGTGGGGAATTTTGAGATCCAGTGAGTACTACTTCAGTGGGGCATAATGACCATGACCTCCTGAATTAGAATCACCATGATATCATGGATATTAGAGTGAATTCCCTCGAAATGAGTGTTTCCTTGAATCCTCAATCAGTATCATGTGGCTGAAAATAATGGGTGGGACCACTTGTTTTTGGTTGACTATTATTAGTGTTTTTAGATGTTCATGTCTCATATCTTGTTGATATATCTTCTGTTTAGATGAGTACTATTTTGATTTTAAGGTTATTTATTTTGGGGTTTCCTACATGTTATTGTTATATCCATCTTTTCATGGTAGTTTCATATACATGTCAGGAATTATGAAGATGATAGACCCTTTGATGGTACCCTAGGAGGACAAAGACAAGGAAAAGATTATATTGAGATATAAAAACAGAGGGGTGTACCCATGTTTCATTTGACGACAGTCCCCTTCCTTTTATATCATTCTCCCCTTTTCGGTTTCTAGTTGGGCTTGTATTTTGTAGCTTTATTTCATTTACTACATTATTATCATACACTGATTATGGGATCTATTGGGAAAAAAACCCCTCATGGTGTTCCCTTAGGATGTTTTGAGTGTTATTATGTTTGTTGAAAAATCTAGATAACCACAAATGATTATGGTTATTGTTTTCCAATGACATGTTTTTAAGGTGGTTCCATTTCCCAGTGTTTTCCAAATTTTGGGGCCTCATAATCAGTAATTTGGGTGAATAATGGAGAACTAAATCAAAAAAGGAAGAAGAAAGAGGATTTCGGGACATGGATCACATACCAAGTAGTGGGATCGATACGTGGATGCAGTTTTTGGAATAAAAAATGCTTCGCGCTGGAACAGTGGTGTGGTATGCAGATGGGATAAAGTCGATGAAAAAAAATGACCATGTAAAAGCAAATATGGTACAAGGAGTGCATAGGAAAATGGTTCGCGGATGGCTTGTAGATCACGGATGGCTTGCAGTTCATGGTGGCTGAAGAATTGGTAAGCAGTGGAGGCTAGATTAATGATTTGGTAAATCCCAATTCAGTGGATTAAGAAGATATATTTACTTATATAATAATTGTTAATCCCACAAAGTATAGTGGAGATTGAGCATAAATAGAAAAAATATTTGGATTTGGGAATTTGGTGAAGTCGGACGAACGTTCGTGAAGGATAAGGTGGTTCCCAAAGGAGTAATTATGCCAATGGTGTTTTCAGGTATTTATAAGCCGCAAAGGAAGTCAAGTAAATGGAGAAGTAATTCCATTATGCAGAAGTTGTTTCCTCGGTACGTGGAGGAGGAAACTCTAGTAACAGAGAGGGAGAGTTCTTCAAGTAGTACACGAAGGGGGAGCTTCATTACACGACATCGAAGATAGTCTTTGAATGAAGAATAGTTTGTGAACAGAAGGAATTTCATAGAGGAGGTTCGTAGATTCGGTACGTGGTAGCGGTACGCGATCACGAAGGCAGAGGCAGTCCACGGATGAAGGGTTGTTCGAAGTAGTGGTAGATGTACGTGGAGAAGGTGTTCCTCATAACAAACCTGATACTCAGTACGTAGGAGAGGAAGGGTGGTTCTCAATTCGCTCAAGGAATCTTAAAAATTATTCAATTCACCTTTTGAAAGTATTTTCTGGTACCTATCAATACCTGAGAAGGTGGACTTCATAGACAGGTGAAAAAATAACTTCAACAAAGCTTCTACCTATAGTTGAAGATGCAATAATTCATGAAAATTATGGGACCTACATGTCCATAAACTGTGTTTGACATATAAGTAGATAAACTATGAGTGTTTTCCTTTCCAAGAGAAGTTAGTTAAGGAAGTGGATGACGTTGACCCATTCCAATGAGGGTGATCCATTGAAATTGGCATAGGGAGAGACCATTGGGAATGCAGCGAGCAGACCATAAACCTTGTAAAGGCAATGAGCCTGGGCATAGAAGATCTAGCCTGAACATTCTACTCAATATTGGTCGTGAGCCTTAGTGAATTTGGTACATCGACACATTATCATTGTATGATCCTTAGACATTTCCCAGTGAGGGTGATCCATGTGAAAAACATTTTTTCTGGTGCATGATTTTATTCCAGTGTGTATAAGTCCATGGGTGGAAGAGAGAATTGCATTTTTTCTAACAAAGAAACAAGATCCAAAAGGGTGAATATTTTAATCTAATATACCCTGATTCAACCCCACTATCAGGGGTATTTGACCTAGTGGACCAACCAATTGTTATCATAGGGAAGGTTTAATGTCAGTGTTTCTCTCCCAAAAGAAGAAATGGAGGTGTTCAATCATTAAGGAATTATGATTTTCGACGGAAATAATTTTCATCTATGGAAGAATCGTATGCAGCCCAACTCTTGAGCAGTAGGGATGGATGTTTTCACAACAACTATGCATGGAATATCAGATGATATTAATAGTAGTTCTTTATCATAAGCTGAAATAAGAGAATTTGATGCTAATGATAAAGGGATCAATGCTTTAGGGGGATTCCTTTCAAATTAAATATATATGACAGTAATGTCTTGTAAAACATCACATGTAATGTTGAAAATCTTCTTAAACATTTATGAGGGTGACATAAAAGTTTGAGAAGAAAAGCTACATGTTCTATGGAACTATTATGTGGATCTTATAATGAATCACAATGAGACTATTTATGCATTCATTGATAGAATAAATATTATTGTTGAAGTCATGCGGGGTCTTGGATATGTAATTGAAGATATAATGATTGTGAAAGGAATATTGAGGGAACTTACACCATGGTTCAATCTTAATGTTTTAGTATTGGAATACAAATACACAAAAGTGATGACACTCGATAACATATACAGTACCCTTTTTGCATATGAAATGAGAAATAATGACAATGTTGTAGTGGAAAAGGGGAAGTCAAAGTAAGTGGTGTTCAAGGCCATAAAGAATCTCTCCATTGAAGATAGTCCTGGGGAAGACAATATGGATGCTACGATTTCATTTATATCCTATAATATACAAAGAGAAAAATGAATGTTCAAAGGAAAAATTCCATTTTCATGATTCGATGTGGAAATATTAGGGATATTTCATCAAAGTGTCCTAAGAAGTTTGATGATGAAAATGATGAAATTATCCAAACGAATTATTCATCAAATGAGAAAGGGAGGAGAAGTACTAGGAGAATGTTTTTCGAATAGAAGAATCCAATTTCTAAATAGGATGAAAGTTAATATGAATTTGAGGTAGAAGAGTTGGAGGACAACACAGATCATAAAGTAGATGTTTTTCTAGAAGTTGCAAGAAATTATTTATCGAGAGAATAAAGTGATAATGGAGAATGATAAATTGAATGAATATTTGATCTTCAGGCTGAATTAGAAGATTCCCTTGAATAGATTGATACTTTGAGAGCCAAAATGATGAAATATAACAAAGTTTTTAAGGATGTCAAATTATTTATGCAATAGAAGGAAGAAAAGAACTCTAAGCTGAATGAATAAATTGAAAATATGAGGTCTTCAATGCAAGGAAGCTATGAAAATGTGGTTGAGTGAAAAATCATAATTGAAGAACTGAATATTGAAATTGAATGACTGAATGAAACCAGAAAAGAACAAATCAAATGTAATGAGCATTTAGAAGAAGAGGTCATCAGTCCATGATGATCAATTAAATATCAGAAAAAACTGTTAACTCTTTGTTCGACATCAGGAAAGAAGATCATATAGGAAATAGATAATATGATATTTGAGAGGAATGGTCCATCAGAACAAAAGGGGCTTGATCAAAAATAAGAAGCAATTATGGTTCGAGTAAGACCACAAGCACCTACTACTATATTGAAGACTAATTTGGGTACAAATCAGGATCAAAAGATTCAGTGAGCCCGAGGAAAAACTAATGCTGAATCATTACCACATAGGAATATGCCTCACATAAGATGTTATTGTTTTGGTAATATGGGACACTCTCATAATGTATGTTCCATATAAAAGAGTTGTCTAAGGGAACAAGACCAACATAGGTGGTTGTAAATAGTTTAAAATTACAGGTCATCATTTGATGGAAATTGTTTCAGGTGTAAAGGTCTCGGAAATATGTCACGATATTGCACATCAACAATGTAGATGAATGTTCTGAGGCAAACTGAATTTGTTCTTAAGAAACAAACAAAAGTATCTTCAATTGTGATGAAAATTCAAAATCAATTTACAACTCTTTAGGTTGAAACTGACCCATCATCTACTGAGGAATATAATGATTATCATTCCATGTCAGTTTTGAATTAAAAGTCTTGGTTCAAAAAGGAATGGGAAGAGCAGGTCGTGGATGCCGAAATTGAGTTCAAGGCATCAAATCAAATAAGGATATGGATAATTTAAAGTGGATACACTTCCAAAATGATGGTAAATAAGGATCTAGTGACCGGAATTTATTAAGATAAATAAGGTATCGTAAAATTTGGTAATGACAAGGGATTGAAAATAATTGGTTTTGGAAAATCCAAATTTGGAGAAAAAGACATCAGAAAAGCGTATGTCTGGGTTGTTAAAGGGATTGGTCACAACATGCTTGGTGTTAGTAAATTGTGTGAATCAGAACATTCCATAAGCTTTTCCAAGAAATTATGTATCATTAGGGAAAATGATGGAGTTGTTATATTGTAAGGAAAGAATACAAAAGGTAATATCTACATCATGAGTGGAGTAGAAGATATGTCCTTTCTATCCAAGGATGAATAAAACAAGTTATGGAATAAGAATCATGGCCACATAAACCAAGCTTCCTTGGATGATCTGGTGAAATTTAATGCATCTCGAAATATCCAAATAATATCACATGATCGTACTCATACGTGAAATTATTGCCAACAAGGGAAAATCATTCAGAATGCATATAAGAAAAAGGATTCCAAGTCAACAAGATTTCTTGAGCTAGTGTATATTGATGTGTGCAGGCCAATTTCACCTAGGCCTATTGATTGGAGGATATATTATATTCTCTTAATTGATGACTTTAGCCGAATGTCATGGGTTTCAATAATCACCCACAAATCTGAAGTGTTTAGTTGAATTACAAGATATCGATAAGAATGTGAAAAGATGCTTGGTCAGAAAATCTGAAAGATTTGAACAGATAATGGAAAAGTGTTCACAAATATCTAAATGGAGGGTTATCTTGAAAAAAATGGGATATGGTATCATGTTTTAGAAGTAAGAACTCCATATAAAAAAGTAGTAGTTGAGAGGAAGAATTACATTGTCAACAATATGGCCAGAACAATGCTCATTGAGAAAGACCTTCTGGATAAATTTTTGAAGGAATTAGTGATGAAAGAAGTATATAATTCAAATAGAGATTTACTTTGTCCAAAAGAAGAGAAGACTCCATATGATTTATGGTATGGAAGGAAGCTGTCCTTAAAGTATATTCGAATATTCAGAAGTAAATGTTTCATTTTCAACAAGGATAAACATAGGGAATTTGAATCCTGTGGGGTTGAAGGGATATTTATTGGCTACTCAAAGAAAATCAAAGTGTATAAATGCTTCAATAAGCAGTTTGGACTAGTAGTTGAGAGTTATGATGTGACAATTGTAGAAAATCAACAGAATCTATAGCAAATACATTATTAGACTTAGGGGTAGCGATGAAGAGATGAGGAGGTTGGGATACACTCCATCTCAAGAGATTGATTTAGAAGAAGTCTTAAATGATGATAATACATCAGTGTCTTCCTAGATACCATTAATAAGAGATTAAATTGATAGGCTGAAAACAATTGGTGATTAGACAACAACAGTTTAGACAAGAAGGTTAATGTCTCTTCAGAATTCACTGTACTTATAACAAGTGATGTCTATATGCTTTGATGAAGCAGCTAGAGATGAGAATTGGGTTCAGGAAATTAATGAAGAGCTTGATCAAGTTGAGAATAATCAAATGTGGTAAATTGTTTCAAGACCAGAATATAAGAATGTCATAGGGAAAAAATGGGTCATTCACAACA
Source organism: Viscum album (assembly GCA_963277665.1). NCBI lineage: Eukaryota > Viridiplantae > Streptophyta > Magnoliopsida > Santalales > Viscaceae > Viscum > Viscum album. Next base: position 1,071,296,682 of record OY728141.1, read on the forward strand.
AAATGAATGAATACAGTGTTATGATTAGAAAAAAGCATGAATTGTGTGAAAATGATACTCCCGTATATAGGGTGTAAATTCCGATGAATCATTTTCACCTATTGAAAGGCTGGAGAAAATTAAATTATTCTTCGACAAATCTGTGCAAAAAAAGTTTTATGTTTTTCAGATGGATGTCAAGTCTGAATTTCTAAATGGAGTTCTAGAAGAAGAAGTCTACATTGAGAAACTAGATGGTTTTATCATTCATGAAGATGAGAACATAGTTTTTCAAATAATGAAGGATTTATATGGTTAAATTAGGCAGTGAGAGCATAGTATTCTAGGCTTAATCAGTTTCTAAAGAAGCTCTATTTTTAGAGTGGTGGAGTGGATTACAATTTTTATTTCCACAATGGAAATAATCAAAGGATTATGGTGACAGTTTATGTCGATGACATAATCTTTGGTGGATCAGATGAAGCATAATGTAGATAGTTTTTTGAATTCGTGAAAAGCGAGTTTGATATATCAATGATTGGTGAGATGGAATTTTTCCTTTGCTTGTAAGTGATGCAAGTAATGAATGGAACTTTTATTTCTCAATCTAAATATGCCAAGGTGTTTTTGAGAGGGTTGGGAATGGATAATTCCAAAGATATGTAGACTATGATTTCTACCTGGTTGAAACTGTCATGAGAAGATGAAGGTAAGCAAGTTAATATCATAGAATACAGGCAAATCATTAGAAGTTTGTCATACCAGAGAGCGACAATGCCTGATATTGTATTTTTTACATGCTGAGAAGAAAGAGATCAAATCAATCCCAAAGGGAGCCACATGATTGCAGAAAAAATAATTCTTCTCTATATCAAGGGCTTTGTGTATTTTGGCATAATGTGTAATGAAAAATATCAGCTAGAGTTATTGGGATATATAGATGCTGATCGAGATGGTACAACAAAAGATATGAAATCAATATCAAGAGGTGAATTTTATCTTGGTGGATTGTTTATATCTTGGTTGAGTGAGAAACAAGATTTCATTTCATTGAGAACTGCAGATTCTGAATACCTTAAAACTACTCAAGCTTGTGCACAACTAGTGTGGATGAAGATGCAACTTGAGGATATGGGAATTGAAGTGAAATCTCCAATTTCAATCCATTGTGATAATTCAATTTCTATAAATCATAGAAAAAATCCAGTCCATCACTCAAGGGCAAGGCACATTGAAATCAAATATTATTTTATCAAGGAGAAGGTGGAGTAAGGGCTTGTGAATTTGGAGTTTGTGCCTACTAAACAACAAGTTGCAGATGTTCTTATGAAGGCCTTACCCAATGAAGCATTTTAAAGGCATCGACTAGCTCTAGGAGTCCATTTGAATCCCTACATTTGAAATTGTGTGGATGTGGATCCCCTTTTCCCCGATGTGTGGTGTGTCTTTCCCTAATGTGATGATATGTGTTCTTTACCATCTTGCAGACAACCTCGGAGTACCCTTCGAGTTTTTGACAAATGGGGAGAATGTGTGACTTCCCAGGGGTGAAAATATATTGGGAGAAGATGTTAAGTGGAGCAGTGAGATAGGGGTAGAAGCTGTTATGTGGAGTAACTAGATAGGGGGAGTTGAAGCTGAGCTAATTCAAAGATATTGGATGAGCTGTAACTTTGTGGGAGTATTAAATATGATGATTCTAGTAGTTATCGATCAATGAATAGATATCACGATAGCTGAAAATCCTGATAACATCAAAATAGTGGTTTTGGAATGGTGTTCAAAGGCTTACAACACTCCGTAATTAGTATCAGTGTGGTATCAACAATTGGTTTCATAAATGATGTCATTTTTTGAAGAACATTTCATTTAATCTTGTATCTCATGCCAAGCATGGCTCATGTGAGCTTAGAGTATGTCTTGAGTAAATTCTTGATCACAATTTTATTCGCGTGAAGCAAATTGTGGTTGAAGTTTGAAGGAGCTTTAAAAAGACATCAAAATACAAATAATTGTTCTAAGAAGAGTTTTCAAAAAACCCAAAGGGGATATTTTTGTGAAAAAATCCCTCAAGTTGTTACCTTGGGATGTTTGGAGTGTGATTGGATTTTTTTGGCAAAGCCAGTTAACTGCAAATGAGTATGTCTGGTGTTATCTAAAGATATATTTTTAAGGTGGTGTCATTTCCCAGTGTTTGCCAAATTTTAGGGCCTTAAACTCTAGAATTAGTGTGAATAATGGTGAACGAATTCGGAAAAGGATGGGGTATTTGGAGACCAGGACATGGATCTTGAACCATGCAGTGGGAATAGTACACAGATGCGGTTCATAGAACCAAAAATGGTTAACCATGGAATGGAGGTGCGATATACAGATGAGATGAAGTCGATGAAGGAAATTGACCATGTAGGAGCAAAGAAGGTATGCATAGTGCATATGAAAATGGTTTGTGGATGGATTATGGTTCATATATTTCTTACCATTCATGGTGGTTGAATAATCGGTAAGTAGTAGAGGCTGGATTAATGATTTGGTAAATCTTGATTTAGTGGATTAAGAAGATAACTTTTCCTATATTAGAATCCTTAATCCCACCAATTACAGTGGATATTTAGGATCATTAGAAAACATATTTTGCGCTTTGAATTTGGTGATGTCTGAAGAAAGTTCATCACGGATTTTTTGTGAAGGATTATGTGGTTCGTACAGGAGTAATTCTGCCAAAGGTGTTTGTGGGGATTCAAAAAATGCAAAGGATGTTTGAAACGCAGAGGTGGAAATATGGTATGTAGATGTTGTTAGGTCAGTATGTGGAAGAGGAATCTCTGATATGCTGGAGGGAGAGTATCACAAGTAGTATGCAAAGGGGGATCTTTGGTATGTAGAAGTGAAGGTAGTTCATGAACAGAGAATAGTTCGTGAACATATGTTATTTCATCGAGGAGGTTCATGGAGTCGATACGTGGTAGTGGTGGGCAGTCGCGAAGGTGGAGGAACTCCACGGACGAAGGGTGGTTCACAGTAGTGGTGGAAGTATGAAGAGGAGGTGTTTTACATAACAAACCTAGTACACAATATGAAGGAGAAGAAGGGTGGTTCGTGGTTTTATCAAGGAAGCTTGAAAAAGATTCAATTCAGTTTGAGAAAGTATTTTCAAGTACCAAACAATACCCAAGAAGGTGGACTTCATCTATGGGTGAAAACCGAAGTTCAACAGAACATCTACCTATAGTTCTCAATGCAGGAATTCATGAAAATGAAGGGACCTACCTGTTGATAAACTAGAATTGACCTCAAAGTAAATAATATGTGAGTGAATTCCTTTCCAAGAGCGGTGAGTAAAGGAAGTGGAAGATGGTGACCCTTTCCACTGGCAGTGATCTGGAGAAAGAGGCACAAGGAGTGACCCTTGAGAATGTAGTGATTTGATCCTAAGCATTGTAAAGGTAGTGAGTCTGGGTATAGATGATCCAGCCTAAACATTGTACTCATTATTTTCCATGATTGTTATTGAATTTGTTACATCGGAAAATTGATGTTGTATGCTCATTGGACATATCCCAGTGAGGGTGAACCAAGTAAAAATTGATGTGTCATGTTCATGATTTAATTTTAGTCTATATATTGCCATAGGAGGAATATAGAATTGAGTTTTTTCTAATAATGAAACAAGAACCAAAAAGGATAAAGTATTAATCTACCATACCCAGATTCACCCCCCCTCTCAGGGTATTCGACCTAGTGGACCTAACAGGATCATAGAAGTATGCATGAATCAGTATCATTTGGTTTATATTTTAACATTTTAGGGGATTAGCGATTTTTGGATGTGTATAAGTACATTAGGATAATGTCTCCCATGTACGAGATATGCCTATTCGGTGCTGTCCCCAGCCCCTTACCTATTGGGGGTGGTATTGGGGTTGGCACACTTAGCTTTTCTCCATCGAGGTGGGCCTTGGTGGGTTAAGTCATGATATAGTGGTATCAGAGTGTGGTTTTACCATAGAACTATATTTTATATTTTTTTAGTTTTAATGTTGATTTTGGGGTTTATTTTAACAGTGTTAAAGTGTTTTGAGTTCCGTTTTCAGCCCAAGGACTCGAGTATTGGTGTGGTGGCCAACATATACATTCATAAGGACTCTAATAAACTACTTTTGGACATAGTACATATAAACACTGATTGAAAAGAAATAAATTTCTACACAAATAATATTGGAATAGGTTTTTGTATCCATGTCATTCTTCAATCATCACCCCATATATTCTCTTTCACCACAAAACATCTTCTTTATTTTAGAATTCCTCCACAAAGGCACAAGCTAGGATTCCACTGTTTGATCATGAGGATGATTAATAGAGTGATGAGGATTTTTTATTGGGGAATGTTCATGAGGTATTACCTTTGGGTGGTTTACTAGTTATACCAATTTCGATAGAGTAGTCGTTATAATATAATATACTAACTATGGATGCATACATGCTAAGAATATAACATGAGTTCTAGTGGGAGAGACCTCCCAGGTTCCAAGGAGTTCTAGACCCCCAGGTGGTTGAGGCCTTGCTAGATGTATTCACCCAAGATTTTCACATCATTAGGATGACTAAAAATTAGATTCTAGTCCCCATAAGGTGTATTTTTAGGGATATTTTGGTCAATGTGGGATTCTAGTGAATTAGTCACATTATGAAAACTCTATCTAGGTCATACATTTTACATCTATTCAAGGGGAGTTCTATCTGGCCACATTGTGATCAGTGCTCATCAATGAGCTTATTCACATACAAAATGGTAGTTTAAACAAGGAAGAGTATTTAGTCAGGTAAAATTATCTACCACAATACTCTCGAGATATAGCGTGAGATACATTCATTAGGCTGTAGACCTTCGAGTAGGGATTATACCGAGATATCAAATATTGAGTGAAAACTTTTTTCATTCCCACAAATAATGGAGTTCTTGAGATGACCTTAGTAGTAGAGAGATTCATAGAAGAGTAGATGTTTATATTGGGTGTTTTTAGTGGGTAACTAGAAGATGAGACTTCGGTAGTAGGTAGCTTACGACTGTCACATCAATCTGGGTGTGCTAGACTCTTCAAGAGATGATTCCAACTGAGTGTATTGTTATTTCATAGCCCTTAGAATGGATCAAGTTATATAAGATAGAGTATATCATCACATGTGATGGATGGGGACATCTCACTCATGATTTTTATTGAAATTTCATAATGCTAATAGGATATAGTCAAGGGACTACCTAGGTAGAGACATAGATTGGAGAAATGATGATCAAAATGTGATGATAATGGTATAGGGGTAGGTAGTGTAATAGGTGGTGGTAGATGATTTAACCAATATCCACTACCACCCCTAGGTGGTTCTTGATGGGCTCTCAGAGTTGGTAATCTTGGATGTGGACAATTAGAATTAGTTTAGTCCTATGACCCTGAGGCTCCCAACATAAATAGAGGAATGATATTTTTGAACTATACATTATATCCAGTACTAATAGACACGGGTTCAATCCATCAATTTTTTATAATTATCTAGTTTTCAACATAGAGGTTCTGGTTGAGCCCTTGTATCGACCGTTATTCTTGGAGACTCTGACGTGATGTGACATAGTGATCACACACTTCTACTGACAGTGTGTCCTGACACTTGGAGGCAAGAGTTTTGTATGGTATCTCTTTATAGTAGTGGAAATTATTTACCTCCCCACCAAGATATATATTTTTTCATTAAATTACACCATATAATTACCCCAATAATTATTATATTATAATGGATAGCTCCCATAGTTCTTTAATAGCTGAAGGTGTAGTTGGAGTATCAGAAGAGGAAGGTATTTCCAAGACCCAACATTTCCCCTGAGTATCCTTAGTGTTGTTTTGATAAAAGGAATAAGGGATCTTGATGTTGTATATGGATTCTTGATTCCAAAAATAGGTGGCCATGAAGAATAAGTATCCACTACTAATGACCAAGAACCTCTTCGATCAGTTGAGTGGGGTGTAATAGTTCTCAAAGCCATAACAAAAATCATGTTATCACCAGTTGGGAGTATGGTATGAGGATATAAAAAATATTATATTCCAATGTTGTTATAGTCTTTATGGGTACTTGAAAATTCCTTTCAAAATGATAAATTGCAACAGTTTTCATAGGGAATCATGAACCAAATCATTCATTCTTTATTTTACTAGTTCATGGTGGTCTTCATTAATTATATCCAAGTGTACATAGTGTTCGAGAAGGAGCATGTGAGACACTTGAGGATGGTACAAATCAATATAAATATCCTTATAGGATGATCTTGTAGTGTTAGTTTTAGATTCATGAGGTCCACTTCCAGGACACATCATATTGGGTGATGGTGGAGGAGTGGACCTGATTATGGTCTAGGTACTGTTAGCTTATGAAACACCTAGGTGCATGATAGAGGTGTATGGATTCCTTGGTCTGGTAATATATTACATGATATTTGAGTCTATTTTTTCCAAGTTATTGACACCCTATATGATTTAAATTGGAAGAGGAAACCTTCTGTTTGTATGGAAAGGCTCTAGTAGGATTTTAAGGATTTTATCCATTGGTTGATGACCACCCCAATTGAGATTTCCAGAGGAGGGTGTTGAGTAAATTGTGTTATTTGACTCTTAAAGGACAATATTTGGTTGTGTTCCAATTAATAGGCCATATTTGACTTCTTATGAGTCTCTATATTAGAGAGAACATGAGAAAAACTATGTGACCCATGATCGTAAGTTGGAAGTTGTAGTCTTCACCTTGAAGATATGGAAACAAAACCTTATGCGTGAGTGGATTATTTTCTATTTTGACCATTAGAGTATCAATTAAATCATCTCTCATAATTATCTTAACTTCAGATAGGGTGGATTTTAAGATTTCCTTTGGGATTATGACTTTTTGGTAATTTATACTCCTTAAAAGTGGAGCATTGAAGCAGATGCTCTGAGTAAGAGATCTTTCTCAAAATTGTTGAAAATGGTTTGAAATATGTTATCCTTATTTTAGTTTTCATTAGTGGATAAGGATGGTGCTTCATATCTATGGGCGATGGTTGTTATCCCACCACTTCTACAACATTTTTGGGAAGCTCAACATATAGATTCCAACTCTGATACCTTTAAAACATAGATATACACTATATGTGATCCTAATGGATTTTAGAAAGGCGGGGGATAATGTTATCACTATTAGAGGATAGAAAATGGTACTCGTGATGTTTTGGGAGGATGTTATGATGGTGTTCCATACATCCCATTTAGTGGAATATCAATTTGTGGAAAATATGTACCAAGACTTCCAACACCAGTTACTATGGAATGTAATTAGAAAAGGTTTAATAGAGTTCGTCTTTCGATGCCTCAATTTTTATTAGGTAATGGATGAGCACTATGTTCTAATGGGAGTAGGTAAATACATGGAGGTTCAGGTGTTTAATTTGGATGGTACATCTATAGACATAATGATAGGGAATCCATATTTTCCTAGAGAACATTATTCTATATGGGTTATCATAGAATGGGTCACCATGTTATCCCACTTCCATGCTATATGATATTAGTGTTTAGTAGAGATCTTGGGACAACATTACATGAAGAATATAGTCTAACTACATGGATTTCACTCGATGTTCATTTTCTACCATGATGCTCGCTACATGTATTGATTATAGAGGGAAATGTATGATGCCTTAGGACTCACTTTCATTTTAGCATGACATTTCACGCCAAAACATACGACCTGATATAGTTGACCATTCAGGTTCTTGAAGACATGATGTAGGCTACAGTGTCAGACTTTTTTCATAGTTGGGAGGATAACATACCCTTAATATAGTTTGACTAAAACAATAACTATGATTTCACCAATGATATGACACCATTAAAGTCCTTGAATGGGAGAAACTATAGGTCACCACTTTATTGGAATGATCTACTAGTGTCAACACCCATGGGGCTAGTGTTGGTACGAGTTATGAAAGAGAATTTGAAGATCATTCAAACACAAATCCACTAGAAGTCCTATAAATATCAATAAAAGATGATTTTAATGTTCTAGGAGAAAGAACATGTGTTGTTGAAGGTTTCATGTTGATATGGATTGTTGATATTTGGATGGGGTAGCAAGATAATTCCATGATTTATTATCACTTTCTATATACTATTAGGATTTAGTGAGGTGGTGTACCACTTATCAATACTGATGTAATTAGACTAGGCACACGACGTCTTACATGTGTCACAAGTGAGGTCGTATGTGAATGATCCATAACATGTTATTGTCTAGGTAAATCTAGACATCAAGGATGGGTCTACCTTTAAATACCAACCAATTGATATTTAGGATCAACAATAGAAGATCATCTCTAGGTGAGATATTTCTATGGTCTGTGTTCGCTGGAAACACAAGAATATTCAGGTGATCGCCTAGGAGTGGGAGGCCTAGAAGTGAGATGAGACCCCACTAAATTTTGAGTAGTCTTTTTTTCTTTTTAGTACAAGAATCCCTAAGGTGTGGAGAATTTAATGTCTTGTTTCTTCCATCTAATGATTTTAAATGTATGTATTAATAAATTTAAAGATAAGCGATAAGACGGTACAAGATTTTGAAGGCTTGGTGAGTCTTAAATTTATATTTAAATAATATTAAATAAATTAGTATCACATGAATATAATTTTAAAAACAATGTGTAATAACACTTTAATGGATTCTTATATCAGAAATATATGACTACCATTGAGTCTGAAATATAGACTTCACCCCAAGTGTGACAAATCATTTCCGGTGTAATTCATTTCTAAAAAATTTATCATCAGTGAAAATAGAAAATATATAAATATATTTATTTATTTTATTACAATGTTTTAGTGGAATAATTGATCCTATTTATTTACACAATTATGGGAAAATATGAGGGTTATCCACAGAATGCAATACATCTAGAGAGGAAACTTTATAGAGATGTTACTGGATGGCATCAGACTGAAGGATCAGATCGGTACTGCAATGATTGTGTAAAAAAAAGAAATAATAGATCACACCAATGAAAAAAACATAAAACCATTCTTCATCAATGATAAATCTAAGATCATGGTAAGTTGTTTGATTGATGTGTATTTATCCCATTTTATTATCCAACTTGGAAAGTTGATAAATTATAGTAACAAAAATTAATATGTGCATCGATAGTTTATTTTTTTTATTTTAGATTGATTTATTATTGGTTAAATAATTTTACATTCTAATGGAAATGAAATTAGGACAACCCTAAAATGGAAGAGGTTCATACCAGTTTGGTATTGTATTCCTTTCTCCCCCATTTCTTTATACATTCATAAATAGAAATTTATTTTTCCTACAGTTCAATTAATACCTTTTATTCGATCATTTCATGACCTTTTTATGATCAAATTGATCAATAACACATGTGAATTTTATGATTGAGGGTATGATCAAGGTGTAATGATAGAGGACGATCGACAGTTTCTCAGATTTGACTGATGTTCCTCATTCTTCATGGATTAATGTTCTATGACACATGTTAAGACAATAGTGAGGATCGATGAAGAGATATCCAAGATGACCAAATCCTAGATCTTGGTGAACATTGATGGAAAGAGTTATCCAAACATAGATTCATGATTCCTAGCTTGATTTTTGACTGTGGTAGCATGGATGGATGATGCGGAGGAGAAACCATGAGTTTCTAGAAAACCCAAAATACACAAAATGTATTCCAGAATTACACATTGTGTTAGGCCCCTAGACATGGAGCTTGGTAATTTCAAGAAGAGATAAGGATAATATAGTGTGTAGTCTCTACCACATGACATGTGACCTCTGGCTGGTGTCATGACATGTATTTCAAAGGATACATGGGCATGAGTCAAGTGCATGGTCTAAACCATGAACCCTGACATAGGTAGTTTTAATAGGCTAAGTCGTGTACTTGGACACAAACAAGTGTACATGTGCATGACTATAGGTACACAGTCATGGGTAGAGTAACACGAGCATGGACACAGGTAGGTCTAAATTTAGTGTCACATTCCATGTACCCTAACGACAATCCATATACTTCCTTGAGGATGGATTTTAGATCATACTTTATTTGATATATACTAGGTTCAGTTGAGTTTAATAACTTGGTATTTTCTTATGAGGCTAGAATGAAACATTACATTCTCAGCATAGGTGGTGATCTGTACTATGATTTTAGTTTCAGATAAAGTTTTAAGGGTCCTAAAGTTGGACCAGAGTGTGATCCAATATCATTTCATCTTGTACCCTAGGTGGGTATTGATGAATTGGCATGAACCCCATATATATAGTATCAATACCCCATCCATAAGGTCATTTTGGTGGGGTTTGTGGTATTATTGGTCATATAGTCCCTTAAAAGAGGGGTTTTTTCTAGATTGGGTTTGTGGTGTCCCCAATCAGTCCTAGGTGTGACCCCATATATGCACAGTAGGATATTCATAGATAAATTGTGTAATTATTTTGTGGGGACCATTGATAAGTACATCTTGGGTGAGTATCATCAGTGATAGAATGGCTTAGGGAGTGAATTCTTAATGAAGGAGCATTACCTTAAATAATTAATCAGTATCATGTGGCTGAAAATATTTGTTGTGACCACTTTAGAATAATTTTATATTATGAGTGAATCTATAACATCCTGTTGGGTAATTTTTTCCTTTATTTAAGTTCCCTTTTGGATAAATGTCCATAAGAGTGGTTTCATAGACTTTTTGATGGTTGCGGAGTAGGTACATGCAGTGTACAGAAGTTACACGCCATGTACTAGAGGTACACGTCGGGTACTAGTTGTTGGATACAAGACATCAATGGGAAGATCATGCTGTGAGTAGGTACACATTGTGTATATAAGTTACACATCATGTAGGGATTAAATATCATATTTTTATCCCCATGCAATGTGTTTTTCGGTATACTTATCCAACAAGGCCTACACAACATGATCAAGGGGTACATGTCATGACACATCCCACACCCATCTTTATGTCATGTGTTTGGTAGTTTTTCTTAGTAATTTCTTTCTATAATCCATTTCTCTCGACCATAGAATCCTCATAGCCCATTTTCATAGGCTCACCTCCTTTGAAATTGATTTGATCATCTTTGGATCTTCATTACGTCTATTGTGCGTCTCTCTGAGTAAGTGTTCCATTCGGCTATTAATTGTGTTTGATCATGGTAGAACCATAGATTTGTGGTAATAGATCAATTGATCTAAATTAGAATATCCTTGTTGTCTACCTCTAGATTCATTGTTTGAACTTTTTCAAGAGGCCTTTTACTTCGTTGGTCATGGTGTGGCGGGTGTTCGTTCTCAAGTTACGCGGGTTTCCTCTCTTCCTCCGACATCTTGTGTTTAGATTTGTATCGATCCTAAGATTTAATGATTTGATTCTAGTCACTTAGTTGATGTTTTTGGGTTTCTTTGGTTTTTGATTATGTTGCGAGCACTTGTAAATGTAACATTGATGTAGGTGGTTCCATATCTATACTATGATAATGATCCTAATTTCTATTGCATTATCAAATGATTTATGAAATTGGAATGATTATTTGTGTGTGTTGAAAAAGGATTCTAAAATATAATGTGATATTACATGGTTTTTTATGAATGTATTTTGGAATATTTTTGAATGGTTTTCAATGAATTGAAATTATTTGTGAAAAAGAGCACATGAGTTACCTTGGGTAATTAGGTTAAAGGTTTATCTTGAGCCTATAGTCCATTATTTTGTGGTTATCAAGGAATTTTGTTTTGAGGATTTCCTCTTTTTTCCAAGGATAGTTATTCCAGGGGACTAATATTTACATTTGGGTGGGTTTACTCTGGCGATATTCATCTACTTCGTAGGCCTATGTTCTAGGATCAATTTTTATGCACTCGATTATTGTTGTATGAGTCGTATGTGGTCAAGACATATAGTATTCCTTTCTGTTGTGATACCAGTGCTTAAATTTTATATTTCTCACCATTCTAATTTATCCTTTATATAAATGTTTATGCTCATGGAAAATGATATGGATAATTTCAATTTAAATTCATATACCTTCTTTTTTTATAACTGTGGAAAAGGGAAAAGTTCACCATATTTTCTATAAAATTAATTTACTGCTTATCAAGCAATATTTTATTTTAAAATGAAAATACATCGATTTATTTTATAGATATTGGTTATGGAACACCTGGGTAGGATCCTACTGAGAATAATGGATCACACCCTACATACCTCTTTGGTGGTGCATAGGCCTTTGTTTGTCATTGAGTGTAGGGATATGCAAGGTGCCATAGTGAGACAGTGAGGTTCGTGTCATCTGGGATGGGTAGATGGTATTGAGATGGTGGGTGTTTCTCCATACCATCGCTTGGAGTAGCTATTGGTTGTAGTCCCTTGTAGTTGGACATGTATTTTTGGAGTATTAGATACTATTACAGTTGTTCTGTTTCTGGTATCTTTCTCATAGTTATGGAATATATATTTTCTAGTCTTCTTTTATTTCTTTATTACAACATATATGCATGATATGTTGTTGTTCGAGTTGGGAGAAATCATTCCCTTCGTTTTTTTCGATTCCCAGGTGATTTTCAACAACTCGAGGGATCAGAAATACCAATCGGGTATGTGATAGATCAGGTAAGTTGTTGGGTTTGAGGGAAAAATGATTTCGTTTGATGTTGTTTGGTATCACAAGAGGTCTGGCCTCAAATTTCATTTTCTTAGGACATGTGTTAGACTAGAGATAGGATTTTTTGGACATGAGAGGTATGTTGTGAAAAGTGCCAAACCATCTCTTTTTTCATAACAAGACTCATGTTTCCATGGGATGTTTGCCCCGATTATTGGTTTTTGTTTTAAATTTTTTAATATTCTCTATGGATTTCCTAGTATGAACTGATATTTTTTGGCTATTTTATCATTCTTACGTTTCAGTGTGCAGTTTATGCCTCCAAGACATCTTCCCCGAGTTCCTCAAGAGGTTGCAGCTGATTCTCCTCAAGGGACCACACGTGTTGATCAAAATATCATGAGATAATCATATGAGAAGTCTGTGATGTTGATCAGGATGTACCATGAGTTCATAACATTGTGGATGAGATACATCTAGAATATGAAGGAGAGAGAGATCAGTCACTGGAGTACTTCTACAAGAATACACCATCCTTTAAAGGAATGATTGAAAATATAGAGGTGTAGGATTGGATGGACATGATCAATCAGGTCTTTGAAATCTTAGAGACAACTGAGAATATAAGGGTAATGTGTGTAGCATTCAAAATCGAGGGGTCTAGAAAAAATTGGTGGTATTCTATAATCCTGGATGACAGACATGTTTGCGTGGATTGGAAGGGTTTCAAAACACTGTTCTTTCATCAGTTTTCCATGATTCTATGATGTTGTTAATGTATCTCGTGTTCTAATAATTATTGTAAGGAGAGCGTTCAGTTTTGGCATTCACCAACTGGGTCGCTGAGCTGGTCTATTTTTTTCTACAAACATGGTAAAGAATGACCAGTTAAAGGATTATAAATACCTACAAGGTTTTACATTAGATAACATATCACGGATATTCCTATTGATGATTTCTATATATGTAGAGACAGGAGATAGATCCATGATGTTTGAGATGAATATATTAGGAATGGTCAGTATTAAAACTTATTCTCTTCAAACTATTGAATTATTTAGTGGTGCACATGGGAAGAAGAAGAAAGGTAAAGATCATCATAGGGGTGGTGGAGGTGGGTCTCAGTAGCGAACCTCCTCTACAATTTCTCTTTTAGCTTGCAGTGTGCTGCTAACATGCTATCCGTATAACAAGTGAGGATACGCCAAAAGTTCTTGTCCTACTCCCATGAGGACTTGAAGTATCTATGGATGTGTTGGTAATCTGCAATGTTTCTATCAGGACATGAATATGATTAATTATGGTCAGGGTTCTTCAGCCCCAAGGGCTAGTGCGATGCAGTTAGAATCATTGATGACAATTGGGCTCTATCCATAGACCTTAGGATTGAATCAGTTCAAACAGTGGATGAGTGTCCAATGTAATTTGATGTAGGTCCAATAATAATGAGAGGTACACAACTTATTTCAACTTTTGTAGAAATTTATTTGTTTTATATTGGTAGATCCCACTAATTTATACCTGCACTCTTTATTGAATCTCTTAAAACTACAATGGAACATACTCTTTTTTCAATGGAGTTAGAGACACCTCTTTGAAAGAGGAAAGGTAAAGGGATTCAGCATATTTCTTGTACATTAATTATAGTCGATATGGAGTCAATATGGGATTTTCTTATTGTTGATTTGGATCTATTTGACTTCATAATTAATATGGATTAGCCTATTTCTCATCAAGATGATGTTTATTGTTATCATCGATGCATTTCATTTCTTTCTGCCGACAGGAGCTCTCATGTGTTTCAGGGAGAGTGGGACCTGATGTTTGGTTGTGTAGGACCTTCTCACCCAAAGATCATGAGTTTTTTTGTTGTGGTTGAGTTTGATCTAGATGAAATTTCTTTTGATTATGACCATCCTATTATAGTGAGATATTTCCCTGACATTTTCCCAAACAATTTCCCCAGTCTTCCTAGAGAGAGAGAGAGGTAGAGTTTACAACTGACTTTGTTCCTGGAATGCATCCCATATCAATGCCTTTTTATTGTATGACACCAGTGGAGTTGAAATAACTCATGATTTCATTGGAAAACCTATTAAAGAATGTTTTTTCCAACCAAGTGTTTTCCCTTATGCATCCCTAGTAATATTTTACATGAAATATGATGGTTCACTTCGTTTATGTGTGGAAAATCAGAAGTTAAACTGGGTAACAGTTAAGAAAAAATATACTTTACCTCATGTAAATGATTTATTTGATAAGTTGAAGGGGGAAAAGTGGTTCTCAAATATTTATCTTCAGTCATGTTATGATCATCTCAGAGTTTGGGAGTTTGATATACTGAAGGCGGTTTTCAAGATCATGTATAGACATTATGAATATCTTGTGAAGTATTTTGGTTTGACTAAACCTCCTACATTTTCATGGATTTTATTAATCAGATATGCCACCAAAATCTAGACACATTTTTGGTAGTGTTCAAGGATGATATTATGATATATTCAAAATCCAAATGTGAGAACTAGAACCATGTGAGTTTTTTTTGGAAATTTAGATAAATAACCATTTTTATGGAAATATTTTTAAATACAGTTTCTAGATTCACAAAGTGATGTTCTTGGGGAATGGAATTTATAAACATGGATTTACTATTGATCCAGAAAAGGTAAATGATATTATGTTGTAGCACCCTCGGTTGGAGGTATGTATCCATTTTTAATGCCTTTTATGTGTTTAAAGTGCTATGTGTGAGTTGGGAAATGGATGGGAGAATTTTGAATGTTTTTAAATAAGTTTGGAGGCCTTTTGAAGAATGCATGGTTTGAGAACAGTTAAAAGAAACTGTACGAGATGAACAATACCAGTAGTGGGGTAGACACGGTTTCCACACGGTTTCCCGAACCGTGCGTGTTGGCCCATGCGAGGTTCCCCTTCTAGGTAGTAATATGCGCATGATTAGTGCATAGTTTTTCTAACCATGCGACCTAACTGTGTGGCCCTTTTTAAAAATAGGGTTTTAAAATCATGGATTAGTGAAGATTTTCCTAAAAACACAAAATCTCCCTCTCACTCGATCCTCACTCGGGATTTTTGGTTCTCAAGGGTTTGATGGGATCTCCCACTCATTTTGGAAATGATTAAAAGGGGGTTCAAGGTGATTTGAAGGTGGTTTCTCCAGGGTATGTCTATTCTCTTGGGTTCTCTTTGGTTTTCTCAAGATATACTCTTCCCACTCTTTCTATTTCTTATATCTACATCCATTTGTGTAGATCAAATGGTTTTTGTATCCTAAAGTAAGGAGTTTAATGTTTTTTTATGTTAGGGAAGATAATTTAGAGCAGTTTTAGCAGTTCGATCGATGGATTTGTGGTGCGGTTTCTTGTGGGTTGATTTTTTATAGAAGACTAACGGTCGGTTGTTTCTCTCTTGAATCCACTTATTTATAAATAGTGGCTTTGTTTGAAATTAATTTTTTTGTCTTGAAATTAATTGTTAATATGGTGTTTTATGCTTGGAGAAAACATGTTTTTGTGATTCTTTGGGTGTTCTGGTGGGGAAATGGGATAATATTATGAATGGAGTTTTGTTGTTAAATATTAAAATGTTGATTTTAATATATGTATACTTATTGAGTTATGGAAATGATTAATGAAATATGGGGTTCAATAAAAATATTGTTTTATGGAAATGTGTTTTGAAATGGAAAATGGTTTTGAGGGCGTATTCAATAAAGGTGTCGTATATTGAAGTAACAAGACATGTTACATTGAAATATTGTTGGGAAGAATTGGTTAATTTGGTATTGAAAATTGTTGGGTGATATGATTTTGGTAATTGTGGATTGAGAAGATGTGGTTATTTTGGTAAATGTTGATTGTTATGAGTGGGATGGATGGTGGTCGGGAATGTAGCACCATCAAGGTGATAGTCAAGAATGTACCAACATCAAAAGGGGGAGTGATGGATTTGAATTCATACACCAAGGATGGGTGTGAAATTCCACATGATTGAGAAGATGGGTTGGTCGTGAAGGTACGACCATACATGTATCACCATGATTGAGTGTATGGTATTGGGTGTGTTACATAATTTTGGGTGTGGTTGTGATATGCATGTGGTCATTCAAAATGGAATGATTAATTACTTATTTGGTTGAATTCCATGGTTATTCACTAAATTGGGTAAAATACTATGGGTAAATATTTGTTTGGCTGGTTATTCACTATTTCAGTAGTTCATGGACCTTATATAATTTTTTATATAAATCATGCTAACATGTTTAATCCTAGTGGCATGTGTAGGGAAGTCATTTGGGAATATCATACGGAGCATCATTACTTACCCCGACTTTAGCACTTGGGTGTTTTGTAGATGTTGTATTATTGGACACAGGTTATAGTAATGCTTATCATTTTGTTAGCGATTTGGCATGATGCTTTAGTGATGATGTGGGGCTTGGAGTGTGGAGCTTGGTGTGGAGCTGTGGATGGTTTCCTAGTTCCTTGGGGTCTTGTTCTGTAGTCTTCCACTTGGTACACTGATATTTTGTTTGGTTATATTTGCATTTGGGAATTGTTATGTAATAGTTTGGTTTCAATTCGGTATGTATGTGTTGGGTTGTTTGGTTTACATGCATCATGTTGTTTATTAATAATAGATTGTTTAGTTGGATGATTTTATCTTGAGGGAAAATCATTCCCCAATGATTCTTGAAGCCCTCGACATTCCTTACCATTCTTTGCTTCCATTTTAATGTCAATTAAGGACAAGTAGAATTCTTCATCCCTTTCGAGCCAATGGGATGGGGTGGGATTTTACAAGTTGAATGAGTTTGTTCGGTCCTTGGATTTCAGATGAGAGCATTTATTTGGTCGTTTGGAAATGATTGTTGGTCTCAGTGTTAACATTTGTTTTTGGCCCATTCCTTGAGTCGAGATGGTAGAAATGCATAGGATTGTCGAAACATGGAATTTGTAGCATAAAAGGGCATAAATATTCCTTTTATACTGAAATTCATGTTACCAGGGAGTTGGGAACGTAAGTGTTTTGGAGACAATTATAGGAAATAGAAATCTCATTGTTGTCGGTGTAGCCAATGAGATGATCCTGACATGCATGGTAGAAATGAATTCCCACTAGGATACATATTTCTTTAAGGTGGTATGATTTATGGTGTGTTATTAATGTTATTTCAAAATGGAAGGATTTGAAACATGGAAACTTGAGGTTTTTTGAAAATGGTTTAATTTTCAAAACCTGGTGGTTTTTTTTAAGAATAGCTCAACAAGGGTTATGTGAACATGGGGAAATCCTAGTTGTGATAATTGTCATGTAATTAAAATTAATATTTTAAGACTATAGTTTCTAGGGAGTGAGACTTATGGTGATTATTGTGTTGATAGAGATGGAACTGGGTAGGCATTGTTCAGACCAATCGTAGGATGCTACTGAAAATGTGGTTGCACCTAAGGCCAAGGTGAACCAGCTATTATCCCAAAGCATTGTTCAGGCTATTCAGATAGTTTAGTGAGTACTAAAACTAGATACACCTTTTATGATATCTATCATGGTCATAAATCCATGTATTGGAATAACTATTGTCCTCATGAGAGGAGGTGTGAAACCCAAAACTGTGTGAAAGATAAAGACAGAAATATTTTATTGATGATATGAAGCACATAAAAATTAGACCACTAGATTGTTAAAACATCCTTCAAGAACCATGTGTAAGACATGATGATTTTAGTGTGGTTCTTTAGGCCACATGAAAAAGTATTGTAAGGCACAACCTTGAGAATATCAAAACTGCAATTAGATGGGGCATCTTTAGTGGTACTGTAATAATACTCTGAGGATTGGTGTTCATAACACTCATCCACAAGGGATGTTCCAATAAGGTAATAAAGATTAGATCATAGAAATCACACATCTGTTTGGAGCTATGAATATTTTATTGGATGATCAATTGGGACCATCCACAATGCGAGGTATGGTTCTTTTAAATTCCACATTGATGCGGGATTTGGTTGATATGGGTGCTTCAAATCCTTTTATTACATTACATTTTGTTATTTTATTTGGTTAAACTATAGAAATTATGCATTCATTTTTAAAACATCAAACTCCCCTGGGCCAGAAAGACTGTAGATATTTCTTGTGTAGATCATGTTGTATAGTATTTGATGACATTGAATTGATGTGGGATTTCACAATGCATGAGATGAATATATATGACATAATCCTGGGGAGTAATTGGTTGGTGATTATTAAGTCCCACATCGATTACTATGAGCGAATGGTTAGTTTTTCGATGGGGATGGCACTGAACATCCCTTTATATAGAAGAAGAAGGAAAATATGGTTGAAATAGATTTTTTGGAACATGATATTGGCATAATATCATATCAGTTAGAGGCCTCCTTGTATGTATTGGTGGATGGTGTTGATCAGAATGTTATTTGGATAGTTTGGGATTAGTTTATGGTTTTATTTCCTGATGAATTCTTAGGGTTTCCACCCCTGAGCGAAGTGGAGTTAATGATTGATCTCATCCTGGGGACTAGTCCTACCTCACTTCCATATTACCAAATGCCACCAATAGAATTACAAGAATTAATGGTGTAGTTGGAGGTTCTAGAAAACAAAGGGTTCATCTGGATGAGAATTTTTCTGTGGCGAACACTAGTTTTGTTTGTTAAAATGGAGTTTGGAATTATATGGATTTGTGTTGATTATCGTAGACATAATCAGGTTACGATAAAGAATTGATAATCACTTCCATGCATTGATAATTTTATTGAATAATTAAGGGTAGATCAATGGTTCTCCATGATTGATTTGAGGTCAGGATGTCATCAATTGCAGGCAAATAAGAAGGATATTCACAAAAATATTTCAAGAGTTGATATGTCCATTATGAGTATGTGGTTATGCCCTTTGGTCTAACGAAAGCACAAAAATGTTCATGTAATTTATGAATCAGATATTTTAGAGATATCTAGATTATTTTTTGGTGGTATATTATGATTATATATTGAGTTTTTCATGGAAAATGGTGGATCACGATCAGAACATAGAAATAGTGTTGGGGATCTTGAGGAATCATCAGTTGTATAGAAAATTATCAAAGTGTGACTTTTGGATACAAGAGGTTCATTCCCTTGGCCATGTTATTTCTCAGAAAGGTGTTTTAGTTGATATAGAATAGATAGAGGCTTCTATCTCTGGGAAACCACCAAATAATATTTTCGAGATACAAAGGCTCCTTGATCTAATAGGCTATTATTACGAATTTGTTTTATGATTTATCAAAATTTGCATCTCCTATGAAAACTTTGATAGGGAATAATATCATATTTCAATGGGATGAGTAGTGTCAAAAAGGATTTTAAGAGTTAAAGGGTTTCCTTAAGTCAACTCCAATCGTGGTCTTTCATGAACTGGGGAAAGGTTATGTGGTTTATTGTGACGCATAAATATCAGCTTTTGGTTGTGTTCTCATGAAGGGGTATCATGTGGTTTCATATGGATAATGAATGTTTAGGTTTCATGAGAAGAACTACCCAACACATTATTTGGAGTTGGTGGTAGTGGTTTATGCTTTTAAAATGTGGTGTCATTATATCATTAGTGAGAAATTTATTGTGTTTACAGATCACAAGAGCATAAAGAATATTATCTCATAGAGAGAATTGATCTTGAGGAAAAGTATATGGATTTAATATCTCCAAATTCTTGATTATGACATAATGTACACACCGGGTAATGGAAATTAGGTGGTGGATGCATTAAGTAGAAAATCTTACGATCGGGTGGTGAAACAAGCATCAGATCAGTGGTAGTTAATGTCAGCTCGAGTTGACATGGAGTAGGAATATGAGGACTAGGATGGAAGAGTGGTCCTCTTTATAGTTTTGTTAGTTCTGGACTTGGAAAGTATTGTTATATAGGCACAAACATCTGATTCTGAATGTTTGGCGATGAGGTCGAAGCTCAATGATGGGGAGACCATTGAGGGATGGTAAATGAATGAGAATTACGTTTTGTGTTTTTAGAATCAGATAGATGTTTTGGTGGCTTTTCAGTATAAAATTCTCTAGGTTTATTATCATTATAGGTGGGATTTCCATCATGGAATTTAGAAGCTATATAAGGCATTGAAAGCACATTTTTGGTTGGCTAGTATGAAAAAAATTGGTTGATTTTGGTTCAAGATGATAGACTTGTCAACATGTTAAGGAAAAGCATCACTAGCCAGCTAAAATGTTGCAGTCTTGGCCTATTCTAGTGTGGAAGTGAGATCAAATAGTGATGGATTTTGTGATAGGACTCCTGAGAATGGTCAGGAAACATGATGCCATGTGGATTATTGTGAATCAACTCAAAAGTTCAACCCAATTCATTTCGATTCATGAATCTCACAAGGTGGAGGATCTGTCCAAAATCTATATCTAGGAAGTGGTAAATAGGATTGGTGTTCTGGTTTCAATTTTACCAGATAGATATGTGAGGTTCACATATCATTTTTGGAAATCCTTGCAGCTATTCCTTTAGAAACAGTTGACTAAAATCATGACGTATCATCCTCATACAGATGGCCAATTTGAGAGGAAGATAAAAACATGGGAGGATATGTTAAGGGATTGTGTAAGGGATTTTGGTGGTTCATGGGAGGGGAACTTACCATTGGTGGAGTTATCCAACAATAAAATTTTTCATGCTTCAATACATATGGCTCCGCCTGAGGCATTTTATGGGTGTCCATGTTATTCTCTACTATGTTGGGTGGAAACAATTGAGACTATGATTATTCAGACCGAGCCTTGTCCAAGAGACTACGAAGAAAATCAAGTTGATCAGAAAGAGGATGGAGATGGATCAAATTCATCAAAAATTTTATGAAGACCATCGTCGATGACCGTTGTCGTTTGAGGTGGGTGTTCATATGTTTTTTAAGATCTCTCCTAGCTTAGGACATCATCAGTTTTGAAAGAAGGGAAAGTTATCTAGAAGGTATATTGTTCCTATTTATATACTAGAGAGGATTGGAGAGTTGGTTTATAATTTGGCTCTACCACCACAGTTTAGCAAGGTGGACAATGTGTTTCATGTTTCCCAGTTGAAAAATATCTTCCAGATCATGACCATGTGATTTGTTGGGATCAAGTTGAGTTAGAACCGGATTCTTCCCTGGTGCACGTGCCAGTGTGGATTTTGGATAGGAATGAGAATGTATTTCATGGTAAAATCATTTATTAGTTTTGGATTTGTGGAAGCATGGTCTGATTCATGATGAGATATGAGAGTGAGAGAAAGAGACGGTCGAGTAATGGCTTGGGCTCTTTCGATAATGAGATGGTTCTCTACTTTCCAAGGACAGAAAGTATAATGGTGGGGAGAATGTAGAAACCCCAATTTGAGGTATGTATCATTTTTAATGCATTTTATTTGTTTAATGTTCTTGGGTTGAGTTAGAAAGAGTTTGGGAGATTTTAGAATGGGTTTGAATAAGTTTGGAGGCCTTTTAAGGCTACACAGTTTGAACAAAGTTAGGGGAAACTGTGTGAGATGAACCATGCGGGCAATGGGGTACACATGTTTTTCACATTTATTTCCTAACGATTATGTGTGATCCATTAAAGGTGCCCCTACAAGGCAGCCTAAAGCGCACGATTAGCGCAGGACTTGTCTAACTGTGCAAGTTAACCATGCAACCCTTTAAAAATAGGGTTTTAAAATCCTGGATTAGTCAAAATTTCACTAAAAAACCAAAAATCCCTCCCACTCAATCTTATCTCATGATATTTTGTTCTCATGGGTTTTAGGGGCTCTTCCACTCATTTTGGAAGCGATTAAAAGGGGGTTTCAAGGTAGTTTGAAGGTGGTTTCTCCCACATAAGTCTTTTATCTTGGTTTCTCTTTGGTTTTCTCTAGATCAACTCTTATCTCTCTCTTAGTTTTCTAGATCATCATCCATTGAATGAAGATATAGGGTTTTTGTAGCCTAAAGTGATGATTTTAAGTATTGTTGATGTTTGGGAAGAAAATATACAACAGTTTCAATGGTGTGTTTGCCAATTTTGTGGTGCAGTTTCTTGTGGGTCAATTTCACCAGAACCGTAAAGGTAGCTGGATTCTCTCTTGAATCCACTTGATTAGAACTAGTGTATTTTGATGCAATTAATTTTTTTGGCATGAATGTAATTCTGAATATGATGAGTGATTCTTAGAAGAAACTTCTTTTTGATGCTTTGAGGATTTTGGTGGGGAAATGGGTTAATATGGTGACCATGATTTTGTTGTTAAATTTTAAATTGTTGATTTTAGAATTAGTAGCTTGATTGAGTTATAGAAATTCTTAATGAATGACGGGGTTCAATAAAAATGATATTTTATTGAAATTTGGTTTGACATGGAAATTTTTTTGAGGGAGTATTAAATATAGGTGTTGTTTATTAAAGTAACATGACATGTTAAGATGAAATTTTGATGGGAATAATTAGTTAATTTGGTGTTAGCAATTTTTGGGTTATATGATTTTGGTAATTGTGGATTGAAATGTTGTGGTGATTTTGGTAATTGTTGATTGTTATGAGTTGGATGGATGGTGGTCGGGAATGCAGTATTGTCAAGGCAATGGTCGTGAATGCATGATCATAAAAAGGGAAGGTGATGGGCATTAATTCCCATACTAGGGATGGGCGTGATGTACCACACCATAGAAGAGACGAGCTAGCAAGGAAGGAACCACCTTCAAAGTACCACCATGATTGAGTGAATGGTATTGGTTGTGTGACATAATTTCTGGTATGGTTGTGATATGTACATAGTCACGCAAAATGGAATGGGTAATGACATTTTTGTTTTCATTGCTTGGTTATTCACTAAATTGGGTAAATTGATTTGGGAAAATATTTTTTTTGGCCGATAGTTCATTGTTGCACTAGTTCATGGAACTTATACAAATTGTTTTACATAAATTGTGAAAACATGTTTTATCCTAGTGGCGTCTGCAGGTAAGTCATTTTTGGAAATCCTACTGATTATCTTTACTCACCTCTTCTTTGGAACAGGGGTGATTTTTCAGATGTTGTTTTCTGGGAAACAGGTAAGAGTAAAGAATCTCATTTTTCTAGCAGTTCGACATGATGCTTTAGTGATGATGTGGTACTTGGAGTGTGGAGTTTTTTGTAGAGCTATGGATTGTGTCCAAGTTCATTGGGGTCTTATGGTGTAGTTATCCACCTGGTAAGATGATATTTGGTTTGGTTGTATTGGCATTCAGGAATTATTATGGAATAGTTTGGCTGTCTTTTGGTAATTTATCGGTTGGGTTGTTTGGTTGACATTCATCATGTACTTTTTTTATAACAGATTGTTTGGTTTGCTGATTTTATATTGAGGTAAAATCATTCCCCAATGATTCTTGAATCCCTATGCATTTATTTCCATCCTTTGGCACCCAGGGAATTTCGTTTAATTCCAAATAACATTCCTTCTCCCTCTCAAGCGAATGGGATGGGGCAGGATGTTACATATGTCTTGGAAGGAACCACCATACGTCTTTAAAATTCGAAGCATCCTTGGTATTGTTGGTTACTACCAATAGTTCCATAAATATTTCTATGAACAAGATTCAACTTCGAATGATCTTACCAGGAAGGTGGTGAAATTCACATTGGATGTGAAGTCTTAGTCTTCTTTTGAGGAACTAAAAAGACGTCTAATACAAGCTCCTATTTTGATCTTACCTGATCTCGGTAAGGGGTACATGGGGTTTTGTGATGAATCTAGTGATGGTTTGGGATGAATGTAGATAAAGGATGATCAGGTTGTAGCTTATTGATCTCATCAGCTCTGAATGTGTTAGAAGAACTACCCTACTCATGATTTATATATTTTTGGGGTTATTCATACCCTTAAATGTTGGTGGCACTATCTCATTGGGGAGAAGTTCACAGTCTTCAATGATCCTAAGAGCCTGGGATATATATTCTCTTATAAAGACTTTAATCTCATATAGAGATGATAGATAAAATAACCTCAGATATCTGAATTCAAAATTTCCTACACCCTAGGGAAAGGGAATGTTGTGGTAGACTCTCTTAGTAGGAAGGTACCATAACATGCTATTTTGGAATCAAAGGAATAGTGTAATCTTATAGTTATTTTCACTCAGTTCCACATGGATACTTAGGAGGATGTTTTAGGTATGGTTCAGACTATTTTGCAGTAATCATCACCTCTCATAAAGTTTGTTTCACAATTTCAGTAGTAGAATGATGAGATTCAAAAGACTCGAGAAATAATTTATGGTGGGGAGAACATTCTGGGTTTGTCTCTTTCTCTAGATAGAATACTTCACATCAGAAAGTGAGTTTTCATCCCAACACCTATGTGAATTTCAATATTGTTTGATTGTTATATATTTTCAGGGATCATTCATTCATGAACTAAAAAGATGTATTATTATATGAAAAAGAAGATTATGGTGGCTATGTATGAAGCATGACATCACAGAGTTTGTATCTCATTTTTATAGATACCAATGGATAAGGGTAGAGAACATGAAACCCTCTGGATTTCTTCATCCTCTGATGGCACCGGTTTGGAAATGGGATGAGGTATCAGTGGATTTTTTTGGTTTCAATGGAAACCCCAAGGGAAAAATTCTCTCTGGGTGGCTTTTGATCAGTTGAAAATGTCTTCTCATTACATGACAATCCAAGAGACCACTAAAGTCAAAGATCTAGGTAATTTGTACGTGAAGAAGATCATGTTGTTACATGGGAGTAATTTTTCTATTTTTTTATATAGGGATCCAGCGTTTACCTAAAGGTTCTATAGGTGTCTTCAGGAGGTAATGGGAACTCAGATCAAGTTGAGAAAAACTTACCATCCATAAATAAATGGTCAGACATAGTGTGTATTTCAGATATTGGGGGATATTTGTTGTGCATGTGTCTTGGGATTAAGTGGATCATGGGATTTCCATTTTGTACTGGTTGAGTTTTTTTAAAACAACATGGATCAGTCATCAATAAAAATGGATCCTGTTGAGGCATTGTAGGGTCACCCATGACAATCACCACTTTTTTGGGTAGAGGTGGGCGAAGCTTCCTTGGTAAGACCGTTTGGTTAATGACATGTTAGTGAAGATTAAAGAGGTACATCAAAATTTTGTTACATACTAGAGTCCACAAAAATCATATGCAGATCTGCAGAATTGTCCTTCAGAATTTTCCTTAGGTGGCATGGTTTTCCTGAAAGATTCTCCTTGTTTGGGTCAATATCAACTTGGAAAACAAAGAATTTTTTCTCTAATATATATTGGACCTTTTGAGATCATTGAACAGATCAGACATGTAAACTATCATTTAACACTAACGATTTAGTAGATGCGAGTAAATGATGTTTCCCATATATCTCATATCAGGAAGTATCACCGTGATCCAACTCTGGTTCTGAGTTGGGATGAAATTGAGTTGGAGCTAGAGGCTTCTGTTTTGAAGAAACCAATTGAGATTGTTTAATCTTAGATGAAAGTCATTCAAGGGAAATTGATTCAGTTGGTCAGAGTTCTAATGAAATGTGGATTGGATTCTTATGAGACATGGGAATGTGAGTCATTGATGATGGGGCACTGGCCTCATCTTTTTTCAGGAGTTACATCTTCTACATGACTTCATAGGGACAAAAAGTCTTTATGGGGGGGGGGGGGTGTTTGTAACATCTTGTTACCTTGATCGGGTAAGTTTTTTCTTTTATCTAAGTTCCATTTTTGATCAAAGATATTAAGAGTGGTTTTATTGAATTTTTCAAGGGTGTAGAGAAGGTAAACACTATGTACTGAAGGTAAATACAGTTAACTAGAGGTACACGTTGTATAGTAGAGGTATAATTTATGTATCAATTGCTGGACACAGGTCGTGAATGTGTAGATCATGTTGTGATTAGGTACACATTGTGTACATGAGGTACACATCATGAAGGGTTAAAATATCAGATTTTTAACCCATGGAAATTGTTCATTCACCATACTTATCCAACATTCTCTATACAACTTGACCCAGGGGTACACATTGTGACTCGTCCCATCCCTATATTTACATCTGGTGTTCGGTAGTTTTTCTCAGCCATTTATTTAGAAACTCATGTTTCTCTCAACTCCAGGCTCTCACTAGTTGATATTCAGAGGCACCCTACATTCTGAATCAATCTGATCGACTTTGGATATTCGTTGAGTTTGAAGTGTGTCTCTCTAGGTAAGTGTTCTTTCCGGTTATTAATTGTGTTTTATTGTGGTATTGCATTAGCTTTGCGGTAATGGATACATTTATCTAAATTGGATGATCCTTGTCTTCTTCTATATCAGTTAAGAGATCTCATTCTAGAGGCCCTTTCCTTCATTTGTCATGGTGTGGTGGGTGTTCATCCTCAAGGTATGTGGGTTTCATCTCTTGTGATGACCTATTATGTTTAGATTTGGATCAATAGTAAGACGTGAGTATTTTATTCAAGGGACATCATTGACATTTTTGGGTTTCATTGGATTTGGATTCTGTTGCCGACATATGTGACCCATACTTTGAGGTGGGTGGCTCAGTCTCTATCCCGTGATAATGAACCTAATTGTTATTTCTTTATAAACTGATTTCTGAAATTTTCATGATTGTTTGTGTGTGATGAAAAAGGATTTTGAAATAGAATTGGTTTTCCCCCAATTTGTGATGAATTCAGTGTGAAATGGTTTTCAATTATTTTGAAAGCATTTAAATGATTTATGAAAAAGATCACATGGGTTACCTCGGGTACTTAGTGGGAAGGTTTAGCTTGAGGTCGTCATCCATTGTTTTGTTATTATTAATGACTTTTATCTTGAGTATTTTCTCGATTCCCTAGGCCTGTTATTCTAGGGTACCGATATTGACATTTTTTTGGGATTACTCATGGGATATTCCTCTACTTCATAGGCATGTGTTCTAGGATTAGTTTTTGTGCACTTAATTATTGTGGTATGAGTAGTCTGCAGCCTAGATATGTAGTATTCCTCAGTTTTGTGATAGATGTTCTTCTATTTTCTATTTCTTGACATTCTCAGTTATCCTTTATATGCATTTATATGGTTGTGGAAAATAATATGGAAAATGTTCTTCGAAATTGATGTACCTGATTTTGTTTATAACTGTGAAAAAGGGAAATTTTTATCATGTTTTATATAAAATAGTTTTACTAGTTATCATGAAGTGTTTTATTTTAAAATGATCATACATGGATTTTTATACGGAGACTGGTTATGGAACACATGGGTGGGATCCTAATGATCTTGTTAGCTCAAACCCTATACACCTATTCAATGGTTTATAATCCTTTACTTGTCCTTCATTATAGGGAATGGCAAGGTGTTGTAGTGAGGTGGAGTGGTTCATGTTAGTTGGGATGGGTAGCTAGTGGTGAGATAGTGGGGTTTTTTACCCACCATTGATTGGATTTTCTATTAGTTGTAGTCCCTTATAATTGTACTTGTCTTTTTGAGTTTTATCTCATGTTATAGTTGTTCTGTTTCCACTGTCTTTCTCATAGAATTGGAATATATATTTCTTAGTCTTCAATTATTTCATTCTTGCTATATATATGTATGCCATGTGGTTTTTTAGGTTGGAAACAATAGTTCACTCAGTTTTTTATTTTGATGCCCAGGTGCTTGTCGCCAGCCAGTGGGGATCCTGAATTCCATTTATGTATGTGACGGATCGGGCTGGGTGCTGAGTTTGAGGGAAAACTAGGTCGGTTCATCACAATATCTATATAATATAACACATATCTTTCTTATGTATATTGTGTTGATCTGAATACAATTTATCCTTTATGATTAGTTATTTTGTGGTGTCCTATTGGGTAATGTTCTACACACCCATGCATGGGCTTTTCCTATATGAATCATGTCTTAGGTAGACGATAGACCTTTTGATGGTACCCTCGGGGGACCCAGTGTAACATCCCAGACAAATAAGAACTTGAAATTTTCATATTCATTAATATTTTTGAATTAAATAATAAATTTACTTTAAAGGGGTTTCTATGTTCGATAGCATACCTCATACACAACAATGGGTTTCTTTGAAATCTTACATTGCACAATAATAATATAATATTATTATTTTAAATGGTAGTGAACTCCTAACTGTTGTATTGGCAGGAATGAGCAAAACTAACTACACTATTATTATACATGTTTGTTAAATGTATTTACATTTATCCAATAAAAGATAGAAGCTTAAAATGTGAATGAATCTAATTTTAAGAAGAATTTTCATTAAAAGGTTGATTTACAGCCTTTTAAGGGTAAAACCTATTTTAATCTATTTTTGGTCACATTAATACATTCTATTTGACCAAATAAAATCCTTCTTTAGATTAGGGACATCATAATTTACTTGGAGTAAATTTTTGTAATATTTCTGATCAAGATCATTTTTAATGAATAGTGAAAAATATTGTATTTTAATTCAAACCCGTGGTTTAATATATTTTATTTATATAGTTAGATTATATTTTTAAATGGTTTTAAATTGTAATTAGAATATATTTTTACCATTTAATAAAATATTTTTCATTGTAATTACTTTCACTTTGAAATTTGACATAAACAAGTGTCAATCTTTTGATAGTTATTGTTTCTTAAAAACATGCTATTTGTTTTAACAACGTGAATTAATTTTAAATTAATTAATTCCACTTATATGTTTTTAAATAAGAAAAATATACATCATTTCTGAATTTGGAATTTCAAATAAATCTTAGGCTGAATATTTTGTATTTTTCTTAAAAACTTCAATTTTTGATGAATAGTGAGATCGCTTAGTAATAGTTAAAAAAACTGACTTTTTCATTTAAATGAAAATTTACCACCTCTGTGAATTGAATTTAAAAGGTACAACATACATTATTTTTATCAAGAAGTAAAATGTGGTTCAATAAGATGAAAATAATTTTTGATTGACAGTAACTTTTGACTTTTTTTACCGCGGTTAAAGGTAAATAAGGAAATTCAAGGTAATTCAGGGTAAAAAGAATATTATAATAATTCAAAATTAGCTTAACACTTGTCCAAACCTTATTTTATGAGTCGATTATGACCATGGGCATCTTTGGGTCGATTTTTGGACCCCATGGAGCCACATGGGTGTGATAATGACAATTTAGATTAATTAACTTAAAGTAAAGGAAAAAATGACATAAACAAAACTCTTTTAGTAAATTAATTTTTATATGGTGTTATTAAAGTCCTATTTTTGACTATAAATATTATCTAGAAATCAAAAAATATTTCCTAAATTTTAGTATTTTTTATAAATTTTAGACATCGAATAAATTAAATTATTTATGACACAATAATGATGCAATATTTACCTCATTAATAAATGATTAAAATAAATAAGATTATAATGATTAAAATATTATCCAAAACCAGTCCAATTCATATTTGATGATTTTATTTCTATCATGAGTCAAATTAGATTATAATATAATTATTTTTGCACCTTTAGAAACTGAATATCATTATATAATAAAATAATATTTCCACACTTTCCTAAAGAGCCCCTCCTCCCCCTTATAAAAGGATACCACTTCTTACCAATTATTCACACCATTCAAGCCATTTATCTTTTCCAAAATCAGTAAAATTAATCTCCCTAAATCCCTATCCTCCTCATTGAATCCCTACTTTAGGCAGAAGGCACTTCAAGAAGTCCTTTTTGTTCAAACCAAAGGAAGTTACCCAAATTAATGGTAACAATTTCTCTTAACTTCTTTTCTTTTATTTTATTTCTCCAACCCCTGAACTATTTTTATTACTTTATTTTATAACATAAATAGTGTCATAAATATACTAGGATGTTTTTATAATAAGTATTCAAACTACAATTACACACACCTCCATCTAATGGGTGAAGAACATAATGTTTCTGTGGATGGAAAACTAATGCCTCACGAAACCTTGATTGTTGAATTAACTCTTACAGCCTCTCAGGGTGGAAATTATGATGGAAATGTGATTATATATTATATATATTATGTTTATTATTTCATTATGCTTCTGTAATTTCCATACATATAATGCCTTTATGTTTTCTATAGTGGGTAAATACGATAATCTCACTTGAGGATGTGCGGACTACTACCCCCTCAAAGATGTGACTCGTTAATGCCTTATGTGGGAAGTATAAAGGATGGAGTTAATGATATTATATATGATATTATAATATAATTATAATATACCTATGTATCATTATGATTTAATTCTATTAAAAAATAAATATAAATGAAAGTAGCATTCATGCATACATACGACTTACCGTCTCCATGAACGGTGCATTTCATTTATTACCTCCAAATGTTATGTACTATTATTAATACATGTATATACTAGATATATATGATATATATGATATCTAAATAATGAATATCATTCTGGATATAATAGACTATTGACCACATGGACAACTTGTAAATATAAGGTGTTCACTTTTGACTGAAGTACCAAATATCGACAAAACGACCATTATTAACTTGAAATGATTATATAATGTTCATAACTTGGTAATAAATGATATAAAATGAATAATAAACTTTAAAATGGTTCTTAATAAATTAGAAATTTTCATTTGTTTATTATTCAGGAGATTAATGAACGATCAAGTCAAGT
The DNA here is from genome assembly GCA_963277665.1 of Viscum album. Lineage (NCBI taxonomy): Eukaryota > Viridiplantae > Streptophyta > Magnoliopsida > Santalales > Viscaceae > Viscum > Viscum album. Next base: position 1,071,328,072 of record OY728141.1, read on the forward strand.
CGGACACGAGGTAAGGGATTTCTTATCTCACTTTTAATTCTATGAGATTTCCATTGTTCGCCACTCATTTATTGCATGTGGTGTAATGTATACTGCTATTGATATAAGGATAAAGCCTTAATATATTACATAATCTTGAATTAAATTAATAATTCACATTGAGGATCTTTTCAGGTTTAGAGTTTTAGAGAATTATGACAAAACTATTACATCTCAATGATTACAAAGTATACACATCTACTCAGTTTCCATTTTTTCCCAAAATTAAAATTCGTGAAGAAAAGAGTCATGTGTCATTCCATATTTTAGATAGCATGACATTTCCTTGAACCCATCCTTGACCTTATTCCACTTTATGTCCTGTGAAAAACATTTCAAAATCATGGGGTGAGCATAAAAAGCTCAGTAAGGGATAAACAAAGAAAGAAAACATTAGATCATCAAAATATATTAAACATAATCTGTTTAACATATCCCATGAAATCATAAGATTTGTGAAATATGCATAGAAAAAATAAGACATAAAGGTAACTTGAGGCATTCATAACATTCTTACATAGAGAGTAACTCTCATGGTTACATTTAGAATACCCATCACAATATATTACCTAAATCCTTTCGGAGAAACCATAGAATTTAACTCCTTTGCATTACCCAATGCATTGGAGAGCTATCTCAGGCACACCTTCCCATAGTTTATCATGGAACCACCTGACATCCTAAACATTTCCCAAGACCAATAACATAATCGTATCACATAAAACATGCATAAAAGAAACATAACATTTCCATATTTCAATCATAAGATATCAATACAACACATATATATCATAAAGACATTATCAAAACCATTTTCAATACCAAAATAGAAGAAAGGTAAAACATGGTATTTTTTTAAATAAAAAATTATGACTCATAGAGGAAGCCAAAACTCAAATAATGGTCATGATGGTGGAGAAGTCATTGTCACCGTATGTATAATAAAAATATTCCTTTTGATGTTTAGTAAAACGCTTCGTGTAAAAAGATTCCTTTTGAATGAAATTTAAATTCAAAAGGGTTTTATACACTAGATAAAATAATGTCGTGTAGAAATCAAAAGATGCCTCAATGAAAGGAGATTGAGATGATGTCCTATATAAAGACGGTATCCTTAGATTAAGGATAAATCAATTACATAATTATCTGTGAAAAATTTAAATACACCCAATATAATTGGATATTAAGTGTAAATCAATCAGAAGTCATCTAGACATATTCATAGTACGACATAAAAAAAGATGTAGAGGTTTAACCCAATGAATTGAAATTTTGTTAAGAAGTTCCCTTAAAGAAATTTGTCTGCCTAATGGCATCACTTTAAAATTGATAAAATGAGTTGATGATAGATAAAAAGGGTATCTCATCACTTGGAAATAAAATTTATTTCAATAAGGATATATAAAAATATATCCCAACATAAGAATATGTAAATTAAAAGACCTAACAAAAATAATTCTTTTAAAAAGAGGAGGGTGAAAGGTTCCCATACTGATTTGGGTATCTTTTGAAACGTACAACCCATGAAAGAAGGGCCATACAATGAAGATGTAAATACCCATAAATTAAATTATGTTACACAAAGAATACAATAATTGTAAGTACATACACCTCAAAAATGGAAAGAGCGGCAAATGTAGCATGAATCTCACGGGAATAAAAAGTGAGATAAAAACCCCTTACCTCGTTGCAATCAATCGAGCCGTATGAACAAAAGATAATAAACATAAAATGAATCACATAATACCATGAATATAAATAGAATCATGATAATATATATGAAATGGAAGTACACAATACACCACATGCAAAAAATAAGTGGCGAACAATGGAAATCTCACGGAATTAAAAGTGGGATAAGAAATCCCCTTACCTCAAGTTTTACTTGTCTTGTTCGTTTATTTATATTCCTGAATAATAAACATAGGTCAATTTATAATTTATTAAGGACATAATTTAATTTTTATTATTCATTTCATATCATATATGATCATGTCATAATAATTAGTTAATTATGTGAGTTCATATCATACATTGTTTTTGATGTTCGGTACATGAGTCAAAAAATGAACTTGTTGGAAAAGAATTGATCATGTAGTTATAAGTACATAATCTCCAAGATGGTATTAATGATTTAAATATCATATATATCTAGTATATACTCATTTTATACCATTACATAACATTTGGAGATTAGAAATGAAATGCATCATTCATGGAGACGGTAGGTCATACATACGCATGAACGCTACTTTCATTTTTTTGTCATATTAATGGACTTTAAAACTATATTAGACATAGATATATTATAATTACATCATAATGTATATGTTATATAGGTAAAATAAGTTCATTAATTACATTATTTATAAATTCAATGTTTGGTATGAACGAGTCACATCACTTGAGGGGGCGGCAGTCCACACTTCCTCATATGACATTATCGCATTTGGACAACATGAAAAGCATAAAGGTATGTTTTAAATATAATATACAGAATCATATAGAGGAAATAAATATAATAAATATAATATATAAATATAGTTCCATCATAATGGCCATCGTGAAAGGTGTTAAAAGAATATTGAAGAATCATCGTTTCGTGAGGTAGTAATTCGCCACCCACAGAAACAGTATGTTCTTTAACCATTAGATGGGTGTGTGTGTAAGTGTAGGTAGAATATTTATCATAACAAAATCCTAGTATATCGAGGATACTAATGTTATTATGGGATCAAATAATATGAATATATTTTTGAGTGAAGAAGGAAAATAAAAGAACGAAACTCAAGAGAAGACATTACCTCTAAATCCGATAACTCTTTTTGATTTGAGCCAAAGGCTTCCTTGGGAAGACTTATACCAAAAGTTAGGCATCTAGGAGTGAGAGAGGGATGTAGAGAGATAATATGAGAAGATTTTGGATGATCCAATTACTTGAGAGGTGTGGGTAAGGGGGTAGAGGTGGGGGCCTTTTATAAGAGGGAGGAGGGTCACTTTGGGAAAGTCTTGAAATGTTACTTTATTATAAAATGGTTTTCAGATTTTAAAGGTCCCAGAATGATATTTTTCGAGGATAAGGTGATAAGGGTTCGAAATAAACCCATCCAATAGGTTTTAGAAAAGTGTATGTCTTAGAGTTTACCTTATCTTTTCATTTTATTTAAATCATTCATTAATGAGGTAATCACTACATCATCATGATGTCATAAATAATTTTATTTATCTAATGTCTAAAATTTATAAAAAAGTACGATGATTTAGGAAATAATTTTATCTTTCTAATGACTATTTATAGTCTAGGAGACCATTTATGTAAACAAAATTAAAATTGTTTTATTAGGATATACAGACCATTGTTATATTTCTCTTCTTTTAAGAAAATAATGTCATAAATGTCACTATTACACCCATGTGACTCCATGGGCCATTATGTTCGGTAAAAATCTCTCCATGGTCAGTAATGACTCCAAAAAGAAGATGTGGATACATTTTGGATTCATTTTATGTTATTGTGATATTATTTTATTTCCATTAACTACCCGATTACTAATCAATCACGATAATTAAAGATAATTACCGTCGTTACTATTCATAATGTCCAAAAACAAAAGAGTCTTAATTAAATAATTTGAACCTTATGATTCCAAATCTGGAATCAATTTTACCAAATTCCAAACACATAAATTTCTATAATTAATTTAAAAATAATCCCCGTTGTCAAAACCAAAGACGGGTTTTCAAGAAGTAAAAATTAATCAAAAGATTGACTTGTTTTTACATCCAATTGAAAAGCGAAATTACTTCCAAAGTACAACATTGTATTAAGTGTTAAAAACATAATTCAATTACACTTTAAAACCAATTAAAAGGAAAATATAACTATATAATTAAATTATATGAAAAAGTTGTTTTTAAATAAATTTTTTTATTTTTCACTATTCATTAAAAATGAACATTTGTCAGACAAATACCAAATATTTATCCAAAGTAAATTTGATATTCCAAATTCTAAAATGATTTCCATTTTACCAAATTAAAAACATATAAGTTGAATTAATTAATTTTATAATTAATTCCCGTTGTCAAAACAAATAGAGTGTTTTTAAGAAACAATATCTATTAAAAGATTGACACTTGTTTATGTCCAAATTCAAAGTGAAATTAATTCCGATGACCACCATTGAATTAAATGGTAAAATATATTCTAATTAAACTTTAAGACCAATTTAAAAGATAATCTAACCATATAAATAAATTAGATTAAAAGGAGGTTTTGAATTAAAATACATCATTTTCACTATTCATTAAAAATGAACTTTATCGGAAAAATGACAAAAATTTACACAAAGTACATTTTGATGTCCCAATTATAAAGAAGGATTTTATTTTGTCAAATATAACATATAAAATTGAAAAAATTATATTTAAAAATGGCTTTCCATCAAAAGGCGGTTAATCGACCTTTTAAATAATATTAGAATGTTTATGCCGAAAATCGAAGTCTTTTCTTATTTTAAGCCTCTAAATTTTATTGGATAAATGTAAAAATAATTAAAAAACATATATAATAATTTTGTAGTCATTTATGTTCATTACTTCCATTATAACAGCTAGGCGTTAACTACCATTTAAAATAATATTATTATATTATTACTGTGCAACGTAAGATTTCAAAGAAACTTGTTGCTGCGTATTGGGCACGCTATCGAACATAGCATCACCTTTAAAGTAATATTAAAATTTAATTATCAAATATTATTAAATATGAAAATGTAATATTCTTTATTTACCTGGGATGTTACATCCTTCCCCCCTTTTTGGGAATTGCATCCTCGCAACATAAAAATTGGGCTCCGAAACTTCACTGAAAGCCCCACATTGAGAAAGGAGTCAATAAAACTGTCAATTTAAAATAAAGAAAGAGAAGTACAAAGCTCACTTGAGACAATAGATACAAGTATTCAATGAAAACATGGATATGGAGGAGAAAACAAAACATCAAGTTCTGATGGAGAGTGATAGAAAACATGTTTAGGAGAAAGTTAACCACTAGAAAATCACAAACTTGTGATGGGTTAAGCAGTATTTGATTCCCCAGTAGGAAAAGTTAACAAACACGATTTCTGTGTAATGTTAATTTTCATTGAGGAATTTATTTTGGAGGTTAACTAAATCATAAGGAAATATACTTACTTGTCATGTAGACTTTCATCTCTTACTATATTTCTAACAGAAACTCATATTTTCTCTAAAAGATGAGTATTCGGGATGACTTGATCACATTAAGAGCATTATAATCAACTTCTTGAGAATCACCTTGTAACACCCCAAGCTTCTACGGTACGCTTCTCTTTGAATAGTGTGATAGCATGTGTTGTACGCAACATCGATTTCTAACACACCACAACCAATCAAACTAGCCGTTATGAATAGTAATACCTACTTTTTGAAATTATATATATTTTATATTTCAAAATGGACTTCATTTTTTAGATTCAGAATGTCGAAATTATCCTAAGTTGAATTTTTCGTATTTTTCTGAGAACTTCCATTTTTTATGAATTGTGATAAATATTTAAAAACAAATTTTTTTCAAAATAATTTATAGTTATAAATTATATTATTTAGTGGTTTCAAAGTTTAATTAGAATATATTTTTACCATTTTATCTAATGGTGTTCATTAAAATTAATTTCACTTTGAAATTGGACATAAACAATTGTCAATCTTTTGATATATATTGTTTCTTAAAAACACGCTATTTGTTGTAACAGTGGGAATTAATTATAAAATTAATTAATGAAAATTATATGTTTGGAATTTTTTAAAATAGAAATAATTTTAGAAATCGGAATATCAGTTATAGCTTAGGGTGAAATTTTGGCATTGTTCTGAAAAACTTTAATTTTTGATGAATAGTGAAACCACTAAGTGGTAGTTAAAAAACTGAATTTTTCATAAAACATAATTTTACCGCTTCTATAAATGGAATTTAAAAAATCAGAGAGACATGGTAAATATCAAGTAGTAAAATGTGGTTCAATGAGATGGAAATAATTATTGGTGAATAATAACTTTTTTACTTTTATTTACCATTGTTAAAAGTAAATAGGGTAATTAAGGGTAAAAATGATATTAATATTACCCTAACACATGTCCTAATTCTATTAGACAAGTGAATCTCGACCTAAAAAAACCTTAGGAATAAAATATTATCATTTAGGTCCACTTGGATTAGATTAGGACATTTATTATTATTTAATTCAAAGAAGAGTTAAAATACTTAAAATCAAAGTTTATTTACTAAAATTTTTTTAATATAGGGTTATAAATAATATAAATTAAATTGTAAATATTCATTAGAAACAGAAACCTATTTCCTACATAATTATATTTTATTTATAATTTTTTGACATTAAATAATTTAATTTATTTATGACACAATGATGATGCAGTAATTACCTAATTAATGAAAAATTAGAATAATTTATATTATAAATACCCAAATAAATATACTTTGAGGCTTTTTATAAATTACAATAATTTTATAGGTTAATATGACATGATAGTATTGTATTAAGTAACATTTTTCGATGTAATAATTCTGTTATAATTTTCATAAAAATCAATTATTTAATAGTGTCAAAATTGACATAAAAGAGTTTTTAAAACAAATATTATATTATTAATTGATATTAAATTCCTAAAAATCTATGGTTCGTCCAAGAGACTTATATAATGATATATGTATCCTTAATGGACCAATTGGGGGTCTCTTGGATGTATATATTATGTTTATTAACCATATAATATAAAAATACAAAGAGACATTGTAAAAGTGAAACTAATTAACTAAAAGTTAATACTTAATGATAAGATTAATATAGTAACCCAAAACTGTAAAAATTCCATTGGTTGAGTGGTTTTAGACCTATACCAACCTTAAACTTTAAATAATACACTTTGGAGCCATTATAAAGAGAATATGAATTTATTATAAAATAATATTTCTAGCTTTTCCAAAGGTGCCCCTCACACCTCTTATAAAAGGGAACTCTCCCTTCTCATTAAATAACACATTCAAAGCCTTTTGGTTTGGGCAAAATCTGCCCAAGTACTCTCTCAACTTCCCTAAGTTAATCCTGGAGGCCTTCCATTAGTCATAAATACAACTTAAGGAGCACTTTTGATCAAATCAAAATGAAGAACCCAAAGAAGAGGTAATGATTTCACTACCCTTTTTCAAGTTCCTTTCTTCTTCCACTTCTTCTTTATTTGTCATTACCATCCTAAAATAATAACTCCCGTATATTATATATACATTGATATTATTTTAAACATTTTAAAACCATATTTCAGTATTCTATCCATCCTTTGAATAACATGTCACCATATGTGCGTACGTACGGCTTACCGTCTCCACGTCGTGGTGTAATTGTTATTCAATAAATTATTATATGGATGGGTATAATAATGATGTGTAATTCAAGTAAATAATAAATATAATATGATAATGATTCTATACACATGATATACCACCCAATTATATATTATTTTAACATCAAAACAATGATATTGTCACTTGTGCGTACGTACGGACTACCGTCTCCACGAACGCGATGAGATTCATTCTCCACCATATCCATTCAAGTCTATTTCTCATTTTATGATTAATAAAAGTATCTAAGGACTTGATATCATTCTAGATATGATTAATATACAACCTATCCATGAAAAACATGACTTACATAACAAAAAATATAAAAGAAAATCCGTAAGTTAACACCCGAAAGAACGATATTACTAAGATATTATTAACAAATCAATGTTAAAAGATCATATATGATATCATATTAATGTATATGATTATTATATAATTTAATAACAATTATTTTACCATTATACAGGAGTTTAACCTACGCTTAACAAAGGAAAAGTTCAAGGTAAGGGTTATTTCGCAATCTCTTCATTATCCGAGGTTGTTTATAGGTAATTATCTACTGGGACCTCTTTATCATCCAGATCCATGTTTCTTGAAAGTGTACTTCAAAACATTCCTACTATTTTGCAGAATATGGGATAAAGTCATTTATATCCTTTTTTGACTTTTTATTGGACGTTTATAAAGGAATCTTTCCACCATTTTCAAAACAAGGTGCTTTTTAACATTTTCGACGGAATTAAGGTAAGAATGTTTTTTTAACTTATAAGGCGGGAGTGGCTATTTTCCGCCATTATAAAATTGTCAAAGCTTCCCTTAGAGGATTATAAGAATATTTCCAAAGAAAATTTTTTATTTTAAAAATATATGACTCTTAAATGATTTCAAAATAGAAAGAGATATTTTTCTAAAAAGAGTTTTGATTTCATCTATGTCAACATCCTTTGATGGATTTTAAGCTTATTTGAAGTTGATTTATTATGATACAAAACATCCATATTTTATTGATGGTTTTGTGATATGTTTGACTATGTATGTGCTATTTTTATACCATTCATGTTTTATGGATGAAGTATTGACATTTCGTATTCTAGTTTTAATACGAATGATTGTGTTATGTTGAAACCTTTTCATATGGGAATGCATTGGACATAATATGTGACGGGTGGAGCCTGCTATAGCTCCTCGATGCATCTTTAGGTCTCATGAGACAAACTTGTGTCTTAGAACAAGGCCTTGACAAAATATTATTTGTAGTCTTGGTACGAGGCCTTGGCTATGTGGTTATGATAGTCTGGAATTATGCATTCCATCATTATGAAAGTGGTAATTGATATTTCATGTGATTATTCGATTAGTAGAATATCCATGTTAATAAGTAAATGGAATTATTTCATTTTATTGTTGCCATACTATGATGAAGTTCACATTTAAAAGGATTTTTTTTAGTTATACATTGTCTTAAATGTTTATTCTTATTTATGAAAGTTTCCGCTATATTGTTATCCTTACCGGGCATTTGAGATCACCCCTTTTAATTTTTTATTTTTCCCAGGATGTGAAGAAGTAATTTATGAATGACCTGTAGGGATATTATGTGGGGATATGAGTGTGGACTATGAAAAAAATATGTTGTTTTAGTTTTCATTTTTTGATGTAATGTAAGACTTATGAATATATATAGTATTTCCAAGGCTACTAAACCAATCGGTCTTTCGAGATTTGATCTTTCTTTTGATCATGAAAATGTTATGTAATAATGCTCCAACTCCAGGTAACTGGGGTCGGGGTGTTATAGTTGGTATCATAGGAAGTTTAGTACAGACCTTGGATGCTAGATTTAGATAAACTCTGATTAGAGCACATAGATTTAAGACCGACTTTGAGGATTAGTATAGGAGAACTTCCTAGAATTTTGGTATTGTTGAGATTTTGTGAGTTTTCTGAGAAATACATTCCTATCTAGATATGAGCAGGTAGAGGCGGCTCTGGTACAGATGTACCTAGGGGTAAAACCCGAAAACACCTCTTTGAGCTAGACTCGAACATGAACTGGTGCACGACAACGGGCCTTGCTTCACTATTGGTTATGACACACCCGGGAGATATGCTTAGGATAACTCTCATTTTCATTACGAATCATTATGAAAGGTTTATGAGTATATACTTCCTCAAAGAATTTTTTTTATGATTAAGGATTATATCCATAAAAGTTCAATTTATGTTAAGTGTTTTATAAGTATGAAATTATGTATTTTGATTCATAAACTGATCTAGTTTATGCCATTGTTTAGAAATGTCGCCTATTGGAAGAATTGGAAACCGTATCAATGCACGCACTCCATGTAGGGATTTCCCTCCTGATCAAGATAATTATAGTGGAGCAGGTGATGCAACTAGTGCCGATCAGCTAATCACTATACTCGGACAACTCACTCAGGTTATGAATAATAACCTTACCCGTATGGAGCACCCTGATCCGCAGCGTGGAGGATCAATGTTAGATTGATTAACGAGGCAACAACCACCAATGTTCAATATGAGTACAAATCCCTTAGTATCCGAGCAATGGATAAATTCCATAGAGAAAATATTTCAGGCTTTGGGGAGTAGTGAAAGGGAAAAAGTTATCATGACAGTTTATCGCCTCACTGGATATGCTGATCAATGGTGGTCATTGATTCAAAAAATGAAGGAAGATAATGAAGTATCAAATATGGAATGGAGGGAGTTCAAAGATCTGTTTTTAGAAAAATACTTTCCTCGCGACCACTGAGCAGATATGGAAAGGAAATTTCTGAGTTTGTGACAAAAGGAGGATGAGAATGTCACAAAGTATGAGGCTAACTTTACAAGGTTAGAAAGGTATGATAAAGATTATATACATAACCCCAGAAGTAATATTGATCATTTCTTTGATGGGTTAAAACCATTTCTCCTTCGAGTATTAGTCTCACAATCCTTTTCATAGTACGAAGACATTGTCTCATGTGCTATCAAGACCGAAAAGGAATTATCTATGTCTTATGACTTTAAATTAAAGAAAGAGAAGAAGAGATATGTTGATCAATCTGGGAATGGAAATAAGGGGAAGAAGGGAATGGTTGAATATCCATCATGTGGTAAATGTGGGAAGAAACACCCCGGCACTTGCTTGAAGGGAATAGGTGTCTGTTACAAGTGTGGTGAAAAAGGCCACCAAGCTCGTGATTGCAATGGGAAGAAGGAAGCTACCAATGTTCAGTGCTACAATTGCAGAGATATGGGACATTATGAAAATGAATGTTCTAAGAGTCTAGGGAAAATACCTCAGAAAAGGCCAAGGGATCAAGGCCAAGCATATGCTATCACTACTGCTGAGGTAGAAGCTGCAAAATACGTGGTGACAGGTAATTTAATGGTTTCCTCAAGTTTAGCAAATGCATTATTTGATTCCGGATCATCGCATTGTTTCATATCTTCCCAGTTTTCTAAGAAAATTAGATATTTCCAATTTGATTTAACAAGGGAGTTGTTAGTTAAAACTCCTAAGGGAAGTATCATTGCAACAAAATTTTGTGAATCAGTCCCCATTAGAGCACATAAATGTTCTTTATCCGCTGATCTCATCGTCATACCTATGATTAAGTTTGATATAATCCTCGGTATGGATTGGCTTTTGGACTATGATGTGAAGATTTATTGTAAGAAGAAAGAGGTTACAATTTTTGATGATGATGATAAGGAACACCTTATCTTTAGAGAAGAATCGTCACCACTTAATCCTTATCTAGTTCTGCACCCAGTAGCTCAACTAAATTCAATTATTGGGGAGGAAAAAATGAAATGACTGTGGGTGAGGAAAGGAATGATCAAATAGAGGGTGTACCTATTGTGAAATCATATGTAGATTTATTTCCAGAAGATTTACCTGGACATCCTCCAGAATGAGAAGTTGAGTTTTCCATTCATTTAATTCCTGGATCAAGGCCTATATCGAAGACCCCTTATAGAATGGCCACTGTAGAATTAGTCGAACTAAAGAAACAAGTAGAGGAATTGAGTAATAAAGGGTTTATTCGCCCCAGAGTTTCTCCATGGGGATCCCCTGTTCTTTTTGTTAAAAATAAAGATGGATCTATGAGGTTATGTATCGACTACAGGGAGATCAATTCTATAATAATAAAGAACAAGTATCCCCTACCTCGTATTGATGATTTATTTGGCCAACTACATGGAGCTCAATACTTTTCAAAGATTGACCTTCGATCTGGATACCATCAGTTGTGTGTGAAGAAGGAAGACATTCCAAATATAGAATTTCGAACCAGGTACGGGCATTATGAGTTTATAGTAATCCCTTTTGGATTGACTAATGCACCCTCTGTATTCATGGATCTGATGAATAGAGTTTTCAGGGAATATCTCGATGAATTTGTGGTGGTATTTAATGATGATATCTTTGTATACTCCAAAATCTACGAAGATCATGAAAATCATTTGCGCATTATCCTAAAGAGTCTGAGAATACATGAATTATATGGGATGTTTAGCACGTGTGAATTCTATCTTCAAGAGATTTCTTTTCTTGGCCATATTGTCTCTAAAGATGGAATATTTGTTGATCCTTCAAAGACCAAGGCAATTAAATAATGGCCAGCACCTACGAGTATAACTGAGGTACTCAGTTTTATTGGTTTGGTAGGTTATTATCGAAGTTTCATCCAGAATATTTCCCGATTGGCTAACCCATTAACGAAGCTCACACGTAAAGGGGTTAAATTTGTTTGGACAAAAGAGTGTGAAGAATGTTTCAAAGAACTGAAGAGAAGACTAGTCAATGCTCTTATATTGACTCTACCATCAGGGAAAGATGGGTTCATTATTTATAGTGATGCATCGAAGAAAGGACTTGGTTGAGTCCTTATGAAGAATGATAGGGTTATTGCCTATGCATGATGACAGTTGAAAACTCATGAACAAAACTATCCTACTCATGATCTCAAGTTGGCAGCGGTGATATTTTCCTTGAAGATATGGAGGCACTACCTCTATGGTGAAAAATGTGAGATTTATACTGATCACAAGAGTTTGAAGTATATTTTCTCACAAAAAGAACTCAACATGAGGCAAATGAGATGGCTTGAATTACTCATGGATTATGATTGTATGATACACTACCACCTAGGGAAAGCAAAAATAGGTGGAAGATGCTTTGAGAAGAAAATATCATCGAGTTTTGAACAATATGAGAATTTAATGGGATCCAATTTTAATAGACCTAGTGAAGATGGACATGGGAATAACCAGGGAAGGTGCAACATCAATTATTTTTCAAATGGCTGCCAAACCATCTTTACTAGAAAGGATTAAGAGTTATCAGAGCAATGATAAATAATTTCAAAAGAATATTAAAGCTATAAATGATGGGAGATTGAGAGAATTTGTGTGTGAAGAAAGAATTTTGAATTTTGGGAAGAGACTTTGTATTTCCGATATACTTGATCTAAAAAGGGAATTGTTGGATGATGCTCATAGTTCCCATTTCACTATACACCATGGGAGCACCAAAATGTATAGAGATTTGAAGGAACATTTTTGGTGGGACAACATGAAGAGGGAGATTGCCGATTTTTTGTAAAGATGTTTGTTTTGTCAACAAGTGAAAGCTGGAAGGCAACAGCCTGGTGGAGTATTGCAACCTCTTCCCATACCGGAGTGGAAATGGGACAATATTACGATGGAATTTGTCATGGGGATACCAAAGACTCCTAGACGGAACGATGAAATATGGGTTATTGTTGATCGTATTACCAAGTCAGCACATTTTCTTACTATAAGAGAAGATCTACCACTGGAACGTCTAGCAAGACTATATATTAATGATGTTGTGAGACTTCATGGAGTACCTCTATCGATTGTTTCAGATCGTGGTCCCCATTTTACTTAAAGATTCTTAAAGAGTCTCCATAAATCCTTGGATACTGAACTTCATTTGAGTACTGCCTTCCACCCTCAGAAAGAAAGACAATCAGAACGGACTATTAAAACCTTAGAAGACATGTTGAGATCTTGCTCACTTGACATTCAGGTTATGTGGGATCAATATTTACCTTTGGTAGAATTTTCCTATAACAATAGCTTCCATTCGAGTATTCAGATGGCACCATATGAAGCATTATACGGAATGATATGTCGCACACCAACCTGTTGGGATGATGTTGGTGAAAGAAAACTTATAGGTCCAGAACTAGTGGAGGAAACGATGGAAAAGGTGAAGGTAATACAAAATCACATCAAAGCAGCTCAATGTAGGCAGAAGAGCTATGTCGATAATCGAAGGAATGATTTGGAATTTCAAGTCAGTGATCATGTTTTCCTAAAGGTATCTCCATGGAAGGGAGTCATACATTTTGGTAAGAAAGGTAAATTGAGTCCCAGGTACATCAGACCTTTAGAAATTCTAGAACGAATTGGGGTTGTAGCTTACCGATTGGCAATGCCGCCAAGTCTCTCCAAAGTTCATGATGTGTTCCAAGTATCTCTATTAAGGAAATACATGCCTGACCCAACGCATGTTCTCACCTATGAGGAATTAGAATTGGAACCTGATCTGTCTTATTGTGAAGAGGCTGTCAGGATTCTTGATACGAGAGAACAAGTACTGAGAAACCGGACGACTCGTCTAGTAAAAGTCTTTTGGAGAAACCATAATATGGAAGAGGCAACGTGGGAACCCGAGGAACTTATGATGAAGAACCACCCGAGTCTTTTCATGCGGTGGTATTCTATAAATTTCATGGATGAAATTATTTGAAGGAGGGGAGAATGTAACACCCCAAGCTTCTACGATATGCTTCTATTTGAATAATGTGATAGCATGTGTTGTATGCAACATCGAGTTCTAACAAACCACAACCCATCAAACTAGCTGTTATGAATAGTAATACCTACCTTTTGAAATTATATATATTTAATATTTCAAAATGGAATTCATTTTTGGATTCAGAATATCGAAATTATCCTATGTTGAATTTTTTGTATTTTTCTGAGAACTTCCAATTTTTATGAATAGTAAAAAATACTTAAAAACTACTTTTTTTTCAAAATAATTTATAGTGATAAATTATATTATTTAGTTGTTTTAATGTATAATTAGAATATATTTTTACAATTTTATCCAATGGTGTTCATTATAATTAATTTCACTTTGAAATTGGACATAAACAATTTTCAATCTTTTGATATATATTGTTTCTTAAAAACACGCTATTTGTTGTAACAATGGGAATTAATTATAAAATTAATTAATTCAACTTATATTTTTGGAATTTTGTAAAATATACATCATTTTTGAATTCAGAATATCAATTATATCTTAGTGTAAAATTTTGGCATTGTTCTGAAAAACATCAATTTTTGATGAATTGTGAAACCACTAAGTGGTAGTTAAAAAACTAAATTTTTCATAAAAGTTAATTTTACCACTTTTGTGAATGGAATTTCAAAAATCGGAGAGACATGGTTAATATCAGGTAGTAAAATGTGAATCAATGAGAGGAAAATAATTTTTGGTGAATAGTAACTTTTTACTTTTATTTACCACGGGTAAAAGTAAATTGGGTAATTAAGGGTAAAAATGATATTAATATTACCCTAACAAATGTCCTAATTCTATTTGAAAAGTGTATCTCGACCTAAAAAAACCTTTGGAATAAAATATTATCATTTAGGTCCACTTGGAATAGATTAGGAAATTTATTATTATTTAATTCAAAGAAGAGTTAAAAGAGTTAAAATCAATGTTTATTTACTAAAACATTTTTAATATAGGGTTTTACATAATAAAAATTCGATTGCAAATATTCATTAGAAATATAAAATGATTTCCCACATAATGATATTTTATTTATAATTTTTAGACAGTAAATAATTTAATTTATTTATGACACAATGATGATACAGTAATTATCTAATTAATGAAAAATTTGAATAATTGATATTATAAATACCAAAATAAATATAATTTGAGACTTTTTATGAATTAAACTAATTTTCTAGGTTAATATGACATCTTATTATTGACTTAAGTAACTCTTTTCGAAGTAATCATTCTGTGAAGATTTTCACAAAAAACAATTATTTAATAGTGTCAAAATTGACATAAAAGTGTTTTTAAAACAAATAATATATTATTAATTTATATTAAATTCCTAAAAATATAAGGTTCGGAAAAGAGACTTATATCATGATAGGTGTATAATTAATTGACCAATTGGGGGGCTCTTGTATATATATAGTAAGTTTATTAACCATATAATATAAAAATACAAAGGCACATTTTAAAAGTGAAACTAATTAACTAAGAGTTAATACTCAAAGATAAGGTTAATATAGTAACCAAAACCTGTCTAAATTCCATTGTTTGAGTGGTTTTCGACCCATCCCCACCTTAACCTTTAAATAATACACTTTGGAGCCATTAGAAACCGAATAATAATTTATTATAAAATAATATTTCTAGCTTTTCCAAAGGTGCTCCTCACCCCTCTTATAAAAGGGCACTCTCCTTTCTCATTAACTCACACCTTCAAAGAATTTTGGGTCGGCCAACCTCTTCCCAATTACTCTCTAAACATCCCTCAATTCATCCTAGAGTCCTTCCTTTAGTCAGAAAGCCAACTTAAGGAGTCTTTATGATCAAATCAAAAGGAAGAACCCAAAGAAGAGGTAATGATTTCACTAACCTTTTTCAAGTTCCTTTCTTCTTCAACTTCTTCTTTCATTGTCATTACCATCCTAAAATAATAACTCAAGTATATTATATATACTTTGATGTTATTATAAACATTTTACAACCACATTTCAGTATTCTATCCATCCTTTTAATAACATGTCACCATACGTGCGTACATACGACTTACAATCTCCACGTCGTGGTGTAATTGTTATTCAATAAATTATTATATGGATGGGTATAATAATGATGTGTAATTCATGTAAATAATAAATATAACATGATAATTATTCTGTATATATGATATTACATACAATTATATATTAATTTAATATCAAAAGAATGATATTATCGCTCGTGCGTACGTACGGACTACCGTCTCCATGAACGTGATGAGATTCATTCTCCATCGTATCCATTCAAGTATAATTCTAATTTTATGATTGATAATAGTATATAAGGACTTGATATCATTCTGGATATGATTAAGATACAACCTATCTATGAAGAACACAACTTACGTAATAAAAACATATAAAATAAAACGAATAAGTTAACACCCAAAACAATGATAATACTAAGATATTATTATCAAATCAATGTTAAAAGATCATATATGATATCATATTAATGTATATGATTCTTGTTTAATTTAATAACAATTATTTCACCATTATAAAGGAGGTTAACCTAACCTCAACCAAGGAAAAGTACAAGGTAAGGGTTATTTCTCAATCTCTTCATTATCCGAGGTTGTTTATACGTAATTATCTACTGGGACCTCTTTATCATCCACATCCATGTTTCTTGAAAGTGTATTTCAAAACATTCCTACTATTTTACAGAATATGGGTTAAAGTAATTTATACCCTTGTTTGACTTTTTATAAGATGTTTATAAAGGAATCTTTCCACCGTTTTCAAAACAAGGTTCTTTTTAACCTTTTCGAGAGAATTAAGGTAAGAATGTTTTTTTAACTTATACGGAGGGTACGGCTATTTTCCGCCGTTATAAAATTGTCGAAGCTTCCCTTAAAAGTTTATAAGAATATTTTCAAAGAAAATGTTCATTTTATAAATATATGAATTATAAATGATTTCAAAATAGAAATAGATATTTCTCTAAATTTTTTTTTGATTTCATCTATGTCAACATCCTTTTATGGATTTTAAGCTTATTTGAAGTTGATTTTTTATGATTCAAAACTTCCATATTTTAATGATGATTTGGTGATATGTTTGAATGTGGATGAGCTATTTTTAAACCATTCATGGTTTATGGATGAAGTATTGACATTTCGTATGCTAGTTTTAATACGAATGTTTGTGTTATGTTTAAACCTTTTCATATGGGAATGCATTGGACTTAATATGTGACTGGTGGAGCCCGCTATAGCTCCTCGATGCATCGGTAGGTCTCATGAGACTAACTAGTGTCTTGGCACAAGGACTTGACAAAATATTATTTGTAGTCTTGGCACGAGGCCTTGGCTATGTGGTTATGATAGTCTGGCATTATGCATTCCATCATTATGAAAGTTATTATTGATATTGCATGTGATTATTCGATTAGTAGAATATACATGTGAATATGTAAATGTAATTATTTCAATTTATTTTTTCCATACTATGTTGAAGTTCATGTTTATAAGGCTTTTATTTTATTTATACATTTCCTTAAATGTTTATTGTTATTTATGAAATTTTCCTCTATATTTTTATCCTTACTGGGCATTTGAGCTCACCCCTTTCAATGTTTTATTTTTCCCAGGATGTGAAGAAGTAATTTATGAAGGACCAGTAGGGATAGTATGTGGGGATATGAGTGTGGACTATGAAGAAAATATTTTGTTGTAGTTTGAATGTTTTTGATATAATGTAAGAGCTATGAATATATCTAGTGTTTCCAAGTCTACTAAACCAATCGGTCTTTCGAGATTTGATCATTCTTGTGATCATGCTAATGTTATGTAATATTGCACCATCTCTGGGTAATTGGGGTCGGGGCATTACACACCTGATCCAAAAAAGATGAACTATATATTTCCCATGTCATTACACCTTAACCAAAACCAAAATTGTTAGTACAAGATTAGATAATTCCCAAAAGGATAATCTTTTACAAAAGGAAAAACTACTCTTAATCTCCAAAAGGCAATAAAAAGAATCCAAGGTTCAAGAAAAACCATTAAATAAATAGTTATCCATAAAATTCATCATGTAATCCAAACTAATATTGAAACCCAAATCTCTGAAGGATTTAATCACATAGTCTTCCAAGGTAAATCATAACATTTATCTCCAAATAACATCCATTACACTTAAAGTCTCATACTGAAAAGTAATTAACCTAATCACATATCCTCCATGATATGTTAATAATTTCACAAAAACCAACTTATTCCTGATTCATAAAAACATCATACTAAAAATAATTAGTCATACTAACCAAGTACTTCACCTAGTCTAGTGTTAGGTGATAAATACCAGTCGCACTTTGGATGTGGGTTCGATTCCCACAGCTTGTTCTGATGCGGCGGGTAGTCACATGGTCTGCATGTTGTCCTTGTTCAAAAACAATATAATTTTATAACATTCCCAAAAAAAAGATAAATTCATAAAAAATAACCATAATATATTTTAACCAAAAATGTTATCTAAAAACTTTCATTTTGCATCCCAAAAAGTATTAACTGGTAATTTTGTCAAATCCAAGGATCATTTAAACCCAAATGGTTCTTTATAACTATATCCACAAAAGAGAAGATAATTATTCCATGAATAAAATTTTCATATATCAAACATCAGGGTTACGCATACTATAAAAAGTCTTCGAATGTAATCCCATCATCAAAAGAGCCTTAATACTCTTAAGCATTCCCCCATCCTAAAATCTTCCATAACTCTTGAATCCCTTATATGTTGACTTCTTACTCATTCAAAATTATTCATGATCCATTAACCATTCCATTACAACTTATTCCAAAATAATTCTTTCTTACAAAAAAATCATGAATCATATCCTAATATTTCAATAATAGGAAAACATATGTTATGAAATAATCAATACCTTTCATTGTTCATTATCAGTTTCTTCATCCTCAATCGTAATGGAATTAGGTATTGGTAAAAGAATATTTGTATGATCTTGGTGATCCTATTCTCAAAAGTTCTTCTTAGGACATGTGTTTTCATAATGACGATGCACAACACATTTAAAACATTCATTTGATCCTTCAGAAATAACTTCTTTCCCTTTCCTAGAGTCAACTAGATACTTCCTTTTTCAATGGCAGGTTCTTGCTTTATGACGTTCATTTCCACATTTATACCATCTTTCGGTACCTTTAAAACATTTTCCTGTGATTTTATTTCCACGTCGTTTACACATAGGTTTTTGAACATACTTAACTTTATGATTATTACCTGAACTTCCTTAAGTATTTTTTTCTCGATTATATGATTCCTTATGAAAATCAATAAGGTTCAGGTGGTGAATCATGACTCTAGATAGTTGGTTCTGAATAACCACAAAAGTTCTCAATACAGCTCCCATATCATTCAGTTGCTTGATCAGAAAAACATCATAGTTTTCTTCACATCCACTATTACTTTGGTGCCTTATAGATCAAGCCATTTACTAAAACCAAAATTGCCAGTGTGAGTATATCAGTAAAATAATCATATAATATCTTATGAGGATGATAAATACTAAGATATAATTATTCATGTTATCTTAAACACATAAATACGACTCTTTCTAAAATCCTAACCATTATGGTATTCTCACTTAAGCTTAAATAATACCCTAACCTATAATGTTATCTAAACCTCCCTTGCCTTAAAACATTACATAATCTTGAATTAAATGAATAATTCACATTGAGTATCTTTTCATGTTTAGAGTTTTAGAGAATTAGGACATAACTATTAAATATCAATGATTACAAAGTAAACACATCAACCAAATTTCCATTTTTTCACAAAATAAAAACTCATGAACAAAAGAGTCATGTATAGTTCCATGTTTTAGATAGCATTCCATTTCCGTGATCCCATAATTGACCCTATTCGACTTTATGTCCTGTGGAAAACATTTCAAAAACATGGGGTGAGAAAAAAAAGCTCAGTAAGGGATAAATAAAGAAGGAAAACATTAGATCATCAATATATACATAACATAAGCCTTTTAACATATCCCATGAAATCATAAGATTTGTGAAATATTCATAGAAATCATAAGACATAAAGGTAACTTGAGGCATTCATAACATTCTTACGTAGGGAGTAACCCTCATGGTTACGTTTGGAATACTCATCACAATATATTCCCTAAATCTATTCGGAGAAACCTTAGAGTTTAACACCTTCATGTTACCCAATGCATTGGAGAGCTATCTCGGGCTCACTTTCCCTTAGTTTATCAGGGAACCACCCAACTTCATAAATAGTTCCCACGGACCATAACATAATCGTATCACATAAAACATTCATAAAGGAAACATAACATTTCCATATTTCAATCACAAGATATCAATACAACACATTGATATAATAAAAACATTTTCAAAACCATTTTTAATACCAAAATAAATTAAATGTAAAACATGGTATTTATTTTTATTTTAAAAAAAGTTATGGCTCATAGAGGAATCCAAAACTCAAATAATGGTCACGGGGGTGGAGAAGTCGTTGTCACCGCATACGTAAGACAAAAACATTCCTTTTGTATTTTAGTGAAACGATTCATGTAAAAAGATTACTTTTGAATGAAATTAAAAGTCAAAAGTGTTTTATACACTAAATAAAATAAAGTCGTGTAGAAATCAAAAGATTGCTAATTGAAAGGAGATTGGGACAAAGTCCTGTATAAAGATGGTTTCCTTAGATTAAGGATAAATCAAATACATAATTATGTGTGAAAAATATAGACACACAATATATAAGTTGATATTAAGTGTACAACAATAATAGTTCATACAAAAATATTCATTGTACGACTTAATCAAGAATCAGAGGTTTAACCCAAAGAATTGAAATTGGGTTAAGAAGTTCCCTTATAGAAATTTGACAGCTTAACGATGTCACATTAAAATTTACAAAATGAGTTGATGAGAGATAAAAAGGGTATCTCATCACATGGACATAAAATTTACATCTCTAAGGATATATAAGAACATATCCAACATAATAATATGTAAATTAAAATACCTAACAAAAAGAAGTCTTTTAAAAATGGGAGGGTGAAAGGTTCCCTTAGAGATTTGGGTAACATTTGAAACGTGCACCCCATGAATGAATGGTCATTCAATGAAGATGTAAATACCCATAAATTAAATTATATTACACCATGAATACAATCAGGGGCAGTACATACACCACACAAAAGGAAATAGTGGCAAATTTAGCATGAATCCCACAGGAATAAAAAGTGAGATAAAAACCACTTACCTCGTTGTAATCAATCGAGTCGTATGACCAAAAGATAATAAACACAAAATGAATCACATAATACCATGAATATAAATAGAATCATGATAATATATATGAAATGGTAGTACACAATACACCACATGAAACAACTAAGTGGCGAACAATGGAAATCTCACGCAATTAAACCTGAGATAAGAAATCCCCTTACCTCAAGTCTGACTTGTCTTGTTCATTTCATTATATTCTATAATAATAAACTTTGGTCAGTTTATAATTGCTTAAGGAAATAATATAAAGTTTATTATTCAATTCATATCACATATTATCATGTTATAATAATTAGTTAATTATGTGAGTTCATATCATATGTTTAGTTGATGTTCGGTACATGAGTCAAAAATGAAATTGTTTGAAAAGAATTTCCCATTTTTTATAAGTACATCATCTTCAGAATGGTATTAATGATTTTAATATCATATATATCCACTAGATATTCATTTTATACTATTCCATAACATTTGGAGATAAAATAAAATGCATCGTTCGTAGAGACGGCAGGCCGTACGTACGCATGAATGCTGCTTTCATTTTTTTGAAATATTAATGGACTTTAAAACTAAATTAGACATAGATAAATTATAATTACATTATATATATTTTATATATATGTAAAATAAGTTTATTAATGAAATTATTTATAAATTCCATGTTTGGAATGAACGAGTCACGTCACTTGAGGGGGTGGTAGTCCACACTTCCTCATATGACATTATCGCATTTGCACAACATGAAAAGCATAAAGGTATATTTTAAATATAAAATACAGAAGTATATAGAGGACATAAATATAATATATATCATATATAAATATAGTTCCATCATAATGGCCACCATTAATGGTGTTAAAAGAAGATTTAACAATCATCGTTTTGTGAGGCAGTAATTCGCCACCCATAGAAACAGTATGTTCTTTAACAATTAGACAGGGGTGTGTGGAAGTGTAGGGAGAATCATTATCAGAAAAACAACCTAGTATATTGAGGATACTGGTGTTATTATGGGATCAAATAATAATAAGGTATTGCTGAGTGAAGAAGGAAAATAAAAGAAAAAACTCGAGAGAAGACATTTCCTCTAAATCGGTTAACTCTTATTGATTTGATCCAAAGGATTACTTGGGAAGACTTATAACAAAAGTGATGATTCTAAGAGTGAGATAGGGATTTGGAGAGATAATATGAGAAGATTTTGTATGATCAAAGGTCTTTAGAGGTGTGGTTAAGTGGGTAGAGGTGGGGTCCTTTAATAAGAGGGATGAGGGTCACTTTTTGAAAGTCTTGAAATGTTACTTTATTAGAAAATGGTTTTCGGATTTTAAAGGTCCCACAATAATATCATTCTAGGATTAGGTGATAAGGGTTCTAAATATACCCATAAAATAGGTTTTGGACAAGTTTACGTCTTATATTTTACCTTATCTTTTCATTTTATTCAAATCATTCATTATTGAGGTAATCATTGCTTCATCATGGTGTCATAAATAAATTTATTTATTTAATGTCTAAACATTATAAAAAAAAATACCATGATTCAGGAAATCATTTTATCTTTACAATGACTATTTATTGTCTAATAGATCATTAATTTAGACAAAATTAAAATTTTTATACTTAGGATATACAAACCTTTGTTATATTTCTCTTCTTTTAAAATATAATGTCATAAATGTCACTATTACATCCATGTGTTTCCTTAGGCCCTAACGTTCAGTAAAAAGCATTCCATAGTCGTCCATGACCCAAAAAATATGATTTGGACACATTTTGGGGTCATTTTATATTATTATGATATTATTGTTTTACCCTTAACTAACTGATTACTAATTAATCGCGATAATTAAAGATAATTACCGTCATTACTATTCATAATGTCCAAAAAAATGAGAATTAATTGCATAATTTGGACCTTCTGATTCCAAATATGAAATCCATTTTATGAAATTTCAAAAACAGAAATTTCAGTAATTAAATTAAAAATAATTCCCATTGTCAAAACCAAATACGGGTTTTAAAGAAGTAAATATTTATCAAATGATTGACTTATTTTTACATCCAATTGTAAAGTGAAATTAATTCCAATGAACAAAATTTTATTAAGTCTTAAAAACATATTTCAATTGCATTTTAAAACTAATGAAAAGAACACTCTAGCTATAAAATTAAAATAGATGAAAAATCAGTTTTGATGTAAAATACAGTATTTTTTCACTATTCATTAAAAATGAACATTTGTCAGAAAAATACAAAAAATTTATCCAAAGTAAATTTGATATTACAAATTCAGAAATGATTTCCATTTTACCAAATGATAAACCTAGAAGTTGCATTAATTAATTTTATAAATAATTTTATAATTAATTTCCGTTGTCAAAACAAATAGCAAGTTTTTAAGAAACAATATCTATCACAAGATTGGAACTTGTTTTTGTCCAATTTCAAAGTGAAATTAATTCCAATGACCACCATTGAATTAAATGGTAAAAATATATTATAATTACACTTTAAAACCAATTAAAAAGATAATATAACCATAAAAAAATTATATTAAGAGGATGTTTTGAATTAAAATACCGTAATTTTCACTATTCATTAAAAATGAACTTTATCAGAAAAATAACAAAAATTTACACAAATTAAATTTTGATGTCCAGATTCTAAAGAAAGATTTTATTTTTTCAAATAAAAAAAATAAAATTGAAAAAAAGTATACTTAAAACGGGTTCACCACGAAAAGGTGGTTAATTGAAAATTTAAAGAATATTAGAATATTTATGCTTAAAATCAAATTCTTTTCTTATTTTAAGCCTCTAACTTTTATAAGATAAATGTAAAAATATTTAACCAACATACATAATCATTTTTTAACCAGATTTATTTATTCCCTCCTTTACAATGACTAGGATTTAACTTCCATTTAAAATAATATTATTATATTATTACGGTGCAACATAAGATTTCAAAAAAACTCGTCGTTGCGTATTGGGTACACCATCAAACAAAGAATCCCCTTTAAAGTAATATTAATATTTAATTCTCAAATATTATTAAATATGAAAATGTCATATTATTTATTTACCTAGGATGTTACCTTTAATATATATTATCATGATTCTCTTTATATTCATGGTATTGTGTGAATCATTTGGTGGCTATTATCTTTTGGTCATGCGACTCGATTGATTACAAAGAGGTAAGGGGGTTTTATCTCACTTTTTATTCCTTTGATATTCATCCTATATTTGTCACTATTTCCTTTTAGTGGTGTATGTAATGCCCTTGATTATACTCTTTTTGTAATATACAATCACTTATGGGTATTTACATCTACATTGTATGGTCCTTCTTTCATGTGGTGTATGTTTTGTAAGTTACCAAATCGGTAAGGGAACCTTTCACCCTTCTCTTTATGAAAGACTTATTTTTGTTATGTCTTTTAATTTACATCTTATTATGTTGGGATATGTCCTTCTATATACTTATTGATGTAAATATTATTTCCATGTGGTGAGATACCCCTTTTACCACATCAACAAATTTTATGAATTTTAATGCGACGCTGTTAGGCTGTCGAATTTTTGTAAGGGAAATTCTTAACCCAATTTCAATTATTTGGGTTAATCTTATACTTGTTGATTATGTCGTGATATAAATATATGTGAATGTCCTATGATTTTCTTACACTAAATATCCAATCATATTGAGTGTATTTGTATTTTTCACACATAATTATGTAATTTATTTGTTCTTAATCTAAGGATACCATCTTTATTAGGGATTTTTTCTCAATTTACATTCCATTAAGACTTTATTGTTGTTATGAATAAATTCACTTTTATATGGTGTATATACTATTCTTTGGCACATTATACCATGAATCCCTTTATTCTCAAGATATTATAAAGTTCTAATTAAATTATATTCCTCAATTATTTGTATTCAAGATTCTCTCATTTTGTTAAAAACTCTTTAACTAAAATATCAATTAAATGTTTTAAAGATTTTTCTTCTAAATATTTCTCATTAGGGTCCATGTTTTCAAAAAGGATTTTAGGATTTACTTATTTGAACATTAAGTCTTTCAAATGATAATTCCTTTAAAAGTTTCAATGTGGTATGGGACACTTTGATTCAAAAATATCTTTATTAGATGTTTTTAATGGTTTTTGAAAATGGTTTGATAAAGCATTGTTTACTTCATTATATTGATTTGATATATTGTGAATGGATGTGGAAATGTTTCTTTTATGCTTGTGTTGTATGTTATGATGATGTTATGGTTCTTGGACATTATTCACGTATACAGGTGGTTCCGTGATAAACCTAGGGCGCATGAGCCTGAGATTGCTCTCTAATGCATTGGGTAATGTGACAGAGATAAACATCGAGGTTTCTCTAAAGTGATTTAGGGAATATACTGTGATGGGTATGCTAAATGTGACTCCCTATATAGCTATGATATCTACAATGTATGTATGTTATGAATTCCATAAGTTACCTTTATGATTTATGATTTGTGTGAGTTATTCATAAATCGTATGTTTTTGTAAGGTATGTTATGATTGAAAAGTATGGTTTCATTGATTTCTATTTAATGATGGGATAATGTTTTCATTCCTTATTTTATAACACTTACTGAGATTTTAATGCTCATCCCATGTTTTTGAAATGTTTTCCACATGAATTAATGATGAATAGGGTCAATGATAGGATCAAGGAAAAGTCTTGCTGTCTAAAACATGGAACTAGACATGTTTCTTTTTAAGAGTTTTTTGTTTTATGAAATAATGGATACAGAGTAGTAGTGTGTAAATGTAATTTTCATGTTGATATGTAATAGTTATGTCCTAATTCTCTAAAACTCTTAACTTGTAAGGTTCCTCAATGTTAATTACTCATTTAATTCAATATTATGTAATTTTATAATGCTAGTTTCTTATAGTTGTTATCAGAGGTCGGTTTAGACAACATTAGGGATTAAGAGTTTTTGTTACACACATGGTTAGTCCCTATATTTATTATTATAGTTAAATACTTGTTTTATAACTTTTTCAGATCAAGAAATTCCAGTTACAAATGGACGGATAAGGATCTCAAACTACATTTCTATCTCTTCCTGATGGCATTCTTGTAATAATTATTGCAAATTCATGTTCGAATGATTGTGAAACATTTTCTAGAATACCAATAACTTGCAAGAAGTTAATTGAGATATAAAACACCTCCACTATACCTCATTATCATCATGTATCATGGGTTGTATTTAGAAAAACCCTATTTTTACAATATTCTAAAATTTTCAATAAAGGTAAATATTATCAAGGAATTTTCAAATATTTTACCTTATCACAAGATTTTGATGAATATTATGATTTTAAAAAGGTAATGAAGAAAGAGACACTTGCGCAACCTATCTATATTTTCTTTTATAATATAGTCTCTTATAAAATACCTATGGTATTTTAAAATGACCATTAATTGAAATTTTCAACTAAAATTTGGTCTGACTGTTTTATAGAAATCATGTTTTATCAGATGTTTTGAAATTATATGTCATACATGATTATTTTCCAAAACTGTTTTTCTGTGAACACCCATTTGACCCATGTTTTACAAGGTGTATTTGGATGGAGGAAGAAAATTATATTGAAGGATCGCTAAATCATAGTTGCAATGCATGGACCATCTACCTAAGTGAACAAGATGACGATGAAACCAAGTGGACGCCATGATCAAGGTATGTTGTTCTTTATCTTGGGGATCATTTTATTTTATCATATGGAAGTGAAATAGAAAAAAAGAGAATATATATAAGTCTTAAAGAATTAATATGTTGAGATCATAATAAATTGGAATGAAAATGAGAGGTATAAGGAAACCATTGAGGATAAAACATGTTAGGGTTATTTTGAGTTTTATAAAAAGTAAAAAATATAGGATGGGTGACAACCCATCACATCAGGCAAGGTCACATGAATCAAACCCACAACCGAAGGGCGACAAGGGCGTAACGCCTACCACTATCCTCCAAGATGTCCCTAGTTAGTGTGAATTATTATTTCAGTAAAATGACATTATAGAACAATAATAAGTTGATTTTGGAAACATGGGTTTTATTAAATGGATAAACTTAGTATAGAAAATTGATTTGATGATTAATTGATAAAGGTTGTTTTAGAAGAAGTTCTCTCTTTTGGGGAAACATAATATTCTAAAGGGAAATAAAATACTATGGGATATCATTTGTGGAGTAATGGTTGAAATTTTATTTGGGAAGAATATATGTTTTTATTGTAGACATAAGGTGATTTGGGTTATTTATGGAAATGATTAACCTATCATAGAGAATATGGGATTAGGTAAATTACTTTTCAGTATAAGAATTTAAGAGTAACTAATGTTATTTGTAAATAAATGTTAATATTTATCATGGAAGACTATGTGATTAGATACTTGTATGATTTTGGTTTAAATCATAACTATGATTACTTTGAATAATTTTATGGACAATGGTTTATTGAATGGACTTTGATGAACTTTGAGTTTTGTTGGTTTTGGAGATTAAGAGTAGTTTTTTTTGTACAAGATTATCCTTTTGGGGATTATCTGATCTGGTTCTAACCATTTTGGTTTTGGTTAAGATATAATGACATGATAAATATATTGTTCATCTTTTGTGGATTATGTGATTCTCTTGATGTTGATTATAGAGCTCTTAATGTGAAAAAAGTCATCCTAAATACCTATCATTTGGAGAAAATATGAGTTTATGTTAGAAATATAGTAAAAGATGAATGTCTGCATAACATGTATGTATGTTTCCTTATGTTTTTCGTTAAGATCATAAATAAATTCCTCAATTATAAGTAACTTAACAAAACCTTATATGTTAACTCTTAATGCTGGGGAATCAAAGACTGCATAACTCATCACAACATTGTAAATTTTTGGTGGTTTACTTTCTCCTAAACATGTTTTCTATCCCTCTCCATCAGAACTTGATGGTTTTTTTCTCCTCCATATCCAAGTTTTCATGGAATCCTAGTATTTTTTTTCGGGTAACCTTTTTACTTCTCATCCTTTATTCTAAAGTGATTGTTTTATTGATTCTTTATATGATGTGGGGCTTTGAATGAAATTTCTGAGCCCAATTTTAAAATTTCAAGGACATAATTCCTAGAAGGGGGGAAGGATGTCACATCCCAGATAAATAAAGAATATGACATTTTCATATTTATTAATATTTTTGAATTAAATATTAATTTTACTTTAAAGGGGTTTCTATGATTGATAGCGTACCTGATACACAACAACATGTTTCTTTGAAATCTAACATTGCACACTAATAATAAAATATTATTATTTTAAATGGTAGTTAACTCCTAGACGTTGTATAAGAATGAATGAACAAAAATAACTACACTATGATTATACATGTTTTTTTAAATGTATTTACATTTATCCAATAAAAGTTAGAGGCTTAAAATGTGAATGAATCTAATTTTAAGCATAATTTACATTAAAGGGCCGATTTACCAACTTTTAACGGCAAAACCTAATTAAATATAATTTTTGTCACTTTAATAAATTATATTTTACCAAATAAAATCCTTCTTTAGAATGGGGATATAAAAATTTACTTTGTGTAAATTTTTGGAATTTTTATGATAAAGTTCATTTTCTAATGAATAGTGAAAATATGGTATTTTAATTCAAAACTGTGTTTTAATATAATTTATTTGTATAGTTATATTATCTTTTTAATTGGTTTTAAAGTGTAATTATAATATATTTTAACCATTTAATCCAATTTTGGTCATTGGAATTAATTTCACTTTGAAATTGGACATAAACGAGTGTCAATCTTTTGATGGTCATTGCTTCTTAAAAACAAGCTATTTGTTTTAACAGTGGAAATTAATTTTAAATTAATTAATTCCACTTCTATGTTTTGAATTTATAAAAATAGACATAATTTTTGAATTCGGAATATCAAATAATGTTTAGGCTGATTTATTTTTATTTTTCTGAAAAACTTCAATTTTTGATGAATAGTGAAATCACTTAGTAGTAGTTAAAAAAATGGACCTTTTCATTTAAATTAAATTTTACCACTTCTGTGAATTGAATTTCAAAAATATGACATACATGGTAATTATCAAGAAGTAAAATGTGGTTCAATAAGATGAAAATATTTTTTGGTGAATAGTAACTTTTGACTTTTATTTACAGCGGTTAAAGGAAAATAAGGTAATTCAAGGTAAAAAGAATATTATAATAATTCAAAATCACCTTAACATTTTTTCAAACATTATTGGTTGAGTAATTTATGACCATGGAAATTTTTGGGTCGATTTTGGGACCCCATTGATTCACTTGGGAGTGATAATGATAATTTAGATTAATTAACTTAAAGTAAAGGCAAAAATGACATAAACAAATCTCTTTTAGTAAAATAATTTTTTATTGTGTTATTGAAGTCCTATTTTATACTTTAAATATTATTTATAAAGAAAAAAATATTTTCTACATGATGGTATTTTTTTTATATTTTTTAGACATTGAATAAATTAAATTATTCAGGACACAATACTGATGCAGTATTTACCTCATTAATAAATGATTTAAATAATTAAGATTATAATGATTAACATATTCTCCAAAACCTATCCAATTCCTATTTGATGATTTTATTTCAACCATGAGTCATCTTATATTTGACTATAATTATTTTGGGACGTTTATAAACCGAATATCATTATATAATAAAATAATATTTTTTCAATATCTTAAAGAGCCCCTCCTCCCCCTTATAAAAGAAGACCACTTATAACCAATTCCTCACACCTAGAAAGCCATTTGGATTGCCCAAAATCGGCCTAATTAATCTTGCTACATCCCTCTACTCCTCATAGAAACCTTAATATAGGCATAAGGCACTTCAAGAAGTCCTTTTGATTCAAACCAAAGAAGTTACCCAAGTTAGAGGTAACAATTTCTCTTAACTTATTTTATTTTATTTTACTTCTCCAACCACTAAACACTATTTATTATTTTATTTTATAACAAAAAAAGTATCATAAATATTCTAGTATTTTGTTAGAATAATTATTTTAACTACACATACACACACCTCCATCTAAGTGGTGAAGAATATAATGTTTTTGTGGATGGAAAACTTACACCTCACGAAACGATGATTTTTCAATTACTTCTTACCGCCTCTAATGGTGGCCATTATGATGGAACTATATATACATATGATATATATTATGTTTATGATTTCCCTAGGCTTCTGTACTTTCCATTTATATCATTCCTTTGTGGTTTCTATAGTGGGTAAATACGATAATCTCATTTGAGGATGTGCGGACTACCGCGCCCTCAAAGTGATGTGACTTGTCAATGCCTTATATGGGATGTATAAAGGACGCATTTAATTATATTATATATGATTTTATACTTTAATTAAGATATAACTTTGTATCATTATGTTTTAATTCCATTAAAATAATAAATATAAATGAAAGTAGCATTCATGCGTACATACGGCTTACCGTCTCCATGAATGGTGCATTTCATTTATTACCTCCAAATGATAGGTACTATTATAAATACATTTATATACTAGATATATATGATATATATGATATATAAATAATGAATATCATTCTGGATATAATATACTATTGACCACATGGAAAACTTGTAAATATAAGGTGTTCATTTTTTACTCAAGTAACAAATACCGACAAAATAACCATTATTAACATGAAATGATTAAATAATGTTTATAAAATGATAATAAGTGATGTAAAATGAATAATAAACTTGAAAATGTTTTTAAGAAAGTATAAATTAACCTTAGTTTATTATTCATGAGATTATAGAACGATCATGTCAATTCGGACATGAGGTAAGGGATTTCTTATCTCACTTTTAATTCCGTGAGATTTCCATTGTTCGCCACTTATTTATTGCATGTGGTTTAATTTATACTTACATTGATATATATTATCATGATTTTCTTTATATTCATGGTATTGTGTGAATCATTTGGTGGTTATTATCTTTTTGTCATCCGACTCGATTGATTACAATGAGGCTAGGGGTTTTCTCCTCACTTTTTATTACTCTCAGATTCTTGCTATATTTGTCACAATTTCCCCTGAGTGGTGTATGTAATGACCATGATTATAATCTTTATGTAATATAAAATCACTTATTGGTATTTAAATCTACATTTTATGGTCCATCCTTTATGTGGCGTATGTTTTGTAAGTTACCAATTTGGTAAGGGAACTTTTCACCCCCATCTTTTTAAAAGACTTCTTTTTGATATGTCTTTTAATTAACATGTTATTATGTTAGGATATGTTCTTATATAACCATATTGATGTAAAATTTATTTCCAAGTGATTATATACCCCTTTTATATCATCAACACATTTTCTTAATTTTAATGTGATTCCGTTAGGCTGTCAAATTTTTGTAAGGGAACTTCTTAACCCAATTTCAATTATTTAGGTTAATATTTTACTTGTTGATTATGTCGTGCTATAAATATATTTGAATGACCTCTAATTGTTTTACACTAAATATCCAATCATATTGAGTGTATTTATATTTTTCACACATAATTTTGTTATTGATTTTCCTTAATCTATGGATACCATCTTTTTTAGGGATTTCGTCTCAATTTACATTCCATTAAGACTTCATTGTTGTTATGCACCAACTCACATTTATATGGTGTATATACTATCCTTTGGAACAATATATCATGAATCCCTGTATTATCATGATATTATAATTTTGTGACTAAATGTTATTCCTCAATTATTTGTATTCAAGCATCTCTCATTTTGTTAAAAACTCTTTAACTAAAATATTGTTTAAATGTTTTAATGATTTTCTTCTAAATATTTCTCATTAGTGTCCATGTTTTCAAAATGGTTTTTAGGATTTAATTATGTGGACATTAATGTTTTCAAATTATAATTCCTTTAAAATTATCAAAGTGTTATGGGACACTTTGATTCAAAAATCTCTTTAATAAATGTTTTAAATGGTTTTTGAAAATGGTTTGATGAAGCATTGTTTACTTAAATATCTTGATTTGATATATTGTGATTGGAATGTGGAAAGGTTATCTTTACTTTATGCTTATGTTATGTGTTATGATCATGTTATGGATATTAGGCCTTATTCACGTATATGGGTGGTTCCGTGAAAAACATAGGGCTCTTGAGCCCGAGATATCTCTCCAATGCATTGGGTAACGTGATGGAGATAAATGTTGTGTTTTCTCCTAAGTGATTTAGGGAATATACTATGATGGGTATTCCTCCATATTTAGCTGTGATAGCTACAATGTAAGTATGTTATGAATTCCATAAGTTACCATTATGATTTATTATTTGTGTGAGTTATTCATAAATTGTATGTTTTTGTAAGGTACGTTATGATTGAAAAGTGTGGTTTCATTGATTTGTATTTAATGATGCGATAATGTTTTCCTTCTTTATTTTATAACCATTATTTAGCTTTTCATGCTCATCCCAAATTTTTGAAATGTTTTCCATAAGAATTAAATATGAATAGGGTCAAGGATGGGATCAAAGAAAATTCTTACTGTCTAAAACATGGAACTAGACATGTTTCTTTTGAAGATTTTTTATTTCATGGAAAAATGGATACTAAGGAGTAGTGTATACATGTAATTTTCAAGATGATATGTAATAGTTATGTCCTAATTCTCTAAAACTCTAAACCTGAAAAGATCCTAAATGTGAATTATTTATTTAATTCAATATTATGTAATGTTTTAAGGTTGGGTCGTTATACCCAGATTATCCATATACTAGATTATGATAAAAAATAACAGGTCTATACTGGCGTTTCGTTTAATGAAAATGAAATCACTCTGAGTAGGTTGGAATCTTTTTCACGTTTTGGTTTGGCTTATAGTCCCTTATGGTGGTAATTTTATTATATAAAAAACTAACAATTATATTCATTCATAACATTTTTTTCCCATTGTGGACACATAATAGATATTTAAAACTAATTGAGTGACATTTTCTAACATTATTTGTTTTAAAAAATATATTACTCTTCCCCATGGAAAGGTGTCCATTAAAAAATTAAAATTCTAGACTAAGTTGATAAGGGTCTAATTTGCATCATCCAAAAATAAATAATATGAAATTTTATGACATTATCACATAATTTAAACCTAAATTAACTTGATTTACCTTTTAGTGAGGTGATAAATTTAATCATAATCACTATTCACAATAAGCAAGAAAAAATGTGGACTATTTAAAAAATTATAAAAATATGATTCTAACAATGGAATCCAATTTATAAAATTTAATATATATAAATAACATAATTTATTTCAAAATAGATATGTAAAATTCAATAAAAAGCAATTCTTCGTAAAAAATGAATATTTTTTGTATAAAAATGTTATTATACCAAATTTAATTATTAAATTGAGTTCAATAAACATAAATAAATTATTAATAATATAATCATATAATTTTTAGTTTAAAATAATTTTAAAAGTTAATGTAACATTGTAAATACTTGAAATAAAAATATTTTTTTAATAAAAAGTAGTATTTTTCACTATTCAATTGAAAATCAATAATTTCAAAATTATATTAAAAATTAACCCTATCATATTTATCATATGTTGGTTTAAAAAATGAATTTCAATTTATAAATTGTATTTTAAAATAATTTCAAAAAATAATTATATTCTTTTCTCACATGAAAAGAAATCATTTTTGAAAAATTATATTTAGGAAGAATAAAATATTTTTTCTAAAAATTTAATTTATATTTGATAAAAAATAATCAATAATTTAAATTTATTAGGAGATTTATATATATTTTAAAATTTGGTTAATATTATTAATACACATAAAATCAAGGAATATGATATAACAGATTTTTTTAAATAATAATATGTCATGGTTCATTTAATCTTGGTGTATCATGTTTTACACACTATCAAACATGTCTTTTTAAAACATGGGGTGTTACATTCCCCATGAATATATTTCATCCTCACAGTTTTAACTTTTTCTTGATAATCTGGTGTTTATCATTTGAAAAAAAATCCATTTTCTAAATTCAACATCCTTAAAAAAGTTAATAAAACATCATATTAAAAAGGGGAAAACAGAAGTGACAAGATCACCAAAAAACTAGGTTTCTAAATAGAATAACATCAGTGGGAAGTGAAATATGGAAATTGAAGAGAAAATTAACACCCAAGGATTAACATAGAGTGATATAGAATATCTTCATGATAATGATAATGATAAAAAACCATAAATCTATTATAGGTTAAAAGAACAATGGTTTTTCAATAAAAAATATACGGATAACATTTATATTTTATGGTACTTTTTCTAATGTAGAGGGATGACTTTACAATCTATATGAAGAACTCAATAATATAAAATTACTTTTTTTATTCAATATCATAAGCATAATCTCATACATAAGTTGTGATTTGATCTATTTCTACATCTTCTCTTCCTTTTGAAAATTAATATTCAACATACATTTTTCATGACCGAAACACTTTTATCAAATAATTATATCAAAAATTTACCCATTCTACCATTAAATATTTACCAAAACAAAAAAAAAATTGATCAGATGTTATCCAACATTATAAATTATACTTTAACCACAAACAACAAAAACTATAGTTCATTATAATCCATTCCATGATTAGTTAACCTTAAGTAACCTTCAAAATGTGTATAACCAAATTCAGAAAATCCCAAAATAATGTCACTATATTTATAAAACAACTAATAATTAATCCAACATAAAGTAGGTCTTAATTTCACATATAAGTAACATGATTAAATATTCTCCTAAAAATGTTAATAACATAAAACCCCATAAAAACTTATTGAAAAAATTCTTTATTACAAGCATTCACTCTCTCCTTTTTCTTTAAATAAACTCTCATATTATCAAATATAAATAAATAATTCAGCAAAATCCTTCAATAATTACATTGTAATCAAATCTCTAATAATTTTAAAGGTCCCCAATATTATCCCATTTACTTCTTCGACATGAATACTATCTTTATCTAGAAAAACGTTATTAACTCATTATCAAAAAATATTTAGGGTTATATTTACCTTATTTTGATATTTTATAAAAATATATCTTTTAATGTTTATCATTACCATTCAAAATATTATTTAAAATCCTAAAAGGAAAAATAAAAAATAAAATCCTTCTACAATTAATGATAAGAAAATGATTTAAAAAAATAATTCAACAATAAATTTCTAGAATCTATATAAACAGGCAATTTAATAAAAAACTTATGCATTGATACAGTTACCATTCATTCCACCTGATTTCATTTCTATATAATTAGATAAAATATATTATTTCACAATATCACGACAAATAATTTATATTTATAAAAATAGTGGAAAACATAACCAAATATTAAAAAATTATTCATAGCATATATCATATTCAAAAACATGTTTTCATTGGAAATATTTTCAAAGTCAGTCATATAATTATGTTCTCTAATCTATTTTATTTTGAATCGAGTTCCCAAGGCCTCCATTAGTCATTCTATGATACCAATTGTAATGAACCCAACCCTGTAGACCTTATTTGGTGGTTAAATTATTAAATTATCACTGGATTCATTAACTTTTATCCCAATGGACTGTATAGTTTTAGTAGTCTTAGTGAAATAGATACATAGATTATTTTTACATTTACATTTGAAAAGGTAAAATAAAACATAGTATTTTATTCAAGAAAATAAATTTTCACTTTATCTTATCCCAATTAATTAATCCTAAAATAATTCTTGGTATCCAAGGGGATTGAAACATTAGTAAGTGGTGATCTTATATTCTTAGTAAGGATATGTTTAAATGAGAAGCTAAAGAAGGTTTGAAAAATATGATAATAAATAAATGATTTATATTATAATTCCATAATCACACGAGCTAAAAAATATCCATGTATATAGAAACAATTAAAATAATCATGTGGAAATCAATAAATGGCGTCATAATGATGAAATTAATAATTTGAAACATCTAAAATTTAATTTTTAGGCCTTTAAAAAGACATATTAAGTATATTATCAAGACCTCATGATAATACATCTAACATAAATGTGTAAGGCATTGCCCAAGAACCCACATAGTTTCTCTCTTGATTCCAACAGATGCATTGAAGGGATGTGTAATTCTGGGACCCACCATGTTAATTAAAATTTTCAAATCATTCCTTATAAGAGTAAATAACATAACATAATCATCTTCCTTAAAAATCAATAATTGTCTGTATTGAAAGAAATAACATACAAATTAATTATTCTTTCCCCAATCCAAATGTTCATACACTATTCATAAGAATATAGTGAATGGTAAAATAAGATAATAACCTACGTAAATAATAATATTCAGTACTGTATTTTGGATTTATTTGAAAATACTTTAAAAATATCATTGGAAAATTCTTGCGGAAAATATAATTTTTACATTGAAATCACATATTTAAAAACATTATACACAT
Organism: Viscum album; assembly: GCA_963277665.1. Lineage (NCBI taxonomy): Eukaryota > Viridiplantae > Streptophyta > Magnoliopsida > Santalales > Viscaceae > Viscum > Viscum album. Next base: position 1,071,365,353 of record OY728141.1, read on the forward strand.
GAAGGAAAAAAATTTAATTTGAAAATAAAATTGTTAACATATAAAGGAAGATTAAAATAAAATATTAGTCCAGATTTTGGAAATATATATTCATGTTGTATAGGTTAAAAACATTCCTTTCAATCATTTTGAAAAATTTTCAAAAAGTTCCTCGTTCGGAAAATGAAAATAAGTTTTCTTTTAAATTGTTTTGTAAAAAGTAAAAAATGGGTAGAAATGTATTTGATATATAATTTTTATAATTTATAAAATATTTTTGAATATATATTTTCAAAGCATGGATATTGGATAAAAATATTCCTATAGTGGGTGTTTAAACATAAAGAATCCCTAATAATGATGAGATTATGAAATAACCACTAGTATATCTTTTGATTCACAAGCCCCATGAAAGAAATAAAATAAAATTAAATTTTAAATACCGTTAATAAAAAGAGATTCATGATATTATATATCAAATGGATATTATATGCACCAAAAAAAATTATTAAGTGGTGAATATGGAAAATGTCTCACAGAAGTAAAAGTGAGATGAGAAACCCTTACCTGAGGTCCGATTTCATTCATACGAGTCTGAAACTACTTTATAATAATCAAATATTAAATAAAATTCTATGTAATCAATATAATAATATATATTATACCATTTAATATTTACTTATGACATTTTAGGACAATTTATTATTAATTGTTTATTAAAATCACTATTCTATGTGGTAACTTCTTCATTTTTCATATATGTTTTGATTAAATTTTTTTAGTGCTTATAATTTGATCATGTTTAGATCATATAAATAATTATAAATAGTATATAAATATCATATATATCAATTTTATATTTATTTATAGTAATCCATAATAGATAGAGATATAAAAATGAGTTACATCATTCATGGAGACGGTAGGTTGTACCATCACATGAACATTATTTTTAATTTTCAACAGATGGATATAAAGAAAGATAAATAATAAATAATAAATAAATAAATATTATTATTATATATGAATCATATATATTCATTATATATATTCTTATTACCATTATGTAAATATTAATTAAAAATAGATCATATCGCTTCATGGAGAGGATTGTCCACACATACACATGAGAGACATTCTAATCATTAAAAGCATTGTGTGGTAAGAAGTTATATTTGATATAACTATAGAATGAAATTTATTTCATAATAATACTATATATTCTTTTGATCCATCTTTATAACTGTCCAAGTTAAATTATGTTGAAAAATGAATAACACTGATAACTGGAGAAGGTAAGCCGTCCGTACAGACATACAATGTTTTCCATTTTCATATTCTGAAAATGATATGGAATATGGTTTTAATATAATAATAATAAATTAGTATTTTATATATATATATATATTTTATTATTCATCATAGGATGGGATTAATAATTGAATAGAAATTATTTGAAGAAAAAACTCAAAGGACATAGAAAAGTTGATTCCCTCTTCTTTAGTAGAAGTCCTTTATATCTCTTCTTAAGGGGAATAATGTAGGTACCATGGAATAACCAGAACTTATAGAACATGTATAAGGATGTTTAGAATATAAATTGTTATGTATTTTACAATATTGATGTCTCAAAGTGGGGTAAATAAGTGAATGAGGAGGTTCTTATTTATAATTGAGGTGACAAATACTTTTGGATTCTCTAAAATAATTAAATTTTATAAATTAATTATCTAGAAAAATGTATCTAAATGGTTATTTATATAAATCTAGGATGTTATATGGAGGAAATATCTTCAAAAATAAATATTTAACATTTTTTGTGGTTTTTAAATCCTTTTTACTTAGTTTATCCCCTTAGTTAGCATATTTTATCACTACCTGCAACAACACATTTTTTAAGTAAGAAAGGGTCATAATATTTAATTTGTGGAAAATATTGACTCATAATTTCGATAAGTGTATAAATTTTCAGCAACATATTTTCTCATTTCCCCCTTTTCCGGATTTTAATGATTTTTAAATAATTTTACAATATATTATTTTGAAAAATTATCATTAATGTCAATTTTGACACTATTAATTTAATTTGACTTAAAATAAATAAATATGAAGTAGTATTTTGAATATAATTCAGTTGTACATGACTAATATTTCATAGAGACATATTTCCATGAAAAAATAAAAGTATATCCTAAGGTGATATGGGTCTAATTACATTAATCCAATAAGAATTAATATGAAATATTTTGATCTTATCACTTTTTTAACCTATATTATATTATCTATGATAATTTCCATTCTTGAAATAAAAATGAAATTATATTAATGACTATAATTTTTAGTGATTGTATAATTACCTTAAATTCTCATGGAATGATAATGAAATATTTATTCAATTAATAGAAAAATAAAATGAATGATAATAAAAATATTAATGATGATAATTTTTATTAATTAAAGGAAAATTAAAATTATTGAATTAAAAATCTAAACATTCAAAATCCAATGAAACATTATTGAATAAAATTAAAATAAAAATGCTTATAAATAAAAGAAAATAATGTTATGAATACGAAATACTATCTATGGAATTTTTATATGTTAAATTATATTTAAATTTATAATTATGAAATTTGATGTTAATTATCTTTTTAAAATTTTTTATTTATTTTTTTGGAACCCAAAATGTATTAGTTTTACCATGGAAATTATATGAAGCTCCATCTATTTTACAATATCATCATTTAAACAAAAATAAGCCTGGTGAAAAATGAAAGAATTTAGATACTCTACATTAAAGAATTTCTAAAATTATCCGGGGTCCAATTAACTCAAATCCATACCATTGTAAACTACGATTTTTTAAACATCTAAAGGATTCACTATTCTTTTCATTTGATTAAAATTTTTGAAAAAAAACGGTTGTAAATTGTTCCATAGATATCAATCATGAGACGATGGTTTAAAATAATGTTTAGATCAGGTATCATTTTATTCATTAATAAATATTAATTTCATATTTTTGCTACTATTTAGTGTGATGATTATAAATTTTATCATGATAATAATGATTCCACTACAGTATATCGGGTTTTATTTCTAATAATAAAAATTCATGACAATAAGCATTGTTGTGATATTTTAATGTTTTGAGGACTTACATTTAATTAGTTATAAAAAGTGTTAACATGGGTTGTTTGTAGGATATGTTGAGACATATATGACCCAACTCAAGGCATTCCACATGGATAATCTCTTTATTACCCTATTATATCTCAAATGGGATGTTCATTGGGTGACCATTGATTAAAAAGATCAAGATATTTCCTTCTTAGGATCTTTTATACACTGAATTCAATCATATTTCATTCTATTATTCAATATAATTACATATATTTTAGGTAATATATTGATGATAGGAATGAAATAAGACATTAACTATATGGGATTTGTTTATATGACCACCCATGAGACACGTACATATGTTTTAATTATTTCCTATAATTATATATATAAATTGATGATTAAAACACATACCATAAAACCAATGGTTTAGTATATTTGAATATTAGATACATATTTTATCTTTTTACAAAAAAGAATATAGTTATTCAAAAAAATTCATATTTTAAACCATTTAAGATATATCAATACATATGAAATTCCATGGAAATACATATCAAACAAGTCTATCTAAGAGAAGAATATCATTACACTTTATTAAAGAAGAAATAAAAATAAAACAATCAATGGAGAGGTCATTGTAAAATAAGGTGACCAATCCTCATATAGTAATAAAAACCAATTAGAATAAAGGTAAAAATATTATATATTATTTTCCTTATCACATTCAAAATCATCATCATTTTCCCACACTAAATGTGAAATGTGTACAGTCAAGATCCTGAAGATCTCTAATACATTTCTTTTATTCTATAGAGTTAGCTTAGTTTTTATTCCTTTTTGGATGATTTATTAGTAATTCTCATTGGAAATTTGTATTAGTCCTTAAATTTAATTTTGTTTTATAGAAATAGAGTGAATCTGTTGCTGTTAAAAACCATTTTATTTCAATTTGAATCATCATCCTTTACGGAGGAATACCTACCACTTCCTAAATCCTTTAGGGTATTTCTATCCTTCTACCATTAAGTGACCTTCTATTAGTCCATTTCATTACCATTTTTAGAGAAATATTAACATAACATTTTAATTTTGAACAGAAATCATAAAAAAAACTCAAGAATAGCCACTAAATAAAATAATAACATATTGTTCGACACTCACTATACATGTATCATATGTAATGATCTTAGGGGATATAAGATTTAACCAAATAATTAAAAGACTATATAATTTTGGAACCATACATTTCATTAGAAAATCCAAAATTATGTGTAAAACATAAAACATAATAATAATCATAGATTATATCCTCACAATCCTTTTGAAATAAAGTGGGATATGAAAAAATTTCATAAAAAATATAAATCACCCATATAAATATAGCGATTCCACCAGTAATGTAAATCCTTAGAGTAAGAGATAAAAGGTAACATAATAAAAGTTGAACGGGAGTAATATAAAAGGTTATTGATGTAGATAAAAAATATTTTATAGAAAGGTAATAAACTATATAATATTTATGAAATTGATTACTTATATTTTATACACTTTTGAAATATTATCCAATAAAGGAAAAAGGTACTCAGAACATAATTTTCTATTAATAACATAAATATAAAAATACATCAATAAGGGAAATGTATTTTTATTACCAATAAAAATATAAAAGGTATAAATTAAATGAAAAGGAATATTGTTGTGGAATATAAAAAATTATAACCAAATGTAGAAGAAATATCTTTATCATTTTCATATCATGTGAAATATCTATTAGAAGATTAAATAATGTTAAGAAAATAATGGATAAAAAAATATTATTGAATCAAATGATTTAAAACAAAATATATTCTAAATTAGTCTCTTTAAATAGAAGTTATTTAACATGGATATAAAAAAGATAAATTGAATAAAATGTTTGATCAAGAGGAGGGTTCCTCTTAACTTTAATTCTATATTTCCCAGAAATAATCTAGACTCATGTATTGTCGATTTTGAGTTATTAAAAATCTATTTTATCGACTTCACTATATTTATTTATCTTTATATTAATTATTTATAGTAATTTGTTAATTAATCATTAAGTATTCATAATCTATAACGTTATTAAATATTAATTATCTGAAATGTTCTATATATGCTTTGGTATGACTGTCATAATCATTATTTCATATTAACAAGTTTCTTATATCCAAAATAATTTGGGTAAATAAATAAAGATGGTACAAAACGTTTTTAGTCACATTTTATTTATAATTTAAGTTTGATTTTAATTCATTAATGATATTTCATTGATTCACTCTCTCACGGTAAATTTTTTTCAAAATGAGTTTTTTTAAAATTAGTATTAATTTGATTATTTATAATCTAGAAGCATAAAAAAATTTAATTTATTACTAATTCCATTTATAACTGCTAGTTTTGTCTTATTAACCCACAATTTAAATGGAGGTGCTTATAAAGTAAGAACCATTATGTGAGTGGTAAAACCAACCCAACATGATCATGTAGCAAGGAGAAAGAAATATATTATTTCATCAAGATATTAAAATTTATAAATTACAATATCATTATTATTATGTCATTATATTGAATAATATTGTTTCAATTTTTTTAAGAAGATATGATAATTTAATTAAATTAATAATAAGATGTTAATTACTTTTAAGAGTCAAATATTCTCTTAAGAACCATCTTTGTTTTGAAGTCCTTTGGAATTTTTATTCAAACCAAAACATACAATGATTTGAAAATAATACAGGTGATGAGATTTTTCTTGTTGGTGACATAATTTTACTTGGATTTTTTAAATTTAGTGGAGGAATGATATTTTTATAGATATAATTTGAGTGGAATTTTTAAGAATACTCATTAGTTAATTTAAAAGGTATGTAACTTTTCATGGAATTTCACCCATAGTTATAAAAAATTGTGGGTTACAGATTTATAATCCACACAATCTCTTAATAATTTTTTTTTAATTTTTCAAAAATATTTTTCTCAATATATTTCATATTTAGCATACTTACCATTTTATATTCTCTATTCACCATGATAACTTATTTTTCACTAAAATATTATATTTTCTATCTTGACACATTTTTATATCCTAATTAAAAATATAGAAGCCATTTTGTTAAATTCATATTATTAATATTAAAATATTTACATTTATATAAAAACATTTAATATATAGAGGAATAAAATTATAATAAAACCCATTTCTTTCAAAATGAATGATATTTTCTATTACTTAATTATTCCTTTCTTTTTAATTATTTATGTATATATATAAATTTTATTTTATTATTATAATTTACTATTGTATCATACCCATTTTTATCAACTAGAATGGTTCTAATCCAAGTTAGTACGTAACCATAAGCATGCCTCCCCATATGCTAGAGGATGTTGGGTTGTACAAAGGTTCTGATAAAATAATTTGTAGAGACAATACTGTTAATAAAATCACATAAAATCAGAAAGTAAAAATTAAAACATCTTTAATAGTTATATCATTAAAGTTAAAAAATAAATCTATAGTTGTCATTATTCCATGATATATTACAAACCATACTATATCAAAATGTGCTTGTGTAGGTCATACAGTCATAGAAAAGTAAAAATTCACTTGAGGGGATAATAGTATATATTACAAGGATTAATAATAATAATAAAATAAAAAGGATATCCATAAATATTCCTCAATATTTTTTTGATCCTATTTCCATAACCTCACTGATACCATTTCTATTATCCATATTTATTATGTATATCACCCGAACCATAATTAAAATCATAATATTAGAATGTGAAATTGGATGTACGTGCATAGTGTGAGCATAAAACTTAGTTTGTCACCAGCAAAAAAAATTTTAATATTAAAAATAATATATGTTCATTAATGTAACTTATAAAATTAAATATTTAAATATCACATGAAATACACCTTTGATACCATCAGGTTCTTAATAAGATATACTAATATTCAACTCACACCAGCTTTGGCTAGTGCCAAAAAATGGATGGGTATTTCCATACTATGCCTATATAATTTAAAAAATATAGTGAATTGGTTATCACATGAAATAATAATAGTTTAATGGTGTATGTGGGTATCGCTATCATAAATTTAGTATGTGTGAATAAGTCATCACTACTAATATTTTAGGAGTGTTTTTTTGGGTTATCACAATAATCAACATTGAGGGTGAATGGTATATCACCACTAATGACACAATTATGGATAGATGGATCATCACCACACATAAAAGAACCAATTTTGAATAATTTATCACTAATATAATAACACATAGGTGAATATATTATCATTAATACCCCAATAGAAATTTTACGGGGTCATCACCATCAATATATTTGAATTTAATAGAAACTACAAATGAATCTAACATATATAAAGACCTGGAATGAAATCCATTATGGGTATACATTACAATGGAAAGTGGAAACTAAGGTTTCATACTTGTAATTATTTAAAATATGTGTTATTCAATAGGATGTGAGGTTGATCTTATATTTTCATTTGAGGGTAGTATTTCCTATGCTAGGACTATTATTTATTTAATACTTGTAGGTGAAGCTTTCTGAAATCTAATAATGAGAATTATTAACCCTTTTCCAATAATATTATTGAACCCATGTGTTGATGTTGATTTATTTTTATATATTAGTGGTTGTACATATATCCTTTATTTGATATAGATTCTATTTTTATAGTCACATATTCAGGAACCATAGAGTTTATCTCAATTTATAAAAGTGGTAGATGTTTTGGAGTTGGGACCAAACCCATGAGGGCGGATTACTATGTATCCTTTTGAAAGGAATCATAACAACCATATTTTTATTACTCTTTATCAAAAACATCATACCTTTTAATTTTGTATCAAATGGACCAATTCCAATTAGATTATAGTCATATGAAGTGAACATATTAGAGAAACATACCTAGTAATTTTTTTATGGGACTTTAACTTGGGAAGACCTAACTGGTTCATTCTATTTTTCAGTTACTAAATAAGATAATGTATGGTTTCGTTTTACACCTAGTTAGAGGTATATGTTCTCTTATTCATGTCAATCCATGGGGGGAATATCTTGAGTGAGAAATGATGGATCAACCCTGGTGCATCACCAGAGGCCTCCGTGGATCATCACTAGAGAAAGAAAATTGAATTTATTCTAATAATAATAAGAATATCCTATGCTCATCACATTTAGTGTCCAATGTATCTAGCTTAGGATAGGCATTTGAATAAATTGGAGGCCCACATATTAGAACCAAGGGGAGTATCTGAAATTGATTTATATTGGGGAACAAAGATGGGTATCTTGACTCAAGTCAAATAGGAAGAGTGGGTCATCATATGCTCATCACAAATGGGAAAATTTATATTTTTGGATTTTGGGTTTGAGCCTCAATGAAGTATCCTATATATCTTGAAAAAATAGTAATCAATGAACACATAGTTTTAGCGACATAGTTCACTGTTATATGTGAGGAGTAGTCTATATATTATAATATCATTCTTTAAGGACATGTTATATGCAGTTTAGATTCATGAAAAAATGACTTGAATGTTAGTCATTTTATGTATCTCATAATGACCAAATAAACCTATAATTCCATAAGAGACATGTTTGGTGTGAGAAAAAGTGATAAAATAAGTCCGACCATATTTCTTAAGATCATATGATAAGAGATTGATTGGGGATTACACACAAGATTCTCCAAAATGATTCATGTTTCGTGAAATGGGTTATAACAGGAGATTGTGTGGGTTTTTTGTATTAGTTCTTCCTTTGAAGTAGTATTGGGTCATACACATGATAAGAGGCCCATATGAGTTCCATAAAAGGGGTGAAATATTGAATCTAAGTATGTATCATGAATTAGTAATCTATTATACCTAACTATATAGATGACTCATGTGAAGGTATATTAGGGTATGAGACCTAGGAGGCCAATATAGTAAGTGTATGTGTCTTAAACTTATTTATGTGTCCCATATATATTTTAACAAAAAAAGTGAGTAGGGAAAAGTTATAATATGGTACTTATAAGAGTGTATCTACCCTAAGAGTAATGGGGAACTATGTGGATTATCTGAACCTATGGTAATGAGGAAACCCATTAGGAGTATATTAAATATGGGTAATTTGGTACACCAAGAGAATTATCCCAACATGAGGTGTTACTGGAAACCAAGTGGATAATTTACACTGAGGGGGCATATTGGGGCTAAGAGGAGTATTTCAATTCATGGTAAATATGTGGGTCGTATGTGTGTTTATTGAAAAATTAATTAGAGTTGGTAAGTTACCTTGGAGAAGGAAGGATGGTTTGGGGCTTATACCCAGGCAGAGCCCATATAAATGAGTGGATTCCCCAGTGTGAGGTTTGGATGAATTAATTCCAAGGTTTGAGACCTGGGAAAATTGGGGACCTATCACTGAAACATTGGTGTTCATGGTACCCATATGTGGGATAGCATAAAAACTAGTTCTTAGACCAAACAAGAAATAGAAATGGTTTATAAACCTAGTATTAGATAGTGGCGGTGCATAATCCCAATGATAGATAACAATTATTCTTATACCTAGTGAGATATTCCTAAAGATCCTATATAACTAGGGCTTGGATGTGGTCTTATCCCTATAAGGGTGCACAAATGAGGTTTTTACCTAGTATAGGGGCCTTGAGATAAGGATCTCCCAAGTGAATTGTGGGGGGAAGTTTAACCCAATTTAAATTCCTTGGGATGATTGTCTCCCAAGTGAAGGACTTTGGGTGGATGTGTTCCCATGTGAATAACCCTAGGCAAAGAATTTCACAAGTGCTTGATAGTGATGGTGTTTAGACCTACAGAATGTTACCTAAAGATTATCCATAGTATAGGGATTTTATGATTCCAATCCTTATAAGGGATCACCAAGGAGGTTTCTCCCTAGTATAACATCATCGAGTGAAGGATCTCTGAGTTTAAGGGCTCGATGAAGGGTCACCCATGTGAGGGGAACATGGTAAATGGTAGCCCAAGTAGGGGGACCTTGGAAAATGGTAACCAAAGTTATTGTGCATGTGTGGATGGTCACCCAAGTTAAGAGCCTTGGGAATATGGTCTCCTAAGTAAATATCCCAGTATAGAAATTCAACTTAGTGGGGGCTCTCCCTAGTGAGGGATTACCATATTAAGTGTTCACCCAAGAGAGGGATATCCCCAATGAGAGATCATTATATTGAAGGGTTTCCCTAGTGAGGGATCACCAAATAAATTTATCACCTTAGTGATGGATCATACCAATGAGGTATCACCCAAGAGTGGGATCAACCAAGTAAAGGAACACCGTAACAAGGACTCTCTAGAGTGAGGGGATCTAAAATTGGTTAGGTAAAAGGAGATATCACCTTCTCTATAGTCCAAATGTTTGTATCATGCACCTGTGTGTCTGTTAAAATTAGAGGCAGGGGGGCCTATTTATAGGAAAATATGGGGGTACAGGAAAATTAATGTTAGGAGAATTGGACTTGATGAAGGAACCAAGTCTAATATATCATAATCTATTCCGATCTATGAAAATATATAAATTTTAATCCATTATCCCATTTGAGATACATAACTAGTCAAATCAAATATATCTAAGTTAAATGCACCCTTATCGATTGGTTTAATCTAAACCATGATTTTTATTTGGTAAAAGGACAAAGAAGGACCTAAAAATAGTTTTTTCCTAACACCATTTTGTGAGAAATTTGTGAAATATAGATCCCACTCTGAAATAATTATTTCACTTACAAATCAATCGACTTCAAAATGTTTTTAGGGATCACTATACATTTTCATATGATATATCTGGAAACACATGGTGATCCCAATTTGTTTGTTTTCAATCATGGTGATTATATTCTACTAAAACTATATTGATGTTATTTAAGTGATTAATGTTTCATGTATTCAATGGAAATTTGTGTGACATGAATTTTCTATGCCAAAAAAACACATTGGGGAATGAGTATCACAATATAAATAACACTCATGTGAATGGGCTATAATCAATTCCATAATACACAGCTGAATGGGCTATCCTAATAAATATAAGATTCTAGTGAGTGAGTTATTAATAGAGACATGACACTCAAGTGAATAGATTATCACAAATACCATAATACAAAGGCAAATTTGTTATTTCCAAAAACATAATACACCAATAAATGATTGATCACTATAAACATAATATATTTGTGAATGATTTATCACAGTAAACATAATAGATTGATGAATGGGTCATCAACAATACCATAATACAAGGATAAATAGGAAATCAAAATTAGTATAACTCATCAATGAATGGGTTATCAACATAATATTAATATATTGGTGAAAGGGTTATCACCATAAATATAAAACATCATTGAATGGGAAATCTCTATAAAAAAAGTAGAGGTGAATATATTATCCCTAAAAATATAAAATTATGTGATAGAATAACTAGAAACAAAATTGTGTCATTTCCATTATCAATACTTATACATCAACTATAAACCATTACACTATATGTGATCATATAACGATGTAAACAACTATTTATACTTTTAAAATACTACAGAATGAATCAAAAGCTTCACAAAACTAACATTAGCATATGGGATCAATTTCCCTAACTCAACGTATCATTATTAAAGCATAAATTTTTTATTGATGTACCCCTTAGGCCATAACCTAAACAATTACACATGTTTATGGTCACATGAAAGAACAACTATGCGTTAATCATATGATACTCCACCTTCTAAATGTTATCCCTCATAATACCATAAGACAAATGTGGGTATAATCTATTAACTTTATGTCATCATACCAATCATCCAATGATAAGTGATTTAATAAAGAAGGATTATTACTAGATCATATTGCACTCTAACCCCCAAAGAGAACCAACAAAACTTTAGTAAACATAATATGTCACCCTAAGTGGAATTCTCTATACAAATCATCTCATCCACAAATTTTTTTTATGGTAATTCTCATTCAAAAACATATGTTACATGTCTCTAGATAAATAATAGCTCATATGATTTCTCCTGCATCAACAATCTAGGATCACCCCTATCCCAATTCCCTAGGTGAATTCCATTATATAAATACACATAAAAAATATAGTTCATTAGAGTTATTTTTCTAAGATGAACACCCTCTGTTGTCCCAACCATACTCTAACCAAGGCTTCCCCATTGGCATCTCCAATCTCGGTGGTTATAAATCAATAAAAAATCGCATATAACTCTATATGATCCCATTTGAACTAACTAATATTGCTTCATGTTAATAGGAACTAGCATGGTTCTATATCAGGCCACTTACTCTCACTTATTGCAACTTAAAAGTCAATTAATATATGTAATCACATATAATGCATTAATATTAGGGTCCACATACCTCATTTTATATATATATATACCCTCAAAAATAAATAGTGGTCACCCATCTTTGCTCATACCAATTAGTACATAATATCCGGATGTGATATCAAAATGTTTAAGAAAAACACAATGTTTGTTAGTGTATACAATACGCAACACCAAGCATAATTGAGCCAAAGAATATTATTATATAAATATGACCATTATAAACCAACTGTTGAATTAGATAGTATAAATATTATTAACAGAATTATAAAATATATATCAATTTCATACTCAGTAAAAATTTATTTAATAATTTTTAGGATATAAATAAACAATCTTTAGTAAAGTCTTATAATTCTTTAAAAATATATTTTCTTCAATAAATATTAATTTTCTTATTTTTGTGAAAAAATAATATGATTATTTTTTCAAAATTTTAGAATGTTTATTTTATAAAATTAACATCATTTTTTAAATCATAGTATGAAAATTATGATATGGTTATTTTTTATGGTTTTTACTAAAAATATTAATTTTCTAATTAAAAGTGAAAATAAAATTTTTATTGAAATCTATGTTGTTATGTCAAGTATTTACAATGTTTCATTTTGTTTTAAAATATTTTCAATGAAAAATTAGTTTATATATATTATTTATTAAAAAAAATTATTAGAAATAAATTTTATACGTCAATTTGTTATAAATTCTTTAGTATACTTAAAATTACATTTTTATGTAAAAACAATTTTCACTGGGGTTTTCAGATATAAACTAAAAAAAATTCATCCAATTTTTATAATTAACTTAGATAAAATAGATTCAATATTTAGAATTATCATAATTAATATTAGTTAAAAAGTTTAACTTATTTTTTGGTCATAATGAACCATAAAAACAATAGAAATTTTTTACCATAGTTAAGGTTAAAACAGGTTTAACCGGGGGTTAAAATAAATATATAATGATTAAAATAATCTAAAAACTTATCTAAATAATATTTTTTTTTAATTAATTATTTCAGCTATATAATGATTAATATTAATAAGTAGTCATTTTTTATTCATTTCAATTGAGTAATACATTACAATATTTTATTCCTTTTCTCCTCTCCTCCATTTATAAAAGGGAACCCCTCTTCGCTATAATGAACAATTCATGAGTATTTTGTTTCATCCAATAAGTCTCTAAATCCCTTCCCTAAATATATCCCCATATTTTGTAAGCCCTAATAAGATCATAAAACAATCTTATGGAGGATTTAGGTATAAACCTAAAGTGGTTATCAATGAAGAGGTATAATTATTAACCATGAATTTTCATTTTATATTTTCTTCCAACTCCTTAAAATATTATTCAACCAGGAAATAATAATAACAACAACATGGTTATTATACTGATATGATATTGTGAAAATATAATAACCTATATCCATATAATCTTCCATCCTATTGGAAAAAATATTTTTTCGTGTATATGGAAGACTCTCGCAATGCAATGTGATGTAATATGTCATTAATATCATATATATAAATTAAATATGTCATTATAATTAGCCATTATTGGATGAATTATATAACATATTTTATAAAATTCCATTCATATATAAACGATAATATCGTTCATGTGTACGTATGGACCACCACCTCCATGAAGCAATGCGATTCATTTTTCACCATTACATCAAATTAATGGTATATAAAAGTTTATTTAAAGTAATAATATTTTATTTATAATATAATTATAAATATTTAATGTTAAAATAATTTTTGCCTTTTTTCTATCATGATCATTGAAATAATGGAAATTGCTACTCATGTGTACTTACGACCAACCATTTCCATGATTGTAATATAGTTCATTTTTCGTAACCAAATTTCATGTTAAATTGTAACATTATAATTGATATATTAATATGATACTTTTTTCTTAATTTCTATTCTATATATGTTGGAACAGTGAATTCATTTACCAACTTAGCCTACTGAAGTGATTTTGCACATATGATTCATATATCGTCAAAACATCCACCTTGAACTAAACTAATTATGTAAATTAATATAAAATGGTGATAAATAAAATAAAGGAAATAATAACCATGAATAAGGTTCTTACTAAAGTAAACAATTAACATAATTTTATTATTCTAGAATATAATTATTTTATATGATGTGTTGGACATATGGTAAGGGGTTTCTTAAATCAATTTACTTCCATTGAGTTATATCACCATTTCATTGATTCTATTATTCCATGATTATGTGTTAAACACAATTTTGATAATTTAATGTTCTATTTCCACTTATATTGTGTGTATTTTATATTATGACACATAATATCTTCATTTATTAATTCTCAGATCAATGATTTGATCTTTGTAAGGGATTTTATTTTATTTTCCACTCCATCGAGACATGTTTTTGTATTATGCACTTATTTAATTTTTTGTGGTGTATATACTGGCAGTTTGAGTTATTTAACATGAATATATATTTATTAATTATGAATAATTATTCAATCCAAATATCTCTTTCAAGATGTATGGTTAAAATAAAATTCGAGCTAATTTATATTTTTAATCAGATATATTTATCTTCCATGTCTTTAATTTTAAAAATTATTTTAGAGAAGTACTTTTTATTACTGAAATTATTTTGAAAGAAAAATTAATGTTATCATTTACTATTTAAATTTTTTTGAAGGATCCTTTATAATGTTTTATTAATGGGCATCCTTCAACTTTTTTTATTAAAAATTCAAAATGATTGTTTTCTTTTTAACCTATACAGTCTTAATTGAATTTCCAACCACCATAACTATTTTATGACCTTTATCTTCGCCTATAATATTTTAAGGATTTTTTAAATGAATCATTCTATTAAAACAAATTTAAAATGATCCATTCAAATTCTGTAAAGTATTTAATTTTACAATAAAATCTACATTTTTTATTGTCATATCTCATATCTTGATTAATTATGGATAATATTTTTTTCCCATGAAGCATACTATTGAATTTAATTATTAAACCATAAATATATCTTAAATATCTATATAATTTATCATTGATATTATTTTTTATTAAACCTTATATTATTTCTACACATGGTGTTTTACTATGAAATTTAATTTTTTGACTCTGGAAAACAACGATAAATCTTTATTCATTACTCAATATGAATATTTTTGGATAATACATAATATTTATCATTTGAAATGATCATTAAATATTTGAGGAATTCATTAGGAATGTAGTTATGAGTGAGTCACGGTTATAGTGGTCCCCAATACACATAGAAAGGTCTCCTCAGACAAATTAGTAAGCTAGCATTAAATGGGTTTCTAGTGTATACCAACCCATCTATTAAACTATCTTAGAATGATAGTTTGATAGTATAGATATTATGATGAATGGAATCATGATGTTAAATATTAATCTTTTCCTTCATTAATAATTTAGTTATTCTTATCCATGAGACTATTTCAATGACATTATCCAGGGATGCATTTCATGCTCAAGTTAATGATTATGTGTCATGTGTTTTTAGTTATTTAGTATTTTCATATTAATTACACTTTATTTATTCATGATAGATTTATCTATAATTAACCCTTACTACACATTTGAGATCCCCTTATTATGTTTTTTTTCCTATGGATAAAAAGAATGATATTATGTATAACATAATGGATACATGAATGGTTTTATGTTATGTATTTTATATTTCCAATGTAATATGAGAATCAGTTATGACTTCGGTTCATAAATACTACTAAATTAAATAGTCCTTTTATATTAAATACCTTGTATATATTCTAATGTAATTAGGTAGACACTGGATCTGGTTTACTATAGTTGTGGTTGTTATAGTTGGTATCTGATAAATTTTAGTATAAACCTTCGGAACTAGATTTTAAATTAATATGACTGATATGAGGATTATGATAACCCCTTATAGTATTTAGAACCATTTTCCATTACAGGGATATTATTTAATGTCTTAACATTCATGAGGATAATGAGCTAACTCATTATGTTCAAATATTTAGTGATTCCACCTAATCAAAAAAATGAAATCAACACCCATAGACCATGTAGATATTTCACTTATAATAAATAAAATACATATCATATTGAAACTATAAAGTGCCCGGATATTTTTGTAATGCTTACTCAGGTTTTGATGAAGAACCATACCCAAATAGATCATTATATTGTTCTACATTGTGATTATCCTATATTATATAATGTTTTGCGATACAATCCTATTATTTTTTATAGAACTACTAATCTATAGGTATCCAAGCAATGGATTAAGTGTCTCAAAAGATATTATTTCCTATACGATAATATTTTAAATCTTGATCACCTAAAAATTATCTATGTTAATTAATTTTTATGTCTTTATGTTGAACCTATTTCTATTGTTCCTAGAAGTGATCCACAATTTATATCAAAATTCAGAAAAATTCTTACAAAGGCTCTTTCTATCATGTTTCATTTTGAGCATTGAATATTTTTCTCAGACTGATCGTTAGTCAAAATTAACTATTCAGAAATTGGAATAACATTTTATGTTTTTCTTACTCGAATTTAAATATTTGTGGGATCAGTATTTACCTGTTGTGTAATTTTCCTAAAAAAATAGTTTCTATTCAGGCATTCAAACAGATCCATATGAATGTTATGTGGGACAATATTTTATACTCTTATTTTTTAGGATGATTTTGTTGACATTAATCATGTTGGGTAAACAAATTAGGATACAATGAAAAATAAATAATATTTACATTCATATTACAATAGATCAAAGTTGGAAAATGAGTTATACCATTAACTGACAAAAGGATTTTGAATTTCAATTGTGTGATCCCCATTACATTAAAGTTTCTTTATCGAAGGGTGTTATATGGTTTGGTAGGAAGGAAAAAATTATCCCTGGGTATATGAGACATTTTTATGGTTTATGAATAATTAGATTTGTGTCTTACTTATGAAGTTCCCAGTCAGGATCCAAGTATCACAGCGAGGGGGAGGGGGTGAATTAGTGATATCTTTTTCTTTTTATGTTTCCGTATTTTTTTAAAAAACGTAGCCTCCTGTTAAAGAGTTTCTTCCCTGATGAACACACATAACCACAAGAACATAAGATTTACAAGGTTCACTACTCAACAAGAGTAGATACGTTCTGGTTATTGTACAGAAACATCCAGTAACACACAATCCACTAGAAAACAATCATTTTATGTGGAATACAACGATTTGGATTTACCCTTGCAGTCGTGTAGCAGTTGGAAAACAATCCGCAAGTGTGTGTGAACCCTCTTTGCACAAATTGGGAATTATAGTATTTGATTGCTGCATTCTAATTGAACAAGTGTATTATTAGAAGTACAAATCTTCACCTTCTTACCCAGAAGCTGGTAAGAACTATCTTACACACAACCGAATACCATCAAATACCACTGATTTTTGGCCCAGCCTTTAGTGTACCTTGCACGCAATTAAAATGGATTACACCTAAAAATTTCCTTTTGGCATGAAAAACTTTTTCGCCCAACATTCCTTTTTCATGCAACTATTTACATTTTTCTCAACCTTTCACTTTTCACGCAACTTCTATTTTTTCACACAACTTCCCCCTTTTTCCATGCAACGTTTCTCTTTTCACGCAATCCTATATCTTTTCTTGCAACTCATTTAGTATATAATTTTACACACATCAGCGCTCAATATTTTCACTATGTTTTGAGCCACACACAATAAGAGGGGGTCACCTCATATTTATATGCCTTTTTAACTCCATGTGAAAAAACCTAATTAGTGTGTAAAACCCCCTCTATGCGTATAAAAACTCTTTTGAACAACATCATATTTTGTGCAATGCTCCAATATTTCATGCACCTCATGCCTTTTCCATTTTTTGAGCTTCTAATCTCAAAACACCTCTTGTGTGAAAAACTTCATTTCACTATTTCGCACACGAAGCCAATATTTGGCACACTAATTTATTTTTTTTCGTATCCCACTCATATTTCATGCCCCTCGCTAATATTCAGAACACCCCACAAATATTTCACACAACGTTTATTTTTTTCATGCACTCAGCCCAATTTTTCTCATACTGCATGCATTTTCCATTTTTCGATGTTCTGACCTTGAATCATGCCTCGGGCACAAAAATCTAAACCATCATTATTATTTCATGCAACATCCATTTCCAAAAACATATTTTTCATCTCTTGATTTTTCAGGCCCTAAAATTTGGAAATCAATGGAAAACGACACCACCATAAACTATGCTTTTGTGCCACCTCCAGATTGTCCATTCCTTTTTTATTTCTCCCTTAACTGCTTCCTATAACCCTTCTTCAGCTTTCATCACGAACTCCATTATCATGATATATATATATCCTTTAATAAAACTGATTTAACATCATCAGAATTACAATGGGAAGTACTGAAACTTCCATATCCTCTAGTAGCATCATTCCTTCCAATCAAAACTGCATATGACTGGCATTATCATTTATCCCCCTTTCATTTATGAGGCTTACATCACAAGTTCTCCTATCTTGTAACATTTGTGCAATAAATATCAGCAAAGCATCGTCAGGTTTACAAGTCCGTAACAAAGTGAATTGATTCAGCTTCTTTGAAAAAAAAAACTCTATAACACCAAACTCATCTTACTTTCTTATCTGCCCAACTTTGTCCCAAAAACTTATTGGTAATTCAACAAAGCCCCTCTTAAGTAAATGATGTGTTCCATAGATCTTTGTTAAAGATGTATATTCCAAAACTAATGCATATGAATACATTTTATGAAATAGAATAGAAACCAAATCTATCTTAAAATGAATTTTCTATCTAGATTCTTGATAGTATAGTGCTTGATTTTAGGAAACAGATGACTCAACTACTAAAGGTATAATAGAGAAATCATGAAATAGAGGAAGAAACATAGGAACCTAAGAATTCCATTAGGAAGAACCAATCTATTTTATTTATATGTTAATATCCCCAAAATTTATTAGGATGAAATTTTTCAGGGGGGAAGAATGTGATATCCTGATTTAAAAAAACTATGTTACATAGCGTATAAAATATGCAATACCAAGTATAAATGAACCAAAAATATTATTATTTAAGTATTTTCATTAAAACATAGATATTAAATTGGAGGGTATGAAAATGGAAAACCATGTAATTATATATAAATCATGGTCATTTTCAATAGAAATTTATTTATTAATTCTTAGGAAATAATCACTCAATTTTAATTAAAGTCATTTTATTCTTTAAAAATATATTTTCTTCAAAAATGATTTATGATGATTTTTTTGTGAAAAAAATAATATTAAAATTTTAAAATTTCAAAAAATGTATTTAATAAAAATAATATTATTTTTTTAATCTTAATATGAAATTCAATATAGGGTTAATTTTTGGGATTTTTCTAAAAAGATTGAATTTTTTATGAATAGTGAAAAATACAGCTTTTAATTTAAAACTATATTTAACTTTCATGAAATTAAAATGTTATATTTGATTTTAAAATGGATTAAATGAAAAATTAGATCAATTATATTATTTATAATCCAATTATTGTATTTTTAGGGAATACTATAAATTAATTCAGTATAAAATCACTTTTATAGTTAAAAAGAAATTTTTCAAAAAACTCATTTTCACTTGTGTTTTTAGGTTTAATTTAAAATTTAATTAAATAAATTATATGAAATAAATATGATAAAATGAATTCATTATTTTTAATGAAAACAATTAATACTTGGTAATAATATTATCTTATTTTTTGGTCCTAATGTATATTAAAAATAATAATATTCTATTACCATAGATAAGGTTAAAACGATTTTATCGAGGGATGAATCGAAAGAGATAATAGTTAGAATGGCCTAAAATGATATAATATCTATTTTATGGACTTATTTAGACAATATATCATCTAACCTCTAGGAATTTCCCATTTTTTTCTATTTCACTTGAGTAAGGAATTAATATATTTTATTCCTTTTAAAAATTCCAAGTGTGACCTCTCCCCCACATATAAAAGGACTCTCAAACACCCTAGATCTAACACACTCACACGTGGCTAGAAAGGGTTGTTTGTTAGACCTCAAGAATTCGACCCCTTCTGCCAGAGTCTACTGACTAGTAGTTGGGTTTTTATTGGTATAGTGTTGAAACTATAACCCATAGTATAGAGTTACAATATAGTGGAAATAAACAATATAAATAAATATTAGTGTAAAGGAAACATAGTGGAAAAAAACATCATAAAATTTGGAAACCAAAGGGAGAACCAAATAATCAAATAATTTATAACCATTTAATTAATGTATGATGTGTTTATAAATGTAAAAATAAAATCAATTTAAATAAAAAATCATCTAATGCAGGCAAACTCGACGTCCCCGGTGCTAAACCCCTTGTCTTTCCAATATCCAAACTCTATCCCATCCAGGATGAAACAAAATCAGTAACAATATCTTTTACCCTTGTCTAGTACTGCATCCATGTAATCTTCTTGGGTAAGAAATGGTGTCCTAAAATTAGGGTGTCAGTCAAACTCAGTAGGTCTACACCACCATGTATAATAAAAACTAGTATCATAATAAGTGTTTTCAATAATGTAATAAACAAGTATATTAATTAAATTGATTAATAGAATGAAATCAATATACATCGATACCATGTTGGAATGTATCTAATCCTATAGAAAATTCATGCCAACCATAACCATATATCCATAGAAAAATTACACAATATTTTCTCATCCCACAATACAATCATTTCAGTATGGTACTTGGTAGAGCCAAATCAATATAATCATTACGTCATGTTTCTGATCATATAATTTTATATAAAAATTATAACATGGGTCTTAGGTCATATCCAGCTATATAATAATTTTAGCATGTGTTCAGGTATAGCATGATATATAAGTATTATTAAATGGGTCACAATGAATAACCTTTTTTATAAGAATTTAAGCATGTGCCTGGGAATAGACTGGAATATATGCACTTATGAATGTATAAAGAAGTCCTAACAATAAGGATATCACACTATAACATCATATGCCACAGTAGTTAATTATAAAAATTAACATTAATTTTCCTATTACCATATAATATATTTATAAAATTATCAACATCCATATCAATATCACTTAAGATATTACAAAATTGATTCAATATCAAGCAATCACCTATAATCTCATATCATACTAAAACACTTTAAACCATTAGACATGTTCTTATTATTCATAGGTTTCCTCGCTAAATGGGTATATATAATCCAGGTTGCATCAACAATTTAATAAAAAGGGAACCAAACAATATTTCAATTCATGATTTATACCATTTATCAAGGAATAAATTAATTATATATCATGTTATATCAGAGCACTCACAATATTTCATATACATGAAATTTAAACAAACTATAGAGTTTGGTTTAATCCCCCAATATTTAACTAGTGATTAACATAACACTTCCAGTGGGTAACACAAATGAAGAAGAAGCTATGTAACATTTCAATATGAACCTATATCAACCCTTCTCATGATCAAAACCAATTTTGGTCCATGTATTTCTACCTTAATGATAGCGAATGACATAAGGGAGCGGAAAACCTAGAAATATCGACTTCGCTGGGATCAAATGTGGAAATGGAATATCTGGAATGGAAAAGAAGGAATCAAGTTCACCTGAAACCCAAAAAACACTAAGAGAGTACGGTTTAACATGAAATAATGAAATAATCATATATGTGATGGGGACATAAATTACTAGGGCTGAGACTTACATTTCCTTTAAGACTTTCACATTGGGTATTTCTCAATTAAATATATACATAGATGTGATATATTTTGTTAATATTTATCATGATTGAAGTTTACAAAATTTGAATTAGGTTCATGATGTGTAACTACTTCACATCATGAAAAAGTTCATGACTTGTGTTAAGTGGAAGCTAAACAGCATAAAACATTTACACTGACTGTATTTTTCCAGCAAACAGTTAGTAGAATAGTTTAGACCTTATGACCTGAACCACCTCCAAAGACTTTCAAACTATGGAAAACACCTTGTAAACCAATTTATCTCATTTATATCCATCCTCCATTTATTTAAAATAAAATAAATATTTGAACCTTAGGTCATTTTCCCCAACAAATCCAATCTATATCTGAAAAAGATTTGGTTACCAAGGTTTAAAGATAAAGGAAACGAACGAGTGACACATTAATGAAAATATCAAAGAGGGATACGTGTTTTATCATAGAAGATGTGTGGCCACAATGATCACATATTACACTCCCTCTCCCTAGTCTCTTCATAAAGGCAACCACGGTTCAACTATACATAAACCAAAGGAATCTCCCTACCCCAGAGATGATTTTTAGTATAGTCCAAAATATGTATTGGATTCCCCTTAATGGATGTTTTAGTACATAGATCAACATACAAAATATACAAAAAATGATAAGGGTTATAATTATATCTCTAAAGCTATTATTTGAGAATCAAATCACGCATATCACTAATGTTCTGGGGAAGGGATAATGCGTATGCCACTGAACCGACCCTATCCACTATCTCAAAAAACTTAAAATACATTATATTTAGATTTATATATTTTCTATCATGGAATTTTCATAACCTATGTGTCACCAAGAGGGAAAAATGAAAAATATCAAACTCTATATTCCATCTCTGATGATCAACATAGGATTTCTACTTGCTATGTGTGGTCACCAACGAACTCTTGATTATTTGAACATTCTAATAAGTCTACTGCATGAGAAAACGCCCATCAAATGTTGACTCACCCGCCTATATAAAATAAATATTTTTATGTAATTATTATAAAATTCAGAAAATGATTCCATCTTAACATATTCCTGAAATCTATTATTATATGAAAAATCATTGATTGTTTTATGTTTCTACCATGAACCACCAAAATACAAAACATAGGATTGTGAAAAACCATCTAGAAACTAAAAACTCAACAAATATTTACCATTAAAATGAGCCTTATAGGCCATGATCAAAAGATCATATGATCCCAAAGCCTTATAAAGACCCTTCTGGAATATTGATGTGAAATTAAGATCTCTATCGGAAACGCCAGTTCTTATAAAAATGTGCAACCAAACTACCTCAAATAGATAAAGACTACCCAGATAATTAACTCTGAACGTATCCGAAATAGACCAAAAGTTGGAATCCATTGTCATTATATCCACTATCACCCATACTAAACCATTCTTATAGGTTTTATTATGTAATATTATGAGAAAATTGATAGTAATGTCATACCATTTCTACTTAGGAATGGGAAAAGGATGAAAAATTCCATCTAGAATTTGATGCTTGGATTTCATAAGATGACAAGTGAAATATGTAACCACAAATATAGCTACCTAATTCTTCATTAATTACCACTTGTATTGTCTATAGGGTTCACAATATATTTTTTTAAGCCAAGGTGTACCGCTCATTTATAAACTTGAAACTCTCTCATCATCTCCTTTCATAGACCCTTAAAACCCCAAAATCAACCATGGAAATGAATAGAATTGATGTTTCTAAGAGACCATCCTGATGGTGTCTCCCCATCATATAAGTTGTCTCTTAGGACTAAGTCCTCTGGATCAGATAAATACTATATCTTGATGTAGTCCAAATCAATGAGTATAATAGATGTTGAAGTCATACATACTCATCCCTGAGACTCTTAAACAACTATACACATGTATTTAAAGAGTTCCTTCATTATCCACTCATGCTAAGACTCCAAGACTACCTCTATCTGTATATTACAGCTCGATGTATAGACAATACCATTGACCATTCATATTTTGTAATCCAACTCAATGTTGAAATACTATATATACATGACTTACATTATCTATTGAGGGTTTAGGTCCTACTGAGAAAAGATATACCTAATGATCATGTGGTAGATGTATACAACAAACCACTCATCCATGAGATAATTCATCCATCATTTAAAGGAATTTACCATTGCATCTATATAAGGCCCCAGCCTTAAACCTTGCTTAATCTTGAGTTATTACAAGATTACACATTGAGGATCTTTTCGGGTTTAGAGTTTTAGAGAATTAGATCATAAAACTTGCATTACATTCCACATATAAACAAAGTGGTTACATAAAGATAGTATTCTTCATTCCCATCAATGGAAACACATTTAAAATAAAACATGGATTATTTCTTGACACATCCTTGACTCTATCATCTTATCATGTACCTTTCCCTTGACCTGTGAAAAACATTTCAAAAACTTGGGATGAGCATAAAAACTCAGTATGGGTTATAAAAACATGGAAAGGAAACATGCGTACATACATACATAAGAGTGAAATCATACTTTACCCATAAAACATAATTACTTTAACATACCTCATCAAATCATGAACAAATCATAGAAATCATAAGACATAAAGGTAACTTGAGGCATTCATAACATTCTTTCGTAGGGAGTAACCCTCTTGGTTACGTTTGGAATACCCATCACAGTATATTCCCTAAATCTCTTCGGGAAAACCTTAACGTTTCACTTCTTCGCGTTACCCAATGCATTGGAGAGCTATAACGGGCTCACCCGCCCTTAGTTTATCACGGAACCACCCGTCTTCATAATAATGCCCAAGAACCATAACATAATCATATCACATAAAACATGCATAAAGGAAACATAAAATTTACACATTTCAATCACGAGATATCAATACAACACATTGATATAAAAACATTATGAAAACCATTTTCAATACCAAAACAAAAGAAATGTAAAACATGGTATTTATTTTTCTTTTAAAAAGAAGGTATGGCTTGTAGAGGAAACCGAAACTCAAATAACGGTCACGACGGCGGAGAAGTCGTTGTCGCCGCATACGTACGACAAAAACATTCCCTTTTGTCATTTAGTAAATGCTTCGTATAAAAAAGATTCCTTTTGAATAAACGTAAAAGTTAAAGGGGTTTATACACCGTATAAAAGAAAGTTGTGTATAAAATAAAATATGCCTCAACGAAAGGAGATTGAGACGAAGTCCAATACCTCGTATCCGACTTGACCCGACCGTTCTTTAATCTCCTGAATAATAAACTTGAGTTAATCTCTACTTTCTTATGAATCTTTTTCAAGTTCATTATTCCTTTTATACCATGTTATGAACATCATGTAATCAGTTAAGTTAATAATGTTCATTTGGTCGGTATTTGGTTCTTAAGTCAAAAATAGACTTCTTACACTTACATGTTGTTAATTTGGTCAAAGTTCATTATATCCAGAATGGTATTCATGATGTAGATATCATATATGTCATATATATCCAGTACATACATGCATTTATAATATTACATAATCATTTAGAGGTATGAAATGAAATGCACCATTCATGGAGACGGTAAGCCGTACGTACGCATGAACGCTACTTTCATTTCTATTTCGTATTTTATAGAATGGAATCATAATGATATAAAGGTATATTATAATTCTAGTATAATATCATATATAATATCATAGTTCCATCCTTTATATGTCCCACATATGGTATTTAACGAATCAAATCACTTTCAGGGGGCGGTAGTCCGCACTTCCTAAAATGAAGATATCGTGTTTACCCATAATGGGAACCATAAAGGTATGCCCAAAATGAAAAAAACAGAAGCTTAAGGAAAACATAAACATATTATATATCATATATAAAAATAGTGACATCATAATGGCCACCTTTGAAGGTGTTAAATGAGTATTGAACAATCATCGTTTCGGGAGGCAGAATTTCGCCATCCACGGAAACCGTATGTTCTTTAACCATTTGATGTAGTTGTGTGAGAGTGTAGCTCAAATAAATATTATAACAACATCCTTGTATATTTAAGATACTGTTGTTGTTACAAAATAAGTAAATAAAAAGAGTTTAGGGGGTTGGAGAAGCAAAATAAAACAAATGAGCATGAGAGAATGAATTACCTTTAAAAGTGTATATCCTTTTGACTTGAGTCTAAAGGCTTCCTTTGAAAGGATTCTGCCCAAAGGGAATCCTATAGGATGAGGATAGGGATGTGGAGAGAGTAAATGGGCAGGGGTTGGCCGAGCCAAAGGCTTGAAGAGTGTGTGAAATGAGGTAGAGGTGAGGGCCTTTTATAAGAGGAGAGGAGGGGCACTTTTGGAAAGTAAAGAAATATTACATTATTTGAAAATGTGTTTCGGTTTTAAAAGGTCCCAAATTGATATAATTAGTGGATAAGGTGATAAAGGTTTGAAATAAACTCATCTAATTGGTTTTGGCCATGTTTAGTTCATAGATTTTACATTGTCATTCCATTTTATTTAAATCGTCAAATAATGATGTCATCGCTGCATCATGATTATGTCATTAATAATTTAATTTATTTAATGTCTAAAAATCATAAAAAAAAATACTATGATGTAGGAAATCGTTTTAGCTTTCCAATTACTATTTATAATCAAATATCTAATCTTTATAACCCCACTTAAAAATTGATTTCGTAAAACATATTATGTTTGTGTCATTTTCACTTTAACATTAAATAAAAAGTAATTTATGTCATTTCCCAACAAAAGTGGATCCATGGGGTACCCAAGTTGACACATGGCATGTCATGTTCGGCCATGACACAACCAATGAGGTTGGGACATGTGTCTAGGTCATTTCATTTTATTAAAGTATTATTTATACCTTAAACTACCCTAATTAACACTAATCGTGATTAAGAATTTAATAAGTTACTATTCACCAAAAAAAAATTATTATAATCTCATTGAACCACATTTTACTTCTAAATGTCAACCATGTATGTCGGATTTTCAAAATTCAATACACATTAGTGGTAAACTTTCATTTAACTGAAAAATCAGTTTGCTTGATTATCACTTAGTGGTTTCACTATTCATCAAAAATTGAAGTTTTTCAGAAAATTACCAAAAATTCACCCTAAGCTATATTTGATATTCCGAATTCAAAAATGAAGTCTATTTTAAAAAATTCAAAACATATAGGTCACATTAATTAATTTAATAATTAATTCCCGCTGCCAGAGCAAATAGCGTGTTTTTACAAAACAATAAGTATCAAAAGATTGCCACCAGTTTAAGTCTAATTTCAAAGTGAAATTGATTCCAATGACCACCATTGGATAAAATGGTAAAAATATATTCTAATTTCACTTCAAAACCAATTCAAAACATAATCTAATCATATAAATAAATTAGATTAAAAAGCAGTTTTGATGTAAAATGCAGTATTTTTCACTATTCATTAAAAAATGAACATTGTCAGAAAAATACCAAAAATTCACACAAGGTAAATTTTGATGTCCCAATAATAAAGAATAAGTTTATTTTGACAAACATAGTTTATAAAATTGTCAAAATATAGATTCAAAAATGGTTTGCCATCAAAAGGCAGTAAAACAATCTTTTAAGAATATTAGTGTATTACATGCATAAGATTGTATTTATTTTCATTTTATGCCGCTATAACACTATCTTAATCATTAATATACATAGATAAAAATATCTATTATTCATTACTTACTTGGGATGTTACATCCTTCCCCCCTTTAGAAAATTGCGTCCCCCAATTTATTTACTTATCGAATAACTGGGGGTACTTATCCCTCATTGCATTTTCAGATTCCCATGTTGCCTCTTCAATCATGTGGTTTTTCCACAAAACCTTTACCTGCTTAATCACCATATTCCGTAACACTTGCTCCCTGTGGTCAATAATCTAGACCAGTTGTTCCTCATAAGATAGGTTCTCTTCCAGCTGAACTACCTCTGGGCTCAAAACATGAGATGGATCTGGCATATACTTTCTCAACATCGAAACGTGAAAAACATTGTGTACCTGAGATAAAATCTGAGGTAAAGCCACTCGGTATGAAACTGATCCAACTCTCTCCAGAATTTCGTATGGTCCAATGAACCTTGGACTCAACTTTCCTTTCTTACCAAATCTCATCACAGTTTTCCAAGGAGAAACCTTGAGAAAAACATGATCACCTACCTCGAAAGATAGATCCTTCCTCCGGTTATCCGCATAACTCTTCTGCCTGCTCTGAGATGTTCTCATGTGTTTCTGAATCATCTGAACTTTTTCTGCCATCTCTTCTACCAATTCTGGTCCCATCAACTTCCTTTCACCCACTTCATCCCAAAAAGCTGGAGTTCGACATCGCTTCCCATATAATGCCTGAAATGGTTCCATCTGTATACTGGAATGAAAACTGTTATTATATGAAAACTTAACCAAAGAAATATGTTGGTCCCAACTTCCCTGATAATCCATAGAACAAGCTCGTAGCATATCCTCCAATTTCTGAATTGTTCGTTCTGACTGCCCATCTGATTGAGGATGAAAAGCTGTACTAAAATTTAATTCAGTACCCAATGACTTCTGAATGCCTTTCCAAAAGTTAGAAGTAAACCTGGGATCACGATCCGATACAATAGAGAGAGGAACTCCATGTAACCAGACTATCTCTTTAAGATACAAACGGGAAAGTTGATCAAGAGAGAAAGTATCTCGTATAGCAAGGAAATGAGCAGATTTGGTCAAGCGATCAACAATAACCCAGATTGCATTATTACCTCGAGATGTCTTCGGTAATCCAACAACAAAGTCCATGGATATATTCTCCCATTTCCACTCTGGCACTGGTAAAGGCTGAAGCATCCCTTTCGGTAACTGCCGCTCTGCTTTAACCTGCTGACAAGTCAAACACTTCACAGTAAAATCAGCAATGTCTCTTTTCATTCCATCCCACCAGTAATACTCCCGCAGATCTCTATACATCTTAGTACTGCCCGGATGAACTGAAAACGGAGAACTATGAGCTTCACATAACAACTCTTTCTTCAACTGTGAATCACAAGGCACACACAATCTCTTCCCAAATCTCAAAACGCAATCACTATCAATGTTGAATTCATGCAACTTACCTTTCTGAACCAGCTCTACCTTTTTCTGCAACTCACTATCTTGCTTCTGTGCCTGCTTGATTCTATCTGATAGTGAAGATCTCACTGATACCTGAAAAAAACTGAAGGACTTCCTGCACCAACAACTTCTATGCCAAAGTTCATCAAATCGTTAACCAAAGGATCACGTTCCAAACGCAACATTGTTAATGAAGCATTACTTTTTCGACTCAAAGCATCAGCCACTTTATTTGCTTTTCCCGGATGGTAATGAATTGTACAATCATAATCCTTGATTAATTTCAGCCATCTCCTTTGTCTCATGTTTAACTCTTTCTGAGTGAATATATACTTTAAACTTTTGTGATCGGTATATATTTCACACTTTACTCCATACAAATGATGCCTCCAAATTTTTAAAGCAAAAACAACAGCAGCTAATTCCAAATCATGTGTAGGGTAATTTACCTCATGAGTCTTCAACTGTCGTGAAGCATAAGTAATTACCTGATCATTCTGCATTAGGACGCAACCAAGTCCTTTCAATGAAGCATCACTGTATATAACAAAATCACCATTCCTATAAGGTAGTGCCAAAACTGGAGTATTCACCAATCTTCTTTTTAATTCCTGAAAACAATCATCACATTCTTTTGTCCAGATAAACTTCACACCCTTCCGAGTTAGCTTAGTCATTGGACTAGATAACCGTGAAAAATTTCTAACAAACCTTCGGTAATAGCCCGCCAAACCAAGGAAGCTACGAATCTCGGTTACATTTGTGGGTCTTGGCCATTCTTCCACAACTTTTGTTTTTGCAGGATCAACAGTTATTCCATCTTTAGAAACAATGTGACCAAGGAAAGAAATTTGTTGCAACCAAAACTCACACTTGCTGAATTTCCCATACAGTTTCTTTTCTATTAAGGTTTGCAAGATAACTCTTAAATGTTTTTCATGCTCCTCTTTACCTTTATAAAACACCAAAATATCATCAATGAAAACCACAACAAACTTATCCAAGAACTCATGGAAAATTCTATTCATTAAGTCCATGAATACAGCAGGTGCATTGGTTAGCCCAAAAGGAATTACTACAAATTCATAATGGCCATATCTCGTACGGAACGCGGTCTTCGGAATATCTGCCTCCTTAACCTTCAGCTGATGGTACCCCGATCTCAAGTCAATCTTTGAAAAAAACTGAGCTCCCTGGAGTTGATCAAACAAATCATCGATATGAGGCAAAGGATATTTGTTCTTAACAGTGATATTATTCAAGGCTCTATAATCAATGAAAAGTCTCATAGAACCATCTTTCTTTTTAACAAATGAAATAGGAGCACCCCATGGTGATGTGCTAGGTCTAATGAAACCTTTCTCTAATAAATCTTTCAATTGCTCCTTCAACTCTAAAAGTTCAGTTTGTGCCATTCGATAAGGGGGTTTTGAAATTGGCTTAGCATCAGGAACTAAGTCAACAGTAAACTCAACTTCCCGATCTGGTATTATTCCAGGCAACTCATCAGGAAAAACATCAGGATACTCATTTACCACTGGCACATCATTAATCTGAACAGTTCCTTTATTTTCAACGACGTGTGCAAGGTAACATTCATTTCCATCTTTTACAAGTTTCTCGGCCTCTTGATTTGTTATCAAAAGTAAGGGTTCATTCCTGTAAACAAACTGAAAGTCTTTCTGAAAAGAAACTTCTTTAGCTCTACAGTCAATCTTAGCATGGTAAATAGAGAGCCAATCCATACCCAGGATAACATCAAACTCAACTAGAGGTAGAACAATAAGGTTTGCAAGTAGGTTCTTTCCACAGATAAGGATAGGAAGATTCTTATAAAGTTTTTTTGCCTCAACACTTCCCCCAGGTGTTTTTACCAAAAGTTCATGAGTCATTTCTTGAGATGGTATTCCCATTTTACTAGAAAAGGTTTCAGAGATGAAAGAATGTGTAGACCCCGAATCAAACAATACACTGGCATAATCTGAAAAAACAAACAAAGTACCTGATACAACTTCATTTGATGTCCCGACATCTGCTGAAGTTGTTGCAAAGGATTTCACCACCCCTTTCTGCTTGTAGTCTAACTGCTTCCCATCACTCAAGCTCTTTGTCAGACACTCGTTTGCATAGTGACCCATCTCATTGCACTTATAACATTTCACTAACTGTAAATCAAATTTGTTCTTACCTTCACCTTGATCCTTTTCAGTGCAATCACGAGCCTTATGTCCCATCTTACCACATCGGTAGCACTTCCCACAATTCATAAGACATTCCCCAGCATGCCTTTTCCAACATTTATCAAAAACTGGAAACATAGTTCTCTTACCATCAGACTTTTTTTAAGAATTCTTACCTTTCTCCTGCCACCTCGGTCTCTTCTTCTGCTGGTTGTTATAGAAAACTTGGTCATCAGCAAACTCCATTTCCACCTTCTCAGCACATCGAACAAGCTTTTCATAACTTTTAAACTCACAAGAAGCCAATGCCCTTCGATACTTTGGCTTTAATCCTGAGTAAAAACGATTAATTTTACTATCAAGGTCCCGGATAAAATTTGGAGCATACCTTGCAAATCGAGTGAACCTTTCTTCATAGGCAGCCACTGAGTCTTCCTCTTGCCTCAATTCCAAGAATTGCTTTTCCATCCTAAGTCGAACAGCCTTAGGAAAATACTTCTCAAGAAACATACCATTGAATTCATCCCAGTCAAGAGCATCAATATCATCGGCATCCCTGATATTTTTAACCATAGACCACCACTGATCTGCTTCACCCTCCAAACGGTAAACGGCAAGACTAACCTTTTTATTGTCTGAACACCCCATGACATCAAAAATCTTCTCCAGTGCTTTAATCCACCCTTCAGCTAGCACAGGGTCAGATGATCCTCTGAATGATGGTGGATGTTGCCTCATGAAATGTTCCACCACTGACATGTTCCTCTGCGGTTGGTCTGGCTGATCTCGTGCATGGATACCACCGCCATTTATCGCTTGAGTCAACTGCGCCATCACTGCAACAAACTGTTCAGTTCCAATTCCGACTATTTCTGGATGCTGATTCGGAAGGTTATTTCCTTCTGTATGCCTTCCAAGCACAGCTTCCCTGTTTCCTCTGCGGAAAACCATTCTGAACAAACATGTCTTAGATGAAGCAACATGGTAATCTTTAAATGCTATATCATTTCAAAAAAAATTTTGGATAATCATTTAATAGAATTCTAACTCCTAAAGTTATCTAAACCGACCTTTGATACCAACTATAAGGCCCCAGCCTTAAACCTTGCTTAATCTTGAGTTATTACAAGATTACACATTGAGGATCTTTTCGGGTTTAGAGTTTTAGAGAATTAGATCATAAAACTTGCATTACATTCCACATATAAACAAAGTGGTTACATAAAGATAGTATTCTTCATTCCCATCAATGGAAACACATTTAAAATAAAACATGGATTATTTCTTGACACATCCTTGACTCTATCATCTTATCATGTACCTTTCCCTTGACCTGTGAAAAACATTTCAAAAACATGGGATGAGCATAAAAACTCAGTATGGGTTATAAAAACATGGAAAAGAAACATGGGTACATACATACATAAGAGTGAAATCATACTTTACCCATAAAACATAATTACTTTAACATACCTCATCAAATCATGAACAAATCATAGAAATCATAAGACATAAAGGTAACTTGAGGCATTCATAACATTCTTATGTAGGGAGTAACCCTCTTGGTTACGTTTGGAATACCCATCACAGTATATTCCCTAAATCTCTTCGGGGAAACCTTAACGTTTCAATCCTTCGCGTTACCCAATGCATTAGAGAGCTATAACGGGCTCACCCGCCCTTAGTTTATCACGGAACCACCCGTCTTCATAATAATGCCCAAGAACCATAACATAATCATATCGCATAAAACATGCATAAAGGAAACATAAAATTTACACATTTCCATCACGAGATATCAATACAACACATTGATATAAAAACATTATGAAAACCATTTTCAATACCAAAACAAAAGAAATGTAAAACATGGTATTTATTTTTCTTTTAAAAAGAAGGTATGGCTTGTAGAGGAAGCCGAAACTCAAATAACGGTCACGACGGCAGAGAAGTCGTTGTCGCCGCATACGTACGACAAAAACATTCCCTTTTGTCATTTAGTAAATGCTTCGTATAAAAAAGATTCCTTTTGAATAAACGTAAAAGTCAAAGGGGTTTATACACCGTATAAAAGGAAGTTGTGTATAAAATAAAATATGCCTCAACGAAAGGAGATTGAGACGAAGTCCCATACCTCGTATCCGACTTGACCTGACCGTTCTTTAATCTCCTGAATAATAAACTTGAGTTAATCTCTACTTTCTTATGAATCTTTTTTCAAGTTCATTATTCCTTTTATACCATGTTATGAACATCATGTAATCAGTTAAGTTAATAATGTTCATTTTGTCGGTATTTGGTTCTTAAGTCAAAAATAGACTTCTTACACTTACATGTTGTTAATTTGGTCAAAGTTCATTATATCCAGAATGGTATTCATGATGTAGATATCATATATGTCATATATATCCAGTACATACATGCATTTATAATATTACATAATCATTTAGAGGTAAGAAATGAAATGCACCGTTCATGGAGACGGTAAGCCGTACGTACGCATGAACGCTACTTTCATTTCTATTTCGTATTTTATAGAATGGAATCATAATGATATAAAGGTATATTATAATTCCAGTATAATATCATATATAATATCATAGTTCCATCCTTTATATGTCCCACATATGGTATTTAACGAATCAAATCACTTTTAGGGGGCGGTAGTCCGCACTTCCTAAAATGAAGAAATCGTGTTTACCCATAATGGGAACCATAAAGGTATGCCCAAAATGAAAAAAACAGAAGCTTAAGGAAAACATAAACATATTATATATCATATATAAAAATAGTGACATCATAATGGCCACCTTTTAAGGTGTTAAATGAGTATTGAACAATCATCGTTTCGGGAGGCAGAATTTCGCCATCCACAGAAACCGTAGGTTCTTTAACCATTTTATGTAGTTGTGTGAGAGTGTAGCTCAAATAAATATTATAAAAACATCCTTGAATATTTATGATACTGGTGTTGTTACAAAATAAGTAAATAAAAAGAGTTTAGGGGGTTGGAGAAGCAAAATAAAACAAATGAGCATGAGAGAATGAATTACCTTTAAAAGTGTATCTCCTTTTGACTTGAGTCTAAAGGCTTCCTTTGAAAGGATTCTGCCCAAAGGAAATCCTCTAGGATGAGGAGAGGGATGTGGAGAGAGTAAATGGGCAGGGGTTGGCTGAGCCAAAGGCTTGAATACTGTGTGAAATGAGGTAGAGGTGGGGGCCTTTTATAAGAGGAGAGGAGGGGCACTTTTGGAATGTAAAGAAATATTACATTATTTGAAAATGTGTTTCGGTTTTAAAAGGTCCCACATTGATAGAATTCGTGGATAAGGTGATAAGGGTTCGAAATCCACTCATCCAATTGGTTTTGGCCATGTGTAGTTCATATATTTTACATTGTCTTTCCATTTTATTTAAATCGTCAAATAATGATGTCATCGCTGCATCATGATTATGTCATTAATAATTTAATTTATTTAATGTCTAAAAATCATAAAAAAATACTATGATGTAGGAAATCGTTTTATATTTCCAATTAATATTTATAATCAAATATCTAATCTTTATAACCCCACTTAAAAATTGTTTTCGTAAAACATATTATGTTTGTGTCATTTTCACTTTAACATTAAATAAAAAGTAATTTATGTCATTTCCCAACAAAAGTGGATCCATGGGGTCCCCAAGTTGACCCATGGCATGTTATGGTCGGCCATGACACAACCAATGAGGTTGGGACATGTTTCTAGGTCATTTAATTTTATTAAAGTATTATTTATACCTTAAACTACCCTAATTACCACTAATCGTGATTAAGAACTTAATAAGTTACTATTCACCAAAAAATTATTATAATCTCATTGAACCACATTTTACTTCTTAATGACAACCATGTATGTCGGATTTTCAAAATTCAATACACATTAGTGGTAAACTTTCATTTAACTAAAAAATCATTTTGCTTGATTATCACTTAGTGGTTTCACTATTCATCAAAAATTGAAGTTTTTCAGAAAATTACCAAAAATTCACCCTAAGCTATATTTGATATTCCGAATTCAAAAATGAAGTCTATTTTACAAAA
Organism: Viscum album; assembly: GCA_963277665.1. Classification (NCBI taxonomy): domain Eukaryota; kingdom Viridiplantae; phylum Streptophyta; class Magnoliopsida; order Santalales; family Viscaceae; genus Viscum; species Viscum album. Next base: position 1,071,401,180 of record OY728141.1, read on the forward strand.
TTCAAAACATATAGGTCACATTAATTAATTTAATAATTAATTCCCGCTGCCAAAGCAAATAACGTGTTTTTACAAAACAATAAGTATCAAAAGATTGCCACCAGTTTAAGTCTAATTTCATAGTGAAATTGATTCCAATGACCACCATTGGATAAAATGGTAAAAATATATTCTAATTTCACTTAAAAACCAATTCAAAACATAATATAATCATATAAATAAATTAGATTAAAAAGCAGTTTTGATGTAAAATGCAGTATTTTTCACTATTCATTAAAAAAATGAACATTGTCAGAAAAATACCAAAAATTCACACAAGGTAAATTTTGATGTCCCAATCATAAAGAATAAGTTTATTTTGACAAACATAGTTTATAAAATTTTTAAATTATAGATTCAAAAATGGTTTTCCATCAAAAGGCAGTAAAACAATCTTTTAAGAATATTAGTGTATTCCATGCATAAGATTGTATTTATTTTCATTTTAAGCCACTATAACACTATCTTAATCATTAATAGACATAGATAAAAATATCTATTATTAATTACTTACTTGGGATGTTACAATCTAACTCCATATCATGAGTAGGGTGATTTCTTTTATTTGGCTTCTAATTTTTAGATCCATAAGATACCACTTGATCATCCTGGATTAGAACTACTATGAGTTCAACTCCAGATGCATCACACTACATAGTATGTGATTTAGTTATCACATGTAATGTGAAAATATTTGATGATGTAATCCTTATTTTAAACTCCATAAAATAATACTCAAACGAATTTGACCAAAAATAATTTACCCACTTCATGGTCATGCCTAACATCAGTGCTTCCATATAGGAAATTTACTAGATAAAACACTAATTATAACCTTCTAAACCCAGAATTTCTAGAATCTTGAAGACATTATTGGGAAGAACCCAATATATCATAGATTCTACCTTCTTTGGGTCCACTTTGTTACACCCCAATATTTTATAACCTTTTTTTAAAATTAATTTTCTTTGATGTATTTCATTTCAGAATAAAAAAATTTAAGCTTTCATTACATGTTACAATTATTTAATCTATTTCTATACACAACACTGACTTGTCTTTCATTACACACAACATTGGGTTTCTAAGACACATCATTTTCTTATTATAATTATTTAAGTGAGAAAGATAAAACATTGATATGAAACATAGTAATATGAATAGTTATAACTAATTTTAAAATATTATTTATAAATTTTATACATAAATAAAAAATATTTATAATGAAACATATAGTTTTGGTAAAGTCATTATATATTTGAAAATATTATTTTCTGAAATGAACTTATTTTTATGTCCTTTTGTAAACGATAATAAAATTAACATTAGAAACAATTAAAATTAAAATTTTATAAATTATAAATCATTTATGAATTTAAAATTTTAAAAGTATGTTAGGGTAAATTTTAGGTATTTTTTTGAAAAACATCAATTTTTGGATGAATAGTAAAAATATTTAATTTTAATTCAAAATTGATTTTTCATCTAATTTATTTACATATTTAAATTATAGTTTATTTATTTTAATGTATTATTAGATTAATTTTACATAAATTAATTTAATTTATATCATTATAAACAGTTTCACATATAAATATAACATAAAAAAGTTTCCAACATTTTACTATTTTTACTTTAAATCCCAGCTTTGTCCTCCCATATATGGGATTAAATTTAGATTAATTTATGTGACTTATATTACTAGAATTAAGAAAAATGGATTCTATTTTTTTAATCATAATAAATTATTATTTCTAATAAGTTCAACTTGGTTTTTCACCATGATATATTAGAGGAGGTGATTAAAATTAATTACAGCAATTAAGAGAAAAATTAGCTTAACAAAGGAATAAACATTAAACATAAGGATCAGAATGATCTAGAAACTTTTACAAAACCCATTTACTATTCGTATTTCTACCCAATTATTAGTTTTATCAGTTTTAGACCACTATTTATTCAACTTTCAATGGGGGAAAACAGGGATTGAATTCCCATTTAAAAAATTTACAAGAATGTCACTCCACCTCTACAATAAAATGGAACTAAATCCTCACACTTATTAAAAAAATATAAATACCTTTATCTCAAAGCAAATCTAAAAAAATCCCCCAAATAATCTTACATCTATCATAGAATCCTCCCTTTAGGAAGATATCCAATCAAGGAATACCTTTGGTTTAAATCAATATGGTTTACCCAAATAAGAGTTAACATCCTTCTATAAGTATTTTTGAATAATTTTCATTATCCACCAAAAAACATATTATTATTACAAAATTATATAAAAAAATTTGTATCCTCAGTAAAATTATATGTTTTTTTAGGGTTATAACTACAATTTCACACACTTCCATTTAATTGTTAACAAACTTATCATTCTTATGTACAACGAACTACCGCCTCACGAAACAATGTTTTCATTTTTCCTTTACCACCAAGAACGATTTATAATTACAATGAAAACTATATATATATATATTATATATATATATATATTATATTTATGATTTATATTTTTTTTTAATTATTATATAAAATATAACTTCACTCTTTCCATTTGGTGTAAATACGATAAATTCGTTTGTGGACGTGTGGACTACAACCTCGTTAAAGTGATGTAATTCATTCAAAAATTTCAATGGATGTGTTTAAGACGTTTTTAGTAAATGTATATGATATTTATGAAATAATAATGGTACAATAATATATATATATATGTCATTTACTTTCTTTCTTTTTATAGAACAAAAAAATGGAAACAACATTTATGCGTACCTATGTCGTAACATCTCCTTGAACGATGTATTGGATTTCATATTTCTATCTTTTATCGATTAATATTAAATTTTTCTACTGAATATAAAAGCTATTTATTTAATTTTTTTAATATGGAAAATAATTAAATCACGATTTGAATAGGAGGATAATGAATAAAAAGTCCAAATGAATACAAAAAAATTTAATATTAACAGAAACATAATATTAAAAAAACTATAAATAAAAGTGTAATATCATTTCATAATAAATTAAAATATGGCCTGATATATATGAATATGGTTCGTTTTTAGATTTATAATAAACATATATTTATTAGGTAGGGGGTTTTAATGAGTATGAAGAGATTCAGGACATGAGGTAAGGGTTTTCTCATCTCATTTTCATTTCTGTGAGACTTATACCTTATTCACCACTAATTTATTTTTTGTGTGGTATATAATATCCTTGAATGTATTATATGGATATTATACATAAATTTATGGGGATTTAAATATCCATTTTATGATATTTATTCATAGGGTCTATTTTCCAAAAGATACCAAATTGGTGAAGTAATTTGGTCTCAATTTGACTTCTTTGAGACACATGTTTTGTTATGAACTTATATACTTTTATGAGGTGTATAAAATGATATTTTACGAGGTAAATCATGAATATACTTATTTTATTGAAATTTTAAGCTTTATTTAGAATTCATTTTTTTACATGGGGAGTCTCATTCATAGTTTTTATTTGGTAAGTGTTTATTGTAATAAAATCATCCTTATCAAGAATGTATATGATTATGATTTAATTGATGAAATATTATTATTCATCATTCTATAAAAGTCATTAATTTTATTATCCAATGGTTATTATTTATTTATTCATGTATTAGCTCCATATTAACACACATTGGTACTTTATATAGTTAATAAGATGATTTTAAGAAAATATGACCATAATCCTCTCTTCGGACAGATACATGTTTTATTAATTTTTTTTTTAAAAAAGAAAAATGTTTTTAATATAATATTTTGGAAATAAAATAGATATACATGGTGAAATCTCTTGTTATCACTATTTATGTTAAGGGGTGTTATAATTAAATGAAGAAAGGGACACAAAAAATCTGCTCTAAAACAATTAATGTCTTATTTGATTTTCTATCCACCCATTCGTTAATATCTAAATTTTTTTATTAGGGTATTATGATTCAAAACAAAAAATGAGATTCTGTATTATATGTTCAAACCCCTTATGGTACGATGATTTCATCTCATGACTATGATTCCTCTTCAGTTAAATATTATGGGAATGTTCTTCCTTAAAATCTTATCATTCTACCTTTTGTTGAGTTTGATACCATAATAGTGATTGATTGGATTTTTCCCAATAAATACCACATCAATTATCATGGAATGGACGTTAAATTTGATATTTAAAACAAGAATATGAATATCTTTCAATGGGACAATAATTATAAACTTCCTATAGATATTACACCATGTTTATGGATCATAATTTTCATTTAGATGGAATATTTATCTAAAATGATTAAGGTGAACCTGAACATCGATGATATGCCTATTGTTTGGGAATTTTTGAACATGTTCTATACATATTTTCCTAACCATCCACCAAAAGATGAAGTTTATTTCTCAATAAGACCAATAACTACTTCCACACAATTTTCAATGACTCTCTATAGAATGACCCCAATTGAGTTGTAGAAATTGAAGAAGAAACTCTATTAAAACCCTGATAATGGATTCATTCGTCCAAGTGTGTAAACATAGGTACACCTATTCTCTTTATGAAAAATAAATATAGATCAATTTAGATCTACATTGATTATCGTGAGTTAAAAATGACCTCGATCAAGAATAGTTATCATATTCCCCGTATTGATTATTTGCTCTCTCAACCATGCGAAGATCAATACCTTTCCATGATTTACCATATTTTTGGATGTCATTAATTGAATTTCAAGAAAGTAAATATACCCAATAGGTAATTTTGTACAACTTATGGACACTATGAATATATAATGATTCCATTTTTTCTTAATAATTCCCTTGATAGCTTTATGAATTTGTGAATAGAGTCTTTATAGATTACCACAATTAGTTTTTGGTAGTATTTATAGGTGATAAATTTATCTTTTTAAAGAACAATGAAGATAATGAAGACTAAATGAGAATTTTAATAAAGAACAAAATTAAACATGTTTATATGAAAGGTTTACCAAGGGTGAGTTTGGTTACAAGAGGTTTCAATTATGGGTCACATAATCTCAAGAGATGGTATAACAATAGATTCATAAATGACAAAGGCTATTGAATACTGGACCAGACCAACAATAGTGATTGAGATCCATTGTTTTATTAGTCTAGTTGGGTAATATCAAGAGTTTGGTTAAAATGTCTCATGACTATTTTATCCTCTGAATAGGTTAACATAGAAGCGATTCATGTTTCTCTTGACAACGGAATTTGAGAAAACATTCATGGAACTAAAGAGAAGTTTTCTTAGAATATATGTACTTATATTATCCTATAGTGGATAAGGGATTTATTCTATACTGATTCATCCAAGATTGGATTAGGAAGTGTTATTTTTAAAAATAACATGGTCATAACATATGCCTTAGGACAATTAATGATTCCTGATAAAAATACCCAATACATTATTAGGGGTTAGCTGCAGTAATTTTAGTGTTAAAGATATGGAGGAATTATCTTTATGAAGAAATGTGTGATATTTAAACCAATAAAAATAGTATGAAATATATATTCACATTAAAAGAGTTTAAAATGATCCAATAATTATTGTTAGAGATAAGAATATATTATGACTGCTCAATACATTACTTTTCCAGAAAATAAAAAAAGGTGGTTGATAAATTTAGTAGAAAGGATCTTGCTAGATTATCCAAGATGAGAATCACAAAAATCCAAAACTTCTATATTTGAAAATTATGGATATAAAAATCTTGAAATAAGAGGATAAATTTTATCTTGCTATGTTGAATGTTAAAACCTCAATCTAAGAGATGATTAATGAGGCAGAGAAGGAATATAGAGCTAAAAAAAGATTAAAAATGTTTCTATGTTTATCCTTGATCATGATGGAATGATAAGGTTTAAGAACCATGTATTGATTCCTTCCATAACAAATTTTAAGAATGATATGTTATAGAAATCTCATAGTTCATCATTCTCGATTCGTACTAGAAGTATGAAGATGTATATATACGTGAAAGAATACTTCTATTGAGATGGCTTGAAGTGTGATACCATAGACATTGTATCCGAGTTGTTTGTATGCTAGTAAGTAATTTTAGAAAGAAAAAAACATAAAGTAATGTTGCATCCATTTCTTATACCATAATGGAAATTAAAGAACATAACTATGGATTTTGCTGTTAGACTCCCCAAAACCTCTAAAGGGATTATGTATAGATGTATGGTAGTAAATATCTTTACTCATTCAACACACTTTATTGCTATCAGATAATACTTATCTCTAGATCAACATTCTAGGATATACATTAGGAAAGTAGTAAATTTTCATGGAGTACCATTTTCAATTGTATCTGATCAGGATATGAGGCTTACCTCAATGATTTGGCCATGTATTCAGTAAGAAATTGATATTGAATTGAGTTTCAACACTTCTTATCATCCTCAGATGGATTTCCATTCTGAAATAACAGATTAAACACTGGAGGATATGTTTAGATCTTGTTCATTGGATTAAAAATGATATTGGGATCAACACATTCGTCTAGTTGTGTAATATTACAACAATAAATCTCACTAAAGAATTTAAATGGATCCTTATGAATCCATCTATGGAAATAAATTTAGATCTCCAACATGCTGGAAAAAGTTGTATAATGAAATCTGTTTGAACCTGATATGACTGAAGATATAGTAGAGATGGTTAGAGCAATTTAGCAGAATATCAAGGCATCTCAAAGTCAGCAGAAAAGTGATGCTGATAAGAAAAAACGTGATCTAAAACTTTATGACAGTGAGATGTTGTTTCTGTGATTTTCTCAAGGGAATATGGTTATGCGGTTTAAGAAGAAAGGGAAAAAATCCTTATATATATCAGTACCCTTAAAATTTATGATCATTTTAGGATGATATCCTATTACTTGGAATTACCTCCAAATATCTCTCAAGTTCATGATGCATTCCATATTTCTCTCCAAAGAAGTACATACTTTACCCTTTACATCTAATGAACACAGAGGTCATACTCTTATAGAAGGATATGTCTAATGAGGAATAATAAGTTGAAATTATGGATCGTACATAGAAACTTCAAAAAAAGGCCACTCACCTAGTTAATCTTTTCTGGAGAAATCACCAGTAAATGGAATCTATGTGAGAACATGAGGATATGTTGTGAAAAAATAATCCTCATTTTTGGTATGATAATGATGAATTTCAAGGGAGGAATTTAATTTTAGGTGGGTAGAATGTATCCCCAAGAGATTTTATAAACGTTTTTTTGAATAAATTTGTTATCTTTGATGTTCTAAATTTCATGATACACTAATTTATTCATTTTGTACACATTACATCCAGTTAACAATGTGTTACAGGCATAACTGGGTTGGCCTACATTGCACACAACATTGGGTTTCTATGAAATAAAAACTTTTAATTATAATTTTTTTTGTGAGATAGTTATAACATAAACATTAAACATATTAATATAAATAGTAATAAATAGATTTTTAATAATAATTATAATTTTTTTATATAAATAAAACATATTTATAATCAAACATTTAATTTTTTTCAACGTATTTATATGGTTGAAAGTACTATTTTCTCAAATGAAATTCTTTGTATGTCTTTCTATGAACAAAAAAAAATTTAGACCCTTTTAGAAATTAAATTTTATAAATTAAATATAATTTGTTAATTCATAATTTCAAAATTATATTACGGTAATTTTTAGGGATTTTTCATGAAAATCATTTTTTGGATGAATAGTTAAAAATATTGAATTTTAATTTCAAACTACTTTTTCAATTAATTAATTAATTTATAAGTATATTATAATTTAATTTTATTAAAGTATAATTAGATCAATTTTACATAAATTAATCCAATTTTGGTTGTTAGAACCAATTTTACATTGAAATTGGAAATAAAATCATTTCATTCTTTTGAATAATTTTACTTTAAAAAACTACTTTTTCGTCCTGTTTGTGGAATTAAATTTAAATTAATTTCTGCCACATATGTGATTTTAATTTTGAATAATATATTTCATATTTTTAAACCTGATGATTTTTATTTTCTGATAATTTCATCATAGTTTTTGATAAAAATATATTAGTGAGGCTAATTAAAATTAATTACAACGATTAAGAGGAAAACTAGCTTAACAATAGACTAAACCATAAAAATTAGGATAAAAATGACCAATAAACATTTCAAATAGACATATATTTCGACCCTATCATCCCTTTTATTAGTTTTTGAATATAATTGTATCCACTTTATATTGGAAAAATGTGGATGGAATTCTCTTTTTAAAAATTTACAAGAATGCCACTCCTCCCCCACTATAATAAAGAAATCACCCCTCTCATTTATTAACTAATATCAAACCCTTTGGATTATGTGAAATTGAAAACATATCCTCATAGAACACCTAACATAGTCCTTGAATCCATGTTTTTTTAATAAATCCAATCAAGGAATCTCTTTGCTTCAAACCAAAATGTGTTTCCCAAAGAAGATGTAACATCCTTCCAGAAGCTCTTTTGGTCATTTACATTCTCCACCCATCAAATGTTATTATTACAAATACTAATCAAAATTATATTTTTTTATTCCATGGGTTCTTCCTAGAGTTAGATATAATTAGATCAAATGGGTAATAAATATACCATTTTTATGTACGGAGAGAAACCGCCTCATGAAATGATATTGTTCATTTTTCCTATACCACCTCTCATGGATGGGTATTAGGATTGAAAATGTTTTTTTATATGATATTTTTTATATTAATTAAATATTTATTCTAATTTAATTATTATATAAAACATTCCTTCATGTTTTCCATTTCGTGTAATATGATAACTTCATTTGTGGTTATGTGGACTACTGCCTCTTAAAGAAGAAATGATTCATCCATAATTTTCATGGAATGTATTAAGGATTAATTTCATAAATTTCTTTGATATGTATGAAATAATATTGATACCAGAATAATATATATATATATGTGTGTGTGTGTGTGAAGGTGTTTTATTTACTTTCTTTCTTTCAAAATGACAAGAAAATGAAACATCATTCAAACATACGTATGACCAATCATCTCAATGGATGGTGTATTCCATTTCATATTTCTATATTTTATATTATGATTATTGTAGAACCCCAATAATTAACAAATAATTTTAATATTTAGTTAATGAAAATATGATTATATATGAAAAAAACCCTTTTATAACATATCCAATGAACATAATTTTACTAATTCTGTGATTTGAATTACAGAAAACTGACATACATGGTTGCAATCAATGAGATATTTAGAGTTTTCTAGAATCAACTAACATTTTTGGTGAGTATTCACTTACCCTTGTGAATAGTAACATAACCTTATTAATACTAATGTACCATTATAAATGGTGACCTTACCCATGTAAGTATAAATAAAATTTTTTCACAATATAAATGAGAGTAAATAATTTAAAAATTAATAATTATTTGTTGGTATTTTTGTGAGTAATATATAGTTAATTACAATTTTAAATTAATAAGTAAATTAATTAATAAAATTAGTTTTCATAATATTTATTCCTAAATAAATCATTTATTATTTCATGATTTTAGGAAAATTTATGAGGCCTCAGTTATTTTATGAAAGTACTATTAAATTAGTTTTAAATTTTATATTTATATTTTTCAAGTAAATAATGATTTTATTTAAAAATTCAATTTTCTTATTTAGAAATTTATTTTGATAAAATTATGTTCATAATTGAATTATATATGTAGATAAATGTATAGGGTGAGTTTTTTGGTTTTTTTGGAAATACATTATTTTTTGAATAGTGAAATTTGATAATTTACGAAATATGCTGAATAAATAAATTTATGCATCATTCTTAATTAATGGATGATTTAAATGGTCATTTATATAAAAAAAATTCACTCATTACTATTTCTAGTCACAAAAATCAAGACTATTCATAGTCCTGATCCAAAATAAAAAAATAATTATTAAAATAATAATTAAAAAATTAGGAAACCCTCCTCTCCCCCACTATAAAACTACCCATCACTCCCTCTTCTCTTCAGTTATCTATGCCTTGATGATTGTAAAATTTCTAACAAAATAAATTTTCTTAGACCCTCCTCACATCAAGGTGATCTTGGTCTTTCCAAAAAACCAAAACCCCTTCTCTTATGAAGGTTCTCAAGGAGGAGTACTCAAGAGCATAAATCCCTTTCCTTTTTTTCCTTTTAATTTATTTTAAGTTTCTTCATTATTATTATATACTCACCACCTCAATACAATTTATCATAATAAATATAGTATAATCTAAATACTAGAATTATATCATGTCAATGGAACAACAATCATCAATCTTCCTACTATCTTTGTCTTTTATTTTAAAAATAAAATCATTGCCTGGGAGGTGCTGATTTACACACTTCATGGATGAAGAACCATAGTTCTTAAATTTATTATTCAAGTCTGGTAATGAAAACATTTTTATTATTGAAGCAATATATAATATACATATTATCATATTTTCAATATTTTTTAACCATTATATATACATAATATTAATTCATACCACAAAACTAGTTTGTAATAATCGAATTATCCAAAAATTATCTTCATTAATATGCCATCTAATAAATAATCCTCATAAAATATAACCAAATGAATTATATTAACATTTCATCTCCTGAGTTTTAATTAGTATCATATAAAATTAATTCTAGAGAATTATATCCATTCCACATGAACTCCATTATGTATAAACAAGTAAAATGATTATGAAAACCAAAAAAACATACATTATGGAACCACATAATTAAATATTATAAATTATCAATAATTACATAAACGAATTAATTAATTAATCAATTTAATTTTATTATCCATGACATTATGTTTAATATCAGAATACATTAAGACATAATGTAAGGGTTTTCTCATCTCACTACCATTTTTTGGGATATTCTATATTCAATACTATTTCTTGTGTATGGTGTAGGTATACTACTCATTGATGTATCATATGATGATTCTATTTATTTTCATGGTATTAAATTTATAATTTTTTGATTATTAATTTTGGTGCATATGATTCGATTGATTATAATGTGGTAAGTGATTCCACCTGAACCTTCATTTTTTCATCAGGTTATTCATTCATTGTCCTTAACCAAATGTAATTCTTACTAATTTTTGGGTAAATCTTAGATATTTTCTATGTATGTTCCAAAATCATATATTTAGATTATTTCATCTTTCATTTTTTGTGATTATATGTTTTAAAATATCTCCCTTCTTAATTATTCCCGATAAACAAGCCTAATTCAAGGAAACTTATCGAATTATTAATCATTTTTAAGTGAAACATATATTCTATTTTAAGCCATTTTTTTTAAAATCACAAATTATATCTTGAAAAATTTTATTGGTTAATTTATGGTTTTATGAAACCAAACATTCCCCTCATATTTAAAATCTATTTACTATTTTTCTTAAACCATACAAAAATATTTTTTTTCTAAAGCTTCTTTAAACATTATTTTTACAAGATTTCACTTATGTGGGAAAATATTTATGCCTAAAATTTTATTTCAATGTACATCACTCTTATTTTATGGGATATAAATGTTTACTATATGATTTTATTACCAATACAAATTATTTTCCAAAAAAACTCTTCCTTTCAAAGAAAAAAGGATTTTTCTCATCCCACTTTAACTTTTATGGGATTTTTTTCATTATCCCCAGTTATTCCTTTCATGTGTAGTATGTACTACCCTTTGTTATATCATATAAAGAGTCTTATTATTCACTTGATTTTATACGAGATTATTATTTTAATGTTTCAAGGTGGTATGGGACTCTTTAGAATGTTTAAAGATTATTTCCTCAATAATTTTTCTATGGTCTCATATAAAAGTATCATGATCTATGTCAATATAATTTTTTGAATATTTTACTTCATTGAGGTTTATCACTTATGATATCATCTAAAATATATTTTTGAATGTTTCAAAATATTTTTATTGTGTATGTTCAATCATGATACCATTTACCATATTAAATCGAATGGTTAATGTTTGATAGGAGAAAATTATTTACATTTCATATGATAACATCAATAAGAATTTATATGTTTATTGTGTTCAGAAATTTCATAATAGGAATTAATTGGACTTAGTATGTGAAAGTTGCGGCTGTCTATAGCCCCTCAATGCATCTACATGTCTCATGAGACAAAATAGTTTTGGTTTTTACCCGTTTATATATGGTGTTGGAATGAGACCTTGAAAGAATGATTATGATATCTTGAATTATAAATTCCATCATTATGAAACTAGTAATTTATAGTACATGTGGTTATTCAACTATTAAAATACTCATGGTTATGTTTTATTATGACATTATTTATTGAACTCTTATTCCTGTCGTGTTATAATCATTTTTATTTCATAAAGGCATGTGTTTTTTGATTATTAATAACCATTTCTAATGTTTATGTTTATGAAATCTTCGACTATATTGATTACCCTTACCAAGAATCTGATCTCACCCATTTATTATGTTTTATTTTTTCCAGGATATGAGGATTTATATTATGAATGAGTTACAGGGATAATCTCGGTGTTGTGGATGTTTCCAGTCGAATTTATATAATGTATTTCATTTAATGTTGTAATTTTGAACATATGTATATATCTGGCTTTTGAAAACTACTAAAATACTCAGTCCTTAGGGATTTAATTCATTGTAATCATACCAATGTAATGAAATAATGCACTGGCTTCAGGAAACTATGGTCGGGGAATTATAACTATAATAATTAAATACGATATAGATATATGATATTTTTATAATTTTTTAAATTATATAAATAAGTAAAGCATGATCTATGTAAGATTATGGGGGAAAAAAATTTCAGAATAGATATGAAAAGCCAAGAAAATATCACCTAAAACATAATAATAACATGGATTTGATAATAAATGGATAATATAATGCAATAATAAAAAATATTTGGTATTTTATATAATAATTTTTTTGGTGAATTTATAATAAAATTATATTTCTTATACATGTGGATTCAATGATTATGATGTGGGTCAAGATATAAGGTTAGGGTTTTATCCTTCCAGTTTTATTATTGCGAGGCTTATGTCTTATTCACCACTCATTCCTTTTTGTATGGTGTATAAAATTTCCCTTAAATTATTATATGATTGTTATACATAAATTTATGGTTATTTACATATCAATTTTATCATATTTATTTCATTGGGTTTATTGTTTAAAAGTAAACTAATCAGTAATTTAATTTTATCTCAATTTGGATTCTTTAAGACAAATGTTTTTTAATTCCATGATATTCTTTTACAAGGTGTATATACTGCCATTCTACATGTTATTTCATGAATATAATTATTTTCATGATATTTTAAGATTTATTTAATGTCATATTCTTACAAGGGGAGTCTAATTCAAATTTACCAAGTGGTATGAGTTTTTTTATAACAATATCATATTTTATTGGGATTATTTGTGATTATTGTTTTCATTGATGCAATATTATGATCCATATTCCAAGAAAAATCATGAATTTTATAATCGTTGGGTTATTTGTGATTTATTCATGTATTAGTATCATTTTACCAATCTTTGTTACTTAATATAATTAATAATTGTTTTTAGAAAATATGACCTTATTCCCCTCTTCCATCGGATACCTATTTTATTCAAAAACCATTGCTTGAAAAATGTTTTAATTTTTTTAAATAATAATTTAATCTTATTTTAATGGTAAATAATTTTAAAAATGTTTTAATGCTTCAAATGTTATATTACCTATTTTCATGTTTTTTTGAATGATTTTTTAAAATTGTTATAATTTTATAAAATAAATTTTCCAAATAGAAAGGATATTTTCTTTAAGAAATATTTTTAATTAATATTCCAAAATTATTTCCCATATAAGATAAAATCAACTTGTGTTACTCTTTTCATTCTGGGAAAATTATTCAATGGTTCTATTAATATTATTTCCCATGAATGGTTTATGTTTTTTTGTATGATGGTTATGAAACCCATTCCACTTTCACAATTTATATTTTTGAGACACCAATTTCTATTCCACATGTTATATGTTTTTAAAAACAGATTATTTTCTTGGTTTATTCTTCTATTAAATGATTATAAAACCTCTCTCTTTTACATAGGTTATGATATGATGAGTTTTTTATGACAACCACTTCATTTCATAGGTTATGTTATAACTGTTTATTATCCTGTGTCACATGTCTATATGATATCATTATTTTATTGGTGGGACCTATATCTCCTTTAAATGCATTGGGTAAATATTTATATCTCATAATATAATTATGGGAATCAATTTGTTAGTCTAGATTCATAATGGAAGATTGGGAAACTCGATCCACTATTAGAAGATGGGAAAACCCAATTCACTATGGGAATATGGGGAAAACGAACCTCTTACCAGTAAATGACTATGATTATAGATCTTTGTATGTCTCCCCTAGTATGTTGGGACCCGATTATGGTCCCTTATAAGTTTTGGATATGTTTTTTACATATAGTGAATTATATTAAATGTCTATGTGTCTATCATAGTTCCATGTCTTATTCCTTAATTAAGCTTTCATGGCTTATTCTCCTTAAGCCCTTATGATTCATGTCTTATGAACTATAAATGTTTATTATATGATTCATGTTTATGATTTTTGATATATAATGTATGATCTTCTAATGTTATGATGACATTATCATACCCATATTATCATGTTTATACTTACATATATCCCTTCTTTATACTTATTAAGCATCTCATATCAGCCCTTTTACGTTCAATTTCCCCATGATATAAAGATATGTTTTATTTATTATGTGTCTATGATGGAGGATAGTCATGGATAACATAGTGGGAGATAATGTATCTCACCTATGTACCAGTGTTTATGTTTCCATGTTATTAAAGTAACTAAACTAGTACAGTCCGTAGGCATATATTTTTGTAATGTGTTAATTATTTTGAAAAAAGATATAATGTTAATTTATGTATTGTGAGGGGTTATATAAACTAAAATTAAAGCATTTGAGATATCATGACCCAAGTATTTCACTTTTTCAAACTAGAAACTACATTTGGTTAGCTTTGTTTAAATAAAATTCTCTCTCAATATTGTCATAATTTTTTAAAGATGTTGGTCAAGTTGGTATAATGAGTGGGAGTACACTATTAAATCATTGATAAAAACCACCAAAAATCGATCCAAAAAAGGTTGAAAGTTCCGATTTATCCTTTCCATGAATATCGTTGGTTCATTTTTCAAACAAGAAAACATAACTTTTAACTCATCCAAGAAATACCTGCTACTAAAATTAGTCTGAGGTATATCCCTATGTCAGAACTTCTATCATCCCCTCTCTAAAATTAATGATTTTTTTATATAATATCTCACCAAATACTATCCTTAAATCCCTCAGAATTTCTTACAGGACATAGTTTGATTAGAAAGAAATTTTAGGAAGTCTTTTGGAATAAAAGATAAGGGGTTTCTTAAAGGATATTTATAGTTCTTAAACATGTGTTTTCATGTGGATTCTTCTTCCACCCCCATGTAATATTATTAAAACATGATAAAATATTATAAATTATATAATACATATTCTAATATGTCATTATGTTAATGGAATAACTTAGATACATATCCTATTCTATCAAATGGGAAACAAAATCATTGTTCATTTATACGACATACAACTATTATCGTTTGTTGGCAACCCTTAGTCATCAAGAAAAAGATTGGAGACCGGTTCATTACTAAAACCTAGCCTCTATTATTGGGGTCCAACTCATGTAAAATTGAAAACCCATTCCTCATTATTCATCTGTATAATTACATATGGTGATGTAAACATCACCCTTCAATGATAGTAGTAAATACGGGCTCTTTAGGGAACTAACCAATCAACCCTGATGATTTCATCAAAACCTAAAATGTCGAGAATGTTCATGTTATATACAAATAGTTAACCAGCCACTTCAAGGGGGGAATTATAATAGTGGTGAAATTCCTATGAATGAATACCTAAGTGTGTATCTTTCTTGAAGACTCCACGATTGAAATATATCTTTATTCCCAAACTGTTAGTGATAGTCTAAGATAGAAGTGAGTGAGACATTCCTATATCAAAGAAAGAATACCCTAAAGTAGATTCTACTAGAACAATACCTTATGTAGTAGATCGTATGATGTTCTTCTCATGCACCATAGGATGGATTACATGTAATTGGATGGTACCGTATCCCTGAGTTACTTCCGGACTACCTTGATTAGGCCAACTCTTCTAGCATTGATAATCATATTTACAGTGGCCTCTACCTCAAACACCACCTCAACTTGAATGACTAGTGGTATTCCAATTACCAAACTGTTGTGATACTAATGATCCCACTCCTGACCATAGAGTAGGTGTAGATTCTCTATCAATAGACATTAGGGGAAAAGCCCAGGTGAAACAGTGGAGAAGTCCTATCACGCCACAACATTTTCACTCATCCAGATTCTAAAGACACTGCCTCTAGAAGATACCTGGTGCTCTAAAAAAGTGAATGATATGAAAACTACATGTTAATGGTGCCTGACCACTATTACCACCATGAATTTCTTTGGAGAGTATATTTCACCAAGAATAATATCCATTTGATTCCTTACGTGCTGATCCACCTTGGATCGCACAATCAGAATACCTCTATTTTTGCTCTATAATTTGGGTATGGTTTAAGATTTCATAAATTGTTTTCATACTAAAGATATTGACCTGTGATCAAATGGAGTATCCTATCCCGTCTTCAATTTTCCTAATATTTATATGATCACCAATCGCTAGAGAAGCAGTGAAATGATGCAGCTCAATTAAATAGGTAGATTATTCCATAACTAACATACTCCCTTATGACAGATTCATGAACTATCTAGATCTATCATCCCTCATAGTCTAGGGAAAGACGAAGTCATATAGTATGGCATGGATGTTTGGTCTAACCATATCAATATTCTAGCCTTCTTGGGTGATAAAATCCCACTACCTATTTGATGAATCTTGAATCATGTATGGAGGAATATTAGCCCTCTTCTCTTGGGGAATCTCTAGATTCTCAAATAGAGCAAGGTACACATAGATCCAAGACATTACAACAAGTGTTTGTTCATACCATGAGCATGTAGAAGAATTTTAATGATGAAACTTGTGAGTTAAATCTATCATACTCGTGGAAGGTCACTCTCCACCTTTCATTTTCTAAAACATACCCAGTAAACCCTAACGATACTGGGTATAAACACCTGTATTAGTTATAGGAAGAGGAGAAATTGGTGTCTTTACCGGAGGAAGAACTGGAAGCAGAAGTAATAATACCTCAAGAACAAAAATTTCACCATATTCAGGGTTCATGACACAAGGTCATCATGGAGAAATAAAGTTATAATTCCAAATTACTATTATCAAAAAGACTTAATCAAATAAGAAGGAAGCTTTCATGAAAGTAGGAGAGGAACTACTGGATTCATATAAGAATATACATGCCTCTTTTCCTTCTTTTAAATCCAAGACTAGATGTAGGAACAGTCCATAATAAGCCATAAGAACAGAGAAACACCCACTATCAACTACCATGGATATATTCAGTCCATGATTATTGGTTTGTATATTCATGGTGTCTATTCTCAAGTTATAAGTCATTTCCTAATTAAAATTATTCTCTATAATTTTTTTAGAACTTTAAAAAGATGAATCAAATGATATAAAATTTTGTAATCCATAAGGGAACATACACCTTATGAACCAAAATATGGAATTCACTTGGACATCACTTACATTCAAATTTTTCTTATTAATGTATTTATACCATTTATAAATGGTTAGTCTAGCTGGAATTCCATTTTAAAATCTATAAAAGACCATATAACTTATTAATATAATAGTCAAACCCACTAAACTCACACTATAGTATGATCTAATGTCATGCAAGAAATTTAAGAATAATTTCTTATATATGACAAGGGAAAATGAATATTAAACGAGTAATGGTAACTAAAATTTAAATGTGCCATGGTAAAGATGTTTGGCATCTTATTACCGTGCGTTTCATGAGGCATGATCTAATGCAAAGAATTCATCTCATCGGGAAATAGTAAAGAAATAATATTTCCTGTAACATCAGTATCAATAACATCATTAGTCATGTATATCACCCAATGATGAAATCATATCAACAGAAAACAACAAAATCAATATAAATCATATGTAAGGAATTGGTGTCTTTTCTATACACATGGATTCATAATGCCCCAACATGAATTATGAGAAAATCTCTAATAACTCCCAATATCCATTCTATCATCACCAAATACTATGTCAAGATATGAACTGCTCAAACAACACATTGTGATGTCCTGGACCCTGACACCACTTAACCCATGCCTCGAGCCCGATATGCCACATGACCCCTAGTGCATCTCCCAATAATCCAGGGTGTACCTACCAGTGATGGGTTTGTGTTGGTACTATATTAGGGAGACTATACGTCCTTGTCATAGTAAGAGAATGAATATAACAAATAATAAACTATAACGGAATAGTATACAATAGACACAAACTGTAAACATCATAAGCACAACAACTAACAAAACAACAATGAAGCGGAAGTAACATATAACTTAATATTATAACTATAATCCTCATAGGATAGTTTCTGATACATATAAGGATCTATGTAATGTTGTTAATATAGTTATGAACTTGTTTTTACTAGCATTTTATACAATTATTCAAAAAGAAACAAAAGAGAGAAAAACAACTACATGAGTATCTTGAAACTATTTCTGATCATGTTCTCCCAAGATACAGATAAAAAGTACCTAAAAAAGACTAATAGTATCCCTTTACCCATTAAATTACATATAACAACATAATCTTCTTTAGTGCCAAGGGTGGAACAAGTAGGGTGTGAGGTAAAATCTCAGTGGTCCACCACCAACATTGTTTATGAGTAATCTGAGTAGGCCCTCATAGAAAAATAGTGCGCAATGATAAAATGGTAAGTATAGTAGTGAAGATTAAATAAATAACTCCTGATTACGTTCCCAATGTATACTTGGTGGTTTAACCTACTTCAGCCCAAGGATGGTATGTCTGATGATGTCTCCATATATAAATATGTAAATATGGATCATAACTGGAATGGGGTAATAACTTCCCCCCCCCATTCAAATAAATATATATATTGTTGGAATGAGGTAATAATACCTCCCAACCATTTATATTTATGTATATATCTATAAACAGGTAAGAATTCCACCCACCCATTCAAATTTATATAAAGCTAGCATGGGGTTAAAATGACTTCCACCCATTCACATTGATGTATATAGCTGGTATGGGGTAATAATTTCTCCCATGCATTCATGTTTATATAAACCTAGCATGGGGTAAGAATTTATAACACCCATACATATAAATATATATAGTACATTCATATGATATCAACAAGATCAATCAAGTCTAATCATCTCATTTAACATTTAATAATTCACACAAGTCATAGACAGAGGCATTGGTTTACTATCCATATATGAAGCTCATTTAACAAAAAAAATCCATTTTATATAATGCATTTTTAAATAAAACACTAACATAGGAATTATAATTCCATCACTTGAAAACATTCTATTAAAACAAATTAATTTACTGTTAAACCCATCCTATCCTACCCACCCTATACATGATAAAATATTTAATGTCACTAACATGGAAAATTTATTTCAAAGAAATACTATCTAGGCCAAGGTGTGAAGTTCAAATACTGACATGCACATTTGGACAATTCAAATTTAAAAATTGGATAAGAACTATTGAGTAACCTCAGTATAAAAAAATTACACATGGGAAAAATTCTATTTCTATTAAAAGTGAATATTGAAACTAAATTATGGTCCATGAATTTTGGATCATTTGGCCAAAATAACAATTTTCATATTGGAATACCTATTGGTGTCCATATAGATTAAGTGTGATGTCTAATCCACCAAACAATATCAAATTCACCAAAAGCAAGGAACATGTGTCAGTTAGAGATGAAAGAATCAAATCAATAAAGAATGTGGGAAATGATGGGATCATGGAATGATGGAATAAATATGAAACAACAAAAAATCATATAGAAAACGATGTGACCATATACCATATGAATATAGATGAAGCTGATCTTAATACAGACCACATATTCGAAGTTGGTTGGAAGAGATCTGAGTTGTATCCCAATTATATAAAATTAGGAAAAATGTGGTTGTATCTAAATAAATTAATATATGGTGATATTGAACAAATAAAGTAGAGTGTGTGAGGTTATAATTACTTTGGGATATATAATTCCTTTTACATAATTGAAATTAGATTCTAGAGGATAGCATTGCAAGACATTGAAGATTTAGAGGGTTTGAGATCAGTGAGGAGGAGAACACATTGTTTCTATCCACTTGAGGATAGAAAATAGGATGTTTTGGTTTTATGTAGAAAGAGGGGGAAATCGTAATTTTTCACAAAACTGGACACACATGGTTTATGCGCTTGTATTACAAACTGTGCGTAAACTATGAGGATCTGCTTTATTAAAAATAGAATTAGGCTACATGTTCATGATCATGGGTCCATAGAGATGTATAAAAACTGTGTGTACATACACGTGCCCATATCTAAAACTAAAATGTTTTGTAATCCCATGAGCAATGGGTTGTATGCATTACACTAACCATATGACCAAGCCTGTAGCCCATTATTCTAGACCTCCAGGCTCCAAAACAGCCCCATACACTCTTCAGGCCTTCCCTATGCAATAGTGTATCTTAATGTGATTAAATTAAAGATTCAAAAATGAAAAACAAACTTTTTGAATATTTTTCAAAAAGTCAGGTCATTACAACTTGAAACCTAAACCACCAATTAGTTTTTTTAAATAGTACTTCAACACCAAATTTTAATAAAATTATTCCAAAATGAGTACCACACTCACAGTTGATTTATGATTTTATCCCCTCCATCAGGTTTAACTATTCTTAATCTTTTAGAACAAACTGGATTATACTCCATCATCAGTTGAATGTTGGCTCTCAAAAAACCCAGTTATTATATATCTATTGAATAATCTCATGATCCATTATTTTTGGTACCAAAAATCATGATACACTGTGATACTTCTTCCAAATTCCCTTGGTGATTCATTTACACAACACCTGAAACCGAAGGTGAATCTATCAAGGGCTGAGACTATTCTCATTTCCATATAACTCTAATAATCTCACATTCTAGAGGCTACACGATGATTTTATTATATTTTTAAAATAGTATTTGTTTCTAAATAAATATTTTTTAGACACTCTTATGATCCTAGATTACCAAAAAGCGACACATTACTTTTCTATGATTCAAAATAATCATCAATAATCTCACTTACTTTACATTATTATAGAGAATATATCCCACACCCATAAAATGAACCATCTCAACAAAATCATAATCCCCATGAACCCTTGGACATTACACTATAATACTAAAGTGGTTTAGTTTTTTTACGTCGGTTAAACCTCAATGCATCAATTCTTACTTTTAAATTCCCATGTTTCTTTCCTAGATAATCATATTTTCTTGATTATGAATGTCATAGAGTAAAAATACTAACTCTATTATAAATTTATCTATAAAATCATTGAATAATTAACCTTTTATAAGGGTTATATCACACTTGGTCACACCACAAGTGTGACCACTCATCAACCCACATGAGAATTTTATGAATTTTCACGACCCAACCTGGGTCATATGATAACAGGACACCTGATCCAGCTGGTGGAAAGGTATGAAGGGAATTCCGAAACCCCAAAATCTAGTGGAATGTTCTGAGGAATCATGTAATAATGTTGGGAATGTTTTTTCTTATAGTAAAATACTAAGGTATACAAGAAAAAAATAAGATAAATTTGGTTCACATGTAAATATATAGTCAGTAATGAAAGAGTAAAATTAGTACATCTCATAACAAGTGACAATCCAAAATAAGAAAAACATAAGTATATAAAATTATAGAAACTCACCTCCATGTGAACCATGTTTCAACACAAAACCTACACAAAATTAACAAAAATATTTTATTCCTCTATTTAGAACCTTTTCCCTTAATTGCATCAAATATATCAAGGTCTACATGCACCCAAAGGTTTGTACAGGGTGTCAATAAATGAGCCCAGTGGGATCCCAACATACTATTACATTAGTATTAGTTATAATATAAAATATTTATGGTCATTTAATAACATAAAACCCTAAAATACACATGTATTTTTTATATAAATGACATGTAAATTCACCCCATTTTAAATCAACTAACATTACCATCTAAAAAACCCATTTTAAGAACATAAATTGAAATAATTTTCCATTCAAAGTATATAAAACATTACAATAAATTTTTCACATTTAAAATTTATAATCATTAATAAATAATATTACATAAGGATAAAAAACATGAAAATGAGTCCTAGGATACATTTGGTCAATGTTTTCTTAGAACCACACACCTCAATGAATATTTATGACTAGTGCACTCCACAAGTCCCTAGGAAAACAAATGAAAAGGGATGAATAAACACCCTAATAAGTGAACCCCCTGATGGTTTCATGAAATCCATAGCTTTGTTATTGTACTAATTTTATATCCTTGATATTAAAACCATACCATTCATAGAATACCTTTCCTAATTATATCCCCATCATAATTACCCCAGGTTCCCATATGGTCAACCTATATCAAGGCCAATCAATTTGAAGCATCAACACATGTCACCTACACCATTATTCCATTAATTTTCAAATATCATACATTAAAACCAATTTATCATCAAGCTACACAATTCTTGAAAAACACCTTTCATCAAAACAAACCATTCCAAAAAATTATGTTCCATCAAAATACCACATTCTTTGAAATAACCATTCATTTAATTGAAACATGATTTGAAAGAACATTCATAAAAATACAACATGATTTAAAATCACATTTAATCAAAATACAACATGATTTAGAATCACTTTCAATAAAATAAAAAACACATGGATAATTACACATCAAATAAATAGATAAAATATTTAAATTTAAAAAATCATGAATATTTTCTTTATTAATTAAAAAAAATCAAAATTAACAAGAATTTATAGTTCATATGTCAAAGGATTATTATGACACCACACACCTCAAAACACAAAAAATTTGAACAGCCACCTAGAAACGAAAAGCCAAGATGAATTAATGGCTATAGGAATCTATGAATAAATATAAACCATGAATTCCCAATCATGAATCTCTAAATCATCATTTTTAGTCAAATTAATCAAAATGAACAACTTAACATTATGATTACGTAAAAACACACTCAGAGGATTAAATATCTAAAAAATCCCTATATCCCTGATGGATATATAAGAAAAAAAATTAAAACCTAGAAACAATAAATTAATATGTATTTCATAGCCCTAAAGTTTGAGGAATATAAAGAATATTGAGATCCAAGAACAATATAAAGTTATAATTACCAAGAGATGATCCCAACATTTATTGGAACTTCGATCCACCAAGGATTCATATTGGGAGATCAAAAATACTAATTAAAGGATCTAAGGATTGTACAAGTTTATGTGGGGATAACCAAGAAGAATTAAATACTAAAATGGATGTTTTTGGTATAAAATAACTATTATAATGCTACTAATTCTTAATCATAGCAGAACCAACAATGAGCCACTAAGTGCCCCCCAACTGGACGATGGTGACTGTTTTCTAGCCCGTGGTTGTAGAAAGAATTAATTTATTATGTTGTATCCAATGACTGGTTAGTTTCTAGTCACTAGATTGATAGTGGGCCTCCCATTTCTTTCCCAACTATAGTTATATTCACAATCTCACCCAAAACCCTAAATCCACTCCAATACCTAAAATAATAGAAAAAATACTAGAAAAATATGATAGATAAACTATAAATGAAATAAAAAAAAACCTTATACATGAAAGAAATATTGGGATGTTACAATTATCACAAAAATATTTCTTTATAACCCAAAATTGTTTTTGAAAGGGTTTGATCAATAAAGAGGTGAGGCCATTGCTCCCACATCATAGACTCCTCCCACATATCATGAATGTCTAACCCATGCTGTAACAACCCATATGTTTATAAATGGTATTTTTATCTTGAAATAAATGTGTTTTATAAAATACTATATAGTATTTTACATATAAAATAAAACAATAATTTATTTCATTTGTAATTAACATTACAATAATCAGTAATGAAACCTTTTAAAATTACAACCATTAAAACTGGACAAAAAATTTAAAATAAGAAATCTGAAATGAGAAAATATGGATCCAACAAATCTACTAGAATCATCAAACCCATGGAAAAAACAATATAAAATAAAGAAAAATATTATGAAACTAATCATAATCTTAAAAAATGGAAATACATAACCTTGATTTTAATTGAGATGAATTTTGAGTGAAAGAATGATGTGGTATATATAGGAGGTAATGTGGCCACTGGAATAGTAAACTGACCGTTGTAAAAGTAATTTAACCTCAAAATATTAAATTATGATGTAAATAATATTAAAAAAGATTAATATAAGTAAATATAAATATTATACGGATGAAAAATAAATACCATGATTGAAAATATAAAATAAAATATACGCACATTTTTTATAAATTGTACTTTTTTGTATTTTATAAAAATCATAATTTTTGTATTAAAGGAGGTAATTACCAATGTTATAAATTATTTTGATAAAATTTCTATCATTTTTTTATCATAAATTCAATATTAGACACGGGTTATTTTTCTAATTTTTTGAAAAACATCAATTATTGTGTGATAAGTAAAAATACAATTTTTAACATACCTGGTGAAACTTAAATTACATCATTGATGATGTAATTCAGATATAATAATTTATAGAACATGTCATTCATCCATGATATATTTAATTTCATATGTTTTTTATTATTAGGAATTAAACTTAATTTCCATAATAAAAAAGTAACATTGCAAAATCTAAAATCAAAAGTGAGTCCAGAAAATAACAATTTCTCTTTTTTTCACATTCATTTTTGATAAACAGATTAAATAGAATTATAAAGGTAATTTAAAATATTAAACCCTATATATTATATTTATATATGATTTATATTGTAAAAAATGAACTATTATATGTTTTACCATTGATATAATATTTTATGTAATATTGTATTCTACAAGTACTCATCTCCCCAACTATAAATAACCTCTCTACCTTCCCTTATAAAACCACTCATTCTATACTTGAAAAATAAAATTTTCTTAAACAATACTTCCTCCCAAACCACTTATAGTCCTTAGGGGTTTCTAGAAATTATTCTATAGAACTCAGATCAATTGTTCAGAATTTTTATGTTGAACCATCCCTTGGGAAGAAGAATAATCTGAGATGGCTAGTCGTTAACTGATATATCTGGTTCTACATCAAGGTCTTCTAAATTAATAACATGAAATTGGTTAGGATGATACTTAATGAAATATAAAACATGGAATACATCATGGATCAACATAAAATGAGATATAAAATCTAACCAATAATCCAATTTACTTATATAATCAGTGATCTCAAATTTTACTATATTTCTTAGAACCAACATCCCATATTTCCCATGACAATGGTGACCCAATCAACGTGAGACCTTAATGAAAACGAAGTTACCAAGAGAAAACTAAAATATATGGGGTTGGTGATCTATATATGATTTATATTAAATCTGAACCATAATAATTATTTGCTGAATAGTATAGATATTTTATGATTTATATTGAACAAATCATTGTCCAATAAGAGAGGCTTCTCCCAAATCAGACAAAAAATGTTGGGATTTTCAAGGATGGCCATAAATATCCTCAACGGAGAAATTTTAATTGTTCAATGGTAAATGTTGTTATAAGAATACTCAATCAATCCAAAGTGGTTATCCCAAGAACCACTAATGTCCAAGATGTAATTAGGATGAATATCCTCCAAAATCTTATTATCACACTCTTTCTAGACATTTTTTTAGGATGGTAATCCATGATCAACATGAATTTGGAACCTATAACCCCCTGGAGTCATTCCGAAAATTAATAGGTAAATTGGTGGTTACAATCTGAAATAATTCAATAAGGAACCCCATGGAACCTCATGATAATTTTCACATAAATATTTCTCAACTCCTCAGCCCTAGTGGTGTGTTTAACCAAAATCATGTAATCCACCATTATCAAATAATAGATCACCACCAAAATATAATTCCTTCCTTGTGGATTTCATTCTATTAGAATAATGAAATATATGGATGCCTCATCCCATTTAAAAATCGATACTAAAAGAGGATGAATCAATGTAGAATGATTTTAGTATTCAACATCAAACTTCTAGAATGTATATTAATGACTCAAAAAATAAATTAAAACAGACTTCAAAACTAGACACCAAAATACCCATATCACATCATGATACATCTTAGTGGTTTTTGGGTGAATGAAACATTACAAATAATGATAATCATACCTTATAATATTCCTTCTAGATACTAGGACTACAAACCAGTTCTTAAAGAATATAATTTATTCTGAAACGAGAGACCATTTAATAATGACTTTCCCACCATATAATGATTTTTTCTAGTAATAAATTTTTTCTTCACATTTCCTCTCTAGAAGAATCAACTTATGAAGATAGAATGTCAACTGTGCACTTGCTAGAACAACATAAACCTCTTCTTCTCATGAACTAATGTGTATTTGAGAAAAGTGTCACATAATACCTAGACACTATTAAACATCACCCCAAATTCATATCTAAAATTCTTGTTGATTGCATCGAAAACAATACTTCCCTATACTGGGGTGTATTCAATGTCATGTTTAAAGGCTTGAAGGTACTCAAAAATTATTCAATACTTGAGGATGATGTCCTCTTTAGAAAATATATAACTTAGATTCTTAAGATCTTAATATACTATGAACATTTCAAAAATAAGATATTTTCTCAAACAATTAAGATAATAAATAACAATTCTGAGTTTAGTGTTGTGAGTATGGTAATTCTTCTCATGGGTTTGGAGTTGACGATATCCATAAGCCACTGCATGACCCCACAACATCAACACACACCCAACGCCTGCACCTAAGGAATCAAAATTAAAATGACTCATATTATTCATACATAGATATTAAATCTAAATATAATAATACTCAAAACATAACATAGAAACCCATTATATAAATGTATATGGGTTTTTTGGACACTTAGAAACATAAACAACTAATTCCTAAAACATTTACTTCATTTCCTGCTTATTCCTTCATATCTAGACCATTTCTAGACACATATTTCTTAATATATTTATTCATATCCTAGGGAATAATAACATAAAACAGTTGATCTCAGAATCCTAGTATGGGTAACAAAAAGAGATAAAATAATTATAAGGGCATAAAAATTGGAAAATAACATTTGAAAATTATATTCTGCATATCAAAGATGATGAGTCAAGTAATGGGTTAAATCATATAAGTTCATAATGAATAGAATAAAATATTCCATGAGAGTGTATCATAAGAAATAGAATTATGGAATACACATAAGAATATAAAATCATTTCCAAATTATTTGAGGCTTATTTATAAAGGTTCTACGGCTCATGTATCTGCTTCGGATGGTGCGATCTCACAATGGTTAGAACAATGAAAAAACTCCTTCATCTCCCGAATCAGTATATCCAAGGGTGTGCAACCCTGGAAAATTTCTGACCTTGTTTCTCATCTATCTAAGATCTGGGGTTTTAATGATTTTAATTGTATCTCACTAGAGAGGGTATTCTTCCACCTGATTTTTCCTTCCGCTGAATGTAAAGGTCGAACATGGGGTTGTGGGTCGGTAAGCCTCAAACCAAGAACCCTTAGGATTTATAAATGGAATCTAGATATTATCCTTTATGATTTTTACGAAACCATTTCACATGTATGGATCATGATTTATGGTTAAAATTGGGTTCTACGAAACTTTGAAATTCTATTTGATATTACCTATACAATAGGGATTCCAATTCGAATGGACCTAGCCACTTAAAATCTAGCTTTGCACATTTTTCTAGAATCTTAGTTGTGATTGATTTGGGATCCACATTGACTAATCAAGTGATTATATCCAGTTCTCAAGATGAAGTCATCTTGTGAATTGTGTATTAAAAATTTCCTCTTTTTGTGACATGTATAGTTTGATAGGACACTACAGGTCCAACAATCGCTCAAGAATTATGAGAACTAAATGCATGTAGAAAGGGAATGATGAATGACATTGTAGAAGAAAAGAAAACCCTAAACCCTACCTATGCAAGGAATCACAATTAAAACAGCACACAAGTGGACCTATTTTCCATTTTGATTTATTTTCTCCATTTGAAAGCACCCTGGCTAGTTTAACTCAGTCAAAGTTGCAGCCTCCTGGTCCGGCCTGAACTCAGATATCAAAAAAGGATGATGGACACCATTTCACCCATTATCTAGATTCCCCAAACAAGGTCTGTTGGGTTGTTATAGCTGAAGGTATTAATAAATATGATTGAGTTATTTCACTTAAGGATTATCTGGTCAAATGCATAGAAGGTGAAGGAAAATACTCAGACTCATAGGATAAACAAGTAGAGAAGGAACTCTTGGCTCAAGAGATGGCTCATGATTGAATGTGGCAGGAGATGCATGCTATAAAATGAATAAAAGTTAATATTATCTTTGATGATGTGACCTTATACAAGGGTATGATTAATGATCACCAAAGGAAAACATGTAATGTCTCTATTTGCTCAGTGCAAGGACAAGATTTTTCTCATATTCCTTCTACCTCAATAAATCATATTGAAGGTAGGGGAGAAGCTGGTAAAAATAAATCTAACACTCATGTTGAGATAAGTGTTTCTACAAAACCCCCCATCACTATAGTTTTTGGGTGTATACACATGACTTCCTGAGGACTTTTTATCATAAAATCTGCACATGAACACGAATCCATCTCTTATACAGATAAAATCTCTACTACCATCACCCATATGGGATTATCTGAAGGTTGTTTTAGTAGCTAGTTAATTCTCATAGTAGAGATGAAAATATTGATTCCAATAAGTCCTCCAAATTGATGAATTAATATAACAACAACGAAGATGTGGCATGAGACAAACCTGAAGCCTTCTATATAAAGGACGGATTGATTGAACATGTCATCTCTTTTTGAGAAGGTACATTGTAATGTTACCATTTCTAACCACTTTGACATTCTCACTGCAAGTAGTAAAGAAGTTAGATCATAGAATGATGATCCCTCTATGTCTATCACCACCCCCATTACTATGGAAGGACCTTTGGATGGTGGAGATGGTGCATTGAGGTAATCAAAGACTGGGTGGAGGGGTTGTCATCCCCATGGAAAATGAGGGGCACCTGCCTTATCACATCATGAGTACATGATCTAGAATAGGGTAATCTTTATTGTTCTGTTTTATTATGTTCCTATTGGTTCTTATTTGAACTCTCCACCAAACACATTATTTTGAATAAGTAAAAAGAACATTGTTCTTCAATATTAAAAAAATTACATGGCCCATAAGAAAGAAATAGGTTTCATAAAAATAATTTAATTAGTATGACAAATAAACTATTGGATGAATTGGGATATTATCCTTCAATAATATCAAAAAGTAAAGAATATGTGAAATAAAATAATGTTATCATTGATGGAAAGTAATTTTTAGAGATCACTTGAAAATAATTCAGGGGGAATATATGTAATCTTCTTTGAAAATCATTTCTTTTCTTAAAATTCCACAGAATTATACATGATTTTTTTTAGAATATGATTGTAAACTTGTTGGGGAATATTTAGGAATTAAAAATACTGGAAGAAAAAAATCATTCATATTGGATAATTAAAAAACCATTCCTCTTGAACATTTCTCAAATAATTTACCAAGTACCTCATTATGAAAATGAAAAAAATCTATTCAGATATTTTAGTAACAATTAAAACATAAGTGAAAATTTATTTTAAAATATGAAGAACAATTTTTTTGGATTTTTCAATAGATATGGACATGGAAGATAAATACTCTACAATAGGTAGTTGCATATTAGTAATCCCAAATAATAATGAGATTGTGAAATTAACCCTTATCTTAGGTTTTATTTTATTCGTCCGTATCAAATACTCATGTATAATGGTTTAGAGAATGTTATTAATTTATAGTGAACATATATTTGTGTTTATAATTATTAATATAATTCTTATATATCACCTTATAAACCATTTTTTAAAAATATTTTATTATTACCCTTCCCTCGGTTGTTAAATACTTCATTTTCTTTTGCATGTTCTGTCATATAAGTCCCATTTATTGTATAATGGATATAATTTCGTCATATAATAATAATAATAATTTAATATATTTAATATTTATACATTATATAGATTTATATAATTATTCAATAATGGATAACTTGGAAAATAAATCACATCACGTTGTGGAGATGGTAGGCCATATGTACGGACTAGCGGTGGTATCATTTCCTTAATGGTGAGAGGGTAAGGAAGAGGATGATATATTAATTTAAAGAATCAATATAATATTTTAATAATTATAAATATATATATTATTTCCATAATTATACCCATACAAATAAAGTGGTGATGAAAAATATATTACACAATAGTGTGGAGACTGTAAACCATACGTATACACCAGAAGTGCTTTTGTTTTTCAAAGATTGCATAAAAGGTAGAACATGGTTGTTTTATAATCATAATAACAATTAAAAATATTGATGATAATATACCTATGAATTTATAATATAAACAACACATGAATAGTATTTTTAATAATAAATTATCTTAAATGATTCGGTAAATAAGATTACCACTTATTTAGATAACTTTTTTTGATCTCCTCTTAAGGACACTAGAGTTGTTATTTTAAGAATAAAAGAACATATATAACGTGTCAAGGTAATTTAATTGGGGAAATTGGAATTCTATGCTCGATCATGAAGGGTCAATGTGATGTGAAGTACTCAAAGAGGAGGTGACCTTTTATAATTAAGGTGGTGGTAAATTTAGTTTTTTAAAAAATATTAATTTATAAAAAATTCAATCTCATTATAAATATGTAAAAATGTATATGTGTTTTAAGATAAATTGAGTTAAGGTTTTAATATCACCCACCAATACATATTAGAAAGGTTTTTTTGTATTATTTTCAACCTTATTACTTTCATTAACCCTTAGTTATCATATTTTAATTTTAACTAGTGTAACATCATTTTCAATATTAAAAGGTGGTAATTTTTACTTATGTGACATATATTATACCTTAAATGAAAAATATATAACATTATAAACTATATTAAAATTATTATTTTTTAAATATTTTTTAAATATTTTTAAATAACTTAATAAAATATTATTTTGAGTAATTCTATTAGTGTCCATTTCGACAATATTCATTAAAGGGAATTTTAAAAATATAATGATAATAAGAAAAATTTTAAAAAAAGTTTATCATATCTCTAAAAGGTCAAGGTCATCTATAAAATTCGTTTATTATATTAACAATTTCAAGGTATATTTGTTTTAATATTATTAATAACATTTATTTGAAATTTTGATTAATAAAACAATTAACACGTCAACATTGTATAATTATATAATATTCTCATTTATTATTGAAAAACTAGAAATAAAATATTATGATTCAAATAAGTTTTATATATTTCCTAATAATATTTATATTCAAATATATCTTTTGGTAAAAACTATATTAAAAATTATATAGTATTTAAAATATGAATATGATATATTTGATGTTTTTTAAATTATATATAATAAATATCAAAAGGTCATCTAAGTTTCCAAAAAAGTAAAAAATATATTTATATCAATAAAATATGTTTATTAAGTTAAAAATTCACATTTATATTTATTCATAACATACCTTTTTTCCCATATAGAAACATAAGGGATATTTTAGAGAAATAAAGTGACATTCAGTGACTTTTTTTATTTAAATATTATATTATTAATATTCATGGACATATGTTTATTAAAAAGACTAGTATATATAATTATGCTTTATGGTCAAATTATATTCATCCAATAAATTTGTTAATTTGTTAGGATCATTTTATAGACATTATCATTTTATATTTAACCTATATTACTCAATTACCCTTGACCATGGTGCCAAAATTAACAAAGATTACTATTAATAATAAAAAAATTAAAAATAATCTATTAAAAAAAATTGGAACTTCATAATCTAAATTTGAAATCCATTTTTAAAACTTTCACACAAATAAGTATAAAAATTTTAAATTAAACTAAAACTGATAAAAATCTATTAAAAGTAATTTTCAGTAAACAATTCCCTTAAAAAACATAAAATAAATTTTAAATAAAATAATTTTATTATTTTATATAAAAATGAACAAATTAAAATTTAAAAATTAATCTAAAACATAATTTTACCTTATAAAGTCGTTAAAATAAAATATAGTTTTCAATAAAAATCAGTATTATCACTCTTACTTAAATATTTTAAGAAAATTACAAAAAATAACTTTATGATAATAATGATATTATGATATCAAAAATGAAATTTATTTTTTAATAATTTATTTTATATAAAATTTAAAAATTAATATTCACCATAAAAAGAAGATTAACTCATTTTTGATGAATTTTGTTTTTGAAAAATGAAATGATTTTACTTAAAATTTTGTTATCATTTTCTTTGAAAACTCCAATAAATTCATATTGAGTTGTACCTTCATATTTATTCCATAAATTATCTGATCATATTTATTTTTTCCAATTTAACATATAGGTTATTATGAAAATTTAATATTTACACGGTTTTTTAAACTCATGTTTGAATGCAACACAAGCAATTTGAGAATTAATTTTTTTTAAAAAGATATATTTTATAAAAAATATTCGTGGGTTACATTATAACCCACATAAAATTTTTTTCCCTAAAAATTAATCATTTTGATTCAAATAGATAGGGATACCTCTACCTCCTCACATCCTCAGGTTCGAACATAACTTCCTCAAATTGGTGGTTCCACTATGAAAATTTAACAAAGCAAGTTGTGTTGTTTCATAGAACATTTTCCCATTGATCCAAAATCTCTATCTATTATTATTAATAAGAAATAACCTTTTACAGTAGTATGTCTTTTGATTTTAGTAAATGTGAATGATCATGTATTCACTTTCTCATTTGAGAAATAGAGAACACATAATGAACCTGAGAGTGATTTAGTGGAAGTGCCAAAATATAATCCACATTTCCATCATGATCCTGAATTTCAAAAGAAATGATATACCTAGGTATAAGATATATCTTATTTAGGGATCCCACTACTCTCTCTCATTATGATATCCATCGAAATACCCCGTAACCCACTTCAAACTAGTATGCTTTTCATTGATTGTTAGAATAATGTTTTTGTCAACTTGGAGATGATCTTATGTGTTTTTGAATAGATCTGACCTTCTCTGCCATCTCCTCTACTATATCAGGTTTCAATAGCTTTGTTTCCCCAACTTTATTAAAGAATGTTAGAGGTCTACACTTCTTAACATCGAGGTCTTCATAAGGATCCATCTGAATACTAGAGTAAAATCTTTTATTGTATGAATATATTACCAAAGTTATGTGTTAATCCCAAACACCTTTGAAATCTATATAAAAATATCTCAACATGTATCATAGAGTTTAAATTTTCATATCATATTGTATATAAATCTAATGATTATAAGAAGTGTTTAAACCTAACTTAATAGGTGAACCTATCTCAATTTATACATGTTAAAAATGATGTAATATTATGTGTGTGCCACAAATACATGTATTATTCAATTTTTATTCTCTAATGGATCATGTTATTTGATTTCCTTATGATTCATATCTTATGAACTACCAATACATATATTATTAATCAAGATTATAGTCTTTTATATGTTGGTTATGGCTTCTCAAATGTTATGTTCATGTTCTCAAACACTTATGTTCATGTTATGCTAATGTATCTATAACACCCCATGGTTTTAAGAATAAATTGAAATGAATAAAACACTAAGTCTATACATAATGAATCTTTTTTTATGGATAGACTAATAAAATAGCCATTAAACATAATTTATCTGCTTTAATGATTTGAATTTA
The DNA here is from genome assembly GCA_963277665.1 of Viscum album. NCBI lineage: Eukaryota > Viridiplantae > Streptophyta > Magnoliopsida > Santalales > Viscaceae > Viscum > Viscum album. The sequence continues at coordinate 1,071,435,657 of OY728141.1, forward strand.
TAACAATGGACATCTATATTTGTGATCAAAATGTTATTTGGATTATGATAGGACCAAATTTTTTTGGTGAATAGTATCATTCCCTTGTGAATATTAATATGAATTGTAATATGCCCCTTTTGAATATTAAATCATATTATTATTTTATTTTATTATGTTTGTAATATAATTAGATATTGATTAGTTTTTGAAGGTGATATAAAATAAGTTGTAGTTTTAAAATTGTTTTTTGGAATAAATTATGAATTTATTTAAAAACATTTCTCATATTTAGAAAACTATTTTCATAAAATGTTGTTCATTTTTTAATTATAAACATTGAAAAATGGTTCTAGAGTGTTTTTTTAAATTTTCTGAAATACTAATATTTTGGATGAATAGTGAAATATAATAAATTTCTATATATGTACATTATAAGTTAAATGCACTATTTCTTGAATTATGGATGATGTAACCACACTGGGATTGAACTCACATGCTCATTACTATTTTGGAAAATATGAATCAATATTATTCAACTAATGATTGAAATAATGGAAAGCTCCTCCTCCCATCCACTATAAATACCACCTTATAACAACCATGTATTTTTTATTAAGTTCATATATGATATAATGATATAAAATTAAACATAATACAACCGAATAGAAATATAAGACTTATGTATTGGGAAATTCAGAACATTACATAATAACTTAAAACATGACGTACAACATCATTATTGAAAACACACTTTACATTACCACAACATTCCTTCAAACATAACACTATATGGGATAACCTGAGGACATACATAAGAAAGGGGTGAGCTATAGATCGTCATAAGGGAGTAAAAATGGAATAAAATAATGATTTCAATACATATTTGGTAAGGCATATCAGTGAGGCATAGAGGAACATTAATTTTAAAACAAGGTGTAAATTGATCTTCATAACATGGAAATGCAGCAACAACTTAAAACACTACATCAAAAGTCAAGGATAAACACCCAAGACATAATAGTAGACAAATTTCCATAAAGTAATTAGGGGAAACCATTTGCAGTATGATTTTTCATGATACTAAACATTACCCCATGCATTGGAGTACTTTATAATTTTGGGCACACCCATCACATTTATTTAATTCTGATGCCTAAGTGTGCCACAAAGATTATAAAAAATGGATTCATTCATCATTATATTTTATTTCATTATCAAGGGGTGTAGAATAAATATATTTAACTCCTTAATAATAATTTTATTGTCCATTAATTTCAACACCCTTGACAGGGAATGGGTATGGTATTCACTATATGATTATTTTCAAAATGGAAATTTGGAGGGCAATTTCCGCAGCTTAACGATGCGACATAAAAATTCATAAAAAGGGATGATGAGAGATAAATGGTACTATAATCAAACAATAATTCAATTTTCAATAATTAGGTCATATAAAAAAGTTTCCCAACACATGGTATTTGGAAATAGAAGGGGAAACATAATAAAGAAACTTGAAGAAAGAGGATAAATGGAATAACTCTTACGAAACTTCGACATGGTAATGGGTGTAAATGATAGGGATTAATGAGACAGAAAGGGGAATATAATCATTAAAAAATAATAAGATAAATATGGCGGAGGTGATAAAATATACTACATTATTTTAATTTAAAATAAAATTGTGTAACAATATAAGGATACAAGGATAAAAAATTTAGAAAGGAATAAAACCTTACTTGAGTGTGTGACTTCAAAATCTTGAATAAGGGATACATGAGAACTTGGGGCCTCTTGGGAGTATTATAGAGAGGGTAGGATTGAGTAAGGACGTTCTTTAATGATTTTTATTGTAGATAAGTGGGGTCTTCAGTGGGTTTATATAAGAAAATAGAGGGAATTATTTAATATTTCACAAACTTAGGTTTTATAATTTATATAATTAAATATCGACACCCAAAAATATTTCCATGGGTTTTTTCCATGGATTGTTCAAAAGAGTAGAAAAAAACATTATTTTCTAATTCAATAGGAATAAGATATTAAAATATTATCCTTTCTTATGTGGAGGTGAGTCCCATTATTAAAGAAATGAATTTAAAATCATAAAATATATTATACATTTTGGAGTATTCACTCAGGATTTATAAAATAATTAAAAATATATATAATCACATTAAATTATGTTTGAGACATATATTTGGAAGAATATCCATACATAGTTTTTATTACAACACTATTTGGCCATTATGATGTCATAAAACATTCTATATATTTATATGGTATTTATTTTTTTCCGCAAAATTTGAGTGTATCATAAAATTATGAAAAATTTTTGATTGGATAATTTAGACATCATGATTCAAAAAATAATATTCATTTTATCTAAATTATTTTATAAATATGTAAATTTTTACATTTAAAATGAAAACCGACATTTATTGAAAATTTTCTGGCTTTGACAAAAACCTGTTTTCAATTCATAATAAAGATTACATTTGTCATAAAAAAATTATGATCATATAAATTTAATAAAATTAATTTACTTATAATTTTTTATTAAAATATTATTTATTTAAGAAATCCATTATTTCACAAAAATATATTTCAAAATTTAATTTGAATATTAACAAAATAAAATATTTGTGTATTAAAAATCATTTAAAAAGTAACAATAATAAAATGAAAGTATATTCATTATTCTATACAAAAATAATGTACTTAACCATAATGATAGGGTCTAGATACGTATAACTTTATTACACCATCATACTCACTATGATTAAGGTGTGATATGTTGGGGCTTTCATGGGGCCCTTAGTTGAACATGGTTTGTGTCATGATCTCTATGAACTTGAACTTCTCCCGTAAATGGTTACGCTCATACATAAGTTGTTGGACCTTGACTTGGGCTTGGTAAAGGGAAATTACAAGAAATAAAATCTCCCTCAGATGCTCTAATAAATGGGATTAATAGGGAATGATCCTACTTGTGGAGGCCATCACCTCCTTTATACAGGTCGAAAGGATTTGTTAAAAACCAATATTTATACTAGTCATTTGATCCTTGTTCAACCACAATATTATCAATGGTAAATATACTTAATTTTAATTTAAATAAAATTGGATATAATAAAAAAATTCATGTGTTTTATATATCTATTTTAAAAAATAAAGAATTTAATTAAATTAAAAAGGTAAATATCATTTATAATAGTTTGGGTTGTTATAGTATTCCCCATTGAGGAATTTTTCCCTCGAAATATTCATTTTACACATTAAATCAAATGAGGGAAACTCTTTACCATCACCTCCTCCAGTTCCCTTGGTGCTTCTTTAAACATGTGGTTTCTCCACAACACTATGACCAGGTGCATTGTCTTATTCAATAGAATATTGTCCTTATGATCTAAGATCATTACTGGTCTCTCCTCATAATTGAGGTCATTATCTAATCGTACCTCCTATATATTGAGTAAATTTGAGGGATCCAATATGAAGTTTCTCAATAGGGATACATGGAATAAATCATGTACATGAGATATGTTAGGTGGGAGACACTATGACTAGTTGCAATGTCTTATTCCATATAATATTGTCCTTATGATCTAAGATCATTAATGATTTCTCCTCATAATAGAGGTCATTATCTATTTGTACCACCTATAGATTGAGTATATGTGAGGGATCCGATATGTAGTTTCTCAAGAGGGATACGTGGAATAAATCATGTACATGAGATATGTTAGGTGGGAGTGCTAAAGGGAATACCACCGCTCCGATGCGATCAAGGATCTAAAAGGGGCTGATGTATCTTAGACTATGCTTTCCCTTCTTCCCAAATGTGACCACTTTATTACATGGGGATATGATGATGAATACCGTGTATCCAATAAAAAACTCTACGTCATGTTGAAGATTGTCATTATTGATTTCTTATCGACTATAAGCAATCTTGATGGGTTGTAGAATAGTATTAACCATATTCTCCATTTTCTAGACTATTTCAAGACATAGATGTTTTCATTCTTCAAATTCATTCTAGCATGTAGGTGTTCTACACCTCTTCCAATAAAGGGCTTCGTAGGGAGACATTTGGATGCTTGAGTTGAAAGTATTGTTGAAAGATAACTCTACCATAAGAATATGTTTATCCCATCCTTCTTTGAAGTCCATTTATAAATCTCACAACATTTATTCAAGTGTTTGGACAGTCCGCTCAGATTTTCCAACAATTTGAGGGTGATAGGACTTGATGAAGTTTAACTTAGTATTCAAAGAATATGGGAGAATCCACCAAAACAAATAGGTGAATCTTAAATCTTGATCAGATACAATTGATTGTGTTACACCATGAAGCCTTACCAATTTCTTGATATATATCCATGAAAGCGAATCCAATGATAAATCCTCTCAAATCCCAATGCAAATTGTAGTCTTTGTAAGAAGATCAACCACGACCTAGATAATATTGTTTCCTTAAGATGTTTTAGGAAGATTAGTGACAAAGTCTGTGGTTTTTCCCATTTCCATGTAGGTATAGCTAATGGATGCATCATCCCATTAGTTTTATTCCTTTCAACCTCCACTTTCTAATATACAAGACATCATGATTTATATTCTTTGATCTCCTCCATCATATTGTCCCAACAATAGTGTTCCTAGATATCTCAATACATCTTTGTGCTTTTAGGGTGGATGGAGAAGGTCGAGCTATGTGCATCATCCAATAGCTCCTTCGTTAATATAGGATTTGATGGTACACGTAGTCTTGACCCATATCGTACAACACCTTATTCATTAACATTTATTTATGAGGATTTCCATTTTCTAATGGTTTTCAATATCTTCTTGAATTCCCAAATCATATCTTTTAGAATTCTTTAACCTCTCTAGAAGAGATGTTTGACCATAATTTGTGAAATTATTGATGGGGTTCATTCCATTATAATTACCAAGTACCTCATTTTTAAGTCTATATATATCAGATCCTTCTCAATTCTCATCAATGAATGGGTAGTTGGATCCATTATTCATAGATCATCTTCTACTTCATTCTCTTTCCCAGGATGGTAGTGAATTGAGAATTCATAGTCTTTGATCAGATCTAACCATATTATTGGCACATATTCAACACATTCTATGTGATTATATACTTAAGGATTTTGTGATCCATAAATATTTTAAACTTCTCCCAAAAGAGGCAATGTCAACATATTTTCAATGTGATGATCAATACAACCAGCTCCAAATCACATGTTGGATAGTTCATCTCATTAAATTTAAACTTACATGAAGTATAAGAAATGAAGTTTTAATTTTTAATCAACACAAATCCCATTAATTATATCCAAGAATCAATAAATAATTTGACAATCACTACACTTGTTTATAGTGTGAGCACATGTGCATTGATAAACATCATTTTCATCTCCATGAAGATCTCTTCACATTCATCATTTTAAGAAAACATGTATCTTTTATGAGTTATATTGGTTAGAGGGTTCAATAATTTTGAAACATTCCCACAAAAAGATGATAATAACCAGATAATCAATGGAAATAATAAATATAAATAAGAGATAATGGCCTCATCTATCCTTCAATGGTATTATTCGTTGAGGGATCCATAGATATCCTATTACATGTGAGGGTATTCCCTGATAAAGAGAAATTCTTCAACCATAACTGATTTTTTTTACTTATGTTAAATATTTTCCTCTTACCAGGTATTTAACACAATACTTAAATACTTCTCATGATCCTTCTTAATTTTAGAGTATATTAGAATATCATCAATAACGACCACTAAAAATTTATTGAGGTAAAATTTAAAGACTCTATTAATCAAGTCCATAAATATTTATAGAGAAATAGTGAGTTCGAAAGACATTACTATGAATTCATAGAGCCCATACCTTTTATAAAAAGAAGTCTTTGGGATATCATTCTTCATCACCCTTACTAGGTAATATCCCGATCGTAGATCCACCATGTAAATGTATTTGTGGTGAAAAAATTTTATCGAACAAGGCATCACTTAGTGGAAAATAATACTTGTTCTTTATCGTGATTATTTTGAGCACACTATATTCAATGCAATGGTGCATTGACCCATCCTTCTTCTTTAAGAAGTTGACTACCACATGCCATGGTGAAGCACATGGGTGTATAAACCCCTAATCTAGATTCATATATAGTTGATTCTTTTTCTCCTCAAGTTCCAAAAAAGCCATTATATATGGATTATTGGATGTTGGCATGACCCTAGGTATAATATTTACTGAGAATTAAACATCTATGGTAGAAGGAAGATCGGGTAATTCCGTAGGAAACACACTGGAAAATTATCTCACGATAGACATGAATTTGAGGATGGATCCTTCTTTAAAATCAATAATCTAAGACAAATATTCATGATCATATGGCAATAATATCTATTATTAGGATGATGGTTCTAAAGAATATTCCTCATACTCCTTGCACTTGTAGAGAATCAGGGGTTGATTTTCTATATATAGAGTTATTTCACTCTCGCAACAATTTATGTGTTTTCTATAAAGGGAAAGCCAATCCATGCCTACAATTGCATCAAATTACAATAAAAGACGTATGACAATGTCCTATGGGAAGTTCAATCCACAAATTGTGACATGGGATGATTTATATACATGGGATTATATAATTTCTCCATTTTACATTGTCACCTAAATATATACTTCTAGGACTTTTGGTAGTGTTTTTACTTTTATATAAAAACATTAGGATATAAATGAAAGAATAAAACCAGAATCAAAATGCGTGTTCACTATTCTTGATGAATAACTAGCGTACCTATCACCACTTTTCGGTTGGGATTCACTTCAGTGGTACTGATGGGAAATTCCTTACCTTTCTTCCCTAAGGGTTTTTTCTTTCCTCAAAAACCCCTTGGATTGCTGCATTGGTTTCAGAAATTCCATCATTCCATGTAGTTGAAGCAAATAACTATTCATTGACGTTTTACCAGAGCATTACTTTCATCCATTATGGTAGATTATTTTTCAAGTCAGTAATCGCTGGCTAGGTGCCCTTCCATCCCACACCTAAAGCATTTCCTCATCACCTTCAGGAAATTTCCAAGGATCATATTTCTACACCTTTGGAAAGTGGGATGTTTAAATTTTTTTACCATTATATCTGTCTATTAAACCATCATAATTTGACTCTACCTTCCTCTTATTATCCTTGTGATACCTAAGAGATTTTCTTATCTCAATTTGTTCATTGAGGGAACATTTGGCAATTTCCTCACAACTATCGACGTCACGGATCTCGAGGGTTTTCTTTAGGCTAGGTTTTATCCCACTAAACAAGTGTTTAGACTTAAATTCAGGGGTAATAACAAAGAAAGAGGTGTATCGTGCAAGAATTGTGATTTTTCTACATACTCTTCCATGGATTCCTCACCATTTTCTTGAGGTAGAGGAAGACCCTTCCATTTTATGTCCGAGGGTGCAGGGAAAATATTTATCGATTTTTATCCATAAATACTTCCATTCTATCACATGGATTATAAGGCCCCAGCCTTAAACCTTACGTAATCTTGAGTTATTACAAGATTACACATTGAGGATCTTTCGGGTTTAGAGTTTTAGAGAATTAGATCATAAAGCTTGAATTACATTCCACATATAAACAAAGTGGTTACATAAAGATAGTATTCTTCATTCCCATCAATGGAAACACATTTAAAATAAAACATGGATTAATTATTGACACTTCCTTGACACTATCATCATATCATGTACCTTTCCCTTGACCTATGAAAAACATTTCAAAAAAAACTTGGTATGAGCCTAAAAAGTTCAGTAAGGGATATAAAAAAATGGAAAGGAAACATGGGTACATATATACATAAGAATTAGATCATACTTTACCGATAAAACATAATCAATTTAACATACCTCACCAAAACATGAATAAATCATAGAAATCATAAGACATAAAGGTAACTTGAGGCATTCATAACATCCTTACGTAGGGAGTAACCCTCTTGGTTAAGTTTGGAATACCCATCACAGTGTATTCCCTAAATCTCTTCGGAGAAACCTTAATGTTTCACTCCTTCGCGCTACCCAATGCATTGGAGAGCTATATCGGGCTCACCCGCCCTTAGTTTATCACAGAACCACCCATCTTCATAATAATGCCCAAGAACCTCAACATAATCGTGTCACATAAAACATGCATAAAGGAAACATAACATTTACACCTTTCAATCACAAGATATCAATACAACACATTGATATAAAAACATCATGAAAACCATTTTCAATACCAAAATAAAAGAAAAGTAAAACATGGTATTTATTTTTCTTTTAAAAAGAAGGTATGGCTTGTAGAGGAAGGCGAAACTCAAATAATGGTCACGGCAGCGGAGAAGTCGTTGTCTCCGCATACGTATGACAGAAACATTCCCTTTTGTCGTTTAGTAAAACGCTTCATATAAAAAAGATTCCTTTTGGATAAACTTAAAAGTCAAAGGTGTTTATACACCGTATAAAAGAAGGTTGTGTATAAAACAAAATATACCTCAATGAAAGGAGATTGAGATGAAGTCCCATACCTCGGGTCCGACTTGACTCGGTCGTTCTTTAATCTCCTGAATAATAAAATTGAGTTAATTTATACTTCTTTAAGAACCTTTTTTAAGTTCATTATTCCTTTTATATCACTTATTTCTATGTCATGAACACTATGTAATTATTTAAGTTAATAACGGTTGTTTTAACGATCATTGGTACTTGAGTCAAAAATAAACCCTTTACAATTACATGTTGTTCATGTATCCATTATATCCAGAATTATAATCATTATGTATATATCATATATATCCAGTATATACATGAATTTATAATATTACATAATCATTTAGAGGTAATAAATGAAATGCACCGTTCATGGAGACGGTAAGCCGTACGTACTCATGAACGCTACTTTAATTTCTATTTCATATTTTATAGAATGGAATCATAATGAAATAAAGGTATATTATAATTCCAGTATAATATCATATATAATATCATAGTTCCATCCTTTATACATCCCACATATGGTATTTAATGAATCAAATCACTTTGAGGGGGCGGTTGTCCGCACTTCCTTAAATGAAGATATCACATTTACCCATAATGAAACCATAAAGGTATGAACAAAAAGCAAAAAACAGAAGCTTAAGGAAAACATAAAAATATTATATATCATATATAAATATAGTGACATCTTAATGGCCACCTTTTAAGGTGTTAAAAGAATGTTGAACAATCATCATTTCGGGAGGCATAAATTCACCATCCACGGAAACAGTATGTTCGTTAACCATTAGATGTAGGTGTGTGTAAGTGTAGCTCAAATACATTTTATAACAACATCCTACTATATTTAGGATACTTGAGTTTTTACAAAAGAAAAGAATAAAAAGAGTTTAGGGGGTTGGAGAAGTAAAATAAAACAAAAGGACTCAAAAGAAGACATTACCTTAAAATCGGGTAACTCCCTTTGGTTTGAGCTCAATGGCTTCCTTGAGAAGACTTCTTCCCAAAGTGAGGCTTCAAGGAGTAAGATAGGGAAGTGGAGAGACAAAATGGTCTGGGGTTGGCCGAGCCAAAGGCTTTGGGAGTGTCAGTAAGGAGGTAGAGGTGGGGGCCTTTTATAAGAGGAGAGGAGGGGCACTCTTGGAAAGAAAAGATAAGTTACTTTATTTTAAAATGAGTATCGGATTCAAAAGGTCCCTCATTGAAATAATTCTAGGATAATGTTATAAGGGTTATAAATCCTCTCATCCAATTGGTTTTGGACATGTGTATGTTTTAGATTTTACATTATCTTTCCAGTTTATTTAAATCGTTAAATAATTAGGTCATCGATGCATCATCATGATGTCATAAATAATTTAATTTATATAATGTCTAAAAATTATAAAAAAATACTATGATGTAGGAAATATTTTTATCTTTAGAATGAATATTTATAGTCAAAAATATGACTTGTATAACCCTATATAAAAATTGTTTTAGTAACATAACTCATGTTTGTGTCATTTTTACTTTAACATTAAATAAAATGTTATTTATGTCATTTCCCAACCAAAGTGGCTCCATGGGGTCCCCAAGTTGACCCATGGATCTTCATGGTCGGCAATGACACATCCAACAAGGGCAGGACATGTGTCAAGCTCATCTCATACTATTAAAACATTATTTTTACCTTAAACTACACTAATTACCACTAATCGCGATTAAGAACTTAATAAGTTACTATTCACCAAAAAATTATTTTAATCCCATTGAACCACATTTTACATCTTAATGAAAACCATGTATGTTGGATTTTTGAAATTCAAAACTCAATGATGGAAAAATTTCATTTAAACGGAAAAATCATTTTTTATAAGTACCACTTAGTGGTTTCACTATTCATCAAAAATTGGTTTTTTAGAAAATTACCAAAAATTCACCCTAAGCTATATTTGATATTCTGAATTCAAAAATGAAGTCTATTTTACAAAATTCAAAACATATAAGTCACATTAATTAATTTAATAATCAATTCCCGTTGTCATGACAAATAGCGGGTTTTTCTGAACCAATATCTATGAAAAGTTTGGCATTAGTTTATGACCAATTCTAAAGTGAAATTAATCCCAATAACCACCATGGGATTAAATGGTTAAATTATATTCAAATTACACTTTAAGACCAATTAAAAATATAATCTAACCATATAATTAAATTAAATGAAAAAGCAGTTTTGATGTAAAATGCAGTATTTTTCACTATTCATTAAAAAATGAACATTGTCAGAAAAATACCAAAAATTTATCCAATGTAAAATTAAATGTCCCAATAATAATGAATATGATTATTTTGAAAAATATAGATTATAAAATTGTCAAAATATTGATTTAAAAAGGGTTTTCCATTAAAAGGCAGTAAAAAAATCTTTTAAGAATCTTAGTGTATTCCATCCTTAAGATTGGATTTATTTTCATTTTAAGCCTCTAAAACACTATCTTAATCATTAATAGACATAGATAAACATATCTATTATTCATTACTTACTTGGGATGTTACATCCTTCCCGCCTTTCGAAAATTGTGTCCCTGTAATTTATTTATTTATCAAATAAATGGGGGTACTTATCCTTCATTGCATTTTCAGATTCCCATGTTTACTCTTCCATCATGTGGTTTTTCTACAAAACCTTTACCTGCTTAATCACCTTCTTCCGTAACACTTGCTCCCTGTGGTCAAGAATCTGGACAGGTTGTTCCCCATAAGATAGCTTCTCTTCCAGCTGATCTACCTCTGGACTCAAAACATGAGATGGATCTGGCATATACTTTCTCAACATCGAAACGTGAAAAACATTGTGTACCTGAGATAAACTCAGTGGTAAAGCCACCCGGTATGCAACTGATCCAACTCTCTCTAGAATTTCATATGGTCCAATAAACCGTGGACTCAGCTTTCCTTTCTTACCAAATCTCATCACACCATTCCAAGGAGAAACCTTGAGAAAAACATGATCACCTACCTCAAAAGAGAGATCCTTCCTCCTGTTGTCCGCATAAATCTTCTACCTGCTCTGAGCTATTCTCATGTGCTTCTAAATCAGCTTAACTTTTTCTGCCATCTCTTCTACCAATTCGGGTCCCATCAACTTCCTTTCACCCACTTCATCCCAGAAAGCTGGAGTTCGACACCGCTTCCCATATAATGCCGGAAATGGTTCCATCTGTATACTGGAATGAAAACTATTATTATATGAAAATTCATCCAAAGAAAGATGTTGGTCCCAACTTCCCTGATAATCCATAGAACAAGAATGTAGCATATCCTCCAATTTCTGAATTGTTCATTCTGACTGCCCATCTGATTGAGGATGAAAAACTATACTAAAATTTAATTCAGTACCCAACGACATCTGAAGTCCTTTCCAAAATTTAGAAGTGAACCTGGGATCACGATTAGATACAATGGAGAGAGGAACTCCATGTAACCTGACTATCTCTTTATGATACAAATGGGAAAGTTGATCTAGGGAAAAAGTACCTCGTATAGCAAGGAAATGAGCAGATTTGATCAAGCGATCAACAATAACCCAGATTGCATTATTACCTCGAGATGTCTTCTGTAATCCCACAACAAAGTCCATGAATATATTCTCCCATTTCCACTCTGGCACTGGTAAAGGCTGAAGCATCCCTTTCGGTAACTGCCACTTTTCTTTAACCTGCTGACAAGTCAAACACTTCCTAGTAAAATCATCAATATCTCTTTTCATTCCATCCCACCAGTAATACTCCCGCAGATCGCTATACATCTTAGTACTGCCAGGATGAACTGAAAACAGAGAACTATGTGCTTCACATAACAAATCTCTCTTCAACTTTGAATCACAAGGCACACACAATCTCTTCCCAAATCTCAAAACGCAATCATTATCAATGTTGAATTCAAGCAACTTACCTTTCTGAACCAACTCTACCTTTTTCTGCAACTCACTGTCTTGCTTCTGTGCTTGCTTGATTCTATCTGATAGAGATGATCTCACTGATACCTGAAACAAAACAAAAGAACCTCCTGCACCCACAACTTCTATGCCATAGTTCATCAAATCCTTAACTAAAGGATCACGTTCCAAACGTAACATTGCTAATGAAGCATTACTTTTTCGACTCAAAGCATCAGCCACTTTATTTGATTTTCCCGGATGGTAATGAATTGTACAATCATAATCCTTGATTAATTATAACCATCTCCTTTGTCTCATGTTCAATTATTTCTGAGTGAATATATACTTTAAACTTTTGTGATCGGTATATATTTCACACTTTACTCTATACAAATGATGCCTCCAAATTTTTAAAGAAAAAACAACAACAGCTAATTCAAAATCATGTGTAGGGTAATTTACCTCATGAGTTTTCAACTGTCGTGAACCATAAGCAATTACCTGATCATTCTGCATTAGGATGCAACCAAGTCCTTTCAATGAAGCATCACTGTATATAACAAACTCACCATTCCTAGAAGTTAGTGCCAAAAATGGAGCATTCACCAATCTTCTTTTCAATTCCTGAAAACAATCATCACATTCTTTTGTCCAGATAAACTTAACACCCTTCCGAGTTAGCTTAGTCATTGGACTAGATAACCATGAAATATTTCTAACAAACCTTCAGTAATATCCTGCCAAACCAAGGAAGCTACGAATCTCAGTAACATTTGTGGGTCTTAGCCAGTCTTCCACAACTTTTGTTTTTACAGGATCAACAGTTATCACATCTTTAGAAATAATGTGACCAAGGAAAGAAATTTGTTGCAACCAAAACTCACACTTGCTGAATTTCCCATAGAATTTCTTTTATTTTAAGGTTTGCAAGATAACCCTTAACTGTCTTTCATGCTCTTCTTTAATTTTATAAAATACCAAAATATCATCAATAAAAACCACCACAAACTTATCCAAGAACTCATGGAAAATTCAATTCATTAAGTTCATGAATACAGCAGGTGCATTGGTTAGACCAAAAGGCATTACTACAAATTCATAGTGGCCATATCTTGTAAGGAACGCGGTCTTCGGAACATCTTCTTCCTTTACCTTCAGCTGATGGTACCCCAATCTCAAGTCAATCTTTGAAAAATACTGAGCTCCCTGGAGCTGATCAAAAAAATAATTGATATGAGGCAAAGGATATTTGTTCTTAACAGTGATATTATTCAAGGCTCTATAATCAATGCAATGTCTCATTGAACCATCTTTCTTTTTAACAAAAAAGATAGGAGCACCCCATGGTGATGTTCTAGGTCGAATGAAACCTTTCTCTAATAAATCTTGCAATTGCCCCATTAACTCTAAAAGTTCAATTTGAGCCATTCGATAAGGGGGTTTTGAAATTGGCTTAGCATCAGGAACTAAGTCAATAGTAAATTCAACTTCCCGATCTGGTATTATTCCAGGAAACTCTTCAGGAAAAAACATCAGGATACTCATTTACCATTGGCACATCATTAATCTGAACAGTTCCTTTATTTTCAATGATGTGTGCCAGGTAACATTCATTTCCATCTTTTACAATTTTCTTCGGCCTCTTGATAAGTTATCAATAGTAAGGGTTCATTCTTGTACACAAACTAAAAGTCTTTCTAAAACGAAACTTCTTTATCTCTAAAGTCAATCTTAGCATGGTAAATAGAGAGCCAATCCATACCCAGGATAACATCAAACTCTACTAAAGGTAGAACAATAAGGTTTGAATGTAGTTTCTTTCCATAGATAAGGATATGAAGATTCTTATAAATTATTTTTGACTCAACATTCCCCCCAGGTGTTTTTACCAAAAGTTCTAGAGTCATTTCTGGAGATGGTATTCTCATTTTACTAGAAAAGGTTTCAGAGATGAAAGAATGTGTAGACCCTGAATCAAACAACACAATGGGATAATCTGAAAAAACAAACAAAGTACCTGATAAAACTTCATTTGATGGCCCGACATCTGCTGAAAGAGTTTCAAAGGATTTCACCACCCCTTTATACTTGTAGTCTAACTGCTTCCCATCACTCAATCTCTTTGTCAGACACTCGTTTTCATAGTGACCCATCTCATTGCAATTATAACATTTCACTATCTGTAAATCAAATTTGGTCTTACCTTCACCTTGATCCTTTTCAATGCAATCACGAGCCTTATGTCCTATCTTACCACATCGGTAGAACTTTCTAGAATTCAGAAGACATTCCCCATCATTCCTTTTTCCACATTTATCACAAACTGGAAACTTAGTTTTCTTACCATCAGACTTTTTTGAAGAATTCTTACCTTTCTCCTACCACCTCGGTCTCTTCTTCTGTTGGTTGTTATAGAACACTTGATCATCGGAAAACTCCATTTCCACCTTCTCAGCACATCGAACAATCTTTTCACAACTTTTAAACTCACGAGAAGCTAATTATTTTCGATATTTTGGCTTTAATCCTAAGTTAAAATGATTGATTTTACTATCAAGGTCTCGGATAAAATTAGGAGCATACCTTGCCAATCGAGTGAACCTTTCTTCATAGGTAGCCACTGAGTCTTCATCTTTCCTCAATTCCAAGAATTTATTTTCCATCCTAAGTCGAACAGCCTTAGGAAAATACTTCTCAAGAAACATACCTTTCAATTCATCCAAGTCAAGAGCATCAATCTCATCAGCGTCCCTGATATTTTTAACCATAGACCACCACTGATCTGCCTCACCCTCCAAACGGTAAATACCAAGACTAACCTTTTGATTTTCTGAACACCCCATGACATCAAAAATATTCTCCAATGCTTTAATCCACCCTTCAGCTAGCACAGGGTCAGATGATCCTCTGAATGATGGGGGATGTTGCCTCATGAAAAGTTCCACCGCTGACATGTTCTTCTACGGTTGATCTGACTGATCTCGTGTATGGATACCACCACCATTTATCGCTTGAGTCAACTGCGCCATTACTGCAACAAACTGTTCAGTCCCAATTCCGACCATCTTAGGATGCTGATTCGGAAGGTTATTTCCTTCTGTATGCCTTCCTAGCACTGCTTCCCTATTTCCTCTGCAGAAAACCATTCTGAACAAACATGTCTTAGATGAAGCAACATGGTAATCTTCAAATGCTATATCATTTAAAAAAATATTTTTGGATAATCATTTAATCGAATTCTAACTCCTCAAGTTATCTAAACCGACCTCTGATACCAACTATAAGGCCCCAGCATTAAACCTTACTTAATCTTGAGTTATTACAAGATTACACATTGAGGATCTTTTCGGGTTTAGAGTTTTAGAGAATTAGATCATAAAGCTTGCATTACATTCCACATATAAAAAAAGTTGTTACATAAAGATAGTATTCTTCATTCCCATAAATGGAAACACATTTAAAATAAAACATGGATTATTTTTTTGACACATCCTTGACACTATTATCATATCATGTCCCTTTCCCTTGACCTGTGAAAAACATTTCAAAAAAAACATGGGATGAGCATAAAAATCTCACTAAGGGATATAAAAATATGGAAAGGAAACAGGGGTACATATATACATAAAAATGAGATCATACTTTACCCATAAAACACAAGCATTTTAACATACCTCATCAAATCATGAATAAATCATAGAAATCATAAGACATAAAGGTAACTTGAGGCATTCATAACATCCTTACGTAGGAAGTAACCCTCTTGGTTATGTTTGGAATACCCATCACAGTATATTCCCTAAATCTCTTTGGAGAAACCTTAACGTTTCACTCCTTCGTGTTACCCAATGCATTGAAGAGCTATATCGGGTTCACCCGCCTTTATTTTATCACGAAACCACCCGTCTTCATAATAATGCCCATGAACCTCAACATAATCGTGTCACATAAAATAAGCATAAAAGAAACATAACATTTCCACCTTTCAATCACAAGATATCAATACAACACATTGATATAAAAACATCATGAAAACCATTTTCAATACCAAAATAAAATAAAAGTAAAACATGGTATTTATTTTTCTTTTAAAAAGAAGTTATGTCTTGTAGAGGAAGCCGAACCTCAAATAACAATCACGGCGGTGGAGAAGTCGTTGTCGCCGCATACGTATGACAAAAACATTCCCTTTTGTCATTTAGTAAAATGCTTCGTATAAAAAAGATTCTTTTTGAATAAACGTAAAATTCAATGGGGTTTATACATCGTATAAAATAAGGTTGTGTATAAAACAAAATATGCCTCAATGAAAGGAGATTGAGACGAAGTCCCAAACCTCGGGTCCGACTTGACTCGGTCGTTCGTTAATCTCCTAAATAATAAACTTGAGTTAATTTCTACTTCTTTAAGAACCTTTTTCAAGTTCATTATTCCTTTTATATCACTTATTTCCATGTCATGAACACTATGGAATTATTTAAGTTAATAACGGTCGTTTTAAAGATCATTGGTACTTGAGTCAAAAATAAACCCTTTATAATTACATGTTGTTCATGTATCCATTATATCCTGAATTATAATCATTATGTATATATCATATATATCCAGTATATACATGCATTTATAATATTACATAATCATTTAGAGGTAAGAAATGAAATGCACCGTTCATGGAGACGGTAAGCCGTACGTACACATGAACGCTACTTTAATTTCTATTTCGTATTTTATAGAATGGAATCATAATTAAATAAAGGTATATTATAATTACAGTATAATATCATATATAATATCATAGTTCTATCCTTTATACGTCCCACATATGGTATTTAACGAATCAGATCAGTTTGAGGGGGCGGTAGTCCGCACTTTCTTAAATGAAGATATCACATTTACCCATAATGGAAACCATAAAGGTATGACCAAAAAGAAAAAAACAGAAGCTTAAGGAAAACATAAACATATTATATATCATATATAAATATAGTGACATCTTAATGGCCACCTTTGAAGGTGTTAAAAGAATGTTGAACAATCATCGTTTTGGGAGGCATAAATTCACCATCTACAGAAAAAGTATGTTCGTTAACCATTAGATGTTGTTGTGTGTAAGTGTAGCTCGAATCCATATTATAAAAACATCCTAGTATATTGAGGATACTTTAGTTGTTACAAAAGAAAATAATAAAAAGCGTTTAGGGGGTTGGAGAAGCAAAATAAAACAAAAGGACTCAAAAGATGACATTACCTTAAAATCGGGTAACTCCCTTTGGTTTGAGCTCAAAGGCTTCCTTGAGAAGAATTTTGCGCAATTTGAGGCTTCAAGGAGTAAGATATGAAAGTGTAGAGACAAAATGGGAAGGGTTTGGCCGAGCCAAAGTCTTTGGGAGTGTGGGTAAGGAGGTAGAGGTGGGGGCCTTTTATAAGAGGAGAGGAGGGGCACTCTTGGAAAGTAAAGATAAGTTACTTTATTTTAAACTGAGTTTCGGATTACAATGGTCCCACATTGATATATTTTGAGTATATGGTGATAAGGGTCCGAAATCCACTCATCCAATTGGTTTTGGCCATGTTTATGTTTTATAATTTACATTATCTTTCCATTTTATTTAAATCGTTAAATAATGAGGTCATCACTGTATCATCATGATATCATAAATAATTTAATTTATTTAATGTCTAAAAATTATAAAAAAAACTACTATGATTTAGGAAATCTTTTTATCTTTCTATTTAATATTTATAGTCAAAAATAGGACTTGTATAACCCTATATAAAAATTGTTTTAGTAACATAACTCAGGTTTTTGTCATTTTTACTTTAACATTAAATAAAAAGTTATTTATGCCATTTCCCAACCAAAGTGGCTCCATGGGGTATCCAAGTTGACCCATGTATTTTCTTGGTCGGCAATGACACATCCAATGAGGTTAGGACATGTTCCAAGCTCATCTCATACTATTAAAATATTATTTTTACCTTAAACTACACTAATTACCACTAATCGCGATTAAGAACTTAATAAGTTACTATTCACCAAAAAATTATTTTAATCCCACTGAACCACATTTAACTTCTTAATGACAACCATGTATGTCTGATTTTTGAATTTCAAAACACAATGATGGAAAAATTTCATTTAAATGGAAAAATCAGTTTTTATAAGTACCACTTAGTGGTTTCACTATTCATCAAAAATTGATGTTTTTCAGAAAATTACAAAAAATTCACCCTAAGCTATATTTGATATTCCAAATTAAAAAATGAAGTATATTTTAAAAAATTCAAAACATATAAGTCACATTAATTAATTTAATAATCAATTCCTGCTGTCATGACAAATAGCGGGTTTTTTTAAATAATATCTATGAAAAGTTTGGCATTAGTTTATGACCAATTCCAAAGTGAAATTAATCCTAATGAACACCATTGGAATAAATGGTAAAATTATATTAAAATTACACTTTAATACCAATTAAAAATATAATCTAACCATATAATTAAATTAAATGAAAAAAGCAGTTTTGATGTAAAATGCAGTATTTTTCACTATTCAATTAAAAAATGAACATTGTCAGAAAAATACCAAAAAATTATCCAATGTAAAATTCAATATCCCAATCATAATGAATATGTTTATTTTGACAAACATAGATTATAAAATTGTCAAAATATTGATTTAAAAAGGGGTTTCCATCAAAAGGCAGTAAAACAATCTTTTAAGAATATTAGTGTATTCCATGTTTAAGATTGGATTTATTTTCATTTTAAGCCTCTAAAAAACTATCTTAATCATTAATAGAAATATATAAAATTATATATTATTCATTACTTACTTGGGATGTTACATGGATCTCTTCATCAGGCTTCATATTTTTTTATCAATGTCCACTATTGATAAGTTTCACCCTCCATAAAATAAGCAACCAGAAAACCTTATCTTGTTTGGAGTAGTGAAGGATGGATAATATCTTCTAAATAGAGTTGATCCATTTTTCGAAAACTGAGGGATCAAATAATCCATTAAATGTAAATGGTTTTCTTCTAATGAGGATATTGATTGTGAGTTATTCTTTATAAAGGTGTATTAGAAATTCATATTGATCTAGGATTCGATTCAAAACATGAGTTAACTAAGAGAGTATCATGAATGAGTTTTTTTATTCCTTATTCCATCAGATTGATCATCTCATTAGGGCAATCATTACATTGATCTTCACATCATTTATTATCATGATTCCTACTATTTCTGACCATTAAATTGAATAAAAGATAAATTATGGTTATATATTTTATATTATTAAACATATAAAGGGTAATTTAATGACATTAAATTATAAATTACATTTATTTTATTAACAAATGAATTTATAGGCTTCAATCTATATTATCCAGGATCTATTTCCTAACATATATTCTTATGGTTTCTTTTTTTGGATCTGAATATAATGGTTCATACTAAGATTATAATTTTTCCTAGGAATATCACCTGAGAGTGTCAAACCAGGAATGCAGCAAAGCCCTTTTTCATGAAACAATTCCTATTCGAGTCTAACTCGAAGTGCTATTTTCCAATTTTACCCTTAAATATATCTGTGCTAGATCTACATCCACTTATTCATATCTAGATAGGGATTCATTTTCCTTATAGACCACAAAAACTATACACCATAATATTTAGGTATATTTTTGTTACAATTAGTCATACACCTAATGTTTTCAATAGATTTTTCTATTCCTAATCCCAAAAATAACTACACATTCCTATGATACTTACTATAACAAACCTGTACTTTTTATTACATTAATATAGGATTTAATGATAATAAATTACATATAATAAAACCTAAAATATTAATAAGTCTAGTGTTTAGGGAAATTAATAACATTACATGACAACTTAAAACATGAAGTACAACATCATTATTGAAAGCATCCTTTACATGACCACTACATTCCTTCGTACATAACACTGGATGGGATACCATGAGGACATACAAAAGAAAGGGGGGAGATATAAATCACATTAAGGGAGTAATCAAGGAACAAAGTGATGATAGTAATACATGTTAGTGAAGACATATCAATGAGGAATAAAGAAACATGAATCATTAAATATGATATAACTTGATCTTTATAACATCGAAATGTGGAACCATCTTAAGACACTATATCATAGGTAAAGGGTAAAATTCGAAGACATCATAGTGGAAAAAGTCACATAATTTAATCAGGTAAACCCCTATCCCAACATGAATTATCAGGATACTAAACATTACCCAATGCATTGGAGCATAATAAAATTATGGGTTCACCCATTATATTCATTTCATTCTCATGCTTAAGTGTGCCACATAGATCATAATACATTGATTCATTCATCATCATAATTTATAACATGATAATGGTATAAATAATACATTAATTTATGTCAAAAATAATAAAGTATATGTGAATAAAACTGAAGACCCTTGATAAGGAATGAGTATAGTATTCAATAAATGATTGTTTACAATTGAAAATTTCTGGTGCAATTTTAGCAGCCTAACAGTGTGACATAAATATTCATAAAAGGGTTGATGATAGGTAAAGGGGTATAAAATAATATATAAATTAAATTTATAGTAATAGTTTCATATAAATAAATTTCCCAACATAAGTAATTTTTAAATATAATGTGTAACATAATAAAGAAACTTGAAGAAATAGAAGAAATGGAATAACTATTACGAAATTTCGGCTTGGTAACAGGTGTACATTAGAGTAATTAATTGGAGATAAAGGGGTCTATCATAATTATAACATATTAAGGTAAGTATATTGGATGTGAGAAAACATACCCCATACTTTTTAATTGAATATAAAAGTGGGTAACAACATAAGGAAATAAGGATAAAAAATGTGAAAGGAATGAACTCATACTGTGTGACATAAAAAGCATGAAGATGGTATTATGAAGATCATGGGGAAAAATTATAGGATTATAAATAGGGGGGATAGATTAAGGATGTGTTACATGGATTTTTAGTCAAAATAAGTGGGATATTTGGAGGGTTTATATAGTAAATGAGAAGGAAATTCTTTAATATTTCACAAATATAGGTTTATGAATCTATAGAATTAAATATTCCAAACCAAAAACCATAACATGGTTTTTGCCCATGGTTTTATCCATAAAGGAGTATAAAAAATTATTTTATACCTCCATGGTCTGATGATATTAAATTATTATCCATTCTTAGGTAGAGGTGAGTCGCATTATAAAATATGTGAATATAAAATCCTAAAATATATTATTCATTTAGAAGGATTCATTAAGGCTTTATAAAATAAGTCAAAAAAATCCAAAATAAAAATATTTTAAAGTTAAAACATATATTTTTTCGAAAATAACTTATATAGTGTTTATTACATCACTATTGAGTCATTATGATGTTATCAAACACCCTAAATATTTATATGGTATATAATTTTTACCCAAAAAATCTACTATCTTATAAAATTATGAAAAATTCACCTTTGGATAATTTCGACATCCTGTTAGAAAGAATAATATTTATATTATCAAAATAATTTTTATAAATAGGTTAATGTTTACTTTTATAATGAAAACTGACTGGTTCTGACAAAAAAAAGTTTTCAAACCTTAATAAAGATTACTGTTGACTTTATAAAAATTATATGATCATTTATATTTAATATATGTAATATAATGATAATGTTTCAATAATATATTATTTATTTAAAAAATCCATTAATTCACAATAATAGGTTTCTTAATTTTATTTAAATATTAACAAAAGATACTATTTTTGCTTTAAAATCATTTAAAAGAAACAATAATAAAATAAAAGTATTATAATTATTCTAGACAAAAAAAATTTAGTTAACCATAATTCATGGGTCTTGATAAATATCCTTTTATTACATTATCATGCTCCCTAAGAGTAAGGTTTTCACTGGTGGGGCTTTCATGGGGCCATTCAGTGAACATTGTTTGGGTCATGATCTCAATGATCTTGAACTTGTCTCATAACGGTTTCGATCATTATTTATTTGTTAGATTTCATCTTGGGTTTAATATAGGAATAATCCCATCAATTATATCTCCCACAAATCTTTTGATAAATTATATTCACTGGGAACTATCCTACATGTTGAGGCCATCACCTACTTTGCCTATGTCAAAAGGATTTACTAAAACTATATATTTATATTAGTCGTATGACCATTGTTCAACAGCTATATTATAAGTGGTAAAGATAATTTACTAACATTTAAATATAATTAGATATAATAAAAAATCATATTACATGTTTTATCTATATCCATTTTTCAAAATAAGACATTTAATTAAATCAAAAATAAAAGTTTCCTCTTTAACTGTTCGGGTCTTTACAACCCTCACACCCATATTCCTCTCACACCCCTCATGCCTTTAAAATTTCCTTCATTTGACCTAATACCATTTACAAGGATATTCTCCACATCCAACACCTACTGGTCTCACCAAAAGGCCAAAACCAAATGTTTTAAGTAGGATCTCATGGAGAAGATATCAAGATTTAAAAAACCAATTTAAATTTCTTGTGTTTTCTTTTCAATTATATTTTTATACTCTCTTCTCCTCCCCTTATAAAATAGGCATGAAATCTCTATTATTATATATATTCTGGATTTTTATCATATTTATGGAGAAATTAATCATCATTCTTCATATTCTCTTATTCTTATTCCAAAAGTAAAAACACAATTCATGATGTGTCAATTTACCAACAACGCGGATGACATAACTTCAATTTTCCTTACATCCCCAAAATCTATTGGTAAATCCATTTTAATTTTTGAGAAAGATTTTAACTTATGTCTTATGACCTCTATTATGTTTTATAATTAACTTGTATTCATAATATAAATGGTATATGGTGAAATAAGTTTGAGATTATCGAAGAATTGCCAAAATGATCTAAATGAATATCACTAATGATCTATGTAATGATTCATCCTCATACCATAAAAACCCAAATTATTTGAGTTATAATTTTATATTCTAGAAATATATTAAATACATTTCATTCCACTTTTTGAGTTTTTCTTCCATTTTACCATAAAATTCTTTATGAACTGACCATGGAAATCATGTAATGCACGCACCTGAATTAATAAAAATAACAAAATTTTATTAAAAAATGGGTCGAATGATGTTATAAAATGATCATATATGGTGAAATAAAGATGAATATTATTTGGTAAAATATTAATAACACTTTTTAAACCATTTGAAATTATTTTAAACAAATTTGAATTTATGTAAACCAAATGCCAGGTAATTTTTAACCCAATTTCTATTCTTTAGGTTAAGCTTCTATTTAATTTATTTTTTGGTACTAAGATTATTTGTCCAATGATTTTTTATAATTTTTTGAATTATGTTTAATTATATTTTATAAACAAAATAATTTATTTATTATCATTATCCTATTAATTATATAATATTTTTAAAGGAATTATCATTAAAATTCCCCTTATAAAATTATATTTTTTGAAATTACAAAGAAATGTTTTTATGAGACTATTCATGTTGTATGATTAGGTTTTGGTTCTTGGGAATTATTTATGATGTAGGGTGGGAACTATATCTCCATAAAATTCATTAGGTATCCATATTTTTTAGGTTGGTCATATGGTTACTCCAAGTGTAGCTACGACGATTACACCATAAGGTAGTCGTGTGGGTTACATTATAAGGTAGCCGCAAGGCTTACAAATCATAAGGTAGATGTGGGGGTAACAATATAATATGTAATTATAAGATATACCTTTATGGTTTTATATTTTTCTACAATTATTAATGAGAACATCAGGTTTCACAAAGTAATTTTTTATGGGTGAGAAGTATTTCATTGTGAAAATGATTTCATATGACTATAAGTATTCATGGACTAATGGTTTCTTCCATTCTTTTTATATACATTACTAATATTTTATTTATCATCCCATGTTTTAAATTTTTTTAATAGGTTATATGTTTTTCTAATATAAATAAGGATTTCATGTTAAATGTTATGAATATTTTTCCAAGAAATCATATTTTGGTTTTGTGTTAAAAGTTTTTTAGAAGAAATAGATATTGTTTTTGCGGTACCCACTTTATATGCTTGTGGGTTGATAAGTATGATCTAAATCCAAAAATTATAAAAATGTAAACCCAAATGATTGTTTGAAATTTAAAGAATTGAAATCTAATTAAAATAGCTAGATTGTGTAATGTTTAAGGTCTGGTCCTTATAATACCTCCCTTTTTAACATTATTAAGCATATGAGATCTACTTTATTTATGTGTCCATTCAACTAGGTTATGATTAAATGTTTTATGTAGGGTATATATATATATATATTACTTTATGTTTTATTATTTATGAGAGATATTGAAAATTATTCTGGACTTAATAATATTATTTTCCATGTTTCTAAAGGAACAAAGCTGTTATAGTACTCATGTGTGTGTTTGGGTAATGTAATGAATATTTATAAAAAAGATATAATCTCCATGTATTATAATATTAGCATACTATAGTAGGTATCAGAGTATAGGTTTAGTAAACCTTTGGAAATGATTATGAAAAAACATTAGAGAAAAACCTATGGGTATTTCTATGTATATTTCTTGAGACGTATCTAAGGATAATTCAAAGGATGTGTTAATGTATAGTAAAATATCCTAGAATTTTGGTAAAGGATAGAGAAAGTGGTTTCCAATAAAATACATCTTGGTTTGGATAATATAAGTGGATGTGTGTTTAGAATATAGGTACCAAGGTGTAATTATTACGAAAAGGGTGAATTGATATGGACTCGATCATCACTTGGTGCACAAAAATGGCCCTTGATGTAATCCAGGATTAAAAATTCCAATGGGTATGATTTGGAAATAAAAAAAAGCATTATAATCCTTCATTAAGAATTTAAATATACGAATAACTTAGATGAAAAATTTTACGACTATGGGGTCATATAATTAAAATAAGATTTCCTTATTTAGACCTCTTATAATTGAATTATCATGATTATGTGGCTTTTTACAATGATTATTGTTTCTAACACTATAATATATAGTTTTAGTTAGTGGTGGGAACAATAAAGAACATGGATGAGATTCAATATGATAAAAAATTTATTATGGGTATCCAAATTAGATCATGACTAGAGTAAATGATGTAGTGATTATTCCTAATCTGTTATCATGATATATGGTTAAGGAAAACCTTTAATAACTCTATGACTCACTAAATAAGAGAAATATGGAGTTATATAATAAATAATTTAATTTAATCCCTGGAGTAAAGATGATTTATTTTCCTATATATTGAGAATGTGGAAAGAAGCACCCAATTGAATGTCTCAGAGGAACTGTAAGATGTTTCAAGTGTGGGAAAGAAGGAAAAAAACACACAATTAATGAGGAAAATAAAGAAGATAATTTATTGAAATCGATTTGAATATTTTTATCCCTAAGATATCAGCAATAATTGAATGTATTTAATGTATAAATTGTATAAATTATGAAAATTTATGAGCTAAAGGGAAATTTCATGACGAGAATCATTAATGTGTTATGATTAATTTCTATATTTCTGGTGATGATAACAGCATAAATGAAACATAAAAGGTATGATCTATTATACCAGAATTTTTTATGTTAAACATGAGAAGAATTATTAAATTTTAGTTGATGAATGTAAAGACACAATTTATATTTCATATTTTCATAATTGGTTATTAATAAAAAATGATGAATCCTAGTCAATGGTTTGATAAGTATGTGTGATGGTTTGAAGAATTTATGTATTGGATTTCATGAATTATATTACATGAATCATGAAATATATAAGGATTGTTCAGTAAAAATTTTCATTAAGGATTTAAAAAAATATGTTGAATGGTTGTGAGGACCTAGAAAAGTGATTTAATGTAAAGGTAAAATTTTCATAAATGGAGAATAACCCTTAATATATTTTTGATGTTAAGATAATTATGTTATGATAAAGGGATATTTGATAGGGATATTTAATGTGGGTAGCACTGATTAACATAATGGTTGGATACAAAAGTGTTTTATACTATCATTGATCGAGTTTATAACATTTCAGGATTTATGGAATATATCTAGTAATCTTTTTTTAGGTAAGTAATAAAGAATCATGTTTCTTTTAAATAAGGGTATATGGAAATTATGGTTTCAAGAGAATAAATGATGTAAGAAATGAGATGATTGGTATGTGAAAATTAATAACTGTATCATGATTTTTGGGGTGTTAATGATATGTTTATTTTAGATATTTATTGACCGTATTTTTAAACTTTTGGATTTAAATATTTCAAAATAGTAATAAGTTTAACCATTTATGAAATTGTTTATCTCAGTCTTTAAATGAGGTTTAAGTGATCAATATATTACTTCACCAGATAACTATTCATTTATATTTTATAAAATACACTGACCATTTTTTATTATAACTAGTGATGTAAGTAATGAATTATAATTCTTTATAGATATTATGATCTATTTGTACCTTGGGGATTAGAAATTCACTAAAATTTCACAGAGTAAGATATGGTGTAGTGACCAAAATGTAGTGAGCTCAATGCCAGTGTCTAAAACCATTACATTGACATTATTACCTGGAATCAAATACTAAATTACTAAAGGCATTAGTAGTCTTATTAAACTTGATGCATACATCAATCTTATATTACAAATTAAAATAGTAATTAAAACAAGTTGTTTTTATTTCATGGACAATAATATAATTCCATATAGAATATCCTTGCATATATTTCATAGTACACTTCTTGGATTCTCAGGGAAAAGAATCAAAATAATGGCAAGATAATGTTCTCATTGAGGGTTAATTATACTGGATGAAATAATGAACCAATGAGAATATTCATTTAAGCATGGTAAATAATTGATCATAAATTCCATGTAATTAATATACTAAGAAGGGAGTGCATAAATGTTATGGAAAGGTAAATAATTGAAAACACATGTCATTGAAATAACATGATAATGAATCATCAATTTGGAAAGGTAATTAATATAAAACCATTTCATTTAATCAATAATTTGAGAAATAAATGCATAGATATATTTTTTCATAGTGAAAATCACATGGATAATAATAACTGAATTAAAATAAAGGAAATGCTTAATTATTGGATGTCATGTTTCCTAGGTACATGATGCCTTTACAATCAAGACATTTCGCAAAATGATTTAGAATACTACTATCAAGGACTTTCACATGGAAATTTAAATCAATTGGTAGAAACCCATCTAATATTTAAAAAAACATGAAGTTTTTGTCGCTAACTAATTTATTCACATTAGTACATTAATGAATCATGGTAATTACATTAAATATCCCCCAACCCATGTTAGGCATGTTCAAATAATTCCTCATATATCAAATAGTCTATTTATCACAAAAGAAACATGCCTTATAAAATATATATATTGAGTAAAGGATATATATATTTATCAGGATTTTAATAGTAAATCAAATAACATTCAATGTAAAAACCAAATGTAAAAATGATATATCTATTAGGAAATTCACATATCATTGAAAAATGAAATGGTTAATTAGTGGAAAATAAATGTTAAATGATAATAAGATATTGACTATTTCCTAAGAACTAACAAAGGATTCATGCTAGTGAATCTAAGTACAATCCTTGGTTAAATTAATCATAAACCCTCTAGAGGATGAAAAAGGATGGTATCAATACAACATATACCAACTGAATTAAAATAAAGGGTTGTTATAATTAATGAATAAAAATACTATAAAATATTGTTTACAAACATTATTGGGGAAAACACCATTTTAATATTTAAAATCATTTTGAAAAACTTTTTTTATATAAAATAACTTTTTGAAATAAAATACAGAAAAATTACACATTTAAACTTACGATTGAATCTTCCATGAAATTATGGAGGGTAATTCCATACATATGATACAATGTGAAAAAAAATTCTTTTGTATGTTAAAATGATAAAAAAAATTCAATTTTAATGGGAAAAATAGATTTCTTTAAAAAATTGTAAAATAAAAAAATAGAAAGAATGCCATTGATACATATTTTTCAATTTATAAAAATATTTTTGATAACCTTTTATGATGTTTTTATTTTAGAGGAAAATATGTTCTCCATCTAAAGAGATTAACGTTGTTGGGATTTCATAAAAACATTTACTAAAAGATTTTGAGTACCAATGAGTGAAAAAATGGTATAATTACTTGAAAAATTTAATGAATAACCATTTTATACAAAAATTTAAGGATCTATTACATAATTATCCAATAGTTTTATATAATGTAAATTCAAGTGTATTTAATCCTGGAAAATATAAGATTGTAAAGTAGACCCATGAGAAGACCATAATGTTGATATGATAATAAGTCAATGAATAAATTACGTGTTTGATATTTAAATCCAAATAAAAAAGAATAAATATATAAATAAAAAATTAAAAATTTATTACACACATAATTGTAGAATATTAATCAGAATGAAAAAGTAATAGAGTTAATGAAAAAGAATCGGTTTATGAAATTCTTTAACAGTTTGAAACTTTTAATTAAAATATTCAAGGAAAAAATAATTAAATTTTAAACAAAAAATTACATGAATATAAAATAATTCATGATATTATATATCATAGTAGATAGTATATACACCACACAAAAGAGGTATTTGGTTAATATGACATTTATATCACAAATGTAAAAATTGAGATGAAAATCCATTACATTGGGTTTCTTTTTGAATGATTGTCTTTTAAAATATTATACAAGGGTTTTAAATATGTAAATATATTATAAAAAACATAATAATATTTATAATATCATATATTAATGTCTTCTAATATATTATTATATATTTGTTAATATTCATTCAATATTTTCACTATTTCAGGTGTTAATTTCCCAGTTTTTCAGGTATTTATAATTTGTTATTTCTATTTCTATTAATTAGATCATTATTTAATCATATATATAATATAATAAATTATTTAAATTATATATATTCATATTATATGTATTTTTTTTTGCATTATGTAGTATTTTGAGATATAAAATGAAATGCGTTATCTATGGAGTTGGTAGGTCGTACGTACGCATGAACGCTACTTCCATTTATTTTTTATATTGAAACGAATGAATATATATATATATATGAACATTAGAACTACTATAACATATTTATCTTATATATTTGACATGTTTTTGTTAAAACAATCCTTTATACATTCCATTTATAACGTGAATGAATCACATCGCTTTGAGGAGACAGTAGTCCAGACATTCCCAAACGAAGTTATCGTATTCCCACAAAATTGAATTCATAAAGGTATCAATTATATTAAAATTATTAAGAATAAAAATATCTTAAATATTATATATATCATATATAAACTATAAAATCATCATTATTTAAACCGTGAAAGGTGGTAAATTGATGGACGGAAGACATTAGTTTGAGAGGCGGAAGTCTGCCGTACACATGAACAATGATCGTATATCCCATTCTTATGGAAGTGTGTGAATGTATAAGGAGAAATATTATCTAAAACCTATATAATTATATTCAATATAAATTGGTTGTTATATAATCATGATATAAATACAATTTATGGGGTGGAGTGGTAAATGAATCAAATGTGATCATTGAAGAAGATTACTTCTTATTCGGTTAACTCCTTTTCATTTATAACAAAATACTTCCTTGGTTTTCTTTACAAAAACCCATGGCCTCATGGGTGAGTGTTGGTAATTTTGGGAGCATAAATGGACATAGTTTTACCATGAAAGAGTTCTTGAGATTTGTAAATAAGTGGGAGGGGTGATATTCTTTTTATAGTGGAGGATGAGTGGCCATTCTGTAAATCATTGAAAGAGGGAATTACACACATGTTTTAACATTGTAAAGTGGATCCAATAATGAAAAAATTATATAAATTGTAGTATATGGTATAAATATGAACACACAGTGAAATTTAAACAATTTTTTTGGTCATATATGTGACATAAAGTAATTTAAAATTAATCCCCTGGATGGGCGATAATGTGGGTTTTTAGTGTAAAAGCTTTCAAAACTTCCCATTGTTTTTTTAACCAAATTTAAATTGAAATTAATTTAAATGACCTAAATTAAATTAAATGATATAAATTGTTCATATTATTATTTATAAAATTTTTAAAAAAATTTAACCATAAAAATAATTTAGTCGAAAATAATGTTTTAAATAAGAATTAAGTGTTTTCTACTATTCGTTAAAATATGAATCCTCATGGAAAAATACCAAAACATACCCTAAAATAATATTGATCTTCATATAAAAATAAAAGGTTATTTTTTTAATATGAAATTTCTTAAAGTAAAAAAATTTATTTAACATTTTTTCACCTTTAAAGGTGTTAATTTTTTTAAGAAAAATACATGTTTTATGCATAAAACTGAATTGATTCTTATCTTATAATTATAAAACCTATTATATGAATATATAAAATATCATATTTAATATATTAATTATATCTAATTAATATCATTCTATAATAGTAATTAATTTAATTTATTAATACAACAAGTCATTAGAAGCATAAAAATATTTCCTTTTATATTCATTCAGTTTATATTTTAATTTATAATTAATATTTACCAATGAATTCCTCTTATATTTTTATCAAAAAATATATTTTCATATGTTACTTAATAATCTTAATTTTCTATAATTTATTGTATAGGTTATATTTTATTATATGAAACAATATTGTCTTATTAATATATTATTTTTTGTTGAATCTTAGTTTTGCATGTAACATAAGACATCAAAGAATGTTTTTGTGATATACGATGCAATAAAACTCAATATTTCATGTATATCTAGCTATTTTATATAAATAATTAATTTAAAATACTAAATATATTATATTATATCAATATATTATATTCCCTTACATGGTTGGTGTCGCATGTAATACTCGCTATTGAATACAATACCTCTTTTAAAATTTTTGGGAGTTTACATTGTCCCCACTATAAAAAAATTGTGTCCTCACAATTTAAACTCGATCTCAGAAATATAGTGTTTGATATTTGAAATTTTACTTGTTGAGAAAACCACACCATAAAAGTGTTAATAAAATATAGTTTTAATAAGAGTGAATGAGATGTACAAGGGTCACTTGAAATGTCATATATTTATGTCTTTATATAGGAGAACATTGGTAGAATATTGAGATAGATTCATAGATTAAAATCATATATATATATATAGAGCGTGATTGAGGACATCAATCATAGACAAGAGAATTAAAAATGAATAGTTAAGGGCCACGAATATATAAATCATTTATGCTTTAAGAGACCATCGGTTTTATAAAAATGAAGCTATTAAGATAACATTTTTGTTTTGAGATCCTTCTGCTAATGTTGAAGAATTATTTTAATTCTTAGGTATATAAGGAAATATAATTAATTGATATATTTATATAAAATTATAATAATATATTATTCATCAAAAAATCTCAAATGCATCCATTACATCAAGAAATTGATGTATAAAAATTAACAATAATGCCCAAATCACTAAAATTAATTTTAACGGATCGTATGGTAGTTAAAATATTAACAAGTGTTTACATTTGACTTTAAATATTCTTTAAATTTATTATGGTTAATAAATTAATATATAAACCTAAAAATTAACACTTATGGATTATTATTAATATTTATTAATAAAATATTTTAACTAAAAATAATGAATTTTTGACAAGGACATTATGTAGATTAGGTGTTGGCATTAAACCCTCATCATCCATTGGTAAGGGGTTTAAGTCCCATGCATTTACAGGACTTGATAAGTAGTCACCATATATATATATATGTTTTCCATTTCTAAAACAATATCAATATAATTTCTAAATGAAATATTATGGAAATCATTGAAATAAAGTTAATAACTAAATATACTTTTAACTAAAGTTTTCAATACAATCTCAACCCCTTAATACTTCATCCATTTTATTTCAAAATAGGAACTTCTATAGTCTAAGCTTTAATATAGGCCATTTATTGTTATTATATATTAAAATATATCATAGTGGTTTGTAAATAAAATGTGAAGTATCTGAAGAATAACCCATGGTAGGGTCAAACCAAGTTCACCGAAAAGCCCATTTTTATGTACCAGGTTACAGTTAAGTTAAAACTAACACACATTTTTGGACATATTACCCCTAGGTACATATATGTTATAAGCATTCCCATTTCTAGTATCCAAAAAGGGAAGTGTTTCTAGGATGAAACGTGTAATATTTATCTTACCAAAATTATTATGTGTTATTTAATACATATCCTCAAATGATAACTTAGGGTTATGTTCTCTCTTTTATGTTTTTCTAAATCTAGTTCCCATGAATGGTAGTAAAATTACTCTAATACCAACTAAAAACAACTGATTTAAGCTCAAAGCCAATTTATACTACCCTCATAAGGGCCTGATTACAAGTAATGAAACACCTAAGGACTGAAGTGTTTATGAGTAATAGTAAACTAGATACATACATGAGTCATGTAATAAAAATTAATAAACTAATTACAAAATAATTAACTTTTCTTCTAGGGTAATAGCTTTATTAAATCTAGCATAACTTTGTATATATATTTTAGTACACTTATAGGATTCATGGGGAAAGTAAAGAAGTACTGGTGAGCTTAAATTCCCAGTAATGGTTATATATAGGGCAAGCAATAAGGAATCAATTAGAATAATAATTATGTCATTGTAAATAAGTTAACACACCTTCCTTGTAATTAATAAACTGATAAGTAAGTGCATAAACTATGTGGAAAGGTAAATAAGTTAAAAAACATGATAGGTAAATAACTGGATAAAGAAAAATCAATAAACAGTGTTAAATAACTTTTAACATTCCATTGGATCAACAATATGAGAATGAAAATTTTCAATATATTTTTTTCATATTGAAGATCTCGTGGACAATAATAACAGAATAAAAATTAAGTAAATGCTTAATTGTTGAATATTTCAAGGGGACTAACCAAAGTATCAATAATATAAATTTTAATACTATCTATGGTCAATGTAATCATAATACATCTAGAGGAAGAATAAGGATGAGATCAACAAAACAAATCCTAATTAGAGTAAAATAAATGGCTTTAATCATTTATCAATGAAAATACTATGAAAGATCTTTTTGAAATATTCATGAGGAAAATTTCGTTTTCATTTTGAATTTTTTGAAAATCCATTTCTTCCAAAATCACTTTTTGAAAAAAAATAATTAAAAATTAACCTTTTGTACTTATAAAGTAATATTCAAATAAACAATAATGGGTAAATCTATACATTTCATACAAGGTAAAAAGAATATTCCTTTTAAAAGGTAAAATGTTAGGCACATACCTTGTTTGGAGAGTAACAAGAGTATTCCTTTAAAATAATTTGTAAAAGATAAAAGAGGGTAAAAATATGTTTAATAAAAAATTATTAAAAGCATATTTTTTAAAACCCTTTTATAAAGAAGTTTTTTAGAAGAAAATTTGATTCTAACTAAAGAGAGTAGTGAACTCAGGTTTTCTTAAAAGCATTTTACAAACCATTTTGAGTAACAAAGAGTGGGAAAATGGTATTATTACTTGAAAAAGGTCATGAATAAAATTGGGATAATAAAAATAAATAATTTATTTAATAATTATCCAATCATCTCATCTAATGTAAATTCATGTGTAAACAATACTGAAATAACACATATTGTGATGTAGACCCTTGAAAAGACCATAATGTTGATCTCAGAATTAATCAATTAATAGATTATGTGTGTAATATTTAAAAGAAAATAACTAAATTTCAAATAAAAAATATATATAATAAAAATTGATTACACACATAATTTTAGAATATTAATAAAATAAAAATGTAATATAACCTAGTGAAATGGAATCAGGTTATGAAATTCATTACCACTTTGTAATTATTAATTAAAATACAATTAAAATAACTAATTCATGTTGAAACTAAAAATATTATGAATAAAAAATAATTCATTATATAATTTATAAAATGGGTATTATATACACTAAAAAAAATATTATGGTGAATATGACATTAATATCACATATGAGAAAAGTGAGATAAAAACCATTTATCTTGTGTTTCATTTTGTGTGAAAATCCTTTAACCTCATAAATACTGGTTTTTAAAATGTCACTAAATTCTAAAAATAATAATAATATTTATAATATAGTATATTAACTTCTTATTAAATCTTATCACTTTTTTGTTAATAATATTTAATTATTTTAACTATTTCTAATGTTAATTGTCTAGTTTGTTAGGTTTGTTTTAACTTGTTATTTTTTCTCTTATTACATGGATCATGATTTAATAATCTTCAATATTTTAACAATGATTAATTTATATATATATTTTGTATATATGTATTTATATTAATCCATAATATTTGGTCTTATGAAATGAAATGCACCATTCATGGAGATGGTAGGTCGTACGTATGCATTAACAATACATGCATTTCTTTGTCATATTTAAAAGAAATAAAAAATGATATATATGTATATTATAATTCTAGTAAAATATTTATTTCATAAATTTCACATGATTAATTTAAAACCATATTTTCTAAATTACATGTATAGCAAGAATGAATGACATCGCTTTGAGGAGGTGGTAGTCTAAATGTCCATAAATGATGTTATCATATCCCAAAAAATGAAAATCATAAATTGATATATTATATAAAAATTATAAAATCCCAAATACAAAAAAAATTTAATATATATCATATATGAACTATAAATCTATCATTATTTCATCTTTTGTAGATGATAAATGGAAGAACAAATGACATTGGTTCTGGAGGCAGTAGTCCGTCGTACACACGAATGATTATTGTGTGTCCCATTTTGATGGACGTGTGTAAAAGTAATTGAAAAGGTACTATCATAATGATTTATAAATATTTTTAAGATAATGATTTTATTTTTTAATCCTGATATATAAATAATTTATGGAGTGGTAAATGAATCAAAAGTAATCATTGAAGAAGGTTACCTCTTATTTAGGTAAATCATTTTCGATAATTTCAAAGGTCTTCCTCGATTCAATTTATGCACAAAGTGAGGATTCTATTACGTGGGGAGGAATTTTGGGAGATTATTTGGGAATATTTTTCGACATAAATATGGATTTAAAGGTGCTAATTAGTGGGAGGCTGAGTTTATTTTTATAGTGGAGGAGGAGTGGCATTCTTGTAAATTTTTGAAAGAGTGAATTCCATCCATATTATTCACATGTAAATTGGATCAAATAATGAACCCAATTAAAAAAATGAGGATATGTTAGAAATATTAACATAATTTTTTTTAACATGTTCATATGTTATTTTACCCTTATGGTTAAGGTTTAGTCTGTTGAAATTATTGATTTAACGTTAATCATTGTAATTAATTTTAATTATTTTTACTAGCATTTTTTGTGAAAAAATAAGATGAAATTATTAAGAATTATATATTATGATGATTCTAAATATGTAATAATGTTTTCCTAATTAATATACTATAATTTATAGAAGCTAATTTAAAATTAATCTTGTGGACTCATGGACAATGCATGTTTTTAAAATAAAAGCATTCAAAATATTGCTTTGTTTTGATACCAAATTTAAAAGTGAATTTTTTTAAAATAGACTAAAATGATCCATTAATACAATATTAATCTAATAATTATTTAAAACTAAATCAAAATTTTCTTTAACTCTATAAATAAATTAGTTAAAAAGGCAGTTTTGAAATAAAATTCAGTATTTTTCACTATTAATCAAAAAATGAACCCTCACAAAAATAATCAACCCTAAACTAATATTAATGTTAATATTTACAAAAAGAAGTTTATTTTGCCTTATTTTATTTATAAAATATCTAGAAAGTTCATTTTAAATAGGCACTCCATTAAAAGTGGGTAAATGAGTAATTTTAGAAAAATACAATAGTTATGGACAAAACCAGACTTAATCTTATCTTATGTTTATAAAACCTATTAGATGAATATAAAACATATTTTATTCAATAAAAAATATATATATTATTAAAATAATTCATTAAGAGTGGTTAATTTAATTTTTTATGAGAACACGAATTTAAGAGCATAGAAATATTTCATGTATATTCAATTGGTTTATATTTTAATTTCAAAATAATCCATTACACAAGAAATAATATAATATTTTTATAGACCATATAAATTCATATGTTAGTTAATAATATTAAGAAAATATAATTTAATATCAAGAAACTTTAAATATTATTTTACTATATAATAATTTTTTAGTAATATATTGTTGTCTAATAAATCTTTTTCTTGTGTGTAACATGATTCATCGAAGAGGGTTGTGGTTTTGGGCGATGCAAGATAACTCAGTATAGAATGAATTGAAATCTATCTCAAATATTGAATTGATTTTAAATATTTTCTATATTATAAAGTCTAGGTTTATTATTTTTCCTTATGCACATGATGTTGAGTATCATGTATTCTATTGAAAAAAATTCATTCTTTTATATTTTTTTGGGTGATACAAATGAAGTGGAAATTGGTCACAACATAAAAAAAGGTTTATATTGTTCTTTTGAAATATAATAAAATCAAGTACTAAATATTCTAATAAAAATTCCAAAAAATTATGAAACTGATCTTAATGTAATTTTTTTCATATTATCATCATTTTTTATTGAATCAATTACATTTTCCCCATAGTTTTGTTTATGGGTTATTGGTTGTTAACAGTCTATATAAGACAAACTTTCTTCTGATCAATGATCTTTATAACTCTATATAATTATGTATTCTACTATTAAATTTCTAAATATTTCTCTTACCACCTCTATTATCCTATATGGAACCCTAGTTATGAGTTAATTTAGGTGACCATTATGTTTCCATGTTTCCCTTTTTATGGAGGATTTATCATTCATTTGAACGATTTGGGTTTTTATGAATTAATTTTGAAATGTGAAACCTCATATGACCAAGATGAAATTTGAGTTAAAAATTCATTTTAAGGTCGATAGAATGTTACACTTCGGTGGATTTTATCAATTAAATTTAATCTTTTTTAATATTTTTCATTAGACACAATAATAATTCTATTTTTAATTATATGAAATAATTATTATATATTTTGGTATATGAATCACAGAATTTATCTTGTTGTTACAAACAGTAAGGATAGCCTAAATTACACATGGCACTGAACATCAGTGAAACATGAAATAATTTTAATATAACATAGTTGTTAAGTAAGTGGGAATCAATTGTATTAACTATATTATGAAATATATATTGTAATTTACAACTCAATATAAATTTATTTACAAAATATTAGTAAACAATAGTCATTTTTAGTAAAGTTCTTATATTATTTAGAATATGTTTTCTTCAATATGTTATTTATTTATTTTTATGGGAAAATATTTTAATTATTATATATATTTTAGAAAATATATTTTACAAAATTAAATTCATTTATTCAAATTTAATTTAAAAATTATCTAATGATGAAATTTTGGGATTTTTCAGAAAATGTTGATTTTTTAGTCAGTAGTGAAAAATAACGATTTATATAAAACAATAACTTTTTTTTCTATAAATAAGGAAATTAAATTTCACCATTTTAATGGAACATAAGTATTTTAATGTTATATTTAATCTAATTAATTAATTTCTAATTATATTTATATTTTATTATAGTATATGTTTATTTTTGGTTTTAAGAAGGTTTTTTTCTAAATTTTTTTTGATGTGTATAATGATACTTCATTTAATTAAATTAAAATAATACCTTATAGGGAATATTTTAAATTAAATTTTTATTTTATTTATCTAGAAATTATAATTTATATTAATACCATTAACATTATTATACATGTAGTTAATATAAATCATATTATACTTGAAAAACATACACTTTTCAAAAAACTCACTTTATCGTCCAGTTTGTAGATTTTGTTTTAAATTTAATTTCTATAAATTTTATATAATTTATTTTAAAAAATAATATTTGTTTTTAAATCACCATACCGAATATATATTATTGTTAATGTTAGATAAATTTTTGAAATTTTTACTTTTTTAGATAAATAGTGAGAAATACTGAATTTTAATTGAAAAATGAATTTTTATTTAAATTATTTATAAATTAAAACAATATTATAAATTAGTTTTAACATAAAATTATTTCAATTTTATAACTATTAATCCAATTTATGTCAACTTTGTAAATTTCATATTTAACAATAATATAAATCTTTGTAAACTTTTGTACATTTTCTTTTTAAAAACCCCCTTTCTCAACACGTCTGCAAGATTAATTTTAAATGAAAATTTAAAAATTGTATGAATGGAATTTGTGAAAATGGATTCTATATCTTGAACCAGAATAATTTAAATTTTATAATATTTTCATTTAAAATTTTTACCTAAAAGAATAGTAGAAATAATAAAAATTAATTACCCCAATTAAGGTAAAAATGGATTTACCATATGGTTAAACTAAATATGTTAGAGTTATAATTACATATAAACTTTTATAAAAGATATTTATGGAAAATTTTATGCCATTAAAGCTATAATGTTCTATAATAAACCACTCTGGACCATTGTGGTAAATGAAAATCATGGGAGAACTTATTTCTTTTAAAAAATACAAAGTGGTTCCTCTCCCCAACATATAAAAGGCCGCCTGCTATCCTCTCTTCTTGAAACCAGAAAAAAATATTTTTTTCCTCAAATAAAAACCCAAATAACTTCAATAATTACCTAATATCATCCTATATAACCTATTTTATACATAAATACTTCCTAGGAATGTATTTGGTGAAAACATAAGGAAGATACCATAAGAAGGTATAACATTCATCAACATGATTTTTTATTTTAATTCTTACACCAATTCATTCAATTAATATTATACCATGAAGATATAGAAAAATAAGTTTATTTCATAGACATATATTTTTATATTTAAATATTATGACCTAAAAACATATCCTCTTCCATCAAAGGGGTTATAAAATCATCATTCATGTGTACAACATACTAACACCTCGCAAACTGATGTCATTTATTTTTCCATAACCACCTCTGAAGGATGATCATAATGATTAATTTATTATTTACATAAAATATTTGAATTTTTTTGTAACTTTTTAATTATTATATCAGACATACCTTCATACTCTCTAGTTTCTAGGAATACAATAATATTGGTTGTGTGTACGACAAACTACCGCCTTGCGATGCGATGTGATTCATTCACACTTTACATGGAATGTATTAAGGATGCATTTAATAAGATGTTCTGATTTATATTACATAACAAAGATTCTTGGATGAAAAAATATTTATAATTCACTTTAATTTTTTCAATTTAACAAAAAATGGAAACAACGTTCATGAGTACGTACGACCTACCTTCTCCAGGAATGGTGCATTTCATTTTCTTTCAATAAATATTATGAATTACTCTAAATACATATATACTAAACATATATGATGTTTATAACATAGTTAATATTTTCATTATTATAAAAAATTTATCAAGGTAATAAACTACGGGAAAAGTGGTCTTTTGCGATAGGTCAATTGCGACGGGAATATATACCATTAGAAAAGGTACCATGCAATACCTATTTGTGAAGGATTCTTTTCCCGTCACAAATTGAAGGTTAATTGGGACGGGAATAGGTGACCCATCACATTAGGTTTGGCACGGTTTGCGCGCCAAAATGCGGGAAGGGTATTTCCGACAGGAACACATCCCCATCGTAAAATACAGGAGGTGGTAAATACCATTTGTGATGGGAAAAGCCGCCCGTCGCAAATAGTATGTCAGCAGGTGTGTATTTGCGACGGGACCCATCGCAAATACCATTTTAACCGCGGATTGTAATTAATGCGGGTGAGGGTATTAGCGATAGGCCGTGTTGCAAAATCCCAGCGGCGGTAAATACCATTTGCGATGGGCAAAGCCTCCCGTCACAAATATTATGTCGACAGGTGGTATTTGCGATGGGACCCGTCACAAAGACCATTTTAACTGCAGACTGTAATTAATGCGAGCGAGGGTATTTGCGATAGGCCCCATTGAAAATTCCACCATTTGGGACGTGAACCCATCGCAGCTAACCTCGTTACAACTAATCTAACCTATATATACCACGACCAATTTTTTTTCAAATCAATCTGATCTTCCTCTCCCTCTCTCTTCATTCTCCAGTTTTAAGGGAAAAATTATTTTAGTTAAATTTTTTTATATGAGAGCAATTGGAAGGCACCAATACTTTCAGAATATCAAAATTTAAGGTATTTATATTTTATTTTTTTATATTTATTTTATTTTTTTATATTAATTTTAATTGTTGTTTATTAGTTGTAATTAAATTAGATTTAAATTGATTTTTATTTATATTTTTTTAGTAAGAAATTGATATTTTTAGTGATAATTATATAATTAGTAATAATTAGATATAATTCCTAATAATTAGTAATAATTAGAAATAATTAGAAATAATTAGTAATAATTAGTAAAAATTAGTAATAATTAGTAATAATTAGCAATAATTAGAAATAATTATCAATAATTAGGAATAATTAGTAACAATTTAAAATAATTAGTAATACTTAGTAATAATTAGTAATAATTAAGAATAATTAGTAGTAATTAATAATAATTAGTAATAATTAGTAAGAATTATTAATAATTAGTAATAATTAGGAATAATTAGTAATAATTAGTAATAATTAGTAATAATTCGTAAGAATTAGTAATAATTAGTAATTATAAGTAAGAATTAGTAATTATTAGTAAGAATTAGTAATAATTAGTAAGAATTTATATTAATTATTAATAATTAGTAATAATTAGTAATAATTACTAATAATTTGTAATAATTAGTAATAATTAGAAATAATTAGTAATAAGTAGTAATTATTAGTCATAAAAAACTATATTATCAATATTTATGAAAAAACAATATTAATATTATTAAATTAATAATAAATTTAAAATAATAAAATTATCAATATTCGCAACATGCTTTGCTCTATTAATAACATGTTCAAATCTCAAAGGGTCGCCAATTGTCAGGTTATGTGTAATAAAAAGTTTGTGTCTGCCATGTCCAATGTAAACTCTATAATTGTTCTTGCTTTGTTGATCACCTTGCAAGTAGTGTTGGAATAGGACAACCCACGTCATGCCCTTTTTATCTATAAGAATTATCTCACATGACCCTTTACATACACTATTCTTCCTTTAAAATTTTAGGGAAAGATACTGATGTCCCATCAAATTTTTAAGGAAGAATGATCTATGTAAAGAGAGCGAGATGATTCTTAGAGACGAGAACGACATTACTTTGGTCATCCTTTTGCAACACTACTTACGATGTGATCAACCATGCAAGGAAAATTATAGAGTTTACATTGGACATAACTGACACAAACTTTTTATTATGCATGACCTGACAATTGGTGACCCTTTGAAATTTGAACATGTTAAGAATATAACGAAGCCTATTGTGAATATTGATAATTTTAATATTTTATACATTTTTTATTATACTAATAATATTAATATTGTTTTTTTCATAAATATTGATAATATATTTTTTTATTAGTAATAATTAGTAAATGAAAACTGCTTGGATAATGAAGGGAAAATTTGTAATCATCTTCACAATGATGATTACCAAATTTCCTTTCATTATTCATGTTGTTTTCATTTTGCTATGTATTGCAATGTATTGCTAAATTAGTAATAAATTGTAATAATTAGTAATAATTAGTAATAATTAGTAATAATGAGTAATAATGCGTAATAATTATTCCTAATTAGAAATAATTAGGAATAATTAGTAATAATTAGTAATAAATTGTAATAAATTGCAATAAATTGTAATAAATTTTAATAATTAGTAATAAATATTAATAATTAGTAATAATTAGTAATAAATTGTAATAATTAGTAATAATTAGTAATAAATTGTAATAATTATTAATAAATAGTAATAATTAGCAATAATTAGATATAATTAGCAACAATTATCAATAATTAGCAATAATTAGAAATAATTAGCAATAATTAGCAATAATTAGCAATAATTAGGAATAATTAGAAATAATTAGGAATAATTAGGAATAATTAGGAATAATTAGTAATAGTTAGGAATAATTCTGAATAATTAGGAATAATTAGCAATAAATTGTAATAATTAGCAATAAATTGTATAAATTAGCTATAATTTGTAATAATTATCAATAATTTGTAATAATTAACAATATATAGGAATAAATAGCAATATATAGGAATAAATAGGAATAATTAGGAATATTTAGTCATAATTAGTTAGGAACAATTAGGAATAGTTAGGATGAAATTTTAATAAATTTTATGAACTTGGCACAATTTCCAGTGGATTGACGACACTCGTTTTGTTCGATGACTTTTCTCCTTTAAACTCTCACCAAATCAAAACATTATGAAAAATGTGTTGCTACATAGACATATTTAATCTTGTATGCACGATATTGGATATGCATTCTTAGTATCATATTTTTTATAATGTTTTCAGGAAGTGACAGTCACTAGAAGACGATTCATCGACTCGAAGAAGGTGCTTTTGACCGACGACTCATTACGTGCATCTTTGTCACACTCAAATCACAATGAATAATCTGGTCGGAGGTACACATATTCATTCTCATGCATATGATAATGAATATGAGTAACTGAGACCAGATTATTCATTGTGATTTCAGTGTGAGAAAGATGTAAGTAAATGAGCCGTAAGACAAAAGAGTAGTCGTCAATCCATTAGAAATTGTGTCGCCCTTAATGGTAATTATTAAAAAGTAGTTGTAATTATTTATCTTCTTTTTTCAGATAGTGTTTTTATAATTTCAAATAATTCAAAGATAGTGATGACTTTATTTTTTATGTAGAAAAATATAGAACAAAGAAGATGAAATCAGTCATTATTAGATGACTGTGCTTGGATAAATCAGCGCAAAAATCCAAATGGTTCTAGTTTAAATTGTGTATATATTGAGGGTTTTGAAGCTTTATTAGAATTTGCATCATCAAAATCAGAATATGTTTTAGAAGTCACAATTATGTGTCCTTGTAAAAAATGTGCTCTGTGAACATTTGACACAATTGACAAGGTTGGGGGACATCTCTTGCGGTTTGGTTTTCAACCAGATTATGTTTCTTGGTATCACGGTGAACACAGTTCTAGAGAAGATCCAAAAATCTTGATTCCAGATCCATCAGGGTTTCAAAATTTTGTACATGATGTTGTAGGTCCATCTGTTCAACAAACTGAAACTCATGATGATATTTATTTAACTCCCGAGTTGTCACCATCCAAATCTTATGAGTTCTTGAGGTCTTTTTAGGATGCATTATATCTTATTTGCAAGATAAGAAAACTAGAAGCAGTTTCATAATTAATGGCTCTTAAATCTGATAATTAAATGTCAAACAACTATTTTGATCAGATATTTTATTTCATTAAAACACTTTAACCTGAAGGAAATGTGTTTCCTATAAATTTATATGAGAGAAAGAGGCTGGTTTGTAATCCGGACCTTAGTTATCAAAATATTCATGCATATCGAAATATTGCATCTTATATTCTGGGAAAAATGATTCATTGGAGAGTTGTACCACATGTGGAAAATCGAAGTATAAAGAATCACAACCATGGAAGTCTAGATCGATTCCAGTAAAATAGTTGAGATATTTCCCCCTTACACCCAGGTTACAACGTTTATTTATGTCTTAGAACACAACATCAATGATATCATGGAAAAAAAGAAAGACTTCATCTGATAAAAGCTTAAATCATCCATCTAATGGTGATTCATGGAAACATTTTGACTGTCTGTATATGTCTTTTTCTATAAT
The DNA here is from genome assembly GCA_963277665.1 of Viscum album. Taxonomy (NCBI): domain Eukaryota; kingdom Viridiplantae; phylum Streptophyta; class Magnoliopsida; order Santalales; family Viscaceae; genus Viscum; species Viscum album. Next base: position 1,071,480,218 of record OY728141.1, read on the forward strand.
AGCCCGAAACATGATATTGGGTATTTCTACTGAGAGTTTTTGTCCGTTTGGTTCTTATAGTGGTCAGTATTCATGTTGGCCTATCATTATAACTCCGTACAGTTTGCCTCCATGGATGTTCATGAAGGATATTTAAATCTTTTTGACCCTATTAATCCATGGAAATCTAAAAAAGAATATTGATTTTTATTTGAATCCATTGATTGATGAGTTAAATGCATTGTGGAGTGATAGTGTTAATACATATGATGTTGCTACAAAAAAAAAAATTCATATTAAAAGCTGCATTGATGTGGACGATTAGTGACTTTCTATAATATGTCATATTATCTGGTTGGAGTACACATGGTCCAAAATCATGTCCTAACTGTATGAAAGACATCAAAGCCTTTATGCCCGTCAATGGAAAAAAACCTTGGTATTTTAATTGTCACTCTATATTTCATCCAACCGATCATCCTATTCAAAGAAAAAAATCTCATTTCAGTAAAGGTACAATTGAATGAGATGAACCTCTAAAGATGATCTTAGGTACATAGTTAAAATAAGTTGTATTTTCATTACCTCCCATCACATTTGGACCAATAGTAAACCAACAGAAAATTCGTGGCTTTGGGAAAGAACATAATTGGATTAAACAAAGCATTTTTTGGGATCTTCCGTATTGTTTTGATTTTTTGGTCCACCAAATGTTGGATGTTATGAATATTGAGAAGAACAGTTTTTATTATTTATTTCATACAGTTTTTGATATACCAGGTAAGACCAAAGATACTGTAAAGGCACGATTAGATCTTGCCCAAATTCACAGGTGATCAGAACTTGAACTAATTGAAAATGTCATATCAGAGAGGTTAAGGAAGCCAAAAGCAGCTTATACAGTATCTAAAGAGAGTCACTTATTATTTTTTCAGTGGATTGCAGATTTGAGACTTCCAGATGTCTATGCTTCCCATTGGGCAGATGTGATAAGAATGATTATATTAATGGAATAAAAAGTCATGATTTTCATGGTATAATGGAATGACTAATGCCAATTGGATTAAGAGGTTTTTTGAATTCTATGATTTGGGATTAGATAAGAGAAATATCATATTTTTTCATGCCATTTATGAAACAACAATAGACTACGATGCACTAAGAAAACCGGTAGAAGATGTGGCTGTAATTATATGTAAATAAGAAAAAAATCTTTCCACCCGCTTTCATTGACTCAATGGAACATCTGATATTATATTTTCAACATGAAGCTAAATGTGTATGTCCATTACAGTTTTGATGGATATAACCATTCAAGAGATACATGACAAAATTGGAGAAAAAAGTACATAATAAAGCATCAGATGAAGGCTCAATTGCTGAAGCTTATTTGCAACAGGAAATTGATTTTTTCTGCTCTCATTATTTTGAATCTCAATATCCCTCAAAACAAAATTGCACGGGATGAAACGAGGGGAATTTTATTGATGAAATAGAAAATTAATTAACAATTTTTAATCTGCCAAATTTTGGTTTTGGTGGAGTTCTAAAATGATGGATTTCAGATGATGAACATCACAGAGCTCATACATATGTTCTGATCAACTATTAAGAAATGACATCATTTGTCATGTGAGTCCTTCTATCAATTATTCTATAATTTTTGTTAGATTATTTAAACTTATTTTATTTGTAGGTTATATGATAATCATACCGAGAAACAACTTCCACAAATTACAGCTGCTTCTCTTGAAGAACTCAGACAAAAAAAAATTTCTCAATGGTTTCAAAAAATAGTAACATTAAGTATTGATGGTTTAATATCAATTATGTTTATTATTTATTATATTGATAATTGTTTTAAAAAAATTTAGGTGTCTCAATATGCTGATAAAATTGGTAAGCGATTGTGTATATTGAGTAACCCACCATCCAAAATGGTTAAATCTTTTAATGAAAATGTGGTGAATGGTTTTTGATTTCATACACATGCATAAGGGGAATCAAAAAAAACAATGAACAATGGAGTTTTCTTGAGTGGATCACATCATAGGGAAACTGAATTTGACTTTCATGTCATTTTGGTTGAAATTATTGAGCTGTGTTATCTAGGAAAGAATTACATAATAATGTTTAAATGTCGGTGGGTGGATACTGAGAGAGTCTTGCATGTTAATCCAACTCATGGAATCATCGATATTAAATATATAGTCTTTTTGCACTAAATGAACCATTTTACTAGCTCAATATGCACATAAAATTTATTATGCAATGTACAGTGCTACTTCAAGAGACTTGAGTGATTGGTGGATCATAATAAAAATGAAATCTTAGGATAATCATTTTACTCAAACTGAATATGGTTCCGCTGAATTGGAAGGAATTGAAATTTTTCAAAAGACTGCTCAAATTCCATCTGATTCACACAGAGACATGAATATCGATAATGACACCCCAAGATTAATTATCAATGGTGATGAATATGTTAATGATGTTATAAATGAATTTGATATGAAAAGGGATGTTGAAAATGAAACTCATATGGATATTGATGATGTTGAGGAGGAAGATGAAGACATTGACACTGATAGCTACGGAGAAGAGGATGAAGATGAACATTGACATAGTTAATTACTGGTTATAATCACAACTAATATATATCTGTATATAATAGTTATTTTCAAATATCATCTAAAAAATCATTTTGTGTTTCATATAGACCCTGATCTATATCGCGAGTTGCTGGAGGCTGACCTACCTTTGGATGAGGGAGATTTTGGATCATCTGACCCCCAGCCTACTAGCGGTTCAGGGGGTACGCATAGGGGGCATGGTCTTACACGAGTGATGATTCCTGACCCTATCAATGAGCGGAGTCCACATCTTGGTTTCGATCCACATACATGGAGGTATGGTAACCTGTATATTTTAGTTCTATTTAATTTATTTATTTATACATATACTAATTCTTTGATTATTTATTCCTTTTTCACAATTTTTCCCATGTATCTATCGGACAAGGGATCACTATCCTGGATAATTATTTTTCTCATCCACAGATCACATGGGAACAGATTCCTGTTGATGTACAACAAGACATGTTCCATCATTGGATGGTATGTAAATAAATAATATTTATTTGGAAATTTATTTTATTATTTACTTGTTATTATAAATTATTTTTAGGGTTTATGGTACCCTATTGATGATAGCATCCACGAAACTATCAAAGTGGCATGGAAAGTTTCTATGCATGACCGTTTCTGACAGTTGTTGCACAATTTGAGAAAGAAATCCACTAAGAAAGTAGGAGTGACAAATATTGATGAGTCGTGTAGAGCTCACCGAACATAGTACATTTCATCTCACATTTGGGATGGATTATGTTTAGACTAGTTGGGTGGTAGATTTCAGAGGAGATCTTCAGTGGGATGATAGAACTGGGGGATACAGGAGGTGACGCCTCGAGCTGTTAGCCGTACATCTAGTTATCATATAGAGCATATGGTAACTATATTTTGTAAATATTCTATATAACATTAAATATAAACACTTTATTTTATATTTCTTTAGGTATTTGAGCATCATGATATTACATAGTTTGACATTTATAATAGTATATACAGTGATCCAGCCACTGGAGAGATTAGAGGTGATCACTAGTGTCAGATTGTGGATAGTATTATTTTTTCAGTTTAACAATTAACTACATATGATATTATCACAATTTTAATTTTAAATTGGAATTGAAGGAGTCATATGAGGCTACGACCTCTCGGACATAGGGTGAGGGTCAGGACAAGATGACTGAGCAGACCAGTGCTCACCATTTCGATGAGGCAGCATGGATGCAGACAACTCGGTATGGATTTTAGAAGGGCCGAGTAGTTGGTATCAGCATTCTTTTGACTCCTGGTACTTATTATGTTACTACTGCGATGTCAGAGTCCAGCTCAAGAGGAGCTCGTGGAGAGACATCATCTTCTGGCTCATAGTATCAGGAGCAGTTGCAAACTCAGGCTGAGCTTATATAGACTTTGCAGAAGCAGCATGAAGAGATGTGTTAGTGGCAGCAGCAGTAGGAGTAACATCATGAGGAGGATCTGCGTCGATTGGAGCAGCGATGACAGCAGGATTATCATGAGAAGATAGAGTACATGCACCATCTAACTCATAGTTTTGGGATGGAGTTACCTCCACCTCCTCCAGACGACACCCCAATGATTTTTTTTATGTTAAGAACATTTGAATTCATTTTTTTAATATTATGAACTATTTACAGTTTTTTCTTTTATATTGGTGGAAATATTTCATAATTTAATTTTTTTTATATTTTATTATTTATTATTAGTATTATATTTTTTAATATTTTTTAATTTTACAAATAATAAAAATATTTTATGCTTTTTTATATTTTTTTTGAAAATATTGAAACATTTAATAATTGTTTATTATTTTATTATTTAAATAATATTAATATTAATTTTTTATTAATCATAATTTTATTATATATATTTTTTAGTATTATATTTGTTAATGTTTGTTTATTTTAAAAATAATAATAATATTTTTAATTTTTTTATTATATTTATAATAATAATAGAATTTTTTCATTAATCATAATTTTTTATTTTTTTAATTTTTTTTTAGTATTAGCGACGGGGTCTTTTGCGACGGGGCGTCGTCACAAATAAGTGAAATATTTTTTTAAGAGTAGTATTTGTGATGAGACAACGAGACCGTCATAATTAGTTTTTTCAAGAGGCCCATCGCAAAAGGTTTATGGGTATATAATGTATATAATCATAATGTTGTTTGAAACAGGTATGTTCCTCGTTGCAACAAATAATTGCAATGGTCCCACCACAAAAGGTTTCTGTGTATATAATGTATATAATCGGGAGGTATTTTGCGACGGTCAAATCGCAAAAAATATCTACTACGACCCCATTTTCTACAATGAGATATTTGCAATGAGGGCCCATTACAAAAGGCTATTTTAGACGGGATCCCATAAAAAAGAGCACGTTGCAAAAAATTTTAATTTCAGTAGTGATAGGAACAAAAATAAAATTTCAAAAGATACATGAAATACAAACCAGTTATTTTCCTGAAACATAACATTAACAAGTAACTATTAATAATTAGGTAATAAAATGTCATAAAAATAATATATGGTATTATATTTATGAATTTTTCTTAATATATGAATAATTATGTTATATTTATCATACACGATATTTGAACATGTACGATGAAAGTTAAGACTTAAGGTATGAGATTTTTTGTCACATTTACTTTATATGAGTCAAAATCCATATTCACCACTTGTTTATTTTATGTCATGTATATACTGGAAATGAATGTATTTTATGATTATTTTAAATAAGATTATTTTTATTTAAGTATCCATTTTATGATATCGGTTTCAAGGGTTTTACGATTGAAAAGATACCTAATCAAAAAGAGATTTTAGTTTCAATATTCCGTAAATGAGACATATGTTTTGTTATGCGCCTATATTATTTTATGAGGTATGTATACCACCACTATTACATGTAAAATTAAAAATTATTTATAATCATGATATCCTAAAATTTCAACATATTTTATACTTTCATGGAGATTATGATTGAATGTTACAAAAGTTATAAGTGTTTTATGTTACAATCACATTATATATCATAAATGTTTTGGATTATGTCTGTAATTTCAAAATATCATTATCTAACCCTCAATATTTCTCATTAATTTTCTAATAATTTGTTAATTCATGATATGTCAAATAATATTTCCATTTTACCACTCTTTGGAAGTTGAAATAATTGAGAAAATGTTTCTAATGGAATACGACATTAATTATCTCTTAAGTTGGCAATATATTTTCTCCCAAAACCATGATTTATAAAAATGTTTTAAATAATGAATAATTATTATCCAAATTTTTATTAAATACACATTTACCCATATTTTAAATTTAGTTTTTTAATGGAATATACATGTCATTTTCCAAAAACTTCCAATTTGGATATTACCAAAAATGTCAAAGGAATCATTTTTTAACTTTCATAGAATGAATAATATTTCTCACTATCATGACCACACAGTGATTCTAATATTACTTTCTAGGGTTTTAAATTTATTTACAATATATTTGTTTTATTTAATATTTGGGAAATATTTAGATATGAAATAAATGATTTTAATGTTAAAAAGAAAGATTTAAAAATGTTTTGAAAAGTATTTTTCTAATAGGAACTGATATTTCTATCAAGACATTTTTTAACAAATATTCCATATAAGATTAAATCTATATATTTGTCCAATACCATATTAGGGTTATGATCCAAGTATACTAATCATATTAGTTCTCTTAATGGTTTATGATTATGATGGAATGATGTTTTTGAAAATTGTTCTCTTGCATGGGTTATACCAAGGGGAAATAAATATAAAAACCACATCTTTTCATGTGTTATTATATAATAATTATAAAAAAATTTCCTTTACATGGTTTTTGATATAATGAAATTTTTATGATAAATGTTACATTGCATGGGTTATGATATAAAAAATTTTAATGTCCTTGAGTCACACATAAATATAGTTTTTATTATATGGAAGGTTTGAAATATATCTCCTTCTAATGCATTGGGTAATGATTTATATCTCATATAATGGAGAGGTCTAGAATGGATGGTGAACCCAGTTCAGTATGGTACTTTTTTTTATGATGGTCTTTGGAGTAAACCTTAACCCATGTGATGTTATACATGGACCAATATTTTATGTCCATAATTAAATGCATAGACCAATCATTCACGTCCACAATGTTATGCGTGGACCCAGTTACTTGTTCATATGTTTATTTGTGGGGCTAATTTCAAGTCCATAACTTAATGAGTGAACCATTATCTATTTATACATATTGAAAATGATTTAATCTGATTTATATCTGACAAGTCTTTGTCTTATGGTGATTTTATGATCTCACATAAAACATTCTAGGATTTCATTAAGATTCATGAATTATAAAATACGAATATTTATTTCATGACTCATTATTATCAACTTTTATATAAAGGGTACGACTTTAAAAATGTTATGATCATTTTATCATAGTCTTATGTTCATGTTATTCTTATGTATCACCCTTGTTTACCCTTACTGAGCATCTAAGATCACACTTTCTTATGTTTCCTTTCCCCCCAGGTTGTAAATAATAGATTCAATTATGGTATATCTATAAATATTAGTAAATGAGAATATATGTATGAAATCCATTTAGGATATTTATGTAATTAAGACGATTTTCTTCCTACATTACAAATGCACTAAATTATTATGGATCTCATGCATGTGTTTTTGTTGTGTAATTAATATTCATAAAAATGATTTATTATACATGTATGATAATACTGAGTGAATATAAGAACAATTCATTATATATATATATAGCTCAATACTTCTATAATAATGGTTTATTTATTTTCCTTTAATTCAGAAACATTATTACCCCATTCTCAATAATTTAAACAAACTCACATTCCAATTAAAAAAGTAACAAGGTCTTTCATTAAACAATTATAACATGTAGAATGTTTAATTCCTCCGGCACTTTCATTCACCTCATTTATTTTTTCTTGAAATCCGTTTTGCTCTTCTTCTCTTGATATTTTTTTGAGAAACATCTCCCATCTAGAATTATTTATTCGTTCGGATGGAACTTGATATTGAATAATCATATAATTAAAACATATAAGAGAATAGTTACCTTAATATGATTTTATTAATACCATAAAATAAATGGTTAATATTACTCAAAAGATTATGTACATAATCCATATAATTTATTTCTAATCATGTAATGCTTACCCCATACTCAGCAACACATTCATCTTCTTTATGACTTATATTGAGTAATTTCTTATCCATATGATCTCATTTCTCATGAGGAAAGTATTTATAAAAGACAAAATATTATAAATTCTCCATTCCATGATTTATATTTTATTGAACTCATTTTTATTTTGGATTAACAACCACCATTTATTGATATCATCTTTAAAATAATAAACCACATGAATAACATTTTCACATTTATTACATCACAATGTTAGTAATATTTTGTAGAGGGACTTAATCTATTTTTTAGATTACAATGGATTTATAGTTAAATTAAAATATATAGGATTCAATCACATAAAATGATCCAAAATATGTTAATCACGTTGTCAAACAATAGTTTGTTTAAAATAGTTAATGTTATTCATCAAAATATGAGTCAACATCCCTAAAATAGCCACAATTTTCTCATCTCCAATAGTATATGTATTGTCTTTCTTAGTCTGGTATTCCCTACATTGATTATGGTTGTGTATTCCATTAATTGTATTATAAACCATCACTAAATAGTATAACACACTAATTTATCTCATAATCATCACAAATATAAGACCATAATTTGGAAATCCATATATGATAAAAGTTCTCAATTATAATAAGGGATTATAAAATTCTCATATTAACTACGTTCATATAAAATATAGTTCCCTTTTAATCTACTATACATGATATGGTACCAACTGTTTATTACCTAACAGTAGTATCATATAGTTAGTGGTTACTCTATTACATTTGAACTAGATACATGCAACCGCATATGAAAGCATCAAACAGTTTATCATTCATGTTAAACTACATAGATACACAATTCTTGTAATACAACATAAGTTTAAAAAAATTGTGTAATAAAAATTATTTAAAACATTATAAAATTCAAAATATCCCTATTCATATTATGAGAAAATTAAAACAAATAAATGGTGATCATAGATTCTCAGTAAGAGTGATGTATATCTGAATCGATCAATAGTAACTAGGTAACAATCAATATGAAGAGTGGATAATCAAATCACATTGCATTAAATCAATAAGTTGAGTATAATAAGAATCCATGAAGAATATAAATATAGTAAACACATGGTTATTAATGACATAAATTAATATTTCATGACATTCATAATCAAGGCCCCTCAACAAAGAAGTCATTAATTTTATGATCAACACCTCTCAACCAAGAAATTATCATTTTATTGGCCAACATACACCAAATACCTAACTATTATAAAATGATATTATAGATTAATCCAACAAATCATGCTAATATTTTATGTTTCATGATACCTATTGATGAATTTCTGGGATAACTATAACTAGGTCCCACCCATCACTTGAATGTCTTATTAATTCCTTATATTTTAAAGGATCAACACAATTATTTCAGGAAATGCCTTATAAGTAAAAAATTATCTATATTGATTCACGAATAAAGAACATAAATACATCATTATCATAGAACATAAATATATATAGTAAATTTGTTATTATTGGATCATATCCCTAGTGACATAAATTTCAGTTTTGATAATTAAAATTTTCATTATAATATAAGGAAAACAATAATTGAGGAAAAATTCCCCATTCACTTTGAAATCAAATATTGAAATATAAAATTATCCTAAATATTTATGAAAAAACAATCTTTCAAAATAACATGGAATCTTTTAAAGGACGATTCAATGAATTTTTGGGGCATGACATAGTGAATTTTATTTCATTCCACATATGCTAAAAAAAGATTGTTTTACATTTTTGGTTATAATATAAACGTACCATATTTTGAAAACAATAAGAATATTTATTATAATTTTTTTGTAAAAATGATATCAATAATAAAATTGAAATTAAAAAATATAACGACCCATACATTACATACATTGTTAATACTTCAAAATTGAAGCACACTTATTACAACATATGACAAAACCACAAAGGACCGTATAGGTATAGTGTCTTTAGAAACTGGGAAACATAAACAACTGGTTCATAAATCTTCTACAGTGTCTCCCATTTATTTCGTCATATCTAGAGTCCCTTTTAGCATATTATACATAATATCCATCTTCCTGACTTGGGGAAAAGAAAACATAAAAGGTTGAGCTCAAATGCTCAGCAAGGGCAAATAAAGGAAATAAAAATCATATCATATCTTTTTGAAAATCAAAACCTGCGAAAGAGATCATAATATCTTAACATGGAATAAATCATAGAAGTGAAAATGAGATCCCCATAATCATAACATAAAACTTGAAACATTGTGGCATGTACACATAATCATGGAAAATCATTTCGTTTTAGTCATGACTCATTGCCAAGACTATCTTAGTGGACAAAGTCCCTTTCTGAACCGAGTTCACTCCTCGTTTCAGTCCTGTATCACTGAACCGAAATAACCTTCCGTTCCAACCATGTCTATCTCATGAGATATAAAATCTTTACCCAATGCATTGGAGGGAGATATAGGTCCCACCCATCTTATAATGAATCCTTTCTTATGTGTGCCACATAATCATAAATCATACATCATCGCATAACACATGTAATAAAAATGGTATTCTTGAAACATCATGACATCATAAAACAAATAATATAAGGTAAATGAATTCATAAAAATAATTTCCTCAAAACATAATCAAATCAATGTAATAATAGGGATAAAAATAGAACCCTTTTTTTATCTTGGATGGAAAATAATTTTGATAAAATACTTGAACTCCATTCTTGAGGAAAATATCCTTTATACTTCAAAAACACTTTTCCTTTCTTAACATGTCATACAATTTTAAACTAAAAGAAGTTGATTAAAAATAACCTTGAATACTTGTAAAGGAAGATTCTTGGAAATAATGTTTTAAGAATCCATTCATGCCGTATAAGTTAAAAAAAAAATCTTCGTACTTTTGTCAGAAAAGTCAAAAAGTACCTCGTACGAAAAATGACAAAAGATTCCTTTCATATCTTTTACAAAAAACTAACCGAAGGGTAAAATTGGATATAAAATATTGTAGAAGGATGGAAATATTATTACATATTGATGAAACATGGATGTGGATGATAAAATACACCCCAGTAAATACTTACGAATAAACAATCCCGGATAAAAATGAGATTGTGATATTTCCCTTACCTTAGGTCCGATTAGATTTGTACGTGTCCGAAGCTCCTTTATAATGGTTTAAATAATGTTATTGACTTATTCCAGAATCATACATATTGATATGATATCATATATGGTCATATTCTTAGCTTCTTGTTAGTAATATTTCAATGTTACTTGTTACTCGGGTCTTTATTGCCTTTTGTTCTTATGCGTGTTTTTTCCGAATACATTCTTATTATTCTTTTAAGGTTATAGATACCTTATATCCAGAATGGTATTAGTGTAACATATATCAAATTTATTCATTCAATTCATTTATATAATTACTATGTAATGATGATCATGTAGAACGAGTCGCATCACATCGTGGAGACGGTATTCCGTACGTACGCACGAGTGATGATATCGTTCCTATGATCGTGGAACTGTATTGGAGTATATATATATTATTTCAGTATCAATATTAATTTATAATAATCATAAATAGTTACTCATTACACCATTATACCCATCCTTGTAAAGTTATGGTGGAAAAATAGATTACACCACGGCGTGGAGACGGTATTCCGTACGTACGCACGCGCGGTGATTTCATTTTTCCGTGGGATGGATAGAAGGTGAATTAGGGTTGTTTAATATTTATAATAAAATATCAGTATGTAAGTAATAGTGATGTTATTACTTTATCATGAAACAACTAAAGAATAAGAAGTTGAAGAAGAAAGAAATTGAAAAGATCGGTAATGGATATTACCTCTTCTTTGGAATGCCTCTTTAAATCCTCCACTTAGGGGACTAATATTGGTCTTTGAAGAAGACCAGGACCTATAGGATTATTCTAGGGAAGTGGAGAGGAGAAAATGGCAGGGGTTGGCCGAGCTTGAGTGCTCAAATTTGTGTGAGGAGGAGGGGGGGAGGTGCCCTTTTATAAGGGAGGAGAGGGGCACCTTAAGAATATCTCAAAATATTATTTTATATTAAAGTCAAAATCGGTTTATAATGGCTCCAAAGGGTCTTATTTCGAAGATAAGGTGGGGATGGGTCGAAATCCTATCAACAAATAGGATTTATACAAGTTTAGGGTATTATTTTAACCTTATCAATTAGATTTAACTCTAAGTTAAATAATTTATCTTTTACCGTGTCTTTTTGTTTTCTTTCACTATATGGTTAATACACTTACTATAACATGCCAAAATAACCCCAAATTGTTTATTATTAATATATATATCTTTATCTAAGTCATTTGGCCGAACCTTAGATTTTTAGGAATACAATAACAATTAATAATATAATATTTGATTTAAAAACTATTTTGTGTCAATTTTGACACTATTTGATATATGATTTTTGTGAAAGTCACAACAGAATTATATGTTCGAACAAAGTTGATTAAATAAACATTAGTATATCATAGTAACCTATAAAATTAGTGGAATTCATAAAAAGTCTCAAATTACATTTATTTTGGTGTTTATAACATCAATTATGTCAATATTTCATTAATAAGATAATTACTGCATCATCATTGTTTCATAAATAAATTAAATTATTTAATGTCTAAAAATTAAAAATAAAATACCATTATGTAGGAAATCTTTTTATCTTTCTAATTAATATTTATAGTCGAATTTATCTTATGTATAACCTCATATTAAAAATGATTTACTTATTAAACATTGATTTTAACTATTTTAACCCTTCTTTAAATAAATTAATAATAAATGTCCTAATCTAATCCAAGTGGGCCTAAATGGTCATATTTTATTCATAAGGTTGTTTTTGGTCGAATTACACTTATCCAATAGAATTAGGACATGTGTTAGGGTAATAATAATATCATATTTACCCTTAGTTACCCTATTTACTATTAACCGCGGTAAAAAAAGTAAAAAGTTACTATTCACCAAAAAAATATTTTTATCTTATTGAACCACATTTTACTCACTGATATCAACCGTATCTGTCAGATTTTCGAAATTCCATTCACAGAAGCGGTAAAATTAAGTTTTATGAAAAATTCAGTTTTTAACCTACCACTTAGTGGTTTCACTATTCATCAAAAATTGAAAGTTTTCAGAAAAATACCAAAATTTCATCCTAGGCTAATTTCGATATTCTGAATCCAAAAATGAAGTCCATTTTGAAAAATAAAAAATATAAAATTTCAAAAAGTGGTTATTACTATTCATAACGGCTAGTTTTAATAGCATATTGTTGTTTAGTGAAACTCGGTATTGCGTACGACGCAAGCTATCGAGGAAGGTCGCGATTACGTGTAAAGAAAGCCAAGCAAGTGTTGTGTAGAAAAAGATTCCTTTGATGATTTATATAACATAAAAGTCTCGGGTGTTACATTCTACCCCCCTTAAAAAGAATTTCGCCCTCGAAATTCGTCACTTTGTAACAAACAGATGAGGATACTTCTCCCTCATCATATCCTCAAGATCCCATGTAGCTTCTTCAAGTTGGTGGTTCCTCCATAAAACTTTCACCAAGCGAGTGGTCTTGTTTCTTAGGACTTTTTCGCTACGATCCAGAATCTCTATCGGCTGTTCTTCATAAGAAAGATCTTGCTCCAGCGGTACAACTTCTGAGCTGAGTACATGTGAAGGATCTGGTATGTACTTTCTCAGGAGAGATACATGGAACACATCGTGAACTTGAGAGAGATTCGGTGGAAGCGCCAATCGGTAAGCTACCTTCACAACACGATCCAGTATTTCGAAAGGACCGATATATCTAGGGCTCAACTTCCCCTTCTTTCCAAATCTCATAACCCTCTTCCAGGGAGATATTCGTAAGAACACTTTATCACCCACTTCAAACTCTAGGTCTTTTCTTCGGTTGTCGGCATAACTTTTCTGTCGACTCTGAGCTGCGCTTATGTGTTGTTGAGTAGATCTGACCTTTTCTGCCATTTCATCAACGAGATCAGGTCCTAATAGCTTTTTTTCCCCAACTTCATCCCAGCAAGTTGGAGTCCTGCATTTATTTCCATAGAGAGCTTCATAAGGAGCCATCTGAATACTGGAGTGAAAGCTATTATTATAAGAAAATTCCACCAAAGGTAGGTGTGGATCCAAACCTCCTTTGAAATCCATAGAGCAAGCTCTCAACATATCTTCTAGGGTTTGAATTGTTCTCTCAGACCGACCGTCTGTCTGGGGATGATAAGCAGTGCTGAAACTCAACTCTGTATCCAGAGTATGCTGAAGACTTCGCCAGAACATCGAGGTAAATCTCGGATCCTGGTCAGATATAATAGAAAGTGGTACTCCATGCAATATTACCACTTCCTTTACATATATCCTGGCAAGCTGATCTAGAGAGAAATCCTCTCTAATAGCAATGAAGTGTGCAGACTTTGTAAGACGATCAACTATGACCCAGATAGCATTATTTCCTTTGGATGTTTTAGGAAGTCCTGTGACAAAGTCCATAGTGATGTTTTCCCATTTCCATTCGGGTATGGGTAATGGTTGTAACATCCCCTTAGACTTCTGTCTCTCAGCTTTAACTTGTTGACAAACCAAGCATCGAGAGACATATTCAGTAACATCTCTTTTCATGACATCCCACCAGAAGTACTCTTTCAGGTCCCTATACATCTTCGTGCTTCCAGGATGAATAGAGAATGAAGAATTATGAGCCTCATCCAGCAGCTCCTTCTTTAATTCGGGGATGGAAGGAACACAAACCTGATTCCTGAACTTTATTATCCCATCACAATCATGGTTGAATTCAGGAACATTTCTCACCTTCTTTTGTAACTCGACATCTTCTTTATGTGCCTCTTTAATCTTCACATGTATAGATGGTTGAACATTCATTTGAGAAAGATAAGATTTTTCCCCTTCCATTATAATTCCAAGATCCATCCTTTGTAAATCCATAAATATTGGATCTTTTGTGATCCTCATCATGGATAAACTAGCATGGTCTTGTCGACTTAATGCATCTGCCACCTTGTTTGCTTTCCCAGGGTGGTAATGGATTGAGCAGTCATAATCCTTAATCAGCTCCAACCATCTTTTTTGACGCATATTCAACTCCTTTTGTGTGAAAATATACTTTAAACTTTTATGATCAGTATAAATATCACACCTTTCACCATAAAGGTAATACCTCCAAATCTTTAATGCAAAGATTACCGCAACTAACTCCAAATCATGCGTTGGGTAATTTTGCTCATGGATTTTCAACTGTCGTGAGGCATAAGCTATCACCATATCATTTTGCATAAGAACACACCCCAATCCCTTCTTGGATGCATCACTGTAGATCACAAACCTTTCTCCACTACAAGGCAGTGTGAGCACAGGTGCACTGGATAACCTTCTTTTCAACTCCTTGAAATTCTCTTCACATTCCTCTGTCCAGAAAAACTTAACTCCTTTCCAAGTCAACATGGTGAGTGGATTAGATAATCGTGAAAAATCTTTTACAAAACGTCGATAATATCCAGCCAAACCAAGAAAATTTCGGATCTCAGTTACTGTTGTTGGTCTCGACCATCTTTCGATAACCTCTGTTTTTGCTGGATCCACAGATATCCCCTCTTTTGAGATTATGTGACCCAAAATTGCAACTTTTTGAAGCCAAAATTCACACTTGGTAAATTTGGCATAAAACTTCTCCTTTCTCAGGGTCTTCAATATAATTCTCAAGTGATCTTCATGCTCTTCCTTGCTATTTGAATAGACAAGAATATCGTCTATAAAGACTACCACAAATTGATCAAGATAGTCTCTAAAGACCCTATTCATTAGATCCATGAAGATAGCAGGGGCATTAGTAAGACCAAATGGCATCACTATAAATTCATAGTGTCCATACCTTGTACGGAAAGCCGTCTTTGGTATATCCTCCCTTTTGACCCTTAATTGATGATACCCTGAACGAAGATCAATCTTGGAAAAGTATTGAGCTCCGCGTAGTTGGTCAAATAAGTCATCAATGCATGGGAGAGGATATTTGTTCTTGATAGTGATCTTGTTAAGTTCTCGATAATCAATGCAGAGTCTCATTGATCCATCTTTCTTCTTAACAAATAGAACAGGTGATCCCCAAGGTGACGCACTGGGGATTATGAATCCCTTATCAAGATTCTCGTGGAGTTGCTTCTTCAATTCCTACAACTCAATTGGTCCATTCTATAAGGTGTCTTTGAAATTGGAAAAGCGCCCGGTACGAGTTCTATTGAAAACTCAACTTCACGATTTGGTGGAAGACCCGGTAATTCCTCTGGAAAGACATCATCAAACTCCCGTACAATGGGAATATTCTTAATCGTGAGTTTCTCACCAACCATTTGAGATAAATAACCTTCATTTAGTGGAATCAATACCCATAAGATGGAAGAAATTTCCACTGGAAGGTTATGTTCATCCTTGCATTGATAGACGATCGTAGATTGATCTGGAATATGAAATGTGACTTCCCTTATTTGGAAATTGGTATGAGCTCCATGTAGAGAATGCCAATCCATGCCAAGAATCACATCAAATTCCACTAAAGGAAGGATCACAAGATTTGCAGGAAGCACTTTCCCACAAACTTCGATCGGAGAAGAATTATAAACTTTTGATGTGACTGTTGTGCCATTAGGTGTTGTCAAAGCTAACTGAACATCTAATTGTTGAGGTAATACCGTGATACCCTTAGAAAATTCTTTAGAAATAAAAGAGTGGGTGGATCCAGAATCAAATAAAACATTTGCTACTTTAGAGTGGATAGTAAGTGTACCTTTCACAACTTCGTTATCGTACTCCACATCGCTGATAGAAATTGCATGTGACTTTCCTTTGTCTTTAGCCTTATGATTTTGTTGACGTCGACCATCATCATCAACCCTTGGATTTGGGCATTGATTGGCATAATTCCCCATCTCCTTGCACTTGAAACATTGAAGTGTAGTAGGTTCATTCTGTGTATCTCTTCCTTTGTTTGCGTCATTAGACATCTTCTTCCCATTATCGCGGCATTCAAATGCCCGATGACCTTCCTTTCCACATTTAAAACATTTACTTGTCCCTTTAAGACAATTCCCTCCATGTTTCTTTCCACACTTTGAGCATAAGGGAAAGCTCATCTTCTTTTCAGTGTGCTCTTTATATTTTCCTTTGAATTCCATCTTCCTCTTCTTATCAAACCCATGTGACTGATGGGTTACTCCAATCTCCATCTCGACATTGAGAGCACATCGAACGATTTCCTCGTAGCTATTGAAGTCCCTTATGGCTAATTACCTTCAAAGACATGGTTTTAAGCCACTAAAGAATCGATCGATCTTACTCTCAAGTTGGATAATAATACCAGAAGTGTACCTTGCAAGTCTTGTAAAATTTGCTTCATAGGTACCAACAGATTCATCATCCCTTTGCTTCAGTTCAAGAAACTCTTTCTCCATCTTTGTTCGGAGAATACGAGGGAAGTACTAATTTAAAAATAAGTTCTTGAACTAGTCCCATTCCATAGACTCAATTTCATCCCTTTGCCTCGTATTCTTAATAAGATTCCACCATTGATCAGCATCTCCTTCCAAACGATACACTGCTAGGATGACTTTATCATGTTCAGAACATTGAAGAACTGAAAATATCTTTTCAGTAGTACTAATCCATTGTTCAGAAACTAATGGATCAGTAGACCCACTGAAAGAAGGTGGACACTGCCTCATGAAGGATTCAACAGAATGTTGCTCCTTCCTTTGCTCGTTTGGAAGTCCTGCATGATTCATAGCTTGAGAAAGTTGTGTGAGCATGGCTACAAGATTTTTCATTCCATCTCCCATATCGTTTGGTTGCTCAGGGGGACAATCATTGCATTGCCCATCGCATTCCGCATTAACACGGTTCCTTCGGGTTCCAGCCATTGACTAAAACCAAGAAGAATAGTGTGAGCAACACTAATTATAA
Source organism: Viscum album (assembly GCA_963277665.1). Classification (NCBI taxonomy): domain Eukaryota; kingdom Viridiplantae; phylum Streptophyta; class Magnoliopsida; order Santalales; family Viscaceae; genus Viscum; species Viscum album. Next base: position 1,071,498,119 of record OY728141.1, read on the forward strand.
TAGGAAAACCACATAAATCAAGAATAAAATTTTCATGCTTAAGGTCTTATCTTAGGTTATTCAAGGCCATTTCTAAAACACTAAGATTGTGTTCTATGCTTAGACTTATCCTTAGGGGTTTTACTAAGGCTTTCACATCCTAGTTTCCAAAGGTTGACTATACCTTTCTTCTGATACCAACTATAACGACCCATACTTTACATACATTGTTAATACTTAAAAATTGAAGCACACTTATTACAACATATGACAAAACCACAAAGGACCGTATAGGTATAGTGTCTTTAGAAACTGGGAAACATAAACAACTGGTTCATAAATCATCTATAGTGTCTCCCATTTATTTCATCATATCTAGAGTCCCTTTTAGCTTATTATACTTAATATCCATCTTCCTGACCTAGGGAAAAGAAAACATAAAAGGGTGAGCTCAAATGCTCAGCAAGGGCAAATAAAGGAAATAAAAATCATATCATATCTTTTTGAAAATCAAAACCTGCAAAAGAGATCATAATATCTTAACATGGAATAAATCATAGAAGTGAAAATGAGATCCCCATAATCATAACATAAAACTTGAAACTTTGTGGCATGCACACATAATCATGGAAAATCATTTCTTGTTAGTCATGACTCATTTCCAAGACTATCTTAGTGGACAAAGTCCCTTTCTAAACCGAGTTCACTCCTCGTTTCAGTCCTGTATCACTGAACTGAAATAACCATCCGTTCCAGCCATGTCTATCTCATGAGATATAAAATCTTTACCCAATGCATTGGAGGGAGATATAGGTCCCACCCATCTTATAATGAATCCTTTCTTATGTGTGCCACATAATCATAAATCATACATCCTCGCATAACACATGTAATAAAAATGGGATTCTTGAAACATCATGACATCATAAAACAAATAATATAAGGTAAATGAATTCATAAAAATAATTTCCTCAAAACATAATCAAATCAATTTAATAATAGGGATAAAAATAGAACCCTTTTTTTATCTTAGATGGAAAATAATTTTGATAAAATACTTGAACTCCATTCTTGAGGAAAATATTGTTTCTACTTAAGAAACACTTTTCCTTTCTTAACATGTCATACGATTTTAAACTAAAAGAAGTTGATTAAAAATAACCTTGAATACTTGTAAAGGAATCTTCTTGGAAATAATGTTTTAAGAATCCATTCATGCCGTATATGTTAAAAAAAAAATTCTCCGTACTTTTGTCGGAAAAGTCAAAAAGTACCTCGTACGAAAAACGACAAAAGATTCCTTTCATATCATTTACAAAAAACTTACCGAAGGGTAAAATTGGATATAAACTATTGTAGAAGGATGGAAATAATATTACATATTGATGAAACATGGATGTGGATGATAAAATACACCCCAGTAAATACTTACGAATAAACAATCTCGGATAAAAATGAGATTGTGATATTTCCTTTACCATAGGTCCGATTAGCTTTGTACGTGTCCGAAGCTCCTGTATAATGGTTTAAATAATGTTATTGACTTATTCAAGAATCATAAATATTGATATTATATCATATATGGTCATATTCTTAGCTTCTTGTTAGTAATATTTCATTGTTACTTGTTACTCGGGTCTTTATTGCCTTTTGTTCTTATGCGTGTTTTTTCCGAATACATTCTTATTCTTCTTTTAAGGTTATAGATACCTTATATCCAGAATGGTATTAGTGTAACATATATCATATTTATTCATTCAATTCATTTATATAATTACTATGTAATGATGATCATGTAGAACGAGTCGCATCAAATCGTGGAGACGATATTCCGTACGTACGCACGAGTGATGATATCGTTCCTATGATCGTGGAACTGTATTGGAGTATATATATATTATTTCAGTATCAATATTGCTTTATAATAATCATAAATAGTTACTCATTACACCATTATACCCATCCTTGTAAAGTGATGGTGGAAAAATAGATTACACCACGGCGTGGAGATGGTATTCCGTACGTACGCACGCGCGGTGATTTCATTTTTCCGTGGGATGGATAGAAGGTGAATTAGGGTTGTTTAATATTTATAGTATCATATCATTATGTAAGTAATACTGATGTTATTACTTTATCATGAAACAACTAAAGAAGAAGAAGTTGAAGAAGAAAGAAATCGAAAAGATCGGTAATGGATATTACCTCTTCTTTGGAATGCCTCTTTGAATCCTCAACTTAGGGGACTAAGATTGGTCTTTGAAGAAGACCAGGACCTCTAGGATTATTCTAGGGAAGTGGATAGGAGAAAATGGCAGGGGTTGGCCGAGCTTGAGTGCTCAAATTGGTGTGAGGAGGAGGGGGAGGAGGTGCCCTTTTATAAGGGAGGAGAGGGGCACCTTAGGAATATCTCAAAATATTATTTTATATTAAAGTCAAAATCGGTTTATAATGTCTCCAAAGGGACTTATTTCGAAGATAAGGTGGGGATGGGTCGAAATCCTATCACCAATAGGATTTATATAAGTTTAGGGTATTATTTTAACCTTATCAATTAGATTTAACTCTAAGTTAAATAATTTATCTTTTACCGTGTCTTTTTGTTTTCTTTCACTATATGGTTAATACACTTACTATAACATGCTAAAAGAACCCCAAATTGTTTATTATTAATATATATATACTTATCTAAGTCATTTGTCCGAACCCTAGATTTTTAGGAATACAATAACAATTAATAATATAATATTTGATTTAGAAACTATTTTGTGTCAATTTTGACACTAATTGATATATGATTTTTGTGAAAGTCACAACAGAATTATATTTTCGAACCAAGTTTATTAAATAAACATTAATATATCATAGTAACCTATAAAATAAGTTTAATTCATAAAAAGTCTCAAATTACATTTATTTTGGTATTTATAACATCAATTATGTCAATATTTCATTAATAAGATAATTACTGCATCATCATTGTGTGATAAATAAATTAAATTATTTAATGTCTAAAAATTACAAATAAAATACCATTATGTAGGAAATCGTTTTAGTTTTTTAATGAATATTTATAGTAGAATTTATCTTATGTATAACCCCATATTAAAAATGATTTACTTATTAAACATTGATTTTAACTATTTTAACCCTTCTTTAAATAAATTAATAATAAATGTCCTAATCTAATACAAGTGGGCCTAAATGGTCATATTTTATTCATAAGGTTGTTTTTGGTCGAATTACACTTATCCAATAGAATTAGGACATGTGTTAGGGTAATAATAATATCATATTTACCCTTAGTTACCCTATTTACTATTAACCGCGGTAAAAAAAGTAAAAAGTTACTATTCACCAAAAAATTATTTTTATCTTATTGAACCACATTTTACACACTGATATCAACCGTGTCTGTCGGAGTTTCGAAATTCCATTCACAGAAGCGTTAAAATTAAGTTTTATGAAAAATTCAGTTTTTAACCTACCACTTAGTGGTTTCACTATTCATCAAAAATTGAAAGTTTTCAGAAAAATACCAAAATTTCACCCTAGGCTAATTTCGATATTCTGAATCCAAAAATGAAGTCCATTTTGAAAAATAAAAATTATAAAATTTAAAAAAGTGGTTATTACTATTCATAACGGCTAGTTTTAATAGCATATTGTTGTTTAGTGAAACTCGATATTGCGTACGACGCAAGCTATCGAGGAAGGTCGCGATTACGTGTAAAGAAAGCCAAGTAAGTGTTGTGTAGAAAAAGATTCCTTTGATGATTTATATAACATAAAAGTCTCAGGTGTTACAAAAAATCAAGGGGGAATATAATTTTTTTTATAGAAACCAATTTTAGAAAATATGGGTATGGAAGAAACATATTCCCAACTAAAGAAGAAATAATGAATTCTATTCATATTAATGTTTTTACTGATATTTTAAAGTGTCCAATAGAGGAAAAAAGTAATACTACATGAAAATTAAATGAATAAGAAATGGAGGAATAACTGAAATTATTTTATTGTATAACTATCATATAATTTCTCTCAAAGTGAATTTAGAAAAAAAAATATTGATATAATAAGTGAGTGTAAAATAAATCCCATACTGCTTTGGTATCGTTTGAATCCTAACCCCATGAAAGAAATAAAATAAAATTAAACATTACACACCATTATTCTATATTTATTAATTATATAAAATACAAAAATAATATTATATGCACATCATGAAATAAATATGTGTTGAATATGGCATATGACTCACCAAATAAGTGAGATGAGAAAACCCTTACATAAGATCTGAATTACATTATAAATGAATTTTTCCTAATTTTTAATGAATTAAAATTTTTATAATTCAGTTCAATGACCATATATGTAATTATGATCGAATATATGATCCACTTATAACATTTCACTACAATTTTATTAATAACTTTTCATCAACTTTTGTGTTTTTGAGTGTTAATTAATTCATTATTTCTTGATAATTTTTATTCTTTAGTTTTAGTCCTTGTATATTGATTGTGATTCCATAATCTCCAAAATTTTATTCATTATATTAATATAATATATATAAATCCATCCATAAAATATAGATATAGAAAAATTAATTACACAATTAATGGAGACGGTAGGCTAGTGGTATGCATGGACACTATCTTTACTTTTCTACTGATGATCAGAAATAATGGTAAATTTAAATTATCATTCATTCAATTATTATTATAATATATATATATATATATTATATTTATCAAACATATTCTTATTACCATCCATGTAAATTGGAAATGGAAAACAAATCACATTATATCATAGAGGTGGTTGAACACACATACACACGACCAACGTTATCATATTCTAACATATGGAACCATAAGAAGGTAAATGATATATTATATTTGAAAAACCATAATTATATCATAAATATAATATATACTGATTTATTCTATATTAATTACCATATAAGTAATTTGGTGATGAAAAATTAATTACCCCACAACATGTAGATAATAAGTCATACCTACGGACGAGTGATGTTTTCTCTTTCTGAATGATAGAAAATAGATGAAAAATAGTTTTAATAATAATAATAATATATAATTATTTTTATTATATTTTATTACATCTCTTTGTATGGGTGAAACATATATATATGATGTATAAATATAAATTAATTTGAAAGTGTTGGTAAAGATGATTACCTCTTCTTCGATAGAATTCCCTTAAAACAAGTATTTAGGACCAAAAGAATGTTTGTTTAAAAATAAAAGTACCTTTAATTTATAAGTTTAAAAATTATTTCATTTTATTTAATCCAATATATAAAAGTGGTTTAAATTAAATATAATCTTCTTATAAAAAATTTAATTAAAATCTTTTTTCAATAATAAATATCATCGAAACATAAAATAACATTACCAAAAACAGGTTAATTATATAGTATTTATTGAATAGTAAATTTGAATTATGTTATATAAATATATTATAATTTTGTTAATCTAATTCGTACATGTCAATTTAACAGCTATATTATAATATATCATGTTTTATTTTAAGATTGGTGTTGTGTGTCATGAATGATTTCAAAAACATAGAATTTATTTAATGAGATATATATTCAAAATTGTTAGTGTGTTATAGGTTAGGGTTATTAAAATAACACACATGGACCCCATAATTTCACACAACTCTCTAGCTAATCATAGTGCACAAGTTTCTCGTGACCTAGCCACACACTAAAGCACATCTTATCGCACCCATAAGGGAATCCTCTAGGGTGGTCGTAACATGTTCCAATATCGGATAATTGATACCATCTCCTCTCAATCACCCCATAGTGATCCAAAACCCATAACCTTGTCCTATATTTGGGATTTTAGGTCCAATTAATTTCCAATGTAGCACCCCCACCCATTCCTGATTAATTAGAGTGGCTTCTAAAGGGATTTTAACCCAAACCCCTAGAAAAAAACCTCTTTTTGTCCCTATCCAAAACCCAAAACCCATAGTTAAGTCATGAATTATGTCATTTTGGAGAGAATAATAAGCTCTTCACCTAGAGAAACAACCTATATTTCATATACATTTGTTTCCTGAGTTCTCATCCTACTCATGACATCTTTAAGTGCCACTATACCCTTAATAGGGAACTCACCATCATACATGAGATGTATGTCTATATATTTAGTTATTCCTGAACATAAGCCCCTCATGAAAGCCTAAATATTTCAAAAAACAACATGGTCTATTCCAAAAACTCATATCATATCCCATGACATCCTAAAGTTCTCTCACCAGCTCAACTAATGACCAAACCCATTAGGGGCATAGTCATAAGGTAGTCCCAATGACTCAAAGTGCTAAAGAGAAGTTTTCCCTAACATAGGAGACCAAAAAATTCGCTTTATATTCTCCTAGACTACTCCCGGATTCAATTTGGTATACCACAACCCATGAAACATGCATGAAACTAGAAATTATTTATAAAATTACATATGAATATGTATTAATGGGTCCACCTACCACCATTAAGAAGTTACCACCCAAGCTAGGCTTCATCAATTCACTCTCTTGGGCACCCATCTCATACTATGAAAAAAAATAACCCAATATAATTAATTATTAAAAGTTAATCAAATAGTTATAAATGAATTAAATTTCATCATGAGAAATTTGTTTTCTGAAACCACAGGTAACATAGAGCTGTCCACTCTTGATACGCAGCTATAAAAACACATTAAAATATATTGTATAATTACATAAATCGATTACTAATTAAATAAAATTTCTGAAAAAACCCTAGTAAAATTTATACGGTGATGTACCTTCACCAAATAGGTGTGAAGAAACATACAGATAGAATCATAAGTCATCCTATAGCTAAGTAACATTATATATCCTTCAATATTTATCAATTCTATAGTACTTATGGAGGAATCAGAATATAATACCAAGAAGTAATTAAAAAAATCAGTTTCCAACCAAGGAATAAGATGATAAAAGTTGAATATCGAAATACAAAAATGAAATCTTTGACGGTACACACTAGATATCATCCCCTATAAAGAATTGTAAAAAGGGAAAAAATAAAGGGTGGTACTTAGATGAAATGGGCCTCCCATGTTACTTAATGACAAAAAAATAATGGTAGTTCAATTGTAAAGAGGTGGACCTATCCCTACATAATGAAGTCACCAAATCACCATTCATGATGAAAACTCTTGGATCACACACTGAAATAATCTAGTAAGAATAGTTCTCCCCTGACCAAACATCATTCATGGAATGATCTATAATTAGTTCCATGAAAACCTCAGTTAAGATGACTTGAACCCTCTTCTGAATCCATTAATAGTGTGAAATTCATGGTTTATGATGTCTATAACTATATCTAAACCTGTTTTGTCTCCAAAATCATTTTTAAAACTCACTCGAGAAATCAAGAAATTCATTAACCTAAACCCACACCAAAACCCATCTCATAGAGATATTCAGATTATCATATTAAGGAGATAAGTAGAGGTTCTCAAAATAAACCCATTACCATTCCAAAAATCTAAATTCCCTTGAGAATTTACATCCTGTAATGACATGATTCATTAAAATCTATCCTACCTAATGTTTGTCCACACTAAGAATCCATAGGATTATATGAACCATATGTACCATCATGTCTCATTCAATAATTACATGGGTACTTTTTGTGTTATATCTTGAAATTAAGAAATCACTTCTTTTTTGGAACATCCAACAAAAAATTGAATATACTCTTGATTCCAATCCATTCACATTTTTTAATTCTAACCCAAAGATAATTCTCATTGTTCCCTATAATGTTCCATCCCAGACCTTATCATTATGAATTAACTATTATAGGAATCATTAGATCATCCAAATACTTTATAATAGTGTCCATGCTTAAATATTATTGTAATTCCGTGGATAGATCACAAAATTTCTCACCAACCATCATGCCCACACCCCATGAACCAATACCCCCTGATCTAACTGTCCCTCATATATCCTCAAATATATATTAATTTGGATTCCAATAAACCAACTCCATGTAACTCTTTATTCATAATTTAATTATAACATTAGCTAAGGAACCTTATATCTATGGATATTACCACACACTGATATCTCGATGAAACCTTGACTATCCACTGACTGGTCTTGCTCTGCCGAGAACCATTCTTACATGACATAAACGTTATCATGGTTCATATAGTGCTTATCCCCATACGTATAACATTATTGATTCCTTATTGACCAAAATTCTTGATCTCTACTATCCATGCTTTGTCCATCACCACATATAATGATTAAAAATGACCATCACGCCCACACATGAGAACCAACAACAACCTCAAATCTTTCCATCCATAGATCACCATAAATTTCATCCTCCAATATCAAGTGGTTTAGTCCCCATTATATGGTTTACATTACACATATCTTTGAGCATTGACCAAAATGGGTCTCATCAACACCCCACCTTGAAAAAAACGCTATAAAAAATCAATGCCTAACGTCGTTACGCCCTCTTTTGTTTCTCATCCACAACCCCACTCAGGTTTATCCACAACCCAAAAAAATATTTAATTATTAAAACAAAACCCATTCCACCAAAACAAAACTCAACTAGGAACTATGTGTAACCATTACATGGATGTAATTTCTTACTAAGAATTTCCCTAAAATTAATTGTTAACACACTCTCTCCACCCAACAGAGATTGATCCACCCAGAAGCCTCTCATAGGCTATCAAACTATATCTACATTGATCTCACATAAACCGAATGGAGTCATAATCTCTTACAACATTATCACACTACCAAAATCATGTTCATTTGAGTCACATCCAATCTAATATAATACCACATGGATAACTGAGTAATCATGATTCATTTGAAAGTCAGTCACATTCAATAGCCCGAGTCATCTCACTCATTCCAAGGATAACCACATTATCACCTATCCCACATGAATTGTTTAAAAATCATGAGTGTATACCCACACTCTCACAGTGTAGCCAAAAGAACAACCAAAATCACTAGGTCTACGCATCCAACTGAACCTCCACACAAATCCCCAACCTCAATACAAACATTACCACCCATACCCTACATCAATAACCCAGGAATATCACTCCTTACTTTCTAAAAAGTAAACATTGAGGATTTTTGAAATCCGTAAGTAAATATTTGACCATAATTATATCATTCCATAGACATAAAATTTCTCAGATGAATCCACCTAGGTTCTATTAATGGAGAATCAAATGCCTACACTAACCGACGATATTTCTCTATAAATCCCTTGAAAGGGGGCTACATTTCCATCACCAAATAACCTCCCACACCAGGTTCCACATAAAATATCATTAGATGAAACCATTTTTGGTTTAGGTGAGTGTAATTCTACCAGCATTCTATATGTGAAAACTTCATATAAGTTGTTGTCAACACTTTACACAACAGAAAAATTTAATTAGAAAATCTTATCACAATAAAGGTGGAATATGTAATGTGAGTTCTCTGTTCAAAATATGATGCTTTAAAATGAGATTATTGACAAAAATAATGTTTCCGGAAAAATAAATAATATATTATGTAAGAGCATAAAATTTAATGAACATATCATCAATAACCATAGAAAGTAAGAACAATAGTCTCATACCGAAGGTAACCAAGACATCACATCAGAAAGCTATTAATGAATCACCAATATGAGGTCTATCGAAATATATGACACAAACATAGAAAGCCTATCAACCATATCACAAGATTATAAATAAAAAAAATTATTTAATTGAAAATAGACGAGTATGTAAGGATTTAACAAGAACACAATGCACAATCCTCCAATTTTGAAAAATCATTTTACCATTATTCATATTCCTCTATTCCATTCATAGCCTTCTAATCCCTCTCTACTGACTAGTATTGATCCTTATACCTCATGGATATATCCTCTAAAGGTTTCATAGACTCTAGAGGGTGTGTCACCTCCCCACATCCACATTACATGTGTTTAGGATGTCATTTCTATGAAAAAATTACTCCTCGGTGCCCTGTATTCATAATCTCATAATATACACCCCATCTTAGAACTCCCTATGGATTCTCCTCAATCATCAATATTTTATGGAATTCATTATCTCTTATTTATGGCAATTTGCATTGGGGATTATTATTAGATCCAAGAAATCAACATTGGTGACCAACTTCAGTAGTGAAAACCCCCATGGACATTCTTCCAGGAATTCAACAATTCTTGGAGATTAGACTCTCTAGCATGGGTTTCAGTGATCAATCGTAAATCCATTTAAATCATTAACTATTCCAAGGATAACATCATGAAGTCCTAGAAAGCACAATAATGTTCTTATAGAAAATGTAATTTCAACATGTTTGTGTGATACCATGGGACCCATGTCTAGAACATCTCTTCCGTGACCATTGTATGTCTCAGTTTTCTAGGGTTTCATATACCATTACTCAATACCACATTCCAATACATTATTGCAGATGTAGTTGGATAATTTCTATGAACATATAAAAAATATATTTTCCTCCTGGATTCTTCATATGTTTTAATTTGTGTGGATATGGATGTATCTAAGGTATTCCCATATCACATTCTTCGTTAGGAAAAAAAAGTGGTGGAAAAAAAATTATTTATGACTCATTGATGCTCTTCTGTCCAACCTAAAACCATCAAGGTAATTATCACTCATTATATAGGAATACCCATTTTAATGCATAGACTCTAGTGGAAAACCTTGTTCTTGGTCAGCCTCCCCCCTATCCGAGGGTAGCCTTTAAGGACAGTGGTCCATATTCTTCCCTACTGGTGTCTTTAATCATTGGTGGTTCCTCTCATGTTTTCCCTCCCATCTAAATTTTTTACCCTTTAACCCTCCCCTAGATGCTTTAATTCGTTTAATTGTTTTTTTACAAACCTTCTCAACATAGCAAGTACTATCTTATATAAATCCCCAATAAAACACATAGTTGCATAAAAAAATTTATTCCCCCCCTCCCCTATATATTCTTGTTGTTACTGACCTAGAACCATTTTTCACCTCTCCTCTACCACCTCTAAAATTGATTTTTCATCACATATAACCCCTCATTTTTTGAGAATGAATTGGGGACCTCATAAATCTCCTCTAACATATTATCTCTATTACTTAGGAAAATGTGAAATAGCCTCAAAACAAAGCCTTAGTATCGTACCATACCCCTCCTAATAAGAAAGAATCCATTTTTAGGAGCTAAAACTAGACAAAACCATCCTCCATGGCAAATATCCACATTTTCAACTCCCATGTCTTAACTTCATGGATGGGAATGAATTTCACATCTAATGAGTTTTTCAAAAAAGAAGTTACACTTAGTTTCAGTCTTATAACTCATTTATACAATGTAAAAGATCTCCACCTTTACAATTATAATGAAGATGAGTAATTTTATTCATGATCATCCTAAGAACCAATATGGTTGGATCATCAATAATTAAATAATATTAGTAGAGGTATTAAACACATCTAAACATTTAATTTCCACATAGATTACTTCCTGAATGTATCAATATTATATTTAGTTCATATTGGATAAGTGTGATTCACAAGCGTTAGAGTCCTTATGGTGAGCCTCAGATATTTCAATCCTCAGAACATGACATGGTTTATTGGTTTCCAATGCCATACTAGACCCCTCAAAGAAGAGAGGTGAAGGGACCTTCTATACAATGTTCAACAATGACTTCTTTACATTTTCATCCAAAAATAACCTTTTGGATATAGGTCTCATGGTGGATAAATTTATATAAAATAATAATAAAAAAGTCACTAACCATAACTGGTGACATTTTTACCATTGTTTTTTCTATATTTAAGTTATTTCCACCTTATCAAAAACTAGATTCTCATACCTAATCCATGCTAACATAGACCATTCTCCCATTATCATTTGGGTGGTAATGAAAAAATAAATTACACATTTCTTCCATTTCTCAAGTTGTTTGGCTTATGACCCCAATTCACTATAAGACGTTCTTTCTTCTGGGTCCATACCATCACAGTGAACATGATGGGTTGGTATGCACAGTAAAAATTTATTTTTAAAGAAGGACATACATGCATAGAGCCTAAAGAGAATTACCTCTTTGAAAAATTTGGATAAGATTAATTTTGACCTAGATAATATCGAATAAAAAATATAATAAGGATAGATGTTGATGTTTTTAGTGTTTTTCAAACAAAAATGAACCTACATAGATAAAAGATCCTTGTTCATGAATTCTTGGATCAAGATAAGTCTATGGTCTTGTGGATACATGAGGGAAAAAATAGCATAGGGTATTTTCATGGTTGTATTAGAAAAAGGTAACATCTCATCTATCCCAATGTTTTCTATTAGTATGGATCCATTACTAATGGATGGATATTATTGGTGGTATGACATAATTTTTTTTTAAATCTATTCTTTTAGGTCATAACCCTTCCATGAAGTATTGATTTTCTTTGTATCCTAAAGACTTATTTAATGAAATTCACAATATGGTGTCAGATACCAACAACCACCTACTTGTTTTATGTCCTGAATAAAAATAGATTTGGATGGATTTGGTTTACCTAAATGTGTTGATTTCTCTATAACATGATGGCTTTATAGGTTCCTTATTTTTGACTTTTTGGGACCCTGTGAAAAGTGATCTCTTGATATTTTATTTAATTTTTTTATAGTGGAAGTCTCCAAATAGTGGATTGGGAAACCACCATCGTTCTTATTCTCAAAGTTAAGGACCCTTCCTCACAAAAACGATCTTCTCCATTTATCATGTGAGAAATTCCAAATAATGTGATTTCTAGTTTTCTTAATAGTAAACTAACAAGGAATATTCAATCCTGGATATCCAAGGGGCATCATAGGTTTGTGAATGAGATATCCATTTAGGGGGAATTAATCTTTCATATGAAATGATTTATGACAACAATAAAGAAACTAAGGGATAAAATACTTTCATTAATGTGTACGTGGAGAAAGCCTTTTAAATTATTGTATTATGTTTGATTTTAAAGTTATTGAACATAATGGGATTCTCCTATAGGAATATTGATATTTCTAGATTCTTTAGCTCTCCATGGTTGTCAATCGGTTTTATGGGTAGGAAATAAAGCTTATTTAAATCGATACATGGGTTGAGGCATGGGGGCCCTTGTTCCCAACCTTGTTTGTCCTTTCACAAGATGATCTCAAGAGAATTATAAATATTATCTTGACAGAATGGATCATTCATCCATTCTAGTGCCGATCTAATTTTCAGTGTGTGTCTCACCTAATGTTTGGAAATCACATGGTGCTTTCTCTTAATTTAATATCAACCTCTATTCACGGTATAAATTAAATCTTCAATGAACGTTGCAACTAGAGAAGAAAATTGATCATTTTAGTTAAATTAAGTGTTTATAAATAAAAAGATAAGTTAGAGAGGGGAGTGGGAAACACTGAATCCGGAACTGGAGTTCACAGGAGGAGCTTCCCCATGGACAACTTATTAGCTCTTATTTATTTTTTATGGATTAACATACACCATCTAGATGTCTTAGTCGATAGAATCACTTCTCACATCAATAATTGGAAGAAAACATTTCTCTCTTTTGGTGGAAGAATCAATCTTATTAATATTTTTCTCTCTTTAATCCCCATGAATTCCCTCTCTGTGCCTTGGGATCCTAAGGTAGCCATTAGGAATATCGAGAACCTCCTGAAATATTTCATATAGGACTCTGACTCAGAGGATGGGTACCACTAGGATTCTATGTGAGGTTGGATTCTAAAAAAAATAAGGCAATGTTGGTTTAATGAGGGTGAATACATGATTCATTATCCTCATGCAAGGCTGGCTTCTGAGGTGCTCAAAATACATAATCATTATTCTGAATTGATCACAAACATGTATGGTAAAAATATGTATTTTTGGATACTATCCTCTTACCATCTATGTTAAATAATCCAAATCCACATTCGGTGGCTCGAGTTCCATGAACAATGGATTATCGGTAAGGGTGACATTAGCTTCTGGTATGATATATTCGCTGGTGGCGCAATAAAATTTCATATATTCTCATCACAACACATATTGTTTACTCATGCATGCGATTAACCTTACTTCTCCTAGGATATTTTAAAAAAATTATAAAATTAATTTTATATACCTCATAAAGTTAAATGATGAGTTGGACATGTGTGTTTTCATGGAATCATTTTCAGGAGTCTTCTGAACCAAGTCCTATAGATATGTGTTAATCGATTCTCAAAGTCAAAATACATGGTTTCATCTACTTTGGATTAAATAAAATTGTACAGAGTTCATCATTATCATATGGAACATATAAAACCATACCTTACCTATTAATGAAGAGGTTTAATGAATAGTTTTTAATTTAGATTCAAAATGAGTATGTTTCACCCTCTCAAATATGAGTCAATTGATCACTTATTCATTGAAGATGAGTGGGATAAGATTGTGTGGAATTCCATCTACAAGATCACTAGGATGTTGTCTTTGGGTTTACAAGGTGACAACTTTTCCTAATTATGGTTTCGAGGTGTGGGTATATATTACATGAAGATAAAGGCCCACACTAATATTTTATTTGTTGTTTGTTGGGTGTTCTGGGGGTAAAAGAATAAATCTTGGACTTAGGGAACCCATTATAAAAAATGGATCTCACAATTAGAACTCTAATGGAAACTTATATCCTAGGTAGTCTTCTAAAAAAAATGGGAGGAGTCATCCCCTCTTATAAATTTTTTGCTCTTTGAGGTTCACTCTACCCCTATTCACAAGACGAAACCCTATGGTTAGTGGATTCATTGGAACCCAAGCACTAGTTTATTGAAACCTAATATAGACAATTCCTTCATCTTGGGTGATATTATTGGGGGTGGTATTTTTCATGATCAAAATGGAAATACTATAGAATCATTCACTACATATTTTGTGAATAAGAATTCCATTCGGGTGGATACTTGGGGCCTGGTAAAGGGTCTATAGGTTTTCATTTCTAAGGATATAATGATGGAGGGGGATGAAATGATTCAATGACAATATAAAATTTCCTCAACAACCAAATTCCTTCTCCTTGGTCCATCACATACCAAATATGAAGATGTAATGCCATCATAACCAATTGGGTGTTCATGCAACACACGTGGCATGAGGGTTATACGGTGGCTGAATTCCAGTCTTTGTTGTCCTCTAATGAGAAACCCTTTAATTTTATATCCATATTGTGTTCTCTTCCAATTTATTGTGTGGAACTCATTTGAAGAGATTCACTAGGTATCCACTACTTTATACGCCCCTAAATCATTTGTTTTTGGTCCTAGATTCCTAGATCTGTTTGTTTTTTCCTATATTTTTGTTGTGTCGTTAAAATTTATAACGAAATAAAAAATAATACTAGTTGGATTTTGAGGCCAAAAAAATATATTTGAAACTACTCTATGATTCCCCGACTTGAAACCATCCTAAAATAGTTGATATCCCAATTATAAAATCATATATATATAACCAAAAATAAGAAACTATCAAAATGGTCTTAGTTCAATTCTGAAACCTCAACAAGCCGTATCTCTAAATACTCATACTGTAGAACTAGAATGATATAAAACATGTCCTATACTCAACCTAAAATTAAATATACAGTCTTTACATGAACATGCAAACCGTGAAGGGTGTACTAAATACATATCATCAGGTTATAACTTAGCGACCTTCATATATTTCATTATATGTGTGTATGTATGAGAAATAAAACAAACAAGTTAGACATGTTCCTTGAAAATCATTTTCTAACTATGATGATTTGTCTCCTTGTGCATCAGATCACATTATGCTAACCAAAAAAATTTGTAACTCTGTAATACAAACTCTAATGGCTAGTTAAATTTCCAATCATCATCTCATAACCTATACATTACCTTCGCACATAGGGTAGGGGATCATCCATGTTATGAATGCTACCCAAAGGGGTAGGGAATAGTCTGATGTCCATGATCTTGAATTTTATTCACACTCAAGGTGGTCTCATGTATAACACTCTAACTTTACTAACTCACTCATATTAGTGTCTGTTCATCTAATCCAACATCACATTTTAACTACATATCACTAATGGCAGTCCCATTTTCTATCCTAACATACCAACACATTCTGGACCCCATCAAACCCATAGTACTCCCATACTAAAATATTATCACATCACATCCAGGACCCCAAATCACTCATAGAGGTCTAAAAACAACTATCTCACTCATGGTAGGGTATGGAAATCCCATCTCATGAAAGGATATTCTAAAAGGACAACAAATGATCCATCTCACTCGTGGCCACATTATATTTCATACATAATGGGGACATTATATCACACATGGTAGTCCAGCTAGGATTATCTTCATCATAGAAATTGATGAACATAAAAAATACCACACACAATAGAGCCCATGTAATATCCAAATACACAATAATGCACACACATTCAATCACTTAAAATAGAACATGTAGACTACATTCCATCACATGAATCTCTAGTACTCAAAAGACCATTCCTCTTAATAATTACATCTTACCCCACCCATAAAAGAACCATCTATGTTCCTCTAGACATGTTCCTGTCTGTAATCATCGATACCAACTTATCTTCATCACCCCATGGTAACTCTATGATCCCTAGGCTCACTTAGACTCTATCCTTGGGATGCAGGGTCTAATCATTATCATGATCAGTCTCCCAACCCTATCCTAATACCTCAAGGATCATTCTAAGATATCTTATCCCAAACCCCTTGGCTTCCCCCTGACATGTCCATACTCAAAACCCTTTTAGCACAAACTAGTATCGTCCCACATCTCCGAGGAGAGACATCTCAACTTATCACCTAGAGAAACCACCTCTCCATCACATACATCAAGTCCTTGAGGTATATTGCCACTCATGGAACTCATCCATATCCACTCAACCCTTTGGGGGTAACTAACCATCGTAAATGATATGTATGATTTTCTGGTTGGTCATTCCCCATACTGGGCCCCTCACACAATTAGGAATACCCTTGTGGAACTACTAGGGTTATTATTATAACTCATATCTTATCCGAAAACCTCGAAGAATTTTCTCTTTAACTTACCCAATTACCAATATCCGTAGTGATATAGTCATCGAGTGATCCTAGGCTCTCCATGGGTTAATAATAACTTTTCTTGAGTATAAGATACCCAATATCACCCTATATGTTCCCCAAATCCCACTCTTGTTCACTATCCATTCGACTAAAATGCATTAAACAATAATGAAACATGTAATCATGTATAAAATGAATATGAATTTGTATTAAACATACTACCTACCACTATCAAGTAGTTACCACCTAAGAAAATATTCATCAAGACATAACAAATATATTCTATTCTTTTTATCACCTATCTAATTACAAGAAAAAAAATGATTTCTTACAATTTATAGTCAATTATAAAATAACAATAATATTTTTTTAAAGGCCTAAAATATCATTGGGAATTATTTGTATGCCAAAACATAAAAAAACAAGATGTGTTCCACTAACATAACAGACCTAGTCCAAATCCAAAAAAAATCCATAATTTATGTACCCAATTAACTGGATAATTAATCAAAATTTCATCAAAAAATATCTAAAAAATTTTATGATGATATTCCATAATTGAAATGATCTATGAAGTTGTGCAGAGAAAATATCAATACATCCTCTTTCCAAGCCAAAAATCCCCATCAAAATCACTTAATTCGAGTATTAACATGTAGAATATACACCCAAGACTGAGTAAAAATTGTAAAAAAATCAGTGGCCAACATAATAGGAATTATTACCAAGGATAAAATATGGAAAATATTCCTTGAATTTCGATCATTATACACTGAAAATAAGACTCTATAATAGGGGACCATATAGGAATTTTAGGGGGATCAATTCAACTTAAATAGACCTCCCACATCACTCAAATCCACTAAAATTGAACGGGGTGGATCAAAAAAAGTCGACTCTGCCTCTACTAAAACCTATCACCATGAATCATTCATGGTACAAAACCCTAGTTACCACTTTAAATCACATAAGGCAGTGGGGTTCTCCCATTGGAAAAAATTCATTCCTAACATGAACAATTGTTCACACCAAAAAAATATTGGCATTTAGGAATAAAGTCATCCACCATCCCAATTCATGGTGTGAACCCCATTGTTCATGGTGGGAATGGAATAAATAACTTCATTTCATCCTCCTTAGTCCCCCATTATTTTTTCGAAATCCACCTGAAAACTAAATACATTTTACATTCCTTAAACTATTTTTTAAAAAATATGTCATATGTTTTATAATTATTTAATTATTAATTTTAATTCGTGTTATAAAATTGAGCCCATTATCACAAAGAACATTAAAATTCCCTAGGGTACATAGAACCTATAACAACATCGATCATTACATAACATAGAATATATTCTCTCCCATGATTGAAGATTGGTCATGGGAGATTTCTATATTGAGTTTTGTCTTTCATAGAATGTAGAAATATTACTTATTTTGATATTAGATAAGTGACACTAAGTGACATAATATTGATGGATTAGAGGATTATATATTCCCATGTATGGTGAGAATACTTCAGGGATAAGAAGGATCCATTTCATGGAATTTATTGGTTGTGGTTATGTGTTTTGAAATGTCTAGATGTATTGAATTTTTTAAGAATCATGACTCTATTTTACTAGATGGGTATCCCTAATAGGTGATGTGAAGTCTTCTATGGAAAATAGGTTATATAAAAAATTTAGGGATTTGAGAATTCTTGTTTATAATGTGGTAGGAATTCAATTATTTTATTTTCGATGACTAGTAATTCTCTGTTACCCTAGTACATTTATTATTAGTAAATATCTAGACAATATTATATTTCATTTTCTCTTAGAAACACTTTGGAACTAAAGGACATGAGCTTACATTGTGTTCACATTTTTCCTATCCGTCTTCCTCTTGGACACCTCTTATAAAATAATTCGAGTTTAATTATTAATTTATGTTTCTTTTGTTTTTCTTGGACATCCATTGAGGTATTTATATACTCACTCCTTCACATACCTTGTTCAAAGATATGGCATCTCTTTATAGATGAAAAACATGATCATATATAGAATGGTTATACATAGAGCTAGTGTGGTTTGTATAGAGTTGAAGAACATTTATTCTTGGTGATGTATTATAGAGTATAGTTATTTTATTATTATTATATTTATCTTCATGGTTATAGTGTGATCCATGGGTACTTATAACATAAGGTATAATTATAATTATTTATGTTTCAATGGAATTTTGGATATAATCTTTCCCTTTTAGTTTACATTGTGGGATCTACTTTAACTTGTTGTCTCATGCAATAAATATTTACAATGTAGTCGATATTTATATATGTTCAACTTATATATTGTACATATTATATAATTGATATATGTATCTATTATAGGTGGATATAGGATAAGGCCTCCCATTTGGTGAGATATTTGTACATAGTGCTAGCCCCCAGCCCCTATATTATTCGAAGTGGTGTTTTCATAACACTCTAAAATTTTTTTTAGCCCATGCGTGACACCAATTCGTTGAGTTATGTCAACATGAGAGAAGATTATAAGTTTATTAAGTACACCACAAATAGTATTATAGTATTTAGAGGTACGAGGAAGACCTATGAATAAGTCAATGGTGGTGCACTCCCATTTCAATGTGAATTTGTGTAATGGTTAAATCAACTCCGTAGATTTATTACATTAAAAAATAAATTTCAAGAAAAAAACATCTTGATTTATAGTCTAATACCATATTATTAATTCTCTATCACTAAATATTCTCTCAGATATTTTGATACATTTTTTTCTTCCATGATGAATAGATAAATTTTATTTATACTTGTAATACAACTAATCATTTATTTTTTTTTCATGGGTAGGACACATATTTGTGTTCTAAATCCTATAACTCTATATGTTTCATGTTTAAACTCTAGAATATTCGACACAATGTTTTTTTAAATCTATATCATCTTTATATACCTATTTTATCCTCACTTTGATAGATAGTTGAGAAACAAATTAGGTAAGGCAAGGCTTGTTCTCTCCATTTATAGTATACATATACTTTCTTTTCAACTACATAAGGATTCGATCACATTAAATTCTTATCATAGATATGGTATCACTATCATTTTATCTCAGAGAATTAGAAACCATATTTTCATTCTTATAATGTTAATACAATGAGAATTCATTATCCTTATTCAAATTTGACCAATGTTTTATCAAATTTTCAAATACTACTATTTGGAAATATACCATATAATTTTATAATTAGTATACGAATAAAAATTATCTATGTATGGATATTTTATTCTATTGAGTAATTTAAGTATTTTAAATATTTAATTCATATCATTCTTCAAGTAATTTTTCACATGGGTATTTAATTTATTTGAGACATAGGATGCCAACTTGTAATTTTTCCAGAGAACACAACCCAAGACTTTCTTTGATTCATCATTATATATCAAAAAATCTTCTATACATATGGGTATTGGGAGTATAGGTGTAGTAGTAAACCTATTAATAGGAACATTTAATATGTATTCGTATTATTTAGTTTAGATAATCCTTACTCCATTTTGAGTAAACATAGTTATATGTCTAGAAAATCAAAACAACTTTCTCAGAAATCAATCATAGTACACAAATAATCTATGGAAACTACCTATAAATATTAATGTTTTAGGTTTGGGAAATTAATAAATAATTTATATCCTTTAATTATTTACATATATACAGTCTATTTTCAATATATAACCTTGAATTGAATCCTTTTTGTTGAGAAAATTAACACTTTTTAAATTGTGGATTTTGGACCTTATTCACAATCATCAACAAAATCCTCATTTTCTTCATTAATTTCAAAATATATGAGAACATAATCAATAATTACTATAATAAATTACTTGAAGTAAATTATAAATATTTTATTCCACTAACCCAGGAATATTTTTAAGGATGTTGAAATTTTGAAAGGCATAAATAATAATTTATAGTTTATATATCTTGTAACAAATATTGTCCTATGTGTATACTTTCCCTTACCGATGAATTATGATATCCAAATAAAATATCCATATTTGATCATTATTGATCCCCCGTGAATTATATTAAATATATACCAATAGAAACTATAATATAAATATTATTAAATGTGATACTAATTAATTCAGAAAAATTCTTGAGACGCTGCATTAAAATAAAATTTTATTCATTTTGTGGACCAGTGAACCCCATGGTGAATAATTTCGATGTATACAACCCTTATTCAAATTATCTCATATGTTCTTCTTCAATTATTTCACATAAATAGGGAATATTTTATAAGGGACGTTGATATAAGAATAAAACATGGAATGAGTTTAAATGAAAATTTTATCTTCTGATATGGGTAGAGACCATGAAAATAATTAGAAAATAAAAAAAAGATTTCTATTAAATGATCATATGTTTAATGTTTATTTCTTCTTCAAACATTAGATCCAATTTTACATTTTTACAGTCTTTAAATAAAAATAATTGGGTATTAGGTTCCATAATAACTTTATAATGCTAGTGCATGGAATGTTAGAAAAAATCAATGGTAAGAATCCTTAAAGGGGATGTGAATTAAAAATATTATCTAAAAAAATATTTTATTAAATATAAAATCTTCAGTTAATAATTGATAAATAATCTTTATTTATAAGAGATACTTATCATTATTGATTTATAAGGATTTGTATTTATGAGTTTTTATATTTATACATATTGATGATAAAAAAAATTTATTTATGGTTTTAATCTTATGAAATTATCCTTATTGTAGAAATCATCTCTATGGTACACATGTTTATCAAGGAAATAAAATGATACTTATGTAAGTTATGATACTTATTCAAAATAGAATGATCTTTTAAAAGATCATGGAATTAATGAATTTTTATATATTCCAAATTACTCAATTCATGTTTATAGATAAAATGATTTTATGATGTGTCTTCCTTATAAATGATGATTCCAATACGCATACATGTTTCCAAATTAATCGTGTTCACAGAGAAGATAATTTTTTTCTTATTCATTAAACACTTTTTTTCTAAAAAACTACATATTCCCGATTTTAATTATTATTTAGATTTTTAATCACTAAATATTTAAATTTATTATTTTTTGGATCTATTTATTCCATAATTGTATATTAATTATTTTGATTTTATGAGAAGAAGATGATGAGAGATTTTTTGAGAATTAATATCATAATCACACTGAATTATGAATGATTAAGATTCACCATGAATACTTGAATATTTATGATTTTCAAAATTAATTTTATTGAAATATGATGAGTTTTAATCACATGATATGTTGGTGTTTTCTAAGGACATTAATATTCATTATTGTGGGAATATTTATTAATGTATTGAATTTTTAATCATTAAATGTGCTCTATACTAGAAATTATTATTATTTTTATAGATTAAAAAATAAAATCCATGTGATTGTTTTCTCATTTATGAATTAATTACATGTTAATTATTAACTGAAACTTTTTTAATATATTTGAAGTATTTTTCTTGATTAACATATTTTCCAAAAACTTTTGGAAAAGAAGTATTTGAAAAACTAGAATATTTTAATTGTTTTTAATATAGTTATGTATCATTTTTTAGGATGTTATAAATGATGAAACTAAAAAAATATAGTTTTATAGAATTAATGAAAGATATGAAGTTATTTTTAAAGGATAATATAACTCCACTAAGATACACAATTTTTAGATCATCAATACAACACTCTCAGCTAGACTTTATTATTAATCTCCTTTTATTGTAAATATATAACTACTATATAAACATTCATAACATCATATTTAAGTCTAGTTTCTATGTTACTGAATTATTCTAATATTATATATGTGTGGGATTTTTTGTTTCAAAATTTTAATTAATGTTAATGACCTTAGTATCAGGATATACTAACCCTAAAAAAGGATTGCATTGGGTTCTAACTCGATGTTGAGAAAAGTAGTTTATTAGTTGTGCCTTGTTACAATATTTTTAAGGGGTTTTATTTGTGACTTGGTTCAAAGAATGGAAAGGTTGGTTCTTCCTTCATTTAAAAAGGATGGTTATGAGTTGTTATTCAAGGTGTAAAAAAATATTGGATAGGGGTTGTGCGTCCAAGTGTGAAAAAATACATTAGATAGGGTTATGACTCCATTCAACAGTTAGTCATTTATATAGTGGATCATGTACTCTCACATTGAGAGTTATTAATGTAGAAGTAAAAAAATTTTAATCCATTCTATCATAAAATCGATGAATTATGTTTTTTTATTTTTCACTACAAATTTACATAAATTTGATATCTGTTTAATAAATTATAAAATTGTCAATTCAACCATTTTGAAATTTTTTTATCTTTTATAATGGGAAAACAATTAATATCAAAGCTTATACCATGAAAGGATTTTTATATTTATCTTATATTTATCATTTTTTATAAACAAATCATAGACTTAACCAACTGTGTAAATAATCTATTTGAGATGGAATAATAATGTTCAAATGATGGTTATGCTTTATAAAGACTACATTCTTCGATGAAAATTATTATGTCTATTGGAATACCTAGATAGATTCATATCATGAATAATTAATTATTTTCAATAATAAAACCATGGAAAACTATTATAAACATATAGAGTCTAATCATGATACTCTTACTAGGGTTGATTCATTGAAATATGAACTTATGTATAAAATCATGAACATACATAACTTTAATATGAACAAAAATGTATTCAATAACATTTCAGCATATAAAACCTCACATGTTATTTTGATAATATTACAAAATAATCATTATAGTTTATATAAACTAATTAGAACTATTCTTTGTATGTTATGAGAATAATATTATGATTTTAGAATAGTCAAAAGTGAAATTGAAAATCCAATGTTTCACTGATTTACTAGCATTGTAAATGACATGAATTCATTTTGAAGAGATCTAGATAATTCAATTTTAGTTTTATTAGATTCATTATATATTCCTAAAAAATGGTATTCCTGGATTATATTAATAGATAAAAGTAATTATTTTCAATAATATACTGTTACTGAGTTTATAAGATCATTATCGCAACCTGAGTGAGAAATGAAAAACATTAATGAAGTATAATTTCTAAAAATGAAATGAATTTATTTGAAAAATAATTAATTTTAGTACTTACTCCTTTTATTTTGACTCATAATGAAATGACAGTGATTAATCCATTCACATTTACAAATGATATTATAAATGGAATAAGAGATATATAATAAAGAAAAAAATATATTATTATTTTACTGATCATAGAATTAAAATTTAATTCAAATTCAAATGAAGATCACAATGTAATATGATATCGATGTAAAATAAAGGGGAATATAAAAAATAATTGCATTAAAGTGAAAATAATTAAAAAATAATAAGAAAAATATAAAGGAGGGATCTTTCAACTAGATGGATATGTACCGAAGACATTAATTATTCTGAGGAATTTAGTTCTAAAAATGGATTGGGAAATGCAATCCTAATGGTTTATTCAAATAATGTATTAGATTCTGATAGTGACTTTTATAATTCTATGTATAAATAACATATGAGGTATAAATTATTTAATGAAATAAGAATGTTAAAAAATGTTTTTTTTTAAATTTATAATATATAAAAAGAACCCAGGAATATGTATAAAGAACATGTAGAAGGAAAAAAGATCACTACTAAATAATTTTTAAAAATAAAGAATACCACTCCAATATCCAATGAAAAAATATATTTAGAGTTTTTTTTAATGAAAAATAAAATAGTAAAATCATTGAATATATTTTCAAAAATAATAATATAGAATAAGAAAACCTAAATAGATGAAAATGACAAGCTCAAAATTAAGATGGAATTTTAAGGATGATTTTATCTTGATTTTTTCAATGGAAAAATATATACAAATTTATGAATTAAAAAATTAAATAAAAATAAGTAGTCCTCATTATGATTATCAATTATGAAAAATTAGTATGATGTTTTTCATAAAAAATTCAATAGGGGGGTTTCAAAAGTTTCAAGTTTGCAGTGGGTAATGATAGGACATAGTGAAACTGAATGTTCATTAAGGTTTTTTTTGAATATCTTAGACACACCAATGTATATATTTAAAAATATATATCCTTTAAATTACATAATAATAAATATTTTAAATTAGTTTGGGCCCCCAATAATTGTTTTTATCACCATATTATACCCAAGTTCTCATGAGTACCAATTTTATCAAAATCCTATATTATATTAAATGTGACATTAATTTTTGTAAAAGGAAACCTACTACTTGGATAATAGATCTTCCAGACACATGATAGGCCACCCAACAAATTTTTTATCATTCCAAACAAGTGAAGGAGGTAATCTAATATTGTTTGATTATTGAAATTTTATTGTCAAAGATTTTAATGAATTTAAAATTTCAAAATATGTTATTATATAAAAAGTATTATATATTGATGTTTTGGAACAAAATTTAATTATCATCCCTAAATTATGTGATTATGTAATCCATGTAAAATTTTAAATTAGTGCATATTTTTTAAGGATAACAATATCTTATTCTATGCTAATTTAAATGATAATATATATATTTTATTAATTTTTAAGAGATAACTAGGAAAAAATATAATGTTATTAAATTCAATATACTTAAAATACATTTTATAGTATTAAAGTAATGTCCATTACCATTTTACGATGTCATATGAGCTATATTAACAGCAAAAAATTCAATAGAATCCCAATCTAAATTTTGGAAACACATAAATCTGTTATTCTTATAGGAAAAGAAAACTCCATAAAGAGTCCTTCAAAACTACCAATTAAGTTCACACAATAAGGGACCTATATATTATATATATCGATTTATATGGTAATAAATCCATTAATAGTATGGATAACAAAGTATTTAGTTTTAATTTTATATTATTTTAACATCTTCACTTAGGTTTACTTTCTTACTCATATATTAGAAAAAATATATAAGCTTTTTACTTATTTTATATTAGTTCAAAATTAAATGGTCAATTATTCATATCCATTAAAATTGATATGGGTATAGTGTTTAACAAAGTGCAATTTGAAAAAATTGTATAAAATAATGGATGATCTCATAATTCGTTATCCTTTAGGAAAACTCAACAAAACCGAGTTAAGTAGAGGAAAATTTGAACCATATAAGAAATTGATATAACCATACTAAATCATTTTAAACCACCAATATATTTTTTTGGTAAAAGCTGTAAATATCTCTCTTTATGTATATAATATAGATATTTTAAGACAAATTTTAATGAAGACATACTATGAACTTTGGATATGAAGGAAAATAGAACATAGTCATCTCATAGTATTTCGTTACAATGTTTATAGTCTTATAATGAATTATTACACACACAAATTTGATAAAAAATCAAATAGAGGGTTATTTTTGGGTAATTTTGGTTATTGAAAAGACTTTATTCATTATAATAGATGTAAAATAATATTTATACAGTCTATAAATGTTAAATTTTTTAAAAAAAATTTAAATACAAATAATGGTAATTTATAATAAAATATAAAGAGAAGTTTTGAGATTTTATTTTTGTAGTGGTTCAACAAAAAATAAAAATTCATATAATGAAGGTGTTTTAAACCCTTGTGAAAGAACCTAGAATTATCATAGAGACAATTCTTTATAAATATTTATTAGAGATGATAATTCAATAATTAGAAACTTAAATTCATTGATGAATATTTCGTTTTATTTTACTCCATTTTCTATTTTTCTTTATAAGAGTATTGATAAAGAATTAACTAATTATAATTTGATAATTTCTATAGAAGAATATTGGAACAAGTTTCTTTGAAGTATAGTATGTTATTTATTAAATCTATTAAAATAACAAGTTATTGGTACAAAAGATATTTTTAGGAAGAAATGTTAAGAATCTGCAAATATTATTTAGAATAAGGTTAGATTGTTTTCATAAGGAAATCTATAAGAAGTAGGAATATATTATAATTAAAAATGTTCCTAGATTGTATTTTTAGAAGATATAATAATTTAATTATATTATGATACTTTTAATGTATTTATTTATTTAAAATGGATTTTAAAATTAAATTTCTAAATTGATTTATTTTTTTGGTTGTATGTTTTTGAGAAAACACTAGTTTGGAAAATTAAAATCCTCTTCATCATGTTTTAAAACCTTATAAAGAACTTTATCGACAAAATAAATATCCAAGATCATGATATGGAATATTATATAGTATTTATTTTTGGAATATTTTTTTAAAAAAATTATAATCAATATTTTTTCTATATATAATTTCTTATGATATTTTCATTGTAAAATTAGATGTTGCTGTAATTATTTTTGGACCATCAAATGATACTCTTTGTAATTAATTTTTAGAATCATTGACTATTGAATTTGTTCTAAGTCATATGGGAGAATTAAAATTATTCACTGGGCATAAAATTTTTCATTAATAAGATAACATTTTTCTTATTCAACCTACATATAATATTGAATTTGATGAAATATATGGACTTGACTCAACTAAAAGACCAAATAATCTCATAAGTACTTAATGAAAACTAGATGTGGAAGAATTTAGAAAATCAATAGATAAAAGAATTTGTAGGGGAATGATTTACAGTTTATGATATTTAATTAATCTTAGCCTAATTTAATGTTTTCAATTTATATTTATACAAATTTCAAATTAATCCTAATGAAATAAATTTAAAATATGTAAAACGAATAAAAACATGTCTAATAATATATAAACCATGGTTTATTCAAATATATGATATTCAAATTTTAATTTAAAATTTATTTAGATTGATATTTTGGTGCTTGTAATATATATATAAAACATTTGTGATATTTTTCACATTCTAGGAAATGCATTAGTTTCTTAGACTTATAAGAAAAGATGATTAGATTCCATTTCTACTATAGAAATACAAAAAAATTTATAATATGTTTTCAGGCTCAATATTTGTATATTAAGAAAACTTAACCATATTCTAGGGTTCACATTGATATGTTACATATTTCATATGATATTTCTTCTAAGTATGAATATATAATAATATTTTACAACATTCTAGGAAAACCTCATAGAAGTAAGATATCAATTAATTATAGACCATGTTCAAAAAGGTAAAATTTGTTTGGATTATATTTTAATTTATGATCAAAATTTAGATACATTACTAAACAACTAGATATATTTTCTAAGAAAATAAAAAACGAAGATGGTTTGTTAGAAGTTCTAAAAAATGATTAAATACATATGTTATATTTTTGTTTTCAATCATGTGTACATATACGTTTTAGGGTCCTTGTTGAAGGCGAAAATCATTCCTCCTTTATAATCTCACTTCATGTCAACTTTATTAGTTTTCATTAAATCGTTTAGATTAAATGATTTTATGTTTAGTCAGTAAGCATACATAATCTTCTATAATTTCATGGTTTATTAACATGCACATAAATATATTTTCCTGTCTAGTGAACTTGTAATATCATTATTAAACATAGTTTTTGGTAATGTGATCTAATAGTTTCTTAGATTTAATTCATTGAATTTTTTAATAAATTCATTGATTATAATTTAATATGTTTTAGAAGATCCCTAAAGATTATAATGTTTTTCATTTAGGTGGAATTTTTATTGACTCATGAAATATGTAATATGAAATCTATATAAACTGGTTTTAATATATTAAAATATTTATATAAAGTGGTACACTGCTATTAATTATTTACATTTATTTCAATTAAAATTATTTTTATAATTATTAAATTCTTAGACAACTATTTTTATTAAATAAATTTTAAACATAAATTTCCTTATAATTGTATTATAGTTCTAAAATCATTTTACATAAATTTTGGAATTTGTTTCTTATAATTTGGGTATAAAATTTTCTTATTTCAAAAAGGGGGTATAAATGTTTTCATTATGTATTCAATAATATTTTTTATAATTTCAAAAAGATAGAATTTTTTTTATAATTATCATTATTTTATAAATATCAAAAAAGATGATATTGTTGTGTCACACATTTCTAATTTACTAAATTATGTTTGGATAATCTAAAAATTATTATTTGATTTCATCTGATACAAGTGAAGATATATTTTATAAGATTGGAATACTTATAGAATGAAATATTATTATTGATGATATTTATTTATTTGTTCTTCATGTTAGCTATGTGTCTTATGAAATGATTTTAGAGAAAAATAAATCTCACTACATGTTTGGTTATAACTCTTGTATGAAAAATATTCTAAGTGATGAATGATCCTTATATAGTATAATGATCATTTTAAAAAAATTTCATTCTTACAAATATTGATTCTTTTCTATTTATCCTTATGGTTTTTCATCTTTATGTATATTGATGCTTATGATTTTATCCTCCTGATTGTATAATTATGAATTCACATTTATGTTATAAATGATCCTTCTGGTATTCATGCTTACATAGAACATAAAATTATGTTTGCACAGGTTATGATTCATACATAGAATAAAATTTCCTTTACATAAATAATGTAATTTATGATTATGCACAATTTCTAGATTAAAAAATTCATGTTTATAGATAAAATAATGTTAATGTAAACTCATCCATATCTGAGTATGACTCTTACAAATATTCATGTTTTTATAAAAACCATATGTACGATGAATTTTAAAATTATTCTTAATATGAAAACGCTTTATTTTTACAAAAACCAATATATGACCTATTATATATATTTTTTATATATTAATTAAATTTGTATTTATTTTAATTTTTTACTAGATATATATATATTACATAAATATGTATCAATTATTTCAAACCACTAAGAAGAAGATTAAAACTAATTTTATCAAATTTGAAATTGAAATCATAGATAAATAAGCATGATTTATATTAACACTTTGCTCTTGAAAAATTATGAGATTCAAATTTATTTGATTTAATTATAAAGAGTTTATCTCACATAATTTATTGGTGTAAACAATGTACATTAATATGGATTATTAGAGGATTATTTTCAATTTTTGGAAATGTTTACTAGTTATAATAAGTTCCATTTGAAAATAAGTTATTGTGTTTATTAATTATTGAAGTGAAACAAAATGAAAATTATTTTTTCTCATTTACGATAGAATTACATATAAAATAATAATTATCAAAATTGATATAGTTCATTGGATCACAATGCATTTTTGTTGCTTCACAAAAAGAATAAATATAATGTTTAGAATATTTTAGTTTTTGTGAATATAAATATTCATGTAATTATCATTTCTGTAGATGAAATTCACAAAAAATTATATAAATGGGGTTTTGAAGAACCAATCCATGATATTAAGTGAATTGTTTATGTACTATAATTATACCAAGCGTCTCATTCTTACGATCAATACTACTACACTCTTTAATGGAGTTAATCAACCCATTGATTTTAAAGGGATCATTGTTTCCTTGAATTTCATAATATACTATTTAATTATGGTTTCTATGGTATTTAATTCCACCTATCATATCTATGTGATTTATTTTTAGTTTATTATTTCTTAATAGAAATTAGGACCTTAGTGTCTGGTTAAACTACCCCTATTGAAGGTATATCAAAGGTTATACATAAATATAGAAAAGAGAAGTTCCATGGTTATGACATGGTACTGTAAATTTAAAATGTATTAGTAGTGACTTGGTCAGTATAAAGGGAATGGTAAATCATCTTCCACTTCAAAAAGAGAGTAATTTGTTTCAACTCCTAAAATTAACAATAAAGGATAGGTTTGTGCCTCATGGTTTGAGAAATTCATTATAAATGGTTTTGAATCTATTTAAATGGTAGGTAATTTATATAGTGGGATCTAGAATCTCTGGTAGAGAGTTTGAAGAGTACATGCAAGATTACATTGATCCAAACCAATATAAAAATAACAATGTTTTTATTTTTCATCCTCTAAAAAATTATTTATCTCTTATATGTATTTATAAATTTAAAAAAACATCAATTCTCCCTTTATGGATCATTAGACTATCTCACCACTCAGAAAACAATTGGTACTATCACTATATGGAACTAGATTTCTAGATAAATGTATATATTCATTTTTATTTATTATATTAATCATATAATAGATACATCTAACAATTTATAAAGAGTATATGAACGGATTAAATTTATTGGTTGGTTAGTAAATAAATAGAAATCACTCTCTAGACATGGGAATACACTAAATAATATGGATCTAAATTTTAAAGAGATATTTTCAAAGGTAAATTAGATAAATAATTTATAATTTATAATTTATTGATATAAAAAATAAATGTTCAAGAATTGTTTCAAAATAAATCTATGTATACACTATTTTAATATAAAACAAGTTCTTATTTTTAGAAACTTGTTCACATTTATCCCAAAGATACGTAAAAATATTATGATTATATCTAGAAAACACCAAGTATATATAGTGAAAAAATAATGACAAATATAAAATTCTTTATGACCATAATTTATTTTATCAAAATATCAATAAAGGGAAATGTCATTATTCCCAGGACATATTCAATCAGAATAATAGTATAAAGAGATTATTTTTGTCCAATACTTCTTTGAGAATAGATCAAAAGAATAAATACTGTAGGAATCAAATGGTGGGGTTATTAGTTAATTTTAAAAATATAAATATAAGTAGGAGATATGTAATATTTTTTTTTATGGAAAATATATGAAATCATAGAATAAAAATTATCCCACATTAAATAATAATATTAGAAAGATGATAAAAGGGATGTTTTGAATTTATTAAGCTCTATATAATGACCACTTTTTATATGAAGTTATTTTTTCCTATACGTGGTCATTTTTATTTAAAATTATCTCTTCTAAAGACTTTATGTATAATAGAAAATCTAAACACTGAGAAATAGATCTGTTGGAGCTATTGTGGCTTCCCTCATTACCATTTAAAATTTGTCAATTATGGCCAACGTGGCTCTATTGTAATCATTGAACTATTTTTCTACATTAAAAAAACATTTCATCATTCATGGTCATTTTTATCTCTTTAATTTATGTTAACATAGATATTATTCATTTATTTCTTATTACATGAAAATATATCTCTTGTAAGGTGTTGTTGATATATAAAAAATATATTCATTTCATTTCCTTTACTGGTAATCATATACTTCATATAATGTCTGAGTAATCAAGGTCAAGTAAGAGTGGAAAACAAGATAAAATTATCAGACATTCTTCACAGCTTTATTATATATTCCATGATTCATCAACTCTACATTGGACTTGGTCCACTATTTTGGTAAATGAATTATAGATAATGAACTTGATTTCATAAAAGTACTTCTCTACTTATATTTCATTTATTCATCATCTCTTCAAATTTTGTTGATATGAAATTGGTAAATATATTTTTAATGATAAAGTGGATTGCAAAAATGTTATTCCTCATTTTATACTTCATACATTTGACATTTCGTTCATATTTCTTGTTGTTTGACTATTATGTCCCTAATTTTTCATATTTCTTGGTCTTCATTCTTCTCCACTCTCCTAAAATTATCTAATTATTTAATTAAAAACTCATAAGCAGACATTATAGATAAAAATAATATTATCGTGTGATTATTAAGGTACATAATTCTATAATATGAGAATTATTATATCTTCATGATGATATAAAAATACACCACATTTAGATGATTAGTAAAAAAATGGTACAATACATCATAAATCAAACACACAAATTTTTCATTGAGTCTAATAAGGGAATTTATATACTTGTTATAACCAAAAATATTAAAAAAAAATTTATCCCCATATTATGTCCAGATATCTCACCCATTATGATTATAAAAAATATAGGGGTAAGATATATTTTTACCCTTTATGAATATAATATTAACCTTTGTGATAGAAATAGGTTTAGACTAAACTCCCCCTATTGTGAAAAAATATTGTGCTTTTTAAAATAGTAAGACTTGAAACCCCCCTTTGTAAAAAAATATATACCAATTGGAATACAAGATGCATTGATCCATGTTTATATATAATGAATTTTAAATAAATTAATAATATAAAAATCAAATATCACATATTATAATGGGTTATATTCTAAATGACTATAAATATGGCAAGATCCAGTTTAAAAGAAAATTAAATATATAAATATCCCTACAAGATATTTATATGTAATTAGAAAAATGAATAAAAAATAATTATTTTATATAGATCTTATTATCTTAATTTGTTTTTGATATTAGGAACACGATCGAAATTTTATCACTTATTTTTTGGTAGATATTAGTCAACATGATATTTTTAGATTATATAATTACGAAAATTTGAACTTTTATACCAATTTGTTATTAATTTATTCGATTTAATTTTTATCATATATCTAATTAGGCATTATAAAATATTACTTTTTTGGTAAATAATATGTTTTTTATCTACATATATTTTATTATTCATAGAGGATAAGTTTTTTTGTCTCTAATTTTGTTGGACCAACATGATTAATGAGAAAATATAACACCATGTATTATAACCCATTTCAAAATATTTTTATATTAAATTAAAAATCAAAAGATAAAAATGTAAAAAATTATTATTCTTACAAAATAATAGAATAAAAAATAATAACCCTAAAATGAATCATCTTTCACTCTTCTAATACGTTATTTTGTATCATAGTCTACTTTTCCATTCATTTGTGAATCTCTTCTTCCATAAACATTTATTTTTTCTTTTCTATTCCTAATATACACAGTCCTTAATGATTTGTTTTTTAGTATAAAACAAATTGAATTAGTTTGTTACTCAATAAATGGAGGAGGGATTAAATAATAACAATATTTTCCTACTTCTCTTGTTAATATATTATCCAAACCTTTCTTAGAGAAAGATGATCAACAATAAGTAAATACAATTCCTTATTCTACCTATTCCATAAGTTTTTTAGAGAAAAAAACTAAAATACCTGAAGAAATATCATGACTAGATTGAAGAAGTTTAGAATGAGGGTTATTGAGTATGAAAATCATATGAAAATTATTTTAATAATCTAAGAAGATATAATCTCTTAAGAAATGAATTTAATGGATGATTAGGTCCTCTATTTATATGATGAGAGTAAAAAATAAATATTTTAATTTAATAAATGATTTCATGGAAAAGATATATGTTATAGAAAATCAAACCATCAAATTCAGTCACCAGTTATCTGATAATAAATATTGATTTTCATTTTAAGATATTGTTTTTTATAATAATATATATATATATTTCATGATTATTGATAGTTAATATAAGTAGTACATTATAACTATATCAATTAGAGTTTCATGAAAATAAAATATATATTATACCAAGTAAAGAGATCTATCACGAATGGTTGATTGATGAATCATTTAATTCATGATAATCTATCTTTATAATAGATATTCATGACGTGTGTTGGATTGGATTGACCTAGGAAGAAAATATTCCTATATTTAGAACTTATAGAATATAATTACTTTTAAATATAGATTTTGGTTGGTCCATTTTTTATGGAATTATATAATATTTTTATTATATCATTGGACATGAATGATCGACTAATTAGTATATATTTTTTTCTTCATCAACATGTTTTGAGCTGTATATTCCGAAGTGTGAAAATATGCATCTACTATTTTATAAATGATAGAAACAACATATCCCCTATAGTAATTTCATTAAATTTTTATTCCATTTCCAAAAAAATTGTATGATTTCTTGAGTGGTAAGGTATCCTTGTAATAATACATCATACTAGGTTCAAATCTAGGTAGTGGAATAATCTCTTTGGAACCGTTGTAGTACTAAATCACTATAGTAATGTGGGAAAAGTAAAAAGTATTGTAGTGAGTTATTGTTGTATTACTATTCTACTAAACTGGTCTTTTGGACCATTAAATTTGGACTTTTAGCCATTGGCCCATGCATAGTGGACCTTTTCATAGTGTATATGTGCATCATCATGATCAATAAGGTGAAAGATAGTGCAAGGGTAGTAAAATATGAAGACATTTAAATGTGGAATCTAATATTTTAGTGGTTTTTTTCACACCAATTCAATAACACAACATTGGGAGGGGATGGTAGACTATGTGTGAATATTTTAGGAGATGTGTTAGAGTCGGGTAATAAGAATGTTATGGGGTGGTATTTCAAGTGTCAAGGTTTGTGTCACATATCAAAGGCCTATGTGCCTATGTGCTAGTGGGCATTGTAATTAATATATTATTATATACCTTTGAATATTTATGTCATGTAAGTGTTACCTATAATCATGTAAAAAATATATATTATCTTAAAAAAAATACAAATTTAGGGAATACATAATATGTTGTAAACGATTCTATGTTATAGGGAGTTTTTTTATGTTCTCTTTTAATTTTATGAATATAGTTAGGATAGTTTCTAAATATTTATTTTTTGACTTTAGGTAAATTATATTAAATATATATTTGATGAAATTATTTCTAGGAGATATTTATTTCATGAATTTTACTTGTTTAGAAGTCGAGGATTGATAATCATAGATTGTTATAAGTTGAGTATCTAGTACACTAAATTTCCCAGGTAATTAATCAAACTTATTCTATAGATCAATATTTAGTTCTTTTAATTTATCAAGCTTAAAATATAAAAATTTAGTATATATATTGAACATTGGAACAAATTTTTTTGAGTATTGATCATTTTTTTAAAAAAATATTCCTCATTAATATATAAATTTGGATGCTTATTTGATCTTCCATATTTGTGTCTTGGGAATATATATACCAAGGGAATCATTAATTATCCTGTTATGAATCAAAAAAATTTATAAGGCATATATTTAAGATGATATCCTTTTTTATCTGATCTTCTATAGCATGATATTCACAATAAGCATAGTTTATTGATGTGTAGATCATCTTCTGTATGAATATTCATCCTTAAAACTAAAAAAATATATTCAAAATAAAATTGTTAAAGGATAATATTTCTGTTCACAAATTTCATTGATTATAATTTCATTGAGATATTTTCCATTGACCAGATTTGATATCCATTTTTTCATTCAATCAAGTATTTTGATGTTTTATTGGATAAATTCTAGTGATTTGAATCTTTAATATAATTATTAAGTGGGTATTCAATATTATAAATGATATTTCTCTTTATTAAATACCTATCAAATGTAAAATCAAGATATTTATACATTAATAGGGAAATATGAAGTGATTAATCATGTTTAAATGCATCACTAATCGTGTTAGATATATGAATATCAAGAAAAAAAATATAAATCAGAATTTTAAATTTCAAGAAGAGTAAAGGATTTTTTATTTATTATATAAATAATACAGTTTCTCATAATGGTAATCCAACTCAGTAAACCTATACATATAAATAATGAATTGGTATGGTCATTCAAATACTAAAATTCCACTCCCTTAAAAATAGGATTATCTAAATAAAGATATTTTTGAAAAAATATTTTGAGAACATAGTGCAAGAAAAAATTATATTTCCTACTTGATGTTTGATATTGACTTGTTGGAGATAGAAATAGCTCCAAGTGTCACTTCTGGTATAAAAATGTAAAATTTAGCGAGTGATTGGAAAATATAGAAAATCACTAATACTAGATTTTGGTACAAAAAGTTCTTATGGATCATTGGATCCATTGGGGGGTTAAATCATTAGTGATCTTTTTATAATTTTGAACTCTCTAAAATGAAATGATATATACTATTAGAGTTTTATCATTATAAAATTATTATAATGAACTCACAAGAATTAAATGATAAAAAATAAAACACGTAAAAACATTTTAATAGGGTTGGCCTTTGTGTGAGAACCTACATCCTTATCTTGGTGACTCCTGTTAACCATAGAATTTTAAAATCAGTAATATGTGAATAAAAATTGATGCAACTCCTATTATACTCTTTATATCATTTAATATGAATTATTATAAATAACCTCATTAGTGTATATAGTTTTTATTATAAAATTTAGACACCACCTATATACTAACGTTTATAAAAATAACTACCAGAATGGTCATTGAGAAGTCTCCATATGCATTCAATTTCTAGGTATGTGTCTGTATGGTTTTCATACTGTAATTTTGTATTCTCCATCAATTTTGGCTCATTAAACTATGTCTATTCTCCAAACCAAGATCAGTATATAGAAGAAAACTATTGTTCCTCAAACACTTCCATGTTACTCTTTCCATTAATCTCAGTTTGACTTCTTTGAACTAAATAAATCAATTTTCTTCTTTGACTTAAGACTCTGTTTAGTTAGTGTTATTCAAAAAAATATTAACATGAGTATAACCTTAGTGTGACACCAAATATTCAATGTTTTCGATTTTTTACATGTGAAAAGTAGTGATTAAATTTTTAATTTTCATCCTTTGTATTGGTTCCCTCAATGTATAAAATTTCGGAAACATATTTCATTTTCTCACACAGTAAAATTACAAAACCAAATATTTTTCTTAATTTAATTCCATGTATTCTTCTAAAATTTTATAGAAAATTCATGAAAATTCACGAACCTCCCTAAATTCTCCAGAAAATTATACCTTATTAAAATTTCATTAACTGATGTGTTAGGGAATATATTCCATCATCCATAACACATCCATATAATAAACCAATTGTTAAACATCATAAAAACATCATTCTTAAGAATATATTTTAAAAGATTTATATATATATATAATCGTAACATCTTCTTGAGGAATGATTTTTTAGTAACTTATTTAAGAACTCCTCCATCTAGTGAAATCAATTTACTTCTCCACTTTTATTCTTCATGAAGAATCTGTTATGTTATCTTACCTCAAATCAGATTCTACTCAAAAATGGATTCCTAAACGAATCTATCAAATGAATCTTTTTTTGGTATTTCATTTTTAGATGGATCTTTGTTTAATTTATTTAGTCTATTTTAAATTATTAAAAAACTCACTTCCGAAATTTTCACTTCATATGACATGAAATATAAAATTTTATGTAGTCACCTTCATATAAAAGTGTCTATTCGAAAACATAATCAGTTATTTTATAGTGAGTTGTAGCAGTTGAAGATGGTTTAGTACATTTTTTAAACATCTAAAGAAACTTTTATCATCTAAATTCTCTATCCATTTTCTTCCTTGTATTTATTATATCAGTTCATATCATCTTATAAATTTAACTAGTATAAAAGTGTTTGAACTTCTCTATTTTAACATTGGTTATTCGAGACCGAAGATAAAATTCTTTCATGGGGAATTTTAAAATTAGTTATTTGGTAACCAAAATTAAAATCCTAATTTAAATTTCTATTCAACATAAAATAATATTAAAAGTACTCATAGAAATATTCTATTCATTTTATATTTAATAACATTCATGAAAATATATAAAAATTATCAATTTTCATGTCGGTTTTTGGTAACTGATGTTAAAAGTTCAATGATATGGCTTTTACATTTTTTATTTGATATATTTCATGGAAATATATTAAATATATAATTTTTAACTTTGGTTTTATGGTTACTTCACGAATTTTTTTAATAATTAATTTTTTACATCTATTTTATTATAACTGACCCGATAAAAAAGGTTTTAATGATAGTTTTTTCTTCAAGAACCGACGTTAAAAGTCAATTTTCAAATTTCTATTTTAGAGAAATGATATTTATAATCATTTCCAAATTATATTTAATTTCATAATCTTCTATTTTAGTGGTTTTGGAGGTTAAATATAATTATAGATCAAAATATATAGCCCTCGTAAGTTGGACTTCCCTAAGACATCATTTATTGATGACAAACTTATGACGTCCATAACATAAGATCTGTAAGTCCATTTTAGCTCAACGAACACTAAAATAGAATATTGGGACATAAAATAAATCTTTTCACAAAATTATTAATATCAGTTTTTTGAAACAAAAACTATTGGAAAATTGACAATAGGCATCAGTCTTTGTAAGAATGGAGTAAAAACTCTTCATAAAAAACTTTTAACATTGCTTTTTTCAGAAATTGACATTAAAAATATTTTTTGACAATATTTTATCAAAAATGAAACATTAATAACAATTAAATATTTATATTTTATTTTGAAATCATTGATTTTAGTGTTTTTAATGCTCAAATGGAGTTCCTAATCAAATGTTTTAGATGATGGAAGTTGATTATCTATAAACAAATTCTTAGAGAAGACCAACTTAAGATAGCACAAAATTTTGATCTATAACTTATAATGTACTCTAGGACCAGAAAAATATAGAATAGGTTAATTAATAACTTGTTTTTAAACATTATTAACATCATTATTTCAAAAAAATGATGTAAAAAATTAAATTTTAATGTTAGTTACTGAAAAAACGTCGTTAAAAGCTAGTTTTTCATGATTATTATCATAGAACCGATGTGAGAAATGATGTTTTTAATATTTTTTCACAGTGGTTGTGATAAAACTAATGAAAAATATAAATTTAATAACCCTGTAATGAAGAATTTCAATTTTGTTAAAACACAGCATCGTAAGTTTCAATTGACGCCTAAAATTCATAACATGAGCTTTCATTTACCATGTCATATATATTCTTTCATAATCAATATATATTAACTTCATGACAAATTATACTGATCTTCATCCTTCCACTAACTCAACTCATTTTATCTTCACCATCAGTCCTCAATTTCTTATTCTGTTGATCTCTTCATGGTATATATTATTATTATTATTTTATGATTATTTTTCATAATTGACATACTGAATAATGATTCAATTTTTATAAAATTTAATAATACTTATTCGTATAATGGAGAAGCTAAAAATATTCTGTCATATTATAAATTTCTTTCTAATCTGAAGCTTTGGTTGTCCCATGATATCTTTCTTTAGAAGAAAATTGTATCCACTTAGACTTCGATAGTCCTAAAAATTATGTCAAGGATTTATGTTTTTTTCTAGAATTTTTATGGTTTCAATTATTTATTTATCAATAATCTATATTCCATGGATTTAGTAAACTGAATTAAAAAATAAATTTTAAACATTGGTTTTTAAAAAACCATTATCAAAGAATTATATTTGATTTTGGATTTTTGGAAAAGACATTAAAAAGTTTTTTAACGCCACCTTTTAAACAAAATTGATGTTAAGATGGTCTTCCAAAACTATTTAAAAAATTACATAATGAAAAATAAAAAAAATACCTTTTTAAAGTTTGTTTTAATAAATTTTTTTGGAAAAAATATTTACAACTTAGCCTTCAATGACATCGTCCCAAGAACCAATGTTAAAAATATAAAAAACACATGTGAAAAATCTATTTTTGTACGAGTGTTTATTTTTTCACAAATAACAACTTGAATTTTGAGTTTTTACTTATGGACTTCTCTACATTTTTACTTCATTTATAATATTTGAATATTTTCTATTTTTTTCAAAACCATATAAAAAACTATATAAATATATATATATATATATATATATATATATATTTCATGCAATAATTTGTTGGGAAAACATTTTAGTACTCTGTGTCTAGTATCTCAAAATCTAAATTTTTGGAAAAAACGTTTCCCTATGCTGGATCCACACAATTTACACAAACATAAAAAATGACAATTTTAACAAAATATCCATCTAAAATTTTTAATGATGATCAATCTAGATAAATAGGTCTTGAACTCTATGTATTGTGAAATCTATCTAGTAATGTGTGTTGAGTTTAACTCATCTAATAACAATGTTATACCTCTATCCCATTATATAAAATCTCTTCTAGTGAATTCATAAAAAAACATTCTTAAGAAACATCAAAAAAATTGTTTCTCATATATAAGAAAAAACTATAAACCAAAATATGTTGTCATCCAATAAATTTTTGTTATGAAAACATTACAACTGTTCTTAAATCCATCCCTTACAATTTTTAGAAACATTCATTAAAAATATTTACAAGCCACTCGAAGCTTTTCAAAACTCATTTTTTAAGAAACACATTTTGTGAAAATATATCAACTTTTATTAAATCCCATAATTTATCATAGAGAATAATCTAAATACAAACTACTATATAAAGTAATATTATTAATTGAATTTAATCCCTTAGTGACATGAATTCATACACATTTTTTTAAAAAAAATTACCCAACAGTTTCTTCTTTTCAAATTTTCTTTCAAATTTTATCTATTCCCCTTTTAATGATAACCATAAGTTCATTTTTACATAAGAAATAGTTGTAAATTTTTTTGATTTTATTACTTGTTTAATACTTTTGATAACATAATCTATATCATTGTGGGGAAATCTTCCTTAATTATTTTTGGAAGTCTTTAGTGGAGGATGTATATGGAGTTACAACATAAATTCCGTAAACCACTAATTTGGAAGATATTTTTTATTTGAAAACAATAGCTATTTCCTATTTTTTTGAAATTTTCTCAAGAATAACATCTCCACCAATAACCTTCTATTTTATGAAATGATAATTTTTGTAAATGTACATTGATCTCATGTGTTTTACAGAATATTTTTAAAAAAAAATAGAAAATTGATTATTAAGATGAATTTTTAATGCTGTGGAAGCATTCAGACTCATATATCCCAGTTAAAATTTCATCCCGATAATTTACATACAATAATGGGATGTGAAAACATATTATAAATTAATTTTACACAATAAAACTAAACTACTTCACATACTATATCAAATCGTAGAACATTCTCCCAAGAAAGCATTTCCTTTTGAGGTTGAATTCATATCATTGAAATCTCAAACCAATTCAACATTAGTGTACCTATAAATTTTTATATCTCAAATACTTTTATAAAATATCCAATAAGATGATGTTCCTTTTATATATATGATAATTTGTTTACTTTTAGAATAAGTGAGTCATTTAAATCACTCTGATATCTTTCACACAATGTAATAACATAACAAATGTTAGGTCTTGAAGCTATAAAATGTAGTAACTTCCTATCAAATTTAAAAAATTGTTCTCATTAACCAATTCCATAGATTAATATTACCTAATATTTATGCCAATATAAATAGATGTAGAAACATATTTCAAATATTCAATGCCAAATTTTAGTAAAAACTACCTAAAATATTTTTATTTTGATAGAAAAATATATATTTATTTTGTTAAACATGCAATACCATGAAGAATTTTAATTCCCCAAGAAATTAAATTTCAATGTTTTTATTCATTTCATTTAAAATTTATTTATGATATATATCTGTATCCCCTTAAAAAATTATTTCCTCAACATAAAAAATAATAATCATGGTACTTGTGTTCATCTCCTTCATATATAAGTTTCTCTCAACTTTTGATTTAGAAAATTTAAATTTGTTCATACTACTATCAGGATTTTTGTTCCAACCATATTGATCTTGTTTCATCCAATAAAAATCCATCTTCAACTTACATAGCTTTGTTCCATATTTTTCACGTACCACCCCATAACATTTCTCAACATAAAATTATTCCAAAAATCAATATATTTAATAATGATGACTTGCCATCCAGATGATAAACCTTTTAACAATTATGATAATTCACTAATAATAACATTCTAATATATTTCATCTCACAAAAGGAAAAAGTTTCATTAAAATACACATATCCACCAATTAATAACCTTTTAAAAAAATTATTTATTTTTTGTTTAAACTTTCCCATGTTCATTTAGCATATTTTTTAACACCAATTTTGTACTAATAATAGTCCTTCCTACATGTTGTGTAATAATTTCCCAAGTGTCCTGATACAACTTTGTATCTATATAATTAACTCACACTTTAGGTTCAAGTTCCTCAAAAAATGATTCTTTTTCACCTTATGATAAAATTCCCATATGATTTTATAATATAAAAAATCTTATAATTGGAAGTAATTATTTTTGATTTCAAATTATATTTTCAAATTCAATCTATTATAATAGGGTATTAAATTTTATATATTTTATACCTATCTCCCTTTCATCATAAAACAATTCATCTAAATCATAATTTACCACTTTTGTATTACATTTAAATTCACGTTTTCTTTTCTCATTGAAGGTATCTAATTTATCTTCCACAAAATTATTAATAACTATTTTTAAAGAATTTAAATTTTCAAAAACATTCACATCATTGGAATCCAACATCTTTTTTTCGGGATTATTCCAAAATTTAAAATTCGTTATTTGGGTGATTCTCCCATGAAAATTTATTCATAAATTTATTCATAAAATTTTACAAGATTAGGAATTTTTATCATTATTAAGAATGAACCCCCAAACTCTAGGTAATAATTAATTAATGGTTTTTCTTAAACCACATTTAATAGGAATTAATGTAGTATTCTGGTCATAAAAAACATATTTGATGAAAATGTAGAGAAATACTAACAGAGTCTTTTTGGAAATACTTATGGAGTTTGTACTCGGACAACATACATATTAGCATATCGACTAACTATTTATTCCACTTTAATAATAGATTTTCAGGGGTGTGTGGAGTAGTGTATAATTGTTTGATTCCATGTTTCTTTAGATAAAATTCTAAAACATTACTTGTTCACTTATTTCTATTTTAGTTCTTAGATTCAGTATATAAACACCCATATATCATTCATTTTCGATTATTGAAAATATGAACATTTATGACCTCAATAACAATATGCATACACCACCATGACTAGGGACCAAGTAACCCTTCCATAGATCTACCCTTATCATCAGATGTAATGTCTTGAAAAAATAACTATAAAAACAATAACCATAAGGAACATTCTGAGAATCACCTCACTGAAGAAAAAAATAAATGTCCATTGTTGTATCGATTAACAAATCCCAAAACACAGATTCAAGACCAAACTACCAAGGATGGACCATATAAGAATAGGCCTCTTAATGGA
This sequence comes from Viscum album, assembly GCA_963277665.1. Lineage (NCBI taxonomy): Eukaryota > Viridiplantae > Streptophyta > Magnoliopsida > Santalales > Viscaceae > Viscum > Viscum album. The sequence goes on from OY728141.1 coordinate 1,071,542,349, forward strand.
AAAAAATAGATTGCAAAACCTGGAACCATAAAAAATGTTAGCTATAAAGATAACCCCTAACAAGTCCCAAACCCGATCTGATATGATGGGTAAAATATAAATATCTCAATGGGGAGAAAGGTGACTGAGAATCATGCCTGAGATGCAAACAAGCAGACACAAATTTAGGGCATATGGGATACCTCTAAATGTTCACACTCATGCACTACCAAATCATAGGGTATACTAATCAGGCCATCCAAGATGGGTTCACACACATTTGTTCTAGTTGAAATATTATTAGACAAAACAGACTTGAACCTCAATAGAATGTGATGACAGGAAAATTTGTTCTAATGACATCAACATTCCTATTTCGTTGTGGTATGTTTCTTACAATATTTTATTTATAATATGTTCTCAAACATTTATAGAGAATATTCCCCAATATTTAATTCCATAACTTATTTTCATCCCCTTAACTCAACTAACATGAGTTACAAGGTTGTCTAGTATGAAAAATATTTCAACTAGTTTTTTATTCCTAGCTCAAAAGATTTCCATCTTCAACAATTCAGTATAAATAGTAATATTTTCTATAGATAAACTCTTTATCATCCTACAAAACATGAATAACTTTACATATTTTTTTGATACAATTATCTTATAAATATTCCTTTGATTTTAGTTTTTGATCTTCAATACTAAATGATTATATTCTTTTAATATTTAATGATCTATCATTTTTGAATGAAATTTATCTTGCATCACATTAGTTATAATTTTTCATGATTTTACTATCCCATACCATGTCAGATGAATCGCCGCTCAAAAGAATCCATGGTTTATTCCTTTTTCATGGTTTTAGATCCGTTTAAATATCAATGACCCTTTCAACCAGTGTTTTCTTTCTAGCCACATTTTTTATACTGCAATATTTTTTTCATAAAATAGTTGTAAAACATTCATTGTTAATGTGGCCTAGTCAAACACATATTCTATATTTTTCTTTAAAGAAATCAGGTTATTTATTCAAATAAAACCTTCTTACATCTTATGATTTTTCTGTTCATGGATAATATTGATTAAGAATGTTTTTCATCATTCAAACATTTTTTTAATCCAACTTAATTTATTCCTATTTTAGGGAAAAGATATGTTATACCAAATAGTAAAAATAATTATTCCCATATATTCCAAAACTCATTGAAAAACCATCGAATCTTAGTATTATATAGAGGTAGGATTATTCCCTAAATAATATTTTCTATGATTTGTGACATCTTCCTATTTTTATGTTCTCTTAGAATGGGAAATCCTTCTTATAGAGTTCATTTTAAAATTTTATCAACAAGATGGAATTTTGACATCCTTTATCAACCTAATTTGTCCCATTATTTTTTTATAACACTTACATATATATTAAAATTAGATGACTTTTTAAATTTACTAGGTAATGATTTCACCTAATACTTGGAATGAGCTTTCTCAACAGATTCATTTATTTACAATTTTACCATTGAATATTTTTTGAAATTTTCATTTCTATATATTTCTGTACAAATAACTTCATGAAGTTTTGATGGTGTTTTATAAACCTCGTATTCCAAATAAGAAAGTTTCTTACTAAGATCATCCAATATAATTAATGGCCCTATAAATTTTAGTTTGAGGTTTTTAACTTCATCAATGTAAACACTTTCCTTAATATAAAATATTTCTCTCGAACACAACTATTCTCAACTCAATTCAACATAATACCAATTTCTTTCTTGACTATTTTAATTGTTTTCAAGGAATTCCAAAAGTTCTGATCTAAGCTAATATTCTTTGTAAATTTATAAATCTCTTTCTTCTTTTTCACTTTATGATAAATCTTCTTTTTTCTCAAAATTTGAAACAAAATTTATAAATATTCTCGGATTTTTAAATTTTATAGAATAGTTTTCATTAAAGACAAATAATACTTTCTAACTAAATGTACTTCCTTTGATTCCTAGAAAATTTTCATACTCTATATTGAATTATTTTATTCCTTAATATTTTTGTTTCGCATATAAAAATAATTTTTTTCTTTAAATGATTTTTATTTTCTCTAAATTGTTTTTCTATAGTTGATGAAAAATTCCCCAATCCCTCCATACATGAAACCTTTATATTGTACTTTTCATTGAGACTATTATGTTCTTCTCTCGTAATGTCGGGATATAAGATATATGAAATTTTCATTAAATTTTTTTTCTTATTTATTTTCTAAATCATTGATGTTATAAAATTAATCATCTTCTCTTTTTATATCTCACAAATCATTAAAATCCATTTCATCCTTGATGTCATTTTTGAATTATTGAGATTTAAACATCTCATAAGAAATAAGATATTAATTTAATTCCTCAAGAGATATGTTATTTTATCCTCTATGGTAAAAATTTTAGTATCCAAAATATTTGTAATGTTTCTCATGTGTTTCATTATAATGGTATAATCTTACATGAAATCACTAAATCAACTTAATCTATAAAAAAATCATTAAATTTTCTTAAGTAATCGTTAATAGTTTCTTTATCTTCCTTTAAGATATCTCCAAATATACTTTTATAGATGTTTTACTTTTATTCTTATACTTTGGAGTTTCCCATTAAAATAATTTTTTTTATAATGATTATTTTTATATTTTTAGACCCATCACCGTCATTTTTTTACAAATTACATAAAAATGAAATTTCTATATTTCCCATAATCCTTTATATTTATCTATTCAGCAAAATTTATAGGAGTATTTTTCTTAATGGGTGGAATCTGAATTTGAGTTACATAAATTTTCTCTAGGATAAGAGATATAAGATAGGTTATAATTTTATTCATCCAACCATGATAATTTCCCCATCATATGTAGGAATACCACAGTCATTCATTTAATTAACATTTTACATTATAAGAATAAAATCGAGTAACCTTGGATCTAATTTCACTTAAAGTTCCATAGAATCATTGGAACCACTGGTGGTTATTATTAGTGACTTTTTTTTACAATTTCAAACACTATAAAATTAATTCCTACAACATGTCATAGTTTAATCCTTGTAAAATGTTTATAAAAAAATCACAATCATATAAGGATAAGAATGTAACAAAGGCATACAATATTTATTGGTATCAAACTCAGTGTGAGAACGTATATCATTTCCTTAGTGACTCCAATCAATACATAAAAATTCAGTATTCATAAAAAGTAAAAAAATTTATCCAACTCACATTAGACTTTTTCTATCTCTTTAGAATAATGATTATAATGACACCAATTTGTTTACAAAGTATTTATTATAAAATAAGGATACAAAAAATATATAATTTTTTTAAAAAAAACCCTATAAATTTGTTCTAGAAAACAATTTCAATTTTCCTCCATCTGGTATGTTCATATCATATGCATATAACGTCATCTAATATTCTATGTTTGGTCAACTCACTATAAATACACCTATTTTTAACCTGATTTTTTTCAATTAAAAAACCTATAACATCCCATGGTCTACTTAGAATCTATGACAATTATTCTCTTTCTAGTTTCTTCAAACCAAAAAACTTTATTTTATTCTCTAATCTAAGACTCTTTCCGGTAACTCTTCATCAACCAAAAAATTAACATGACTGGAAACATATTTTTCCACAAAATGGTCACCATTATAGCTTTTCATATAGGTGTACACTATTATGTAAAGTTTTACATTTCAACCATTTATATAGGTTCTCTTATACATATAAATTAATGAAACTAATTTCACATTCTTGATCATTGATATTCCAAAATTGAATACCTTTATTAATTAAAAATTAATGTATTTTCTCAACTCTTCTTGAATATTTATTAGCTTTCATAAATTTTCATGAATTCTCCACTGATAAAAACCTTAATAATTTTTTTTAGAATCATTATTAAGGAACTTATTTGATCTTCCTTAACTCATATAAATAAATAAATTTAAAAACCTCATAAATTCAAATTTCTTAAAAATGGTTTTACAAATATTTCTATAAATCTCTCTAATCTGAAAAAAAATATTTGTTGGAATGTTTTTCTAGTAACTTGATTTTTTTCAGGTCCATTTTGATTGAATGTATGTTTTTGGCTGTTTACTGATGTGGTTTCTATTTTTTTCTTTGGTTTCAATTATGAGAAACCACTTCACTATGTAATTGTTAGTGATTGGACTCAAGATATTGAGTTTAATAATATCAAACATAAATTTGTTAATAAAGTCCATGAATCTCAATTTCCTGTTTGTAATATGTGCTATAGGAAAACATGTTTTAAAGAATCAAATGTTTTTAGACTGTGAAGGTGTATCAAAACTAGAATGTCTTTAGAGATTCTAGATAAAAAATAGGATGATTATTTTCAATGACTATAGTTCTTTATATCATAAGTATCCTAAAACTTGTGATCTAAACATAAAAAAATAAAGAGGGAGAAAAAATTTTATAAGTTGGAAGATTCTATACAGATCATAATTTCCTCAAAATTATGAACAATTCATTATAATAGAGGGAAATAAAATAGAATATTATTTCTATGTACTCGGGTTATTGAACATCAGTGTGAGTTGAACAAGATGCCGGAATTGTTTGAAGGTTAGATGTCTGAATGTGCTAAATAAAAAAGGTTCACAATGTTTTGATTGACTAATCCATCAAAAAATAAGATCTGACTATCACATTTATTCACAAAATGTATCATTAGTTTCAAAATTTCATCAACTAATAAGGAAATTTCTGACACTAGTCCATCAGAAAAGTTCTAGCACCAATCTATCAAATGGGTCCAAACACAGTTTCTATCCAAAAGTGATGACACAAATAAAACATTAGACTTAGATTTTGTACTTGATATAGACTTTAGTTTTAATGTGTGATTGAATATATAAGTTGTTTATGTTGTTCAATCAAATGAGATTATTGGAATTGATGAATCAGTGCCCTATAAAGACTGATTTATCATATGAGATCAGAGACCTATCAATCAGAACAAGAAAAACAATTTAGTCAACCTTCTTCATTTAGTGATGTTTTTGGAATATTTCAATCAAATTAGAAATCGTCAGATTGAATTTTATAATGATAAATAATAAGAGGATGAATTTATTTAGATTCTGTTTTCATAAATATTAAAAAATTTGAACAAACGAAGAAATTGTAATCAATTTGAAGTTTTAGTCAGACTATTTATGGGTCCTACATTCTATACATATTATACTGATGTTTATGGAAGAGCAGTTACAATTGGTTTAGAGCATCGTAATAAGTAGGATTTTATTTTTATGTTCTCAATTAGATCAAGGGAATAAAAATAAAAAAACATTGAAGTCAGTCGTTTATAGATTGAGCACTTGATATGTTGTTATTAAATAAGTTAGAAAAGAAATATATTCTTTATAACTCATGATGATTCATGAAGAATCCAAAATTGTCGAGTTATTTCGAAATTTTTTCAAAATTTTATTCAAATTGAAATTATTTTCTAGTTTCTATAATTTATCTAAGTAGGAAAGTGGAATTATTTTCTGTATAATTTCATTTTTAGGAACCTATAAATAGATTTTAAAGTAAAATGTAGTATGAAATTTTTATCTTGTAGGAGAGAGAGAGAAAGAGAGTGTGAGACCACTTGATTTTTGATATTAAATTTGGAGTGGAATGTTTTTGTGTAGAAAATATTGATGAAACTTTTTCCAGACAGAATAAGTTGTGGTCATGTTTTTGCAGATCAAGCAAGGAAATTAAAATAACTATTTTGAGAAGAGATATAAGAGAGCCAAACCTGAATGAAGAGTAACTATTAAAATTTATTTCTTGAATGAAGTATCATAATCAAGAATTATATTGAGTGATCAGACTATGTATCCCTATGAATTCCATGGAAGATGATCCTACCGGATGTTGGGTACGAAAGTGATTAATTTTTTTTTAAAAGATTATAAAAGTTGAAGTTTTTTAATCAAAAAGTGACATGTTTTTAACCAACTATTGATAGTTTCTAAACATGTTATAAAATATTTTTTTTCAACATTTTTACTAGAAGAATCATATGAAATGTTGCATTTATTAAAGGGATACACAACTATAAGGTTATTTTATACTTTTTATATAAATACAAAAGGATTGTTTTCTAGTGGATTGTGTTGTATTGTATTATTTATAACCCATGTACCGGAAAAGTTACAATTATATATTAGCGAACACTGTTAATAAATGTGTTCTTGTGGATATGTGATTGTTATTTTATGAAAAGTGATAAATCCTTAATAGGCTTGTAAGGTTGTTATACACGAAAGTTAACATAAAAGTAAAAGTATTACTGATTCACCCCTACCCATATCAGTGATTAAATTGATCCTATTTAGTCCATTTCAATTGGTACTAGAGTAAAGGATTCATGCATTTACTCTTATTTAATGGTTTTATAAAGAAAATATTTTATGGAAAACATTAGTTGTGTGAACATTATGGGGATTTTAATTTTTTATAGAACATACTATCATATCTAGAAATAAATAATTCTCATTTAACTTATTCCTCTAGGGTATGATGCCTTGGAAGAAAATATCGATAGATTTATTCCTCTAAATGAAAATTTTCTTCTTACATATTTAGACAAGAAAAAAAATTATTAAAGGGATAATAATGATTTATTTTCATCCCTCTCTGAAAGTGAGTTTCATATAGTGAAGGGATTTTGAATCTCTATAGGTAATTTGGAGAAGATAAAGAATATATATTAAGGAAATATACATGTTAAGAATTAAGAGATTAAAATTTGTAGGATGATGTTTGAAGAACACAAAAAGATAGAGTGCGATATTTTTGGTGGCTTCTTTATGGGGGTGAATGATATTCATAGCACCATAGGATATATTTGTGAGAAGATGAAAGATTCAATTATTATTCAAAATATCTTATAAATTTTTACTAATATTATTGATTCCATTGTTTCTTCATTGGAAGATAAAGATCATTAATCTCTATCTTTGAAACATCTCAAAGTACTCTTTTTACAATTAAAATGGAAAATTAGAAATTTATAAAAAGAAAAGAAAATTTTGATCATGAAATTTTCATCAAAACTACCAAAAAAGTAAATTATTATATGAATATCAAAGATGAATAAGTTAGTGATTCTGAATCTAAAAATTAGGACAGTAAAATATTTGATTAATTTTTATCATTGATTTAAAAAAATTGAAAATAAGTAGAAGAAATTGAAAATGGAATCTGCCTTTAACATATTCTGAATGTGATATTTTTGGGAACATTGATGTGAATTACCGCCAAAGAAATAATGATTATTATAATGATATAGATTCTTGAAGAAAAATATGATCTTGTAAGAAACAAGTTGAAAATTAAAAATCATATTCCCTGGGAAAACATAAATAGTTATCCAAATCAAGACGGAAATGTTTTTATATAAAGATGATGAAGATGAGGATAGTTTAATTGAAATTGAAAATTTTACAAATGTTTTCAGTGAAAAAATATTATTTCTATAGTTAATGATGAATACATTGAATGATTTATTTTTGAATAAGAGGATAATTTTTCAGATTTTCATCTGAAAGGATGTTGAAAAAATTTCATAAAAATATTTTAATACATTAAATGGAAATGAAAAGCCTGAAGAAGGAATGTTCTACATAAATAAATCTGGAATCTGATATTAAATAGAAATCAATGTTTTTAGAAGTGATTTATTGCTTGGGGAAATCTCATGAAAACTAAATAATTTGAACGAACATCTTGAAGTAAAGACACTAGAAAATGGGAAAGGGTTGGACCATTTTAAATAGATTTTTTCTAAATCATAGCAAGGAGTGACATGTTTCATTAACTATATATATGATTTTGGTGAATTTTATGAAAAATGTGTACCTAATAATGAAAAACATATGTTATCTTTATTTATTGAAATGAAAATAGATTTTTTCCAAAGAAAAATAAATATGATAAAATCAAGAATGTGTCCAAAACTAGTAAAGTTGAAATCTTAAAACCTTTAAAAATTTATAGGTATAAAGGAAAGTTCTCTACTTATTTTTATTCTAATAAAATTAGGAATAATACCTAATTAAATAATAATATTTTTTGTGATAAAATGAAGTTCTGGAATAAATAATTTCTGATGTGTATGATAAGAAATTTAGTCAAAAACATGTTCATAATTCTGATAATTATTGATGTTATAAAAGAAAAATACTCTTTCAATGGTTTCTATATGTATTATGGTGGATTTAGGGATACATAAAATATGTGATGGTTTACTCAACTATACTAATATTATCGCATGATTAATTGTAAGAAATGTTTATGGGGTATGAAATCGTCTAAAATAATGAATTTTGATGAAGTTTTTTGGAAAGATGAAAATTGGGTCTGACCAAAGAAATCTAGTGATGTGGAAGAACATTTAACATATCTTCCTTAGATGATAAAACAAGTGAAATTCATATTCATTATTGGAGATCAACATCAAGGGGTTCAAACAATAAGAACATCAATGTCTATTACACGTACATATTTATATTCAAATATTGAGCCAAAAGATATTAATGATGAATTTGATAATCATTAGTGGATTCATTCCATGAATGAAGAGTTTAAAAAAACTATGGAGAAGGATACTTGGTAACTTGAAACCAAACCAAATGAAAAAAATGTTATTGGTACAAAGTGGGCATTTAAGATCAAGTTCAAAGATTATTGTGAAGTTATAAGGAACATATAATCACAGGTTTAAAAAGGTTACCACAAAATTAATAGTATTGAATTTGAAGAGTATTTATCTCCATTATCAAGATTATAAATAATTAAAATGATTCTTTAAATTGAATTGAATTATGTTATAAATTTTTTTAGATGAATATGAAGTTAGAATTTATAAATGGCGAACATGACGAAGAAGTGTATTTTGACCAACCATGTGTCTTTGTAATTGGAAAAGATTAATGTTTTGAGTGAAAGTTGAATAAAACGTTAAATTGGTTAAAGAAAGCTCTGAGAATTTGGTATTAAAAATTAGACACCTGCTTATTGGTGTTGGACTGTAAGAAAGGTAGAGTTGATAGTAATCTCTACATCAAATAAAATCAGGATATTTCTATCATTATAATTGTTTGTGATTGGGATATTATATTAGCATGTAATGATGAAAAAACATGTGAAAACTTTTCAGAAGATATGAAGAAGTTGTTTGAAATTTCTATTCTGGATGAAATGAAATACATTCTTGGATTACAAACATCACTAGAGTTGAATTCTATTTTTCTATCTCAAGAAAATTATGCTAATAAAATTCCCATGAATTTTGGAATGGATAATTAAAAACTTTTCTCCATAAAAATGTTAGTTGGAACCATGTTGACTAAATATTGGGAAGGAATAGATGATGATTCCATACTGTTTTAGAAGATGATTGGATGTTTTTTAAATCTGACTTCTTCACGAACACATATTGTTTATATTTTTATCCTTTGTGAAGGATTTCCATGTTCTCTAAAGTAAACCCATATCATATTATGAAAACATATACATAGATATATTAGAGTCATAATATATTTAAATATAAAATATTTAATCTAAAAAATAATAGATTTATTTGGTAATACAAATGATAATTAGAAAGGATGTGAAAATTATAGATGATTCATATCTGGTGGAGTTTTTTCCAGGTTAAATTTGGGTAAGTTGGCATTCAAAAAAATAAAATTCCATTACACATAGCCTGAATAAAGATGAATGTGATTCTTCCACTCAAGATACAACACAAATTATGTGGATGAAAACTCGATTAGAATAATTAAATCATGCAAGAGTACTTACCTATAATATAACTAGATAATGAAAATTTCATAGAACCATTAAAAAATGATGTTTTTTAAATTGAGGTTGAATGTGGGTGTCCAACTTATTTCTCTCCCGGTTGATTGACTATGTTTCAATCCCCTCTCTCTTTTTGTGACTGGATAGTGTTTTAAAGGGGGAGAAACTTGATTTTAATTAAATCTATACATTTTTATGTGCTAAAACATATACGGATTCATGAATTTAAGGGGATTTTAGCGTATCCTTTAACTCATACTGTATGTTTGTGAACACATCAAACTGTTTTCTAGTTATTATATGAAACTTGTTTTCCTAGGAAAAAATATGTTGTGAATCGGATGAAGAGAACTTTGATGTTTAAAATATGTATTCTATGTCACTAATTATGTACACCATAATTTTTCTATCAATCATTCATATTTAATATAGTTTGTTGTCTAACATAGGATTAGAATTAATGATGATTGATCCATAAATTGGGGTTAAAATATTGTAGATATTTTATAATCATGGATCACAACAAAATCCAAAGGGGGATATTATTGGGTCCAAGTTGACTGCAAATTTGTTTTAAAAATATTTTAGAAGTGCTTTATTTTTTATTTATATTTATTTATTTTAATAAATCAATTCACTCTATATGTTTTGGTGATCAGACTTAAGATTTTTGGTTTTAGAAGATCAATATCAGATTTATTATGAATATCCATGAATTTTATTTTTATAATTTGAATATATATTATGAGAATACAATCTTTTTGGCTCACATGTTTTCTAGAGTGGGATATTTCATCAGACCCAATATGTAATTTGATATGTTCGACAATAAATCTAATAATTCTTTTCTATGAAAAGTGATATAAATATAATAGGTTTTCTAAACCATGTGATACATGATTTGTAAAAGAAAGGGGAATACAATTGTTTATATGTATGATGATGCAATGCTAAACATAATGTTCCCAAAACCATGAAGACAATGTGATATTTGTAGTAAAGAAAAGATAATATGATGTAAAATTGTTTTTGTCCCATACCCTCGGTGTGAGATAACTAGATATAAATCACCGACCCTAATTACCCAGAGTCGGTGCATTATTACATAACAATGAATGATCACAAGAGATCAAGTCTCGAAAGACCGATTAGTTTAGTAACATTGGATATTCTAGATAGATACGTAAGTTTTACATTACATCATAAAATTAACAAAAACATTGGGTCCCTTTTGAACATGCTCATATCCTTTGGATTATCCCTGAAAGTTAATCATAATATATTTCTTCACATCCGGGGAAAAATAAACCATAGAAAGGGGTGAGCTTAGATAATCAGTAAGGATAAAAATATAGTGGAAACTTTCATAAATAAGAATAAACATTTAATATAATGTATAAGAATGAAACAAAAGCCTTTTAAACATAAACTTCATCATAATATGTAAAATATAAATCAAATAATTCTATTTACTTATTCACATCGTTATTCTACAAGTAGAATAATCACATGTAATATCAAAAGATAATTTCAGAGTGATGGAATACATAATGTTGGACAACATAACCACACATCTAAGGCCCCATTCCAAGACTAAAAATAAATATTTTTAAAGGCCTTGTTCCAAGACACTAGTTTGTCTCTTGAGACATACTGAAGCATCGAGGGGATATTTCGGGCCCCACTCGTCACTTACTAAGTCCAATACACTCCTCACATGAAAAGGCTGAAACATAATATTAACATTAATATTAAAACTAGCATAATAAATATCAATACATTAACCATAAACCATGAATGGTATAAAAATAGCACAACCATAGTCAAACATATCAAAAAACTTTCAATTAAATATGGAAGATTTTATCGTAATAAATGAACTTCAAACAAACTTAATATCTAATGAAAGTTTTTGACATAGATGAAAACAATCCTAAAACTATATGGGTGAAATATATCTTTATAAATTGTATTCATATAAAAGTAACATAATTAGAAAATAAAACAATTATTTTGAAAATATTCTTATAATATTTTAAGGGAAGATTCGAAGGTGTTATAATGGCAAAAAATTGTTGCACCCGCTATGTAAGTAAAAAACAATCATTCCTTAATTTGTTAGAAATTTAAAAAAGTACCTTATTTAGAAAAGGACAGAATGATTCATTTCAAAAAAAAATTATAAATAGTCAAAAAAATGTATAAATGAAATTAATCGTAGTCTAGGAAATAGTAAAAATGATTTGAAATACATTTTTAAGAAACACATATGTGGATGATAACGAGGTCTTAGTAGAAACTTGTGTATAAACAACATCGAATAATAAAGAGATTGTAAAATTAACCATTACCATGTACTTGTCCTTAGTACAGAGAACGTTATCCTCCTATATAAGAGTTAAATAATTTTAATTTAAGTATACAAGAATCACATACATAAATATGTTATCATATATGATCTTCTAATATTTATTTTTTAATAATATTTCAGTAGTATCATTGTTTCTGGTGTTAATGGATTCGTTTTCCTTTATATGTTTTGTTTTGTAAGTGACTTTTTTTATGGATAGGATGTATTTGATTAATATAGATAATTATATTAATTTATTAAACATTATTTTTATTCATAAAATGGAAATTATTCTTGAATGGTTATGATGGGGAATGAATCTCATCGCGTTTGTGGAGATGGTAATCCGTATGTACACATGAGGGAAAATATAATTTTATTGATGGTGAAATAGTACGTAATTGGATTTCATTTTACATATAAAGAATTATTAACATTTTTTATTTACTATTTACCTCAATTATACTCATTATTATACCCATCCAAATAATAAAGTGTTGAATAACAAACTACACTATGACATGGAGATGGTAAGCCATACGAACGCATGTATGGTGACTTTGTCATTCATAGGATGGATAGAATAATGAATATGATGGTACAATTTTTATAATACAGTCACAATATGTATAATTTATGAGGGTTATTATTTTGGTATGGAAACAACAACGATTTAGGAATTGGAAGAAGAAATGAACTTGAAAGAGGTGATGAAATATTTTACTCATCGTCTTGTGTTTCCTTTTGATTTGAACCAAATGGCTCCATATGTTGGATTTATGATAAACATAAGGCCTCTAAAATTAATTTAGGGTATTTGGGATGATATTTTTTTAGTTTTTGTGTGATAAAAATGTCTTTGTAAGTGTGAAATTAAGATAAGTGGAAGTACCCTTTTATAAGATGTGTGAGGGCCACTTTAGGAAAATCATGAAATATTATGTTATTATATAATCATTTGTTATTTATAATGGTTATAAATTAATTTATATATAGGATAAGGTGGGTATGGTTCTAAAGCATCTCAACCAATATGTTTTAGTCAAATTTAGGTCACCATATTAACCTTATCTTTTAGATTTAACTCTTAGTTAAACAGTTTAACTTTTACAATTTCGTCTTCTGTTTTTATATTATATGGTTAATAAACATATAATAAAATTCCAAAAGAACCTAATGTGGATCATTGATGACATATCTATCATTATATAATTCTTTTTGAAGAACCTTTAATTTTTTTAATATTATATCATTTAATAATATAGTATTTTGTTTAAAAACTCATTTATGTCAATTTCAACACTATTTAGTATTTGGTTTTTATGAAAGTTATAAAAACTATATTACGTGAAAAAATAATATTATATAAATCCTAACATTTCATATTAACCTATAAAATATGTTTAATGTATAAAAAGCCTCAATTTACACTTATTTGTTTATTTACAATGTTAATTATTTAAATCATTCACAAATGTGGTAGTCAATGAATCATCATTGTGTCGTAAATAAATTTAACTATTTAATATCTAAAAATTATAATGAAAATACCATGATGTAGAATATATTTTTATCGTTCTAATGAATATTTATGTTTTAATTTATCTTATGTATAAACCTATATTAAAAACGGATTAGTTATTAAAATTTGAATTTAACAGTTTTAACTCTTATTTAAATAAAATAATAATAAATTCCCTAATATAATCCAAGTGAATCAAAAGGGATCATATTTTATTCATAAGGTTGATTATTTTATAAATTAACTTATACAATAGAATTATGACATGTTTTAGATTAATTATAATATCATTTTTACCTTTAATTACACTAATTACTTTTAACCATGGTAAATAAAATTCAAAAGTTACTATTCAAAAAAAATTATTTTCATCCTATTGAACCAAATTTTACTTACTGATGTCAACTTTGTCTCATCGATTTTTCAAATTAAATTCATATATGTAGTAAAATTTCGTTTTATTCAAATTTTAAAATGTGCATAGAAGGTGTTAAATGTTTCAATAATATTTGATATATATAGTCTTGTTATAAAATGATTCCAATGAATTACATTGATATAATATAGATATTATGTTTCTATTGTGACATTAAAAATAATTAAATAAAAAAATTAATTATTTAAATAAAATTCAGTTTTAAGCCATATCATAGTGTTTTTCACAATTTATCAAAAATTGAAATATTTTCAGAAAAAATACCAAAAAATCCCCTTAAGCTAATTTTGATATTCCAAATCCAAAAAATGAATTCATTTTGAAAAATAAAATTCATAAAATTTAAAAAATATGGTATTACTATTCATAATTGTTTTTTTTAAATGTCTAGTTTGATTGGTCGTGGTGTGATAGAACTCGAAGTTGCATACAACACAAGCTATTGTATTATTCAAAAAGAAGCATATTGTGGAAGCTTGGGGTGTTACATTCATCCCTCATTAAAATAATTTCATCCTCGATATTTCTAGAATATTACTGCATAAAATGATTTGGGTGTTTCTTCATCTTATGTTCCATGGGTTCCCATGTTTATACTTCTATCATATTGTTTCTCCATAGAACTTTTACTAGACAAGTCATCCTGTTTCTCAACACTTGTTCTCTGGTATCAAGAATCTTGAAAGGCTCTTCACAATATGATAGATCTGGTTCCAATTATATTTTTTCATACATGAGTACATGCATTGGGTCAGACATGTATTTTCTAAACAGTGATATGTGGAACACATCATAAACATTAGAGAGACATGGAGGCATTTCCAAATGATAAGATACAAATCCAATTTGTTCTAGAATTCTGAAAGGTCTGGAGTACCTGGGACATAATTTACCATTCCTTCTAAATCGTATAACACACATATATGGAGATACCATCAAGAGAACATGACCTCTTACATGAAATTACAAATCCTTCCTTCAGTTATTGACAAATTTCTATTACCTATATTGAGCTACTTTGAAGTGGGTTTGGATAATCTTCACCTTTTTCCATTGTTTCCTCAAAACTTTCTAGATCTACAAGTTTTCTTTCTCCAACATCATCCCAACAAGTTGGTGCCTCCCACATCATTCCATATAACACTTCATATGGTGCCATCTGAATAAATTAATGGAAGCTATTATTTTAGGAAAATTATACCAGAAGTAAATACTAATCCCATATACCTTGAAAGTCATGTGATAATGATCTCAAAATGAATTCTAAGGTTTTAATAGTTTGTTCTAATTGTCCATCTATTTGAGGTTAGTAGGTAGTGCTCAAATTAAGTTCATTATATAGGACTATCTAAAGACTTTTCTAGAATCTTGATTCAAAATGTGGATCACGATCAGAATCAATCAATATGGGTACTCTAAGAATTCTTACAACCTTATTAATATATAGTCATTATAAATGTTCAAGTGGTAAATCTTCTCTTATTTCATGAAAATGTACTGACTTGGTAAGATGATCAACAATGACACATAATGCATAATTTTTTCTAGGAGTCTTTCGTTGCCCCATGAAAAAGTCCATCATAATATCATCCCATTTACACTCAGTTATGGGAAGGGGTTACATGATTCCTCCAGGATATTGTCTTCAATCCTTAACCTATTAACAAACCATACCTCTTGACCCATGATCAGAAATCTCCATCTTCATTTTGTCTCACAAAAAAGTATTCTTCAAATCTATATACATCTTGGTGATACCATGGTGTATATTGAAATTGGAGATATAGGAATCATCCAAAAATGGTGATGCCATAGTCAAAATTCTAGAAGAAACACCGATAATAAACTACTAAACCAATAATGGTGCATACCTCAGTTATTCTTGTCGGTGTTGGCCATTCTTATATTTCTCTTGTCATAGAAGGATCAATAGAGATTCCATCCTTTGAGATAATATTTCCAAGAAAAGAAATATTCTGAATCCAGAATTCACACATGCTAAACTTTCTATTTAATTCATTTCTTCTAAGAGTCTTTAGAATAGTGAAGAAGTGATTTTCATGATCTTCAAAGATTTTGGAGTATACTATGATATCATCAATAAATACCACTACAAAGTGATCATGATTTTTTTTAAAAATCTATTCATTACATCCATGAAGACAGATGGTGCAATAGTAAGTCCATAAGGCAATACTGTAAACTCACAATGCCCATATATAGTTCAAAATGATGTATTCGAAATGTCTTTTTTATTCAAACAAAACCGATGGTATCCATATCGAAGGTCAATATTTGAAAAATATTGAGCTCCATGAAGTTAATCAAATAAATCATCAATTCGAGTTAGGGGTTACTTGTTCTTTGTTATTATATCATTGATCTTCCTATAGTCAATTCACAAACTAATAGACCCATCTTTCTTCTTAACCAAAAGGACATGGGCTCGACATGGAGAAACACTGGGTTGAATAAATCCCTTATTACTCAATTCGTCTAGTTGTTTCTTTGGTTACACTAATTCTATAGTTTCCATTCTATAAATGGTCACTGATATGGGCCTAGAACCATGAATTAAGTCCACATTAAATTCATTTTACCATTCTAGATGATGTCCAAATAAATCCTCTGTAATCACATCAAGATATTCTTGAAAAATATGTACATCCTCTATAAGAACATTATTTTCCTCACCCATAGTTATTTCACTCTCTTCATCACCAATAATTTATTTTAATGGAGCTACTGGGGGAGGATCTAGATAGTAATCAGATGGTGATGTTTCTAATCTAATGATAATGCATTTCTTATCATCATAGAATATTTTAACCTCCTTTTTCTTAAAATAAATTTTGGCTTCATGGTCTGAAAGACAATCCATAGAGAGGATGACATAAAATTCAATCATGGGTATGATGATGAGATCAGTAGATAAATAAAATTTATAGGCCATAATGGTAACTTATTCACAAAACATTATTGCAATGATACATCCCTTAGTTGTTTTGACTGACAGCTCCCTTGATAAATCAAATTGTAAATATCTAATTTTCATGGGAAGTTGGGAATATATTAAATAATGCGATGATCTAGTATCAAATAATGCATTGGATAATTTTGAGGAAACGATTAAAGTACCTACCCCCACATCATTTGGAGTTTTAACCTTAGTAGTAGTGATCAAATAAGCATAGCCTTTTACAATTGGATTTTTTGAGGTATGTTTCATTGATGCTTAGGAAATTCATTTACACAAATCCCCATTTCTTTAGAACTCAATCATTCAACATTAAAAAACTCTTTCTTCCCTTTGTGATCACAAGTTTGGTGGCCTTTTCCTCCACACTTGTAATATATTCTCATTCCCTCCAGGAATGTACTGGGGTGTTTCTAAGAACATTTACTGCAGGATGGAAATTCAACTTTTCCCATCTTCCCCTTATTTATAGACTATTCAAGTGATCTCTTCTTTTATTTCTTCTCTATAAAGTCAAAGGACATAGAGGATTCCTTTTCTATATCGATATCCCATGAGGTAATATATTTTTTTGATGAGAAGGATTGTGATACAAATGCTCGATAGAGAAATGGTTTTAACAAATCAAAGAATCGATCAATCTTACTTCTTGGGTTATGTGTATAATCTGCAGCATGCCTTTCTATCCTTGTAAAGTTAGCCTCATTCATTGTGAAATTTTTATCCTCCTTTTCCCTTATACTCATAAATTGTCTTTCCATATCCTCTTGATGGTGATGAGAAATTATTTTTCTAAGAAAATATCTTCAAACTCCCTTAGTTCCATATTTGATACTTCTTTATCATCCTTTGTGTTTTGAATTAATGACCACCATTAATCTGCATCTTCTATGAGGCAATAAACTACCATGAAAACATTTTCCCTTTCTCTACCACCCAAAGTATGAAATATTTTCTATAATGAACTTATCCATATTTCATCTTCAAATGGATTTATAGTCCCATTGAATGATGGTGGTTCTTTCCTGGTGAAGTGGCTTAACAATGATCTTCCACATTGTGGATGAGGGTGCTCCATACAAGTAAGGATTATATATAAAACATGACTGAGTTATCCCAGTACGGTTATATGTTTTTCAACATAGGTTTCATCACCAGCACCACTATAATTATTCTATGTAGGAGGGATATACCTATATGGATTACACGCGTTGATACGGTTTCAATTCCTTCTACTAGGCACCATTTCTAAACAATTTCATACACTACATTAGTTTATGAATCACAATAAATAATTCCAAACAAGTAAACTACCTAAATTAAATTGAATAGTTTACGCATATAATCCATAATCATAAAAAAAATCACCGAGGAAGTATTTATACATAAATCCTTCATAATGGTTTGTAAAGAAAATGTGAATTATCCTAATCATATCCCCTAGGAGTGTGAATACCAAGAGTATAGCAAGGCCAATTATGGAGTACTAGGATACCCCAGGTCAAGCCCGAAACTCCTTTTTGGATTTTTTCACTCCTAGGTACATCTTTTCCAGATCAACCATTACCTTTTTATATCCATACATGTATTAATTTTCATAGAAAACCCACATAATCATTACACTAATAAAGTTTTTTTATGTTCTTCTATACTAAAGATCAATGTCTATCATAGGGTAATGTTCTCTAATCAGAGTTTTTCTAAATATGGTTTCCAAGGTTAGTATTAAACTTCCTCTTATACCAACTATAATGCCCCAACCATAGTTACACAAAGTCAGTGCATTATTACATAACATTGGCATGATAACAACATATCATGTCTTGAAATACTAATTAGTTTAGTAGACTTATATGTACTAGATACATATATAAGTTTTACATTATATCATGAAATTTAAAAAACATGGTGTCCCTTTTGAACACAGTCATATAGTTTTGCCTATCCCTAAAGGTTAATCCTAATATACTTCTTCAAATCCTATAAAAATTAAAACATATAAAGGGGTGATCTCATCTTCTCAAGAAGTATAAAAATATAACAGAAACATTAATAAATAAGTATAAACATTTAAGGAAATGTATAAGTCTAAAACACCACCCACTTAAGATTAAAATTCATCATAATATAGAAAATATAAATCAAATAATTCCATTTACGTATTCACATGGATATTCTACTAGTCGAATAATCACATGTAATATCAGTAGCTAATTTCAAAATGACGGAATGCATAATGTCAGACATCATAACCACATAGTCAATTCCCCGCTCGATGACTAAACAGAAATATTTTTTCAAGGCCTTATGCCAAGAATCTAGATTGTCTCGCGAGACCTACCGATGCATCGAGGGGCTATAGCGGGCACCGCCCGTCATTTACAAACTCTAATGCATTCACCATATTAAATGGTTCAAACATAATATAAACATTCATGTTTAAACTAGAATATGAAATTTCAATACATTAACCATAATCCTTGAATGGTATAAAAATATCACATCCACAGTCAAACATATCAAAAAAAAAATCAATACAATATGTAAGATTGTATCAAACAAATCAACTTCAAACAAACATAAAATCAAATGAAAGATGTTGACATAGATGAAATCAATCCAAAAATTATTTTAGTGAAACGTCTATTTCTACTTTGTATTCATTTAAAATTCACATAATTTTAAAATAAAACCTTTATTTTTAAAATATTATTATAATCTTGTAAAGGAAGCATTGAAGGTGTTATAATGGCATAAAATATATGCACGTTCTGTATAAGTTAAAAAAACATTTCTTTAATTTGTCGAAAAGGTCATAAAGTACCTTGTTGGAAAATGACAGAAATATTCCTCTCAAAATAGTTTATAAAATGTAAAACTGTATGTATAAATGACTTTAAACATAGTTCATGAAATATTAAAAATGTTTTGAAGTACATTTTTTGGAAACACGGATGTGGATGATAAGGAGGTCACAGTAGATACTTACGTATAAAACCCCTCAGATAATAAAGAGATTGTAAAATTAACTATTACCTTGATCTTTTCCTTAGATGAAGGTATGTTAACCTCCTGTATAATATTTTTATCATTGATGTTTAATTAAACAAGAACCAAATACATAAATATGATATCATAAATGATCTTCAAATATTTATTACTTCATAATATTTCATTAGTGTCATTATTTTGGGTGTTAACAAATTCATTTTACTTTATATGTTTTGTTATATAAGTCATGTTTTTTAGGATATTATGTATTTGATTCATATCTAGATTGATATTATTTTCTTAAACATAATTTTTAATCTTTAAATGAAAATTATTCTCGAATGGATGTGATGGGGAATGAATCTTATCACGTTCGTGGAGACGATAATCCATACGGACGCACGAGCGATAATATCATTTTATTTGAAGGTGAAATAATATATAATTGGATGGTATATTACATATAAATAATCATTAAAATGTTATATTTATTATTTAGAACAATTATACTCATTATTATACCAATCCAAATAATGAACTGCAGAATAACAAACTACACCACGACGTGGAGATGGTAAACCATACGTATGCACGTACGGTTACATTGTCATTCATAGGATGGGTAGAATAATTAATATGGTTGTACCCAATTTATAATAACATAAAAGTATTTATAAGGTACTAGAGTTATTATTTTGGTATGGAAAAAATTTATAAATATAATGTGGAAGAATAAAATAACTTGAAAGAGGTGATGATATAATTACCTCTTTTTTGGGTGTTTCCTTTTGATATGAACAAAAGGGCTCCTTTGGATGGTTCAATGATAAAAATAAAGCCAATATGATTAAATGAGTGTATTAGGGAGGATATTATATCAGGTTTTAGCCAATTCAAATGGATTTAGAGGTATGAAATTATGAGAATGGGAATTACCCTTTTTTAAGAGGGGTGAGGGTCACTTTAGGAAAACCATGAAATATTATTTTATTATAAAATCTGGTTCAGTTTATAATGACTCCAAATAAATTTATTTTATGGATAAGGTGGTTGTGGGTCTAAATCCTCTCAACCAATAGTTTTTAGACACGTTTAGGTCACCATATTAACCTTCTCTTTTAGATTTAACTCTTTGTTAAATAGTTGAACGTTTACAATGTCTTCTTGTGTTTTTATATTACATGGTTAATAAACATATATAAAATTCCAAGAGAACATAAAGTGGTTAATTAATGACATATATATCATTATATAATTCATTGGTCCAAACATTACATTTTTAGGAATATTATATCATTTAAGAATATATAATTTGTTTCAAAAACTCATTAATGTCAATTTCAACACTATTTTGTATTTGGTTTTTGGGAAAGATCCCAAAACATGATTAATTAGAAAAAAATATATTAAATCAATAATAACATGTCATATTAACCTTTAAAATTATTTTAATTCATGAAGAGTCTCAATTTAGATTTATTTGGATATTTATAATATCAATTATTTTAATTGTTTATTAATAAGGTAATTACAACATCGTCATTGTGCCATAAATAAACATATTCATTTAATGTATAAAAATTAAAATTAAAATAAAATTCTGTTCCAAATATTTTTATCTTTATAATGAATTTTTATAGTTCAATTCGTCTTATGTACAACTATATATTAAAAATGGTTAGTAAAATTTGAATTTAACACTTTTAACTCTTCATTAAATAAAATAATAATAAATATCCTAATCTAATACCAATGGATAGAAAAGGATCATATTTCATTCCTAAGGATCATTTTGGTCGAAATACACTTATCTAATATAATGAGGACATGTATCTGGGAAATTATAATATCATTTTTACCTTTAATTACCATCGTTACTTTTAACTGGGGTAAATAAAATTAAAAATTTTATATTCACCAAAAATTATTTTCTTCATATTGAACCACTTTTTAATTACTGATGTAAACCTTGTATCTCTAATTTTTTAAATTCTGTTCACAAACATGGTAAAATTTCATTTTATGCTAATTTGTAAAGGTGCCTAGAAGGTGGGTAAAACACATTAAATAATTAAATATTTTTTTTATATCTGATCTTATTATAAAATGAGTCCAATGAATTAAATTAAACTAATTTAGTTATTATGTTTTTATTTTAACTTTAAAATAAATTTACATAAAAATAATAACTATTTAAATAAAATTATCCTTTAAACAATAATGTAGCGTTTTTCACTATTCACCAAAAATTGAATGTTTTCAGAAAAATGTCAAAAATTCCTTATAATCTAATTTTGATATTTCAAATTACAAAATGTAGTCCATTTTAAAAAATAAAATTTATAAAATTTCAAAAAAGTGTTTTTACTATTCATTATTGTTATTTTACGTCAAGTTTGATTGGTCGTGGTGTGCTGGAACTATAAGTTGCATACAATGCAAAAAATTGTATTATTCAAAGAGAAGTGTACCATAGAAGCTTGGGGTGTCACGTGAAAGGCTTAAATTGGTTGAAGTTTGGGAGTTTGAATGTGCTAAATATATAATATTTTCCAAGTTATCATCAACCAATCCATTAGAAAAGTTTATTTATTGGTCAAACCAATTCACAATATGGAAAATTATTTACTAAATTTTGTAAAGGAAGTATATGATTTTGACACCTATACTTAAAACATGTTTTGGCTCTGATCTATCAAATAATTCTAGACACTATTTCATCATACAAGCATTAACACTAATACGACATATTATTCTGAGTTCATTCAGATGATGCATATAGTTGTTAGGTTTTATGGAATTGAGATGATTTACATACCAATAAATTAGTTGAATTTGTTGACACTAATGAACCAATCATCTATAGAGATTATAATGACCTAAACATTTGTAAATAAAATTCCCAATTTTTAATTAAATTGTCTTACTATGTACTATGATTATATAAACTACATCAACTCCTCTGGTTTTATTATATCTGATTAAAAATGCTATTAATCATTATTACCAATGATAATATATCCATTGATTAGTGATCACATTATTAGTTTATATATAGGGGTTTAACAAATCCAATTGAGACAAACAAAATAAGTGATAACCTCAACCAGTAGGATCATACCCTATGAAGCCCATTTATTGGAACTTTTAAGTGATATATAATCAATAGGGTTTTCCAATTACCAAGACCTTATTGATATCCAACAACATAAGAATGAGTGAAACCATTTACAATAGAAGATTTTAGTCATCGATATTGTGAAATAATCTATGTACACCAAACCATCCCATGAAAATCTCACAGCCACACACCATACTCTTATGGAGTTTGTTGGTGTATTACTGGGATATGTATCAATACCCTATCAGTATGAGTATGTAAATATTTTTTTAGAATAATGAGTATATTTTCATCCTATTATTGTTACTCTGTAAATGATTTTTATTTTGATACTGTAAAAAATAGTATTTTGTGTATTATTTAAATTAAATAAAGGATTTTTTGGATGAATTAATGGATTTTTTAAATATATAATATTTTATTAAAATAATGTTATAAAATTATCCTTATTACCTATAAATAATCATATTAATTTTTTTATTTCTAATTTAGCTTTTATAAGGGTTCAAGAAATGTGAAAAAATTTATTAATCAAAAGTTATGTGCAAGATCGGGGAAAAACCCAGAGTCATAAAATAGAAAAAACAATCAAGGAGGTCTGAAGAAGTAATGACCAAGAGAATCCCTGATAGAGACATCCACACCGCTCTATGGGAGGGAACCATGGGAGTTAAAAATCAAAAGGGAATGGGTAAGATTCCCCCTAGATTCCAAGAAGTTAAGAAGATGGTTACCATCATGCCATATTTGGAGAATTGGAGTTTTATTAGAGAGAAGATCCCCAAATTTGAAAATATGATAAGTAGTATTCCACAGAGGAGAAGTGTCACCCTTAAGGGAACACCAAATTAAATTTTTGACTGTTTCTACTATAGTCAGGGGGATCTATTGAGTTGATAATCTCTAAACCGCTGAGAATGGCCTTTCTCTCCACCACCAGAGAGCCACCATCCCCATAATGAACATTATATGTAATGATAACTCATATAGATTGATACTAAACAAAACGTCCACCCCTCATTCCTCCCTAGCTGCAAGTTCCAACGACGTTGATATTGATCCCAGGTGAAAGAGGGTTCCATTGAACCCAAAATTTGGACTACGTTGGGGATGAAGGGCCAGGATCATCTAAGATACTAGTGAAGCGTCTACGGGAAGGCACATCCTCACGATTCTTATGAAGATGTGAAAGATTAATAAATAGGATTATAGTTTCCAAAATCAAAATGTGGAAGGAGGTATGGGACCTGTGGTGTCTTTCAAGGTTTTGTGCCTTCCAAATTCATCAGAAGCCTGTAGTGTGAAGAATCGACAAACCATCATCCTCATGTTTGTTCGAGGCTCCACTGTACCTTTGTTAAAATAAATACACATGAGAGAAAGTCATACAAGGGATGTTAATGAAATCCCCAAGATGAGTCTATATGGTTCATTCCAAGTCACCTTTGAGGAATAGATTAACTGAAGTATTCTATTCAAGAACTGAGTAGCAGTAGTTCCTCAAGGCTACCAGAATGACTTTGGATTTTTTAGCCATCTCTTTTTTTTTTAAAATTGGATCGGGATTTCAAAATGATAAAAATTAACTTGGATAGGATATATTTATACCAACTAATTCCTCCCCAATGGTATCTAACTAAATTCCTAGGCATTCCATTCTTATATTCTCTTGTTAAGAACGTGCCTGAAGGAGGGCACATGAAGACACACCTATCCATGGAAATGTCTAGGTAGATGTCATGGAAACAGTTCTCCTGGGAGGGGTTAAGGACTACTTTGGGGAAGGAAGGATGGTGGGGGGACTCTCTGACTAATATTTCAGGATATTGGGGGCCCATGAATCCATGGAATCTGCTTCCCCTGTTTCATTCCTAGAAATTTTTATCACCCAGCCCAATGATCCACTGTGAGTGATGTTGAAGAGTATAAACAAGGCTTCCTAGAGAACTCTAAAGAGTGGAGGGCTTCCTTCCATTTTCACATTTTCAAAATCCATAAATATCTTTGGTGAAATTTATTCATAGGTTCCAACCATAAATAAAATCTGAAACCAGTTTACCGTGCAAGAATATCATAGACTCTCCCAAGCCTCTCACATTAATTCCACCCTTCTCTAAATTCTTCACACATTTTTCCTAGGGGTCCCATATGAATCTGACCTCCCCATGGGTATCCCATAAGAATAAATTCATAATACACTCCGTATATTTGATGATTGACTTAAGAACCTTAAGTTTATAAATGATAGGCATGGGAATTGTAGACAACATATTGTTGATGAGAGTAATCATCCCACTGAATGAGATGAATTTATTCTTCTAGTTATTATTGTGGTTAATGATCATATTTTTCAATTCCTCAAATTGATGAACCTATATCCTCTTTGGAGTAATAGGGACCTAGTACAATTAGAATAATTATCCATAATCTCAACAAGGCTTCAAATAAAGGCGATCCTCCCACAGATAAAGAATATAAAGACAGCCACAAACAAGAGGTGGGAGACACAACAGAAATGGGAGCCCCAATGGAAGGGGTTGATACTACCATGGTGCATGGCCATGGACAAGTATCTACATAGATCATCTTGGGCTAGAATAAAAAAACTTAGGGAAAGGGGATCTCTTTGTTGTATGCCTCTAATAGACTTGGTAAAACCATATTGCCTCCCTACAAAAAATGATGCGGAATCAAGGTGTGTTTTTGTATCTAAAGAATATATCAATGAAAACATTAGAAAAACATGTACATCTAATGGTGAAGATAATCAAACTCTACAAAATTAATTCATATTCTTTTTTCCTTTTCAGGTTTAATAACCACATTATATCCCTCAACCTTATTATTAATAACAAAAACTGTCTCCAAGGAAACTCCAATGACACCTTTAATGGATCTACCATGAATGAAGGTATATTACACATCTGAAATCCCCATATGATCGAATCCAGTGAGAATACTATTAATTATGGTGGACATATCCTTTAATAAAAAAGATAAATAGAATATTGGGACAATATTGAGAGATAGAGGAGGGATAATAGACCATTGGAATCAATATTATGGTAATTTAACTTCCAATGCAAGGAAGATATCCTCCTCTAGAAAAATGTATTGGATGGCCTCCATGAGATCTCTATTGATGATACTTCAAGAAAAGATAAAGAAGGATTGCCCCAAAATAGTATGAACAAAGAGAACCGTTAGGGTTGGGATAGTTCACTACCTCCAATATTTTTTTCTCATTAGGAACACTACTTAAGAGACCGTCTTCTTGGCCAGAGATGCTATATGGGATCGAGTTGAAGACATCCACCTACCTTGATGGATATCCATCCTGGAAGTGGGGATCAGGATTACATAACATTGTTTTAAATTTGGAGAATAATATACCACCAAATCAGCTCTAGATCAATGGAAAATGATCCATCCTCAATCCTATCATTGGTAATATGAACCCATTGATTCTTATTCAATAAGGTGTGAATAAAAGAGGTGTTTTGATCCCCATATCTAAGCTGAGAGAAACAAGAATACTCCCATAGATGACGTTCCGATTCAAGAAGCATCTCATTCTAGAATTTTTTATTAATACATAAGGCAGAGAAATACAGATCACCCCACCCATCTTCTAGAGACACTTCATTATTCTTGATATCTTTTATAATATCCTCCAGGACATGATGGTTAGTTTCTTGAGATATGTACTAGGCATAGAGATCTTGTTTCAATTGCTGAAGCTTAATGTAGATACCAACCCAATTTGTTTTCTTGAAAGTTTAATTCTAAGAGATATCCACTACCTCAAAGAACCTAGGGATTTGAGTCTAGATATTGGAGAAGAAGAAGTGACCAGAACTCAGGGAACCTCTTCTCGAATCAATTAAGAGGGCGGAGTGGTCTAAAAAATCCAAGACCAAATCGGAGTCCTTGAGGTTTTAAAATTAATTTATTACATAAATATTTCTCATGTAATGGTCCAGTTTACACTAGGTTTTCCTTTTTCAACTATGATTATTACACCATGGAAAATATTCACCTATGAAGACAAGATCAATGATCCCCTCTTGTGCATAGAAGGAGGATAAATATAGCCTATTGTTGTGGGGAAAATATATACCACCTTTCATCTTATATGGGTTTTTGATAGTGTTCTAGTCCCCCCCATGATACGAGGCACCTATAAGAGGTTGGGTTTCTGATATCTATCCAAAGTGATCTTCAATGTTAGCTTCACGCATAGAATAAACAAAGGAGTAGATGAAATGATGGTTCCCCTCTATCAAATTCACCAAAAGGTATTGATCAAAAGATTCCTTCATATCAATCTTCAAACTAGTTTTCCCAGAAAATCCAAAAATGGTAGTTTATAGGATCCCCCTGCATGAAGGAATGCATGATGATCTATTTCAAAAACACTCCGATCTTGGAAGGGAACAATTTCAACTCTTAGACTATAATAACCAAAGCCTTGGGTTTAGTCATCTCAGACGAAAGTGATGTGTTAAATACAATAAAATGTATACAAAAAAAATTATGTTTTATATTTAAAATAATGATATTTTAAGTTAATTTAATTTAATTTATATATCCATTATTAATCTTCCAAACCCATTATTATATTTTAGGTTTTTAAAACCATCTCTTTAAGTGTATGACTCACCAGCACATAAGAAAGGGTATTATTTTATTATGTTTGGCCCATATACTTATAAAATAATCAAAACCACTCTTATTTGGTTGAAAACATGGGAAAAATACAAGGTATAGTTTGTGGGTTTGGTAATATTATTATATAGATTCCAAAATATAAGTTAGAGTAATAATAAAGAAATCTCGACTATTTCCCTATATAAACCCAAAAAAGTTCTCATTACTAAAAAAACCTTGGAGCATGTCTTTAATCGGATGCCCCCCCACCTTTATATAGTCCCCCCATGGTTCCACAAATATTTTATGACTATCCTTCCAAGAATTTGGAGTCACACACTCAAGTAAAGGATCATCACTTTATCTTATTTATTCAAGCTTATTTATTATCTTCTTCCTTCGATATCAAATTTTGATTGAAGGGATATGTATTTAAATGAACATAATAATTCTCATTTTTTTCAATGTGAAGAGATACCACATTCTCTCCTAATAATGAATTTTATTAATTTTGTGGGACATCATTACACTACCAAAATTTCACCATGATTTTCCAGGGAAAAGCAATTGTGTATTGAATACCATACCCATATAATATCAAGTGTGTTCACCATTATACAATTTTAACTATTTTACATGAGACATACATATATGTATTATACACTCGATTTTTTTGGAATAAAATTTTATAACAAATGCTTCCATGTTTTATGATCTATGTGGCATACATAAGCATGTGAATGAAATGAATTGGATGGGTACCTTAAAATTATATAGCACTCCAATGCATCGGAAGCTGTTTAGTCTAATGAGATATCATGTTGGTACAATGATTGAAAATAATTCCTTTATAGGACTTTTCTAATCATGATGTCTTGGAGGTTGTCCATGTCCTATGATTATAATTTAGTGTCATAAGTTTTGGACACATCTCCCCTGTTATGAATAGCATGTTATATAATACCTCATTATTCATGTACCTTTGTCCCCAATGAAATCCCTATTTCAAATATTTTATTACCCTATGTTATTTTCATTCCCTTATTAGGATTTTATCTCATCCATTTAATATGTACACCCCCAGGTTATCCCACCCAGTTTTATGTGAGATCTTGTTAAGGATATTTTCAATAAACATGATGTTTTTACAATTTTAAATAGTTATGTAATGTACCTAAATACCAAAGACA
Organism: Viscum album; assembly: GCA_963277665.1. NCBI lineage: Eukaryota > Viridiplantae > Streptophyta > Magnoliopsida > Santalales > Viscaceae > Viscum > Viscum album. Next base: position 1,071,571,438 of record OY728141.1, read on the forward strand.
CTAGGATTATAAATCCTTTAGGTTTTATTAAGTGTAATATTATGAAATAAATCATATTTTAATGTGATATAAAGAGTGTGGTTGTTATTGATACTGATACATTGGATGGGATCTGAGACCAATCAATCAGACGATGCATGACATTGTAGTCGTGTATTTTCATTGAGTGAAGTGTATAAATTGTTTCAAAAGGGTAAAAAATCATCGAATAGTATTTAAAAATAAAAATTATTATTTTTTGACTTTATTTCAACATTATTTTCCTCAGTCTTGAAAAAAATATAAACACCTGAAGATAATATAATCATATTAAACTTTCTATTAGGCTATAGTTGTGTTATGAAGTCTATATAAGTTGAAATGATGTTTTTAGAACAACATTTATATTTGTAATAGAGAATAAAAAAGATAATTTTTCTATTTTCATATTCTCTATTAGATCAAGGAAATCAGAATGACAAAAAGATGCAGAGTGATAGGTTTCTGGACCGAGCTCTTGAGAAGTTCTTTTACAAGAAGGTTTCGAAACAATATGTTCTGGAGAATTCAATAATATTTGAAAAGAATCTAAAAGATTAGATATGTGTTGATAAATGAGCAAATTGTTGTTTAAGGAGAATGAAAACTCATATTTTTGTATTTTTTGAGTGGGAATATGAAATTGGTTTTCTGTCCATTTAACTTATAATGATATAATAAATAGATTTCAAAGTAAACCATACTATGATGCTATTCATGTATGGGATAGAGTGAGATCACTGGAGTTTTTGAAAAAAAAAATTAGAGTATATTTTCTAGATAAACATATGGATGATTTTTTTTTCAAAAATAAGAAGTGTTCAGGAGAAGATATGTTCAGGTTTTTTGGAGCAAACCAAGAAATCATAACAAATATTTCTGGAAGTGAAAAAATCAAATCTAACATGATTCCATAATAACAACTCAGACTTGTTATTAGAATAAATTATTAAACAAAAGAAGCAGACTGAGTGGTCTGATAGATATTTTGTATGATGTCTATATAATATTTTCCTACGTTGTTTTTGGTAAAAAAGTGAATAATTGTTTTTTAATGCATTACAAAACTGGAAGTTATAAAGTATCATAGTGACATGTTCAAAACCAACTAGGGATGTTTTATAAAAATGTTATGAAATCATATTTACATTCTTAATTCTTAAAAAATAACATGCACTATTGCATTTTCATATTTCTACACAAGTGTATGGTTATTTTATTTTTCTTTTGTTGATAAAAAATAAATATTTTCAAGTAGAATGTGTGGTATGGATTACTTTCAAAAAATGACAAGGGATAACTACTCTTATTGAGTAGTGAAACTTGTGAATAATTATGTTTATGTGGATGTGTGACTGTTCAATTTTTATCAATGTGGTAAATCTTTAATAGGACGAAAATGATGTTATATGATAAAGTTAACATAAATGTAAAAGTATCACTGATTCACACACTTCCCCCCTCTCAGTGATTATACTAATCCTATTTGGGCCTTTTCATTTTTTAAAATCCTTTATCTTGTGATATATCTTCACTTATCCACTAAAATTCATCAAACTAACACATTCTAGCCATCCTAAATATTCTTGGACTCAACTAAAACATATCTTCTTAAAAATTTAACACGGATAAATCTTTTTCTGATGGTTCATAATCTTATTGATCATATTATATTGAATTTTATTTTTGATTGATATTTTTTATGGACTCAATCCATTTTAAATCCATCAGCAATGCACTTCATAAATTTTTCCTCTATACATAATGTAATAAAAAACATTACTTCAATGAGATTCAAACAAAACTACCTATCTGAAAACATCATTCTCTAATATCTAGTAATCTTGAGTAGTTGAATATGGTTGAATACATTGTTTCAAATTCAAAAGACTCCTATTGTGTTCATGATCGCTTTTTTTGTTACCTAAAATAATATTATTAATCATTTAATAACAACATCAAAAATGATTCAACCTTATTTTTTTATACTTATATCAACTCAGATTCTAACTAATAATTTTTAGACTTCTTCACATTTTTACTTCGTTTTTCATAATTTAACATTTTCTCCTTTTGTGAAAACCCATAAAAATTAGTTTATGGATTTCATTCACTTTTTTCTAGAAAATATATCTATTCATCCAAAATCGGTGACTTCAAAATATAATTTTTTTAAAAAATTTCTCCCCTTTGAATCCACATATCTTATTTAGTCATCATTAGTGAAAATTTCAAGAAAATCTCCACCTGGAATATTCAAACAGAGATTGTCTGGAGAAACATGTCCATAAATTTAAATCTAGAGATCTTTATGTTGTAATGTGAATTCAGTAGAATTTATCTAGTAAATATTTGTACCATTGCCTCTTTTAATAAAATATACTCGGGTAAATTCATAAAAACATTCTTAACGTACTTCCAACAACTTATTTGTCATATGTTAACAAAAAAACTAACAATAAATATATTTTTTAAAAAAATAGAAAACTATTTTATGAAAATATCACAAAGTATCGTCAATATAAAAAATTATAAATAATTAGACACTTTATTTGATAAAAATTATGATTCCACATAATTGATTGAGTGAAGCTATAATAATTCACATTTAAAAGTAGGTGGATTTAAAAGACATTTTAATGTCATATTTTATTAATATTTATTCCTAAATAAATATAATTTTTAGAAAATAATTACATATGAAGTGAATATAAGAAAGAAAATATAAATATATAGTGAATAAAAATCACACAAAAAATTTGGACTACAATTTTCAAGAAAATAATTTTGGATAAATGAATCCATTCCTTTCAATTATTATATGACTTTATCTGAAAAATATTTGACATTTATTAAACTGTATTAATATTGAGAAACCATTAATGGTGATGAGTGAATACATTGGATCACTCTCATAACTTTTTCATGTTATAAATAATATAGAGTTCATGTAAATATTGATATCTGATAATGTAAAATTTCTTAAAAAATTAAACAAATTATGGATAGATATGTCATGAAAAATGTTAATAAGGACTTTGATATTAAAAACTCATTCCATTTTTTTAAATATTAAACATTCTCATATTCCTGATTTTTTCATTTAATTCAAATAAATAAAAGGATCGTATAACCAAATACAAAAACATAATTGACTAAAAAAAGTCTCCACAAGCTAATAAATAAAAAAGTACATATCCAAAAAAAATATTTGACTTGAAGATCATTTGAGAGTCGACATCTTATATCATGGAATTAATTAATTAGAATATTTGTAGAAATAATTTCATTTTCTGAATGAATTTATCATTTGAATTTCATGAAATGGAATGAAGGAGGAACACAATGGTTGAGTCCTTTTCCAAAACATGGATTTTAATGTTGATTTAAGGGATGTGACGAAATGAATGATATATCTATAATCTGTGAAACTATCTATTTCAAATTAGATATCCCCATTCTATTATATATATTTGTGAATAAAAAAATTATGGAATATATACTTTTGAGATAACTTGGATTCTCTCGTGATTGTTAATCATTTATTTACTGTATCTTACATGGATATTTTGTAACACATAATTTTTTCCCATTATAGAATACATGTATTCATTAATGATAAATTTTCATTAATCCTTCTGTGGAGACATGTATATTTATAGTTTAATTAATATTATATTAAAATATGATCATTGGAAGGTGATATTATGCTAGAAAAAATATAGTCATTTCAATACCTTGTTAAATAAATAATTTCATAGAATAATCATCCAATTGTTATGGATTTATAGGAGTGAAAGATTATATAGAATTATTGGGAAAAAATTTTGATTTGATTACATGTTCTAAGATTATAGTATTATTCTTCATCCATGGTATTCAATTCTATTAAATGAATCCTAGATGATGATATTGAATCATCTAAATCTATACTCTAAAACTACATCATTCATTTAGTATGTCATATTTTTTACTTGAACCATATATGAAATGTGTTTATATGATAAACTTTATTTTCCACACATAAGTTTCTTAATTATCCAACTAAATATACTGATTCAGATATTTAAGATAAAAATATGAGAATCTTGTGATCATTAAAACATTGAATTTGATAGAATGATAATTTTGGTATCTCAATGATAACCCAATAAATAACCTATTTTTCATTGATATAGGATCATGTGTTAATTTAGGAAATGAAATGAGAATTTCAAATCCTAAAAATTTATATTAAATCTGTGTAGAGACAGTCAATAATTTCACAATATTGTATCAGATCCTACCAATGTAAGAATAAGTAGATTTTTCAAAAGTATCCTTTTATAAATATTATTTGGAGAAGAGTTATATAAATGGGATAAAATCATTAAAACAATTATTATTTTCACTGATAACTCAAAATAAAATATTTTTTGTGGTGAATGAATATTATTAGAAAACATACATAATATAATGGAATTCATATATCAAGAATAAAGTAGTATATTCTTTGTTCTTTAATATATAATATGTGTACCCATAACCACTATATTTCGATAACAACTTTGACATTAGTGAACTAATTTCGTTCATTCTCCCTCATATTTAGAGGTTTATAACATTTATTTTTCTTATTAATTCTTTGTTTTATTCATTGTTTTTAATAGTTACCGAATTTATTGCTTGTGAGACATTGTATAATTGGTGGAACATTTGGTATAACATTATTTTACGCCACTTTTCTTATCAAAAAATTCATATCACTTCAACAGTATTTATTTTGATGGCCACCATTGGGACATTTAAAAAATTTTATTGTTTCCTCTATGTAAAATACCTTGGTGATTCTTTCAATAATTTTACAATGAACAAAATTATATCTTATTTAAAACATTTTTTTACTACTCAAATTTTCGTGAATCATAATTTCTCCATTCTTATCCCCAAATCCAGAAGTCCATTAGTAGTATTTATTTAACATCTCCACCTTAAGGGCACATTAAAATTTCTATTAACATATATCAAAGTCTCTTACCCGTAAATAATTGTTTAATTTTAGTGTCTAGGCTAGTGATAATATTGAATTCACACCTCACATGTTTTATAAGAGTCATCTCATTGGAAGTAATAGATTCAACATCAATTTTCTTAATTTCAAGGAATTCCTTATCCTTTTTTATGTGAATAGCAAGGGTCAAAAATTTATTGAAAATATATATTCTTAATAAATATAAAAATTTTCCTTTATATCCCTTATCAATTGTCAAATTTTATATTCATAGGCCTTTAAATGATAATGGTCAAAAACTATATTTCCTTATTTAGAAGATTAATGAAACAAAAATATATTTCATCATATTGATCTATTTTTTAAATTAGTGGATTATAAAATCCAATTTCTTGTAAAGGGTGGTCCTTTTTCACACAAAGGAATCAATATTGATTTATTTCATTGTCAAAACAATTAAAAGATACATATGGATAAATTTATTATACATAATCATTAAAAATTGGGTAATCACATCGATGATATTGTTTACACTAGTTAACATCTCATTTATTTTTTCTCTTTTGGAACATCATTTTATTTTCCATATTATTCTATTTTTACTCATTTCCTCCTCATTTTAACAATTTAATAAAAAAATATGCTTCATATAAATAATAAATAGTAAAATTTAACTAATAAATTGAGTTATAAATCATATAAATCTAAAAACATAAAACCTATATTAAATAAAAACACTTTAGTTTAAACAAAGTTGTTTTAAGTTCTATCCTATTATTTTTCATAACACAAGATATAAATATAACTAAACCCAACTCAAATTATGAATAAAAAAACCATAAAATACATGTATAGATTTTACTTCATTTTAGATACTGTATATAATAACTAAATATTAACACACACACCAAAACCGAATTTTTTTATCATTGGTGACTAGGATTATATTTTATCTTTTAGGATAAAAATTATACATTTATCCCTAAAATATTCACACATAAACCCCTCCTAATCATATCACTAAAATGGAAATAAATATGAAATAAAGGAATTTTATTAAGATTGAGATGACACACTAATTAGAATAAAACATAGCGGATACAATTAGAATATAAATAATAGTCATAAATTGTAACATAAAATATTAACCATAATAAATCCATGTAGATAAAAACAGGACCATTATATATGAAATAAATTTTTTGAAATAATAATATAATGACCATTAAACATGAAAAAATATACAAAACTTATGAATGAGTCACACAAATAATCATAAGATATCATTAAAATAATCCAATAATAAACCCCATTAAAATAAAAAAATAGTTGAATAGTATCACCACCCATGTCCCATATTTAATGATCTCATGAGATATAAGATTTACCCCATGAATTATAGGACTATATATTTCTATTCCCACCCATCTCATTAAAATATCCATACATATGTGAGCTAAGAACTTCTCAGGGCGTTATTAGTTCCCTACAATGCACATTAAAAACATAATTTATAAAACACATACAATCCTAAATCAAAATGTAGTATCATGCAAGTCCTATTGTTGAACCCATAGAGATGAACATTATGTTCTAAATTAATCACGAAACATAAATTTAAATTGTTTAATTCATTTGATAAAAGGGAAAAAACAATGGTAATGGTTGGGATTAAATGCAATAGAGGATACATGGTAGGTTCAGGGATTTTCAGGCTTGTGTGCTAGGGATTAAAATGATATTCGTTTATTCAATTTTAATGTTGTAATTGGGTCAGAAGGGATCCTTGGTCATGGTATCCTATCCTAATATTATGATTTCACCTTTGGAATGGTCATCAAATTGGTGTAATCACAGAACTAGTTTACACAAAACCGTGTTTAAATATAATTAGCCAATGTCGCATAATGGTCATACAAAAAATAGATTAATTAATTTATGGAACATAATTAAACTCATAAAACTGCACACACTGGTCATTAAATATGAATTGAATATGAATTGGAATTGATATAACAAGTTTGTAGCAATATAAAACTTGTGTAAAATGAAAAAAATAATCATTAATCACACTTCCCCATACATATCACATCACCCGGCACTATGGAACTACTCGCTCGTGGTGGGAGCGAGTGACATTGGTACCTGAGGTATAATGGCATCAAAGTGAGACATTGGTTTGTCACTACATCGTCTAGTGGATTCCCCTTGGTGTCACCAGTTGTACTGTTCCTTTTAGTGTCTTGGAAGGGTAGTCTATGGTATCCTTTTATAGGAAAAGTCATCAAACACCCACAACCCATGATGCATTATATTTATTGCACCTCACCACCTACATAATGTGTACTTTTTGTACAAGACATATGTATTAGATCTTTTTTTTCCCTCCATCATGTAGAATCATAGAAAATAGTATATGTTGTTTTAACTACCTTCATGTCGTGTATTGCTGGTATATGACATGTACTTAGTGTTCACATTGGGTGTGCTCATTACAACTTGTCTTTCACAGTTCTGTTTATCTTATAATGGTCACGATGTGTACTTGGGTTACATGACGTGTAATGCATTTTTCATCAGTTTTTCAACATTCAACTAATTTTTTGACTTCTTTTCATTTCTTTTTAAAATATCTTTCATTTATTTCCACAAAACATAAAACAAGTAAATGCATTCCATTGTTGGAATGATAATTCGATAAAGTACAAAAAAAAATAAACTAATAAAAAATATATGCATGAAATACATGTCTCATGAGTCATATAAAAAAGAACAATAATCATAGAATATAGTTATTAGTGGTATAAACAATATAAAAGGTTCCTCTAGACACATTGAAATTCATTAAATTATATAAATATAGCTTAGTGGATAACCATATGTTCATATCACACTGAAGAAAAAATAATATTAGAATTATCATTATCACTCATCGGATATTTTATTATTATTAAAACAATGAAATAAAAGGGTACATAGTTTCTGATTAATAGAGGCAAAATGATACCAAATAAATATATAGGTAATAGTTAAGATGAATTGTAGATTAGTCTTTAAGTGGTCACCAGTTTCAATTCATTATTGTTTTCTTATAATCAATCCTAGTACTATTTCCTACTTAGTGGATTCCTATTATAGTAATAAATTTCACTATTATTCAATTGGAAATTTGGGACTTATTGTTACCTAAGTACACCAATACCTTTTTTCTATGTGGAAAGCTCTATATACCCAAGGTTTTTATAGTGGTTACATGAGGAATAGATACCTAGAACACATTATCTCATGATAAGCTTACATCATGTAGTTGATCCATGGTATTATATCCTTTCTAACTTAGCCATTATCAAGGGATACTCCTTCAATATCTATATTCACCAGAGCTAGTTAAGGGAGATGTTTATTTTAAGAATGAATGAAGAATTAGACTGGAGATAATTATATATGGTTCATGTGTGATCTTTTTTTCAACCAATAAATCATTTTTAAAATCAATTTTAACATTGTGTTTCATTTTCGTTGAATATCAATCCATGATTTAGAAATGATTGGAAGATGTTTGATATTTTTTTATTTTGAAAGATAATGTTTTGGAAAATTTATGGTCTTAACAAAGTAATCAGTATATAATTAAAGAGTGCTAATCCATAATTCATATTTTGTTAAAATAAATGTGAGATTTAAAAGATTAAATTAATGGTGAATAAGAGTTAAGTATTTTAACATGGTTTTCACACATTCCACAACATAAGGGTACACATCATGGTTTATGTTTAAATATAATGATTTTATAAACTGATTTTTTTGGATATAGGAGTCTCACAATAATGATATGTCATGATTATTTTTGTATATAGTGATATGATAAGAGTATTTTTATAAACACTGAATGATTAGAGTCATAATATAATTAACCTAGATGAAAAGTTTAATTAAAAAAGAAAGATGGATGTCACATGATAGAGGAGTTGATTTCACCATACCTAAATGTTATGAATATTATATTATATTTGATTAAAAATATATAAGAAAAATTATAGTGTTTAATATTGATTGTGTAATGAAGAAATAAGTCACAGTACAAGTAGAATTATGGGGTAAAAAACAAGGTAAAGAGAGTAATTTTTAATAAATCATACCATAGTGATTAAACTATTCAAATTTGGTTTATATATAAATCTAAAGGTGTAAGTGTTCATACTGTAATAGAGGTATCCATTCTAAAATAAATTATAAGGTTTTTAATTAGTTGGATAAATAGTGGGGTGTTATACTACAATAATAAGTGTCACACACTGTTCAATAAAAAATATATAATATAGGTAATACTAATGTGGTTCATGTGGATTTATAAGGGTTAATTAGAAAAATATTTTAAACCCATAAATTATATTCGGTGGTGTCCTAAAATCCAAGATAGATATGGAAATATAAAAATAAATTTAAAAGATTGACAAGAATGTTCCCATATAAAATAGTGGAAAAATTATTTTTTGAAACAAAATAAATGGTGATGGTTGTAATATGTGTATAATGGTTTTTTATAGCTATTTTTATGAATAAAAAAATAATATATGTAAAATAATGATGAACAAGAGGATATGAAACAATAAATATATAGAAATCCATCTTGGGTAAAGTATCTTTTGTTGTTAAAATTTAGATTTAATATCTCTATTCTATGGAAACACATTATAAATTTGAGGTGACACATTATTAATCACGGTTTTAAGGATATTTCTTGTTAACATAAAATCCATAAGGTTATTCTATAGGAATTTTTAATCATGTGTTTTAAAAGATCAATCCAAGGATATAGTTTCTCGTTCTGAGTAGTGAACATTATAGAATATATTTTTCTTTAATGTGTTAGTGGTTTTTATGTAGTGATATTTTCATAAAAATTAGCAAGTGTTGATGTTTTCTGAATGATAAAGTTTAATGAAATTGAATTAATTGATTCACCCCCACCACATAGTTAATTTTCCCTATTCATGAGGTCAATTTTTATATGGTATAAGAGAACATAAGTTTCATTAAATTTTGATTAGTTTTTTAGATTTTCCTATGAAAATTGTTCCTCTATGTTCATTTATGGAGGATCTGAATTCCTATTATTTTAATCAACAACAATAATTCTGTGAAAAATAATGTCATTACTTATTTTGATGAGAAATACTCTTATATCTAGAAATATTCTTTTCTACAACATATTTTTTCAATCGGTATGTATTTATTGGATGATAATATCAACAGTCTAATTATTTATTTTTAATGTTATTTTATATAATTAATAGAATAGAATTTCTGAAAAATTAGAAATGAAATTATACCTCATCATGTAATTAATTTAAAGAAGTACAAGAAGTGAATATGTAACGTATCCAGGAAAGATTCCACATTAGTATTTAATTTATGAGATTATTGATGATTTAAAATACTCTATGATTAGAAGAATATAATGATTGTAAAGAAAAGGAATAGAATTATTTTGGTCCCTCATGAAAATAAGATTTATTATTTAAAAATTCAATGTTTTTTATTAAAGGGGAAGGTAAAATTTTCTATAAAACCATGAAGATAATTTTCTTATCTATGTATAAATAAAATAATAGCAGCGAGGATGAAGATTGTGTCAAGACATCCACTGAAGTTGGTAAATCATTTATCAATGAGAAAGTGATTAAGAAAATACTTACGATGGGAGTAGAAATTATTGTAGATAAGAGGAAATTAAAATGTAGTTTATTATAAAATATAATATTTAAAATTGTCTTCTAAAGATTTAAAATTGAAGAACGGAAAAATAAATCCAGAGAAATATGGTCTATAATCAAACAACAATGAATCCTAACATGATAAAATGATTCAAAGTTTATATATGATATTAGAAACATTAATAATTTACACAATAAATATAATTAATTGAATCTATTCAATTAATTTATTTCTAAATAAAATGGGAAGTATAAAATTGGTAAATAGAAATTGATTTTAGTGGATAAGGATTCAAAAAATTTCAAATGTATCTTTAAAAAATCAATTCAAGAAGTTTGATACATATGGAATACAAATTATTGAAATTTTTTATGATATTACATATGTCGGTAATATTATGTTTTTAGTAAAACATGATACTCTAATTTTTTTTGAAATTTAAGAAATGCATATTAGAGAGAAAAATATGAAAAAAATTGAGTTTAGAAAAGGTTATTAATGATGACATATTTAAGAAGAGAAACATAATGCAACCATAATTTTGGATTATAGAACAGATTCAATATTGATGGTTACATAGTTTAAAATATAGGGGTATAATTTTGGATAAAAATTTTCATTTAAAGGAAATTAACCATTTTATGAATACTGTTGGAATTATTTAGGTTTTAGGAACATGGAAAACTGATATTGGTTAAATCATAAATATTAATATGATCGTAAATGATATGATAGGTAGAGATTATCTATGATTAATCCCATTCAAATATTTTTTTAAATAATATTATATTTATATACTAATTCTTGGAAACAATTTTTGTCATTAGAAAACGTTTGTGGAACATGTGATAAACTAAATCAATTTAATAAATATTTCCACACTATACCACAAAACCAATTGATTATGAATTTCATCACTAAAAATTCTTATAATAATAATTATAATGTAATGAAAATGGTGTTGGTTGTTAAATACACACTAACATCACATCAAAATAATGATCAATGTATCATAGATAGCAAATTATCTTCATATATGAAATGAAATTTAAAGATAATAAAATATTTCTAAAAGTAAATGGAAGGATTTGATACCATTTTCAATGAATGATTTGTCATGATAAATGGACTTGGTTTGACAATATTTAGATAAGAGAATCTAAATTTTAATAATACTCTATTTGTTGACAGACTAAAACATACCTTATTAGATTTAGAAAAGCTATGTTATGATGTAAATGAAGTATTTTTTATATATGAATTCTTAGCGAAGATGATGAAACATTGTTTATTTTTATGAGATTATGATTAATTAATGGGAATTTGTTTTAGGTTAGTAATGAAGGAAATACATGCTTCTTGAATATGAAAAAAAATTAATTATGACATCATGTACTTGGACACATTGGTCAATGCAATTTGAGAATGATTAAAATGTAATGAATGCCCATGATTTTAATTTATTTATTATAGATTGTAATTGGATGTTATTTATTTTCTAAAAGGTGAATATTAGATATTATTTTTATAAGAAAGTATAGATTCAAACAGCTCACCCATTAGAGATCATTCACTCAAATATTTGTTTGCATGTGGGGATCAAATAAAAAATAGAAGGATTTTAATTATTTTTTTGAAGAATTTACTAATATTATAATTATTAGTTTTATGAAATATAAATTGGTGGCCATAAATATGTTTCAAAAAATTATAAGTAGTATAGAAATGGTGTTTTATTTCTCATTTAAGAAGATGTGGATAAATAATGATGATCAATAAACAAGTGAAAAATTAAAATCATATCATAAAAATCATGGTATTAATCATTAATTTAACACATCATATATGACACAAAAAAGTGTTATTTAATTGGAAAATAAGATAATAGTGGAAATTTATCACATTATATAATTAAAGAATGATAATTCTCAATTTTATAGAGGTCCTAAATTAATATCTTGTTCATATTTAAAACCATGGTTTGTGATGACCTAACTATGAAAAAAATCTATGACAGATGTATTGAAATAATTCCCCAACATTGAAACTCATTACTGTATTTGTAAGACCTTATTTTATAAAGGTTAATGTTGAAAATATTGGTAATTTTGAGAGAATAATAGTTTAATATATCTTCCGTAACAATATAATAAATCTAATAGGAAATCATTGATACAAAAAAGAGATAAAAAGATATTGGGTAATTATAATGTGATGGTGATGGAAATTTTAATGAATGATGTTACAAATCGAGATGAATGATTTATAAGTGAGTATGATGATGAATTGTTTTTATATGAAGCATGATGTTTTTGAAAATTGGGAATTTAAATGATTTGTGGGATAAAAATGATCATATAAAAATGTATAGTGATAAATATTAACCCTATTCAAATCATTCATGCATTATAATGTAGTTGGACTTCCAAAATGTTATTTGAGATTAATGGCATCCATTTCTAATATAGGAAAATTTTAGGTTGACATCATATACCGTACGATTTTCTAAGGATGAAACAAAATATGTGAAAAAAAATGAATGAATGAATGAATAGATTAGATCAAGAAATAAAAAAATTAGTTTTTACCCTAACCAAGAAACAAAAATTTCATTAGAAAAAACTGGTTGTTCAACAACATGTTGAAAAATAAAAGAGAGGTGATATGAAAAAATGCAGGACACTTGTGAAAAGTAAATTCATAGGTTGAAGTAATTGAATTTAAAGATACCTTCACACTAATTTCTATGATTAAACACATTAGGATTTCAATTAATATAACTACAAAAAATGATACAAGATCATTTAAATTGATATAATATATTCATCCTAAATTAATAATTTTAAGAGGAAGTGTACATTAAAAACCTGGTGGATTCATTCTTATATAAGATAGTGGATATGTTTTCAAGTTGAAACATTTGTTTTATGTATTAAATAAATATTATAGGGCATGGTACTCAATGATGTAATATTGATTAAAGGAACTTAAATTAATGAAGGATATTCTATTTAACAAAATCAACATCAAAGATGCTAAAGTGGTATCATTAATTTTTATTTTCAATGTAGATGATAATATGATTCATGTAAATTAACAAGGTATGAATTAGGTTATATGAGAACAATGCATTGATGTCGCATCATGATTTTTGTCCTACATGAGTTCTTAATCAATATAATAGGAATGAGGGACTAATGATGATGAGATATAACATAGAATATTAGTGAGTTGACTATATTGAAAGAGTTACAAGGAACTTTTCTTATTCTTATTGACATGGGATATGATATTATCTCATCTCAAAATTCATATTTCATTTAGTTAGGGAGGGTTCTCTTCATTCTCTCAGTGCTTGACAAGGGATACCCTAGATGGCGATGACCACGAGCCTAGTCCCTCCCCCACTCAAGGGGGAGGGATTCCCTTTGGTATCAGTAGTCTTTAGACCTTATTTATCTCACCCTTATCAAATCCCAACATTCGTCCATCCTTCCCAACCATTATCTTCAGCCCTAAAGTCCCAGATCTTCATGGAAGTTTCCCTAACCTTTCATTATCTCCCTCAAAATTCAATGAAGCATTGGATCGCATAAATAAGACTATTTTGGCCCGCTTTTGGTATCATCGTCCTTTGGATGATGATTTTGATAGATTATAATTTTCTTCTTGGGGTTTTCAAGATAGCAGTTATGGGGCTCCTTTACAAGAGGCACATGATGATTCGTTTCTTGTCAGAGGAGGACTAGATCTATGCATGGTTCATTAATCCTCATGTATGCAACATATCATGCTTCTACCCTGCTCACTGGTCCTATTATTTCTACACAAAACATGACATTCTGTCTACTAATTTATGGGTTAGTCTTTCTGAACTCCCCACACCTTCCCAAATCCTTCTATAATCAATATTATTGGTAATATGATTGGCTAGTTCTTGTTTTCGAAAAATATAACTAAGTTCGTGTGTCATCCCATATCCCTGTGCATTTGTGTTGAGGTGGATACTTCTAAACCACTTGTCTACTATATCTGGATCACTATCAGGGATGAATTCTGGTTCAAATAACCAGTGGTTTTCGAATCATGGGAAAACAAATTCCCATTATGTCATTACTTGGGGAGTTTTTCCACTACTTGTCAGAAGAGTTTCTCGATTCACCCTAGGGTGGTGAACAATGTGCAACAAAATGGGTCTATATCTTCCTCAGTTCTCACTCTTGACAATTTGGGGTATAAGGAATCTTGGAAGGCTTGGCATCTCTAGAAAAAAAATACCTGAATAACTAAATGTATCATATATCTTTAATTACTTAAAGTGTGATTTGGGTGTTAAGCATCAACAAAATACTGGTACATGAAGAGGATCACTTGTTTGTTCCTATGGTTTCCCAATGATTTTCTGAAACTGTAAAGAATGGGGTCTTTCCCACTGGGCAAGTGAGTGCCTCTGGTAATAGTTTCAAGGTGGCTAAAGTGCCTACACTACCAAGGCCCCCATCCGAGGTCACACCAAACTAGAATATTTCAGTCCCTCAAAAGAGAGGATCTTCATTACAGAATGATGTTTTAGTTATCTATGGTCACACCCCTTATCATGTAGGTGAGTCTGATGCCGCATGTATGGGAGGATCTACAGGTAACATGAAGAAAAATGTTACAGGGGGTGGATTAAATATAACGACCATGTCCAAACTGAAAAATAATCAAGCAACCATTGGTCTTGTTAATCATTTTGAAGGATTACTGGAGGAAAGTCCAATTCAGGACCAGGAAACATAATGACTATCAAGTGGAGGTATGAAGGCTGGTATCCTGGTTCAGGCCATATAGACTACTCTAGATGTGGGTGCACCATTTGATGTAGAGTATCCCTTAGGTGTTCAGACTCTCTCTAAGGGTTATAATTAATTAGTGGTCTCTAGTCTATTTTCTATTAGCAGTGTGGAGGGAGAAATAATTAGAGGTTTCCATAGCCCAAAGAAGAAGAAGTTTCAGAAGGGGAACCATGATGCAAGGAGATACATCATGTCAAAAAGAGAAGGGATATAATTGGAGGATGGACTACTCCCATCTCCCTAAGCCGATACAAGCAAGATCAGGTAGTAAGGAAATAGAAAAGGACTCTAAACCAAAGCATAAAAATCTATAATGTTCTGGCCTAAGAAGTTCAAGGATTAAATCTAAGCATAGAGACATCAACAATCAAGGGGAGGGTGATGTAGTTGGAAATATGGAAGGATAGTTTACTCAATATCTTGACTTAATTCATCATTATAATAATGAAATTCATGAAAACAATATCAAACATGATGCCTCAATGAAGGTTTTTAAAATAATTCTTAAAATAGAGGTTAAAATGGATGTTAATAAGGAACAATGGGACTGGATCAACCACTAAGATTTTTTTTTGGCATGGGGTTTCAATGCATGAAAGGTCTATGTGGAGGAATATATCTAGACATGGGACACACTACCTACCAACTATGAAGACATAATCTGGGATGACTTGAGCATGAAGGTTGACTCAATTCAATGGGGATTATATCGAGTATGCAATTCTAACAATCTTAGTCCAATTTTCAATGACTTTTTGATATCCTTTTCTTTTGAATGGCCTTCATATTAGATTGTCTTGTGGGTTTTATCACTTTTTTTAAAAATTGTTTTAATAAGAAAAATATTTTTTGGTAGATATGAGGTCATCTCAAGGGTGAGGTGTCCATATAAGAATGTTGTTTCCTTTACTAATAGGATAAATGTGTAGATTATTTTTCTAATAATTACAAAACACAAATTATGTGTGATCATGCATTCGGATAGGCATTATGAATTCATTCGATATGTATGGGATGAAATTATAGGCGATTCTTTATGTAATGGATGCGACTAACATTCATGGGACGCATGATTAATTGATGTGGAGTTTGGTCATAATATTTATTTAATAAAACACATAATATCTTGATTTCAGTGTGTTACAGTGTAGCATATACACCTTATTGGGTATTAATTCAACTAAGGATAAAGGTAGTTGTGTTCTATTGTGTGAGTGATTTGATAAGTTTCCTACCCTGAGAGAAAAATTTGTTCATCTCACTTATTTCATGATTGGTGTTATTGGATGACATAAGATAAATCATGAGATGATGAGCATAGTGATCACCTTGGCATTATCGACCAAGGATGCCATGTAAATCATTTTTATGGGTGGATTTTTGGAAATATTTAACGTGCGGATATTTTATTAATCGGGCCACATGACTCCTTATAAGAAGGCTATGATCATGATTAGAGACACGTGGATATGTTTCAGGTGACAATTATTGATTATATGTTTATACTGAATGAAGGCATGTGTTTAGTCACTTAATACCTATATGAGGGTAGTTCGTTGAAAGGTACTTATGTTTTTGGAAGAATTTAGGCCTCTTTAGTTTTTCCTATCCTCTTAGAGATGGTTCATTGGATTCTAGTTAGATTTAGAGATTAATCACACTTATAATGTGATCAAGTGTGAATTTTTTGTATGGAAATGTGTAAGGAACATTTTCATTATTGGTTAAATAGATAATGGTGTTATCCATTGATGTTATATCATGAGTTAGCTGAGTAGGCGATACTGTGAGAAATATTTAGGTTTTGAATGTCCATGAGAACTGGTGTATTGAGTTATATCCAATATAAGAGATGTTGTCTCTGTAGTGTGATGGTTGAATGAATAAGTGGATAGGAGGGTTATATGTACATTGATATAGTTTACTATATGATTGTGATGTATAATATCATAATTAATATGACATTTAGTTAAATAACCGGTGAATTTGGTTGAACATTGATGAGTAATGTGGCTCAGTGTGGGTATTGAGGATTTAGAGATTGTCTTTGTTATATTAAATCAGGAACCAGTGGGACTATGAAACTAATATATTATCAATATGTGTTATATATCATGTGAGATAATGGAAGTTACATAGTTGTGATATAGGTTTGATACCTTGAGAGGCTTCTATCAGGATTATATTTTTGTTATGATGGAACATTGATAAAATTATATATTGGATGTATGGAGAACCATAAATAAATATGTATTAGAATGAGGCTCAATATATTAGTTTATTTATATAAATTTAGTGTTAATCATGGGTTTTAGCATTCATAAACAATAGGGTTTATATGTAGGTTAGTACTCATGTATTGAGAATAAGGAAAATCCAATGATAGGGAGTGCAATATATATAAAAAGAGTGTGTGGAACTCATTTTAGAGATAATAATGATAGATTTTTGGGGTGATGTTTTTGATAATCACAAAAAATAAGTGGTTTTGGTTACTAATAATTTCTTGGAGGAAAGTGACAATTTATGTCTTCTGATAGGGAATATGCAGGTGTCGGTATTTATTGAGGATGATCATGTAGAGGTCGAGTATTTTAAAATTTTTGGTTATGTGATTTGTGAAATAGACTAGTGTGGTGATAAGGTGTTAGAAACATCAATAATCATAGATAGTATGATGATGTGTAAAATACAACTAGGATTCAGGATATGGATTGAGTCACAAGTAAATACTCTGGATTCTTTAACCTGGAAATTTAGAGATTCTTGGGTGCAATGTCAAGTGAGTGATAATATAGTGTAGACTCATGACATAAATTGGGTGCTAGATAAATATTAATGAAATTGGGAAATAATTTTTGAGATTGTGAAATAAAATGTTTTCATTGTATGTATGTCATCTTGTATTTGGGGGTAGTCAGTTCAATAGGTTGTTTTCTGGTACATTTAGCATGATATTGATTATAGTGACATAGAAACTGATTGAAGTGTATCATTTAAGGAGTGACTAATATATTTTATGGGTTAGTCACAAGGGAATTTGGATATGTAACTTCATTAATCTGTTGGGTTAGTGGTGGTATTAAATAACATGTTAGACAATTGGGTTTAGGAGTGTGTTTTGGATAACATTGACTAGTATAGAGCACAAGAGATTTTGGAGGGGTCTTTTAAAGGATTCCAATAAATATGGTGGATGTTTTTCATAACACCCATCATTAGTTGATGGTGGAATAAAAGTAGGGTTAGACATTCAATTGATTTCTGTTATAGAAGATTTCAGTTTTTTTATTTAAATCGAATGGGATGTTTTAGATATATTTCAGGAGATTAAGTTGATGTGTTTGGACATGTAAAGGAAGGATAGAATATTAAGAAACGTTTTTTCATCATGACAATTAAAAAATGAGTCTGGTGTGTAGTGATAAGTATCAATTGGAACCCTGATGGTATTTCACTTGTTTCCAATGGAATTTATTGTTTTCCTACACCACTGCCCCATCCACCAAAATTCCAATGGAAGGATACTACATTTTCTTTGGGTTTCATTAGCCAAGCATCATTTGGATTTTAGTATAATATTTTTATGGGGATTTATTTTAAAAACCATTTTGTCGTAGGGTTCACCAGCCAATTGATAGAGGTAAATATCCCTCTATTACTGTAATCATCCCCCATTAAATCCGTGGAATTCAAATCATGCCAGTTAACCAATAATGATTTGTTAAACCTCTTTATACTCTCATCCTTCTACATTTTCCCCTTAAATTCATGTGTCTCAAAATTATTGATTCAGTGAAAATGTCACTGGAACATGGTGGAATTATATTGATATGATGGGGATTTTTCGGTAGATGTTAATGGAGGCTTTCAATGGATAGGTGCATGTAGTTGTATTCTATTATTTTGAAGATAAGTAAGTTAGAAAATTTAATAATTTTTTTCTAATTAAATTATATGATATAGATTGTTGAATTTTTATTGGATTTTTGAAATATGATTATTATAGTTTTGTATCGATGTTGAGGGTGGGTTTTTAATTTTTTTATGACGTTTTGATGGGTGTTCATGTCTTATTGAGTTTATTTAGGACTATTCGTAATTTAATGGTTTGTAATTAAATGTGTAATTAATAATATGTGCGTAGTAATGGGTTTAGAGGGATCCTTATTGAGTTAGGATATTGTCATCTTGGATAAAGTAGTAATCACCACTAGATAAAAAAGGTATAACTTTGATAAAACGTAAGTGATCCCTAAGTTTACTAAATTTATAAATAAATTCATAAATTGTGTGACATAAAACTAGGGTATGAATCTGTGGTTGACTTGATCAATATCTATGGTGGATAAGAATATTATGAGATGCTATGTATAACCTTGTAGGACTATGGTGGAGATCCTTCTCATGATTCTTTAAGATTTTATTTTTTATATAACCCTGAATAGGGTAATGAAGTGATGTATATGGTGAACGGACCCATGAGGGGTGTCCAAACATAAATGCTATCTAAAATGTCATAGTAAGGATTCATTTGAGGTGGCATGATACACGATTGAGGGTAATGGTTGATAAGTTATCCATATAAATAGTTTATTGGGAAAACTATGTTAATTGAGTTATCTAAGAGGGGTAACCAAGGGGATTATGAAAGATTTTTGGGCATAGACTTTTATGATTGAAAATTATTGAAAACCGAGTTTCTTCAAGTGTAGACTCAAAAATTGATATACAATGTTCAATCTTCTCCACGCTTATTTTATGTGATGGGATTATGGTGAGTCACATGACTAAGAAATCATATGAGTGGTGACCTATTGGATGAAATTGGTTCTATTTTTTATATGATAATGAGTGTATCTAATGTGTTGAGGTTAATCTAGAAATGGGTTGAGTTCTATATTATTTTTGTCAATCAATTTATTTATTATTAAAATTGTGGCTGATAGACTTAAAAAACTGATGAGAATACCAATTATGTGTTTCTATATCATCTATGATGGGATGAATTTCTCCCCTATAATAATGACAGAGGAGACTCAGTTTGGTATATGTTTACCACATGCAATAAAAATTGATGGTAGCCAGTATATTATGTGTCAACCACCCATGTTATTAACTTATTACACAAAATATTAACACTTTACCTTATACGTTATAGATATTTGTGATTTTTTGTACATAGATGTAGATCAATCCATTTATACTTGTGCATTAGAAGTTATTACAATAATATAGATAGAGGTATACCAGTTGGATGTTATTCAAACTGATATTGAACTTATATATTGGTTGTAAACTATTAAAAACATTATTATCTCTTCTGATGGGTTAGATTTTATGTCAATTGAGAGGAACCAATCCTTGTGTATAGTTTAGATACTATGACAACCAAATGTGATTCCCAAGAATGGGTTGGAAGCCATTCAAACTGAGATTATTACTATGAATGAGTTTGATTCTATACCATCTAATCATATAACTATATCCCAGTTGGATATTCCACAAACCAATAACCAATGGGGTGTTATCTTTTTCGTTAAAGTGTATGTCCAACTAGTGGATGAAGTAGTTGTTGTAAGATGATAGTTATGTGGTATTTGTCTTTATAGACATATATTTATCAGGATAGGAAGAGATTTAATATTGTGAATAGTAAGATTTTTGAGATTTAATTTTCCCTTTCACGGTCTTTCTCAAGAGAGGAGGTCATTTAACAAAGAATATAATTCAATAAAAAGTTAGTTGAATGTGATGTAAAATGTTTTTGTTTTCATTTATTATCAACAATTAATCAAAATTTAAAACACAAGAATAATATAAAAATATCAATGAATCTAGATAATATAAAATTAGTTAAAAATGATTTGAAGATTATAATACCTTAGAGTAATAATGGTGTTGATGGGTTAAGAGTTTGAAGATGATTTGGTGTCCGAAGGGAAATCATGTGATAAGTGATTTCATCATTCTTTGATAAGCTTAAGTATGGTTTATGTTTTTGTGAGATAAAATATATCACATACCAACAACACGTTTTATATCATGATGTGGATGATTTAATGCGATGATTCTTGAGCTAGTCTTTGAGGACCTGAAAATCATAAATAGATGATTATACGATGATTTTTCCAATTCATGTAATTTGGTGAAGTGAAGAGGGTTACAAAATTAGGGGTGATATTATTCCATGAATAATCTTATTCAATACATAATATAAGTTACCACAAAAAAATTATGCTCCTATGGATTGATTGGTGGATTAAGAGGCCACACATAAATGATAATCGATCACACAATAATTTCCTTGGGATTTAAGAAAATATAAGATAACTATTTTGGAACCACATTGATTACACTTTGATACACACTATCAGACCCCTATAGGGACTGTCATTCTTTACAATACATAGTTTTCTCACTATTGGAAATTATTTATATTTTTTTATTATTTTAATGGTGTGGATTTTTTTGAAGAATTTAAGGGTAATCTACCTTAATCCTTAAATTAATTAAAACATAGAATGGGTGAATAGAAGATGTAGATTAATCCAATTACTTGTATGAAAGTTTTAGATGTTGAAAAGGATATTTTATTTTCAATATTTATTTGAAATTAAAATTTTAATGAAGGTGTTTTTGTTTATAAAACATAAGAGGTGAGAGAGTATACATTTCAAGAAGAGTGATATGTGTATTGGGGAATGATTTGTGTTTCTCTTGAATGTTATATTACCAATCATTGGGGAGTATGGTTAATTTCATGTTCAAATTCAAATAGGAAGTTTTCTACCCATTCCCTTTATACTCTACATTTCCAACATTTTTTAATTAAATGGACCAGCTAAAATTCCCCAAAAAAATTTGACGATGATTAGTTGTGAGGGATTGACACACATTAAAAATGAGTTACAATGATCATAATGATTTTAAATCAATTGGTCACAACTGTGGTGTACAATGATTATCATCCCATAACCCACATATCCACTTTTTTATCAAATATGAGTGAATCAATAGATTGAGAAAGATAATACCCTTGAACTAATTAATGGATACCAAAATAAAAATTAAATCGAAATAAATCATAAAAAATATGAGCTTCTGTAATTTGATTCCTACTCGATCTCTCTCATGTATCTCAATAATGTGTACAATGAATTCACCCCAGTCATTCTGTCACTCACATTGTCAGCCATATTAAAATGAGTGTATCATCACTCAATGGCCATAGTGAAGAATAATAAATTGTTTAGTATACCATTATATATAGTATGAATGATTCTTTTTATAGAGATATTTCATATATCCATGTCTTCAATGAACATAGTAAATCCATGACTCTCAGATCTCATCATCTTACTTCTTAAGGTATATTCATCAAAGTTCAAATCAATTGCATATTATGAACTACAAATATTTGTTGACTTGATTATTTATTTTATATCTAAAATATAATGAATATTTAATTTTAAATATTCAATAATTAATTATGTAAATTGTGTGATGTGAGGTCACCATAGTGTTATAAGATATAGTCAAACCAAGATCCTATTTTTATGGATGTAAATTCTTTTATACAATTGTTATATTGTAGAGACCCAAGAATGATGTAAATGGACATTAAATTAATTTTTCATAATACATAATACATAACAAAAATAGACAACCAAGGACCGTAATAGTTTAGTGTCTTTGGAAACTCAGAACATAATCCTCTAATCATGGTGAAAAGATATTCAACATCTCCCATTAAGATCTTCCCCTTTTGTTTTCTTACATAAAACATTTCTTTATATCTGGGGGATAATTAAACATATAAAGGATGAGATCAAATGATCAGTAAGGGTAAGAATGTAGAAAATAAAACAAACTATATACATTTGAACATAAAAACATGAACGTAACGTTTAAACATCAAAATCATGAGAAATGACAGAAAACATGGAAGTATGTAAGGAATAGATCATAATAGAACATAAATAATGATAAAATAGAATGGGACTAAAACATTTAATTTTGGAAACCATTATGCACATGTTATGATTTCTATAGTATCCAAGTAATTGTTTCCAAGACCATCATAGTGGAAAAATTCCTTTAATGAACTGGGTTTACATGTTCTTTCAGACCTGTATTACTGAACCAGATTCATTTGTCGTTCAATCCATGTCTATATCAAGAGATATAAACCATTTCCCAATGAATTTTATGGAGATATAGGTCCCACCCATATCATTATGAAATAATTATTAATTGTTCCACAAAATAAACATAAATTATTCGTCATAACCCAAAGAATAAAATGGGTTTCCAAAACATCATCCCATCATAACATAATCCATATAAAACAAATGGATATAATTTCATCATAATAAGAATAAAATCATTGAAATAATAGAGACATTATACTTGAAACATAATCATACTAAATAATGTCATCTTAGATGGAAAATAGTTTTGACGAAACACTTTAAATGAATTCTTGAGGAAAATATCCTTTCTTCTTCAAGATCATTTTCTTTTCACAAAATGACATTAAATTTTAAATGAAAAGTATTTTGTTGAAAATAATCATGAAATATTGTAGTGTAAGATTCATGAAAACAAGGCGTTATTAAATTGTAAAAATAAGTTCATGCCATATAAGGTAAAAACACATTCTCCTCGTACTTTTACCGAAAAAGTCAAAAAGAACCTCGTATGGTAAACAAAAAAAAAAGATTCCTTCCATAACACAATGTAAAAGTAAAAAATGGGTAAACATGACTTTAAACATTCATGGAAAAATATTAAACCCTTTTTTAAAACATTTTTATGGACATGGATGAAAAATAGAACTCCAGTAAATACTTTCGAATAAATAATCTAGGATAAGAACGAGATTGGAATAATTATCCACTAACTTTGGTCCAATTTCGTCCGTATGTGTATGAGACTCTTTTATAGTGGGTTTAAACATATTATTAACTTGTAACAGAACCATAATATTATTTATTATATCATATATGATTCACTTAAGACTTTATATTACCCGTTCATTTGTCAATTCCATGTAAAAGCAGTGTTTTGGGTAAAATCGTTTTATTTATCGTCCGTGATTTGACTTGTAATTATTCATATGATTACATATATCATGATTAAACACTTACATATTTTGAAACATTATTTATATATAATATATATTTAGAATATACATATATATATAATAGATCGGTAAATAGAAAGAAATACACCATTCATTGAGACGGTAGGCCGTACGTACGCATGAACGCTGTTTTTGTTTCCTTATTGAATTGAATGGAATTAAGTAAATGAATCATATATGTACATAAATACAGTATAATTATTATATAATATCTTTCATGATTATTTATTATATATACTTTATAATCATTCTTGAATTGTTAAATATGGAAAATGAATCTCATCGCGTTCGTGGAGACGGTAATCCGTACGTACGCACCAACGATGAAATCGTTACCATAATTATTGAATGGAATTGGAGTGGATGATATAATATATCAGAATTAGTATCCTGTTATAATAATCATATATAGTTATTATTTATACCATTATACCCATCCATGTAATTTGGTGGTAGAAAAACATATTACACCATGGCGTGGAGACGGTATTCTGTACGTACGGAGGCGCGGTGATTTCATTTTTCATAGGAATGATAGAAGGTGAAATAAATTTGTTTAATAATTATAATAAAATATCAGTATATAATTAATTCTTATTTTATTACTTTATAATTAAACAACTAAATAAGACGAAGTAGAAGAAGAAAGAAACACGAAAGTATCGGTAGAAGATATTACCTCTTCTTTCTCGTGCATCTTTTAAACCTCTTCTTAGGGTACTAGAGTTGGTCTTTTGAGAAGATCAGAACCTCTATAATATAACTAGAGAGGTTTAGAAGATAAATTTTCAGGGTTTGGACTAGCTTGAAGGCTCAAAATTGTGTAAATAGGAGAGGGAGGAGGTGCCCTTTTATAAGGGAGGATAGGGTCACCTTTGGAACCCTAAAAAATATTAATTTATAATAAATTAAAACACCACTTAGAAACCACCAAAAATGACTCAATTATAACATGGGATGATATAGGTTGGAAATATTATAAACCAATAAAATTTAGACATGTTTTTATTTTATTTTAAACCTTATCAACATGATTTATCCTTATTTAATCTATTTAATTTTATTTGTGGTAATAATATTCTAAATTTAAAATTGTTATAATTAATTACTTATGTTTTGTGAATTTTCCGTAATTGGATACTTTATGAAATTTTAGGCCATATAAATTTCAATTTATAATTTCTAAATATTTTTGTTATTTTTAATCAATTTTAAAATATGTTATTTTTATAAAATAACAATAGTATCAATTTTGAGACTATCCATTTTTTTGAATTTAAATAAAATCCACACCGAGGATATATTCAAAAAAATATGTTTAATATACTCCTAACATGTCATATTCATCTATAAATAATATTTTAGTATTTTTAAAACAATTTTTTTGATATTTCACTTAATGAAATAATTACTACGACATTTTTGTATAATTATTTAATATTCATATTTGTTGAATAAAAATTAAAAATAAAACACTATGATGAATATAAATATAATATATTTTATAATTATTCTTTCAATAGAATTTATCATCTTAAAATAACAACATTTAAATTATTATATTTATTCAATTATGATGGGGAAAACATTGACATTATTTAAAATAAAATAATATAAAAGTAATAATCTCAATTATACGGCTCTAAATGGTCCCTAGGTCGACCCTTGGATGATTATGGTTTATATAGACTCTAGAAAAAAGGTTTGGTCAAGTGTTTGGGTATTTTGATGGGTATTATTACTTTAATAAAAACTATATTATTGATTATTCACTAAGCAAATAATTTCTGCATCATTAATGTATAAGATATTAAAATAATTAAATATTTCTTAAAAATTAAAAATAAATTACTATAACAAAGAATAAAATTTTAGCTTTCAAATTAGTTTTTATAATCTAATTTACATTCTATATATCTTTAAATTAAAAATACTTTAATTATAATATTTTGAGTGACACATATTTCACATTCCTTTAAATAAAATAAATTAATGGTCTTACCTCGTATGGTAAAAAAATAAAGATTATTTAGATGGGTATAATGGTGTAAAGTGGTGTTTACCCATTCTCGTCACACTTTTACCGAAAAAGTCAAAAAGTACCTTGTATGGTAAACAAAAAAAAGATTTGTTCCATAACACAAAGTAAAAGTCCTAAATGGGTAAACATGACTTTAAAAATACATGGAAGATTATTAAACACTTTATGAAAAAAATTATGGACATGGGTGAAAAATATAACCCCAGTAAATACT
This sequence comes from Viscum album, assembly GCA_963277665.1. Classification (NCBI taxonomy): domain Eukaryota; kingdom Viridiplantae; phylum Streptophyta; class Magnoliopsida; order Santalales; family Viscaceae; genus Viscum; species Viscum album. The sequence goes on from OY728141.1 coordinate 1,071,598,405, forward strand.
TAAGAATAAACAATCTCAGATAAGAACGAGATTGGAATAATTATCCCTTACATTATGTCTGATTTCTTATGTATGTGTCTGAGACTCCTATATAGCAGGTTTAAACATATTATTAACTTGTAACAGAACCATAATAATATTTATGATATCATATATGATTCACTTAAGACTTTATATTACCCGTTCGTTTGTTAATTTTGGGTTAAAGCAGCATTTTGGGTAAAATCGTTTCATTTATCACCCGTGTTTTGACTTGTAATTATTCATATGATTACATAGATCCCGATTACTTATTTCAAGAATTTAAAACATGGTTTATATATAATATATATTTAGAATATACATATATATAATAGATCGATAAATAGAAATAAATACACCGTTTATGGAGACGGTAGGTCGTACGTACGCATGAACGTTGTTTTCATTTCAATATTGAATTGAATGGAATTAAGTAAATGAAACATATAGGTACATAAATCCTATAGCATTATTATGTAATATATTTCATGATTACTTATTATATATACATTATAATCATATGTGAATGGTTAATTATGGAAAATGAATCTCATCGCGTTCGTGGAGATGGTAATCCTTACGTACCCAAGAGCGATGATATCATTCCCATAATTATTTAATTGAATTAGAGTGGATAATATAATATCTCATAATTATTAAAATGTTATAATAATCAAATATTTTTATTCTTTACACCATTATACCCATCCAAGTAAGGTGGTGGTAGAAAAACATATTACACGACGACATAGAGACGGTATTCTGTACGTACACACGCGCGATGATTTCGTTTTTCAATAAATGGATTGAAGGTTAAATAGTGTTGTTTCATATTTTAAATAACATATCAGTATATAAGTAATATTGATGTTATTACTTTATAATTAGACTAATAAATAACAGGACGTAGAAGAAGAAAGAAACTTGAAAGAATCTGTAGAAGAGATTACCTCTTCTTCGACGTGACACTTTTAAACTTCAACTTAGGGAACTGAAGTTGGTCTTTTGAGAAGACCAGAAACTCTACAATATAACTAGAGTGTTTTAGAAGAGAAATTGGCAGGATTTTTCGATGCTTGATGGCTTAATATTGTGTAAAGAAGAAAGGGAGGAGGTTCCCTTTAATAAGGGAGGAGAGGGGCATCATTAGAAACCTAAAAAATATTAATTTATAATAAATTAAAAACGCACTAAAAACCTTGAAAAATGAATAAATTAGAATATTAGATTACATATGGTTTAGATATCATCAACCAATAATTTTTATACATGTTTTATTCTTATTTTAAACCTTATGAACTTGATTTATCCTTATTTAGTCTATTTAAATTTATTTGAGGTAATAATATTCTAAATTTTAAATTGTTATAATTAATTACTTATGTGTTTTTAATTGTTCATAATTGGATACTTTATGACATTTTAGACTATATAAATTTCAATTTACAATTTATAAAGACTTCTGTGATTTTTAAACTATTTTATAATATGTTATTTTTATAAAATAACAACAGTGTCAATTTTTTAACTATTCATTTATATGAATTTAAATAAAATCCACACACATGATATATTCAAACCAAAATATTTAATAGAATCCTAACATGTCATATTCACCTATAATTTTTTTTAAACATTAATTAATTCATATAATATTTATTTTAATATTTTTAAAACCATTTGTTTGATATTTATATTAATGAAATAACTACTACAACATTTTTGTATAATTATTTAATATACTTATTTGTGGCATAAAAATTAAAAGTAAAATTCTATAATGAAGATAAATATAATATACTTTATAATAATACTTTTAATAGAATTTATCATCTAAAAATAACAATATATAAATTGTTATATTTATTAAATTATGAAGCTGACAGCTTTGACGTCATTTAAAATAAAATAATATAAATGTCCTAGTCACTTTTATATTTCTCAAAATGGTACCCAAGTAGACCCTAGGAAGATTATGGTATAGATAGACTCGACCAATATGTTTTTGTCAAGTTTTTAGGCATTTTTATGGGTATTATTACTTTAATGAAAACTATATTATTGATTTTTCACTATGTAAATATTTTTTACATCATTAATGTATATGATATTAAGGTAATTAAATATTTCATAAAAATTACAAATAAATTACCATAACGAAGAAAAACATTTTATCTTTCAAGTTATTATTTATAATCCAATTTATATTTTTTATAACCATATATTAAAAATACATTAATTATTAAAGTTTGAGTGAGACATATTTCACTTTGCTTAAAATAAAATAAATTAAAGGTCTTAATCACATCCAAGAGGGTTCAAATAGATTCCATTTCCCCCAATAATGTTTTAGGATGAAATAAAATCATCCAATTATATTAAGACAAGTGTTTGGGTAATTTTATAATCATATAGTTACCCTTAATTACCTAATTTACCATTAACTATGGTAAATAAAATTTACCGTAGTTAGTATTCATAGTGACCAGAAATAAAAAGTATCATATTGACATAATTTGGACCTACATATTCCTAATATGGAATCCATTTTTTCCAATTCAAATCACAGAATATTCAGAAATTAATTTAAAATTAATTTTCGTTGTTAAGAAAATGACTTTTAAAAGTTAAAACATAGCAAAAGATTGAAGTGATTTTACCTATGAATTCATTGTAAAATCAATGATAATAACATAAATTATATTAAATTGAAAAAATATATTCTATTTATACTTTAAAATAATTAAATATTATAATTTAACCATATAAATTATTTCGATGAAAGAAATTGTTGTAATTAAAATATTGCGTGTTTTAACTATTCAGTAAAATATGAAAGTTATCAGAATAATATAAAAAATTTATCTGAAGTCAATTTATATATCCTAATTCAAAATAATAATTTTAATTTGTCAAAATGAATTTATAAACATGTAAAAAACTATATTTAATGTTCGTGCGCCATCAAAAGGTGGAAAAACTGCAATTTTTTTAAAAAATAAATATTTTACCCGAAAAATTTATTTTTTTCTCATACCATGTTATTGAAAATGTGTAAGATGAATAATAATGTTATAAAATGAAAAATGTAGTTAATAATTTCCATAATGACGAGTTCATAATAATATTATAATAATATATTGTTGTTTAGTGAAACCGGGTATTGCGTATTACACATGATATCAAGGTAGGTCGTGATTGCGTGTAATTCAAACCATGTCAGGGTTGCGTGTATTGAAATCTCCCTTTGGTGTAGCGCATAAAATAATCAAATCATATTTAATTTAAAAATTAGACAAAATCTCTACTTAATGTTTCGTAGAATAATTTCAACAAAATGACCTTGAAATTTGTGTAACACGAGCCAAGAATAGTGTTGCGTATACTGCAAGATAATACAGTGTTGCGTATAGTACAACCTAATCTTGGTGTAGTGTAAAATATAAAACATCAATGAAATTAAAAATAATACATCTCATAAATTCTCTGGGTGTTATATATATGTTTTTCAATTTCCCCTTCAATATCATCTCTTAAAAATAAAACAATATAATCATTCCAGACACACTATAGTACCATCCATCATTGACTCAAAATGTTCACTAATATATCCAACATTCTCTATATGGCTAATTGGAAAATCTCATCTTAACTCCCATGTTACAAAGCCATGTTGTCATCAATACTTTCAAAAAATAACCTTATATTTATACTAAAATAGTGAATGTTACATCAAAAATAAAATTTAGGATGGAGGTTGGGGAAATTTTCACTTCACTATGGGATTCAAAATTCTTTATTCACATCAGGAATCTTATGATACATATCGATCTTCATTTATTAGGACCTATAGGCTTCAAAAATATCAACTACAGTCAGCCCATAAATCTTACCATAGGACCATGACACTAGGATACCTTGAAATACCTCTTTTCAACTTCTTCATTTGGTACCACCATCGTATCTTTGGAATATAACAACAAAAATGTATTTTACATTATAAATATGGTGTCATGATATCAGAATCTATGAAACACCTCAAGATTTTGTAATTTTTTGAATTAATTTAATGTTTTCAATATTTTTTATTTCACAAAACATTAAAAATTTATATGTTATATGAAATCACTAATTTTTTATTTTGTTATATGAAACAACTATTTAATTTTACACTATATAGAACGTTCATTTTAGATTTGAATACACACAAAACTTTTTTTTGTCTTCTGTTATACACAAAATTGAGTCCCTTGGATAGCTTGTGTTATATGAAAGACTATGTTTTACAGAACTACAATATACTATTAATAATGTGGTAGAAATATTATTATAGTCACCACATATATTTTGGATTAGAATATATGAATAATATTAAAGAAATTGTGAAAAGATCATTGAAAAATGTATATTAAATGAATCATTTGGTTATTAATTACTTAAAAATTAATGTATGAACTATTTGAAGATAAATAAATTACTTTTCGAAGAATAATATTTTTCTATTTTCAAACACAATTCTATCTCCATAAATTAAATAAAAGTTCTATTGAATGTTTTGAATAAATTTTTTATGATATAAATTCAATAAATTTTTTATTTTTAAAAATTATATTTTATAGGTATTATATAAGAATAAATATGATTTTATAAATAAAAATATATTATTTTGTAAAAGGAAATTTTACCTCATTTTAATAGTGACTTAATTTTAAATATAAATAATGACACATTTATAATTATTATTTATAAAAATAAACTTCAATTTTTAAAAGTGTAATATGAAAATTTTATGTTCATGATTTTTTTGTACTTTTTTGAGAAGTTTCTTTTTTGATGAATTTTAAAAATACTTAATATAAATTTAGAATATATGTTTCCATATAAGTTATTTATATAGTTATTAAATATATTAATTTGGTTTTAAATTATAATTACATAAAATATACCTCAAATAATACAACTTATTTCATTGGAACTAATTTCACATTGAAAATGGATATAGTAACATTTATTTTATTTGGATTTTTCTATTTAAAAATCCGCTTTCACGATACATCTATGAGATTAATTTAAAATTAATTTTTACCATTTATGAAGATGGAATTTTCTAAAATGTAAAATATAATATTTAATAAGTATAATTCAAAATATATAGTATGGTAAACATAGTATTTGAACAAAAATATTAGTGAAAGTAATTAACATTAACTATAGCCATTAAGATAAGAACGAGTTTAGTTCATGGTTAAACATTATATTAAGGAAGAAATATCCTAAAAACATATAAAGAAAACATTTTCTAGACATATATCGAATATATCCACCATTTTCAAAAAAATTGAAAATTATTGGGGGCACATGATGTGAGGGAGACCCCTCAATAGTGTCTACCTTTTATATTTACAAGAATCCCACTCCTCCTCCACTATAAAATGGAACTCACCCCTTACCAACTACCACCTATAAATACGTTGTGGATCATCAAAATACTACAAAAATAATCTACAAAATTGCCTCCTATTGACCTATAATCCTCACATTTGTAATATAGAAAATTAATTTATCCCTTTCGTGCAAACCAGAAGAAATTACCCAAAGAAGTTGTAACATCCTTCCACAAACTATTTTGTATTATTTTCATTCACCACCCACTAAATTTTTATTATTTAATGTTTAACCAATATCTTATTTATACTAAATATAATAATTTTTTTAATTATATGGTTTATACCTACACTCACACATACATTCATCAAATAGATAATGAACATGTGAAGACCTGGAAATTTCATGGAAATGTTTTTCTTATTTTCTATGGGATTTTACAAGAAAGTAGTTTCTGACGGCACCTGATTCCGAGGCCCGGTGTTCCCGGAATCAATTTACAATGTTTAGCTCAGGTAAGTTCATTGAACAAACGAGCGGGTTTTTCTAACGTTTGAACCAGTGCCCGAAATTAGAATCCGAGGGCACCGATGAACTCGCACTGCCGGTAATTGCTTAAGGGGACCTTAAGCACTGATGCGTTTTGTCGCATGAGGTGGTTAATTTTTGGGGATTCGATATGTCTAAAATAAATTGTAGTGTTACAGTTTATTTTTAGTGGAAGTTAATATCTCCATAGAGAAGTTGGAGGTGGGGCCACACCACACCTATCTTCCCCAGAGAGGGTATGACCAAGGGTGGTGGGATCCTCACGAAACCCCAACCCTTCACCTTCCCTTTAACTCCCATGAGCTTTCCCCATTTAACACCCCTTGTGTTTAATTGTATAACTCCCTAACCCCCCCCCCCATTATTTGGGTTACTCCTCTCTCTCTCTGTCCCTCATAACTCATGCCAACTCACACTTTAATAAAGTTGTTGAAACTCTTAATCAATGGAGTGTTTGAAATTTGAACTTTTATGCATGGCATGGTTAAAATAAAATATGAGAGAAGCCTTATTTTATTTTTGGTTGGGTTGTGTGGAGATTATGGGGGAAAATCTATTGAGTTGTGAAGAGCACTTCATCTCCATCGTTTAAGAACACCGAAACCTCCGATGAGGAAGGACACACCCTTCCACGAAGGATGACGATGCACCCTCTATCATCTTCTTCTTGCGACAAGAGAGGAGATGTAAATTCTTCTTCGGGTGCACTTCTACAATGACGGAAGTGACGAACACCAATTACCGTCGTCTCTTTCCATTCTTTCTTCGCAACGCTGTTCTACCGCGACGTTTGACTTCCACGAGATGACGACGTGCGATGTCAATTTTGAGGTAGGGGTTATTTTCTTTTGTTCATGAGTTATCCTTTGTCGTTCTTTGTCAATATATTTGGGCCACTTGATATCAACTTAACGGAAGGATGTCAGACCACACGAACACGTCCGACTCTACTCCCCCATTTGTTGTTGTGATGTTGCGGTTCGAAAGAAGGCGACGTGGTGCAAAGGCGCTACGCAGAATCATGGAGAAATACGGCATGGATGTGCAGCGCCGTCGCGCCACGCCGTTGAGGCCAACCGAACCCGCGGCCAGAGACGGGACGCAGTGAAGGGGCGCGGCGCCGTCACGCCACCCCGAAGAACCACGAAGACACCGCGGCCAGAGCAGTGCCGCGACGGAGGGACGTGGTGCCTTCACGCCACGGCGGTCGGAAAAGGCCGCGGCTCGAAGCCACGGCGGTGCAAGGCCGGGCGGCCGGAACCACCAGCACCTCAGAAGGGCAGGACCCCGGCGGTCCCGAAGCAGCCGCAGTGGCCATCCGGACCGGGCCAGCCGGCTTCCAGGAACCGGGGATTGTAACCCCCGGCTGGCTGAAGGAGCGTCCCCCCTCCACGTGGGGGCCGCGACTCATCAAATCGAGGGGGCAGCGCGCTCCCCCCTGTCCGCTCAGCTCGGCTCGCCGAGCTGGCCACGGGGCCACGAGAGCATGCCAGGCCGGGTCGGGCCGCACCCAATTGGGATGGACCCGGACCCGGGTCGGGTCGACCTGGTTCAGACCGACCCAGGGGGTCTCGAGCTGGGTCGGGCCGGTCCCGAACCCCCTATTTTCGGACAATTCCGTTCAAATGCCTGTATCATGGGCTACAGACCTCCGATCGACGCACCGCCAGTTGTGATGCGATCCTTTTATCGATAATTTAGTTTTGGTATATTACACTCAGGGTTTCAGAGATCTCTGGGTATGGCCAGGTTGGTTCGAATCCAAAACCAACCGGGCCCTCAGAGCAGAAATGCTTATAACTTGAGCTTCGGACGTCCGATTGACATGTGGTCGACTTTGTTGGAATCCTCTTGATGATATGGAACTTTTGGCATACTTCACTTGAGGATTGGACACAATTGGATAAAGGCCGGGTTGGATTTTACCCGAAATCCAACTAGGCCGCTAGAACGGAAAAGCTGATAAATTTCAGACTGGATGTCCATTTGATGAACCGTCAATGGTGTTGGTGATCACATTGAGAAACGGCCCCAATGAGTATACCCTTTGAGAGTTTGGGGAATAGTTGAGATATGGCCGAGTTGGTTCGCACACGAATCCAACCGGGCCTCTCGGACGAAAAGGCTAATAACTCACAGACCGGGCGTCCGATTGACGCGCTGTCTGTGGCGTTGAGACCCCTATGATGAGGCGGTCCTTTGAGATACTTCTTTGTGGGTCTTTGTGAAACTTGGATTATCAACCTGTAGCTCGTGGAGTGGACCCTCCCGGAGACAATCGTACGGAGTATGGAGACCGTGTAGCTGGCAGAGACCTGACGACTGCTTGACCGACTCGACATGGAGTGAGTCGACTATCCCAGTGGATTGAGCACTACTTTGTTTGGGTGCAGACCCATAGAGGATGAAGCACTACTGTTTTGGGGTGCAGACCCGCGGTACTCGACCAGAGAGTACCTCTGCAGTCTATTAGGGGGGATGCACTACTGTGTTTGGGTGGCAGACCCCGGCGGGAAGCACTACTGTGTTTGGGTGGCTGACATGCGGTACTCGACAGGAGGAGTACCTCAGCAGTCCTAGGTTAGTGATTAGTACCTCGGAGTTGTGACAAGATCACCATACTCGATAGAGATGGGGCTCTTCAGCAATTATGGTTTCGATAATGAAAATCCTGGTTTGAGCTAAGTCTATGACCTTTGTGTCTACCTCATGATTGAGACAGGTCACTTGATAACTTAGGTATATGTATGGGAATATACCTAGGTAGTGGTTATCCATTGATTTCATAATATTTGTGTTTCCTAATTATTGAGATGGGTTACTTGATAACTTAGGTATATGTATGGGCATATACCTAAGTAGAGGTTATCTGTTGGGGTCTTTCTTTGTGGATATCCTTGATGGATTTAGTGAAACCTTGAGGGTCTCAGGGTCCCTACTGAGTATCGTTATACTCACCCCTGCATGGGCTATGCCCGCACCTCCTTGTGTTGGTTGCATACGATGGGCAGCGCTGACAGAGGCAGAGTGTTCGACGACTAGACGGTGCCCGTAGGTGGATCTCACGACGATTCAATATCCGGAGGTGGACTTCATGATGTGATGATACTCGGAAGAGGTTGATGGGTGAGAGCGTTGTGAAGACTATTTGTACCTACCCTTCAGGTAGTATCCAAGGTGGATGACCCAGGAGCTGCTTCTATTCTTCCAGCTGTTTGTCTTATCTGTTGTACTTCCTTTCAGTTGTAGCTGTACTTTTCAGTTGGGTTTGTATTCTGTCCCTTTTTACTTTTCAGCACTTTATTTTGTACTTAGTGTTTTACTTCTGCTTGTACTCTGTGGTGTTTTGTTTACTTTTAAAAAGGCATTGCCGTCCCAGTTATTTGGATTTACGCCTTTGGTGCTTGTCGCCAGCCCCTGGCCTAAGGAAGGCAGGCTTGGGGTAGTCACAGCACGGGCCCCGAGGACGGGTCGTGACAAATTGGTATCAGAGGAGTCGGTTCTGCCATAGATCTTAGGACTCTGATCTTTCTTTTCTATTAAGAAAATGTGTTAAGGGTACCGAGTGTGGTCTTCAGTTCAGGGAGTCCAGTGTTGGTGCGGCGGCCGACGTATCCATACACCAGGACCTGGACTACTGATTTCCAACTTTGTGCACAAAAACTTTGATTGCGTGTGTGTTTCCAAAATGTTTAAAAGTCATCTCCAACTAGGTCATCTCACCAGGTATAAATCATTTTACCGTGTCGCATCTGTTCAGTATGTCTCCACGTAGACAATCAGAAGGAGTCCCGAAATATTACTTGATGACGGCTCACCGAGCGATGAGGCTCTGGTGCAGGGCCCTTTTTACTATGTTGGCACACTCAGGTTGTGTACCAGCAGCACCACCACTTGTTGAGTAGTAGATTCCACCAGCTAAACTAGCGAACAGTGCACGCTGGCCGAGTGCGTTGCACGAGTTCCAGCAGCAACGGCCTCCAAGGTTACGAGGCGAGGTAGATTCCCAGACAGCAGAGCACTGTCTGGAGGCGAATCCTAGAGTTTTCCGCCTAGCTGAGACATCAGTATAGTGGATGGTGGACGTGGCCACTTGTGTTTCCAGTTAATGACCATGAGGATGGTCCTCATAGTGATGAGGATTCGGTACGTGGACCGATGCCTGAGATAGTGCCTTTGGGTTGTGTGTCAGCTATACATCACTACCTGTTGGTCAGCAGTTACAATCGGCAGTACCGGTAGGTGAAACATGTAGTCTTACTTCCTTACACGTGTTCTAACATCAGATACCCTCAATTTCTGAGGCGAACTTTACTCACAGGAAGATGAGGACTGGCTTGAGGAGGTGGCTGAGAGTTCTCTGATGTGTCGGTAGATAAGAATTCATCGAGGTGTACCGAACATTCCAGGTACTCGATAAAAATTATTCGATCAGTGCTATAGAGCTCGGACCTCTGAGTGTGGTGTGTTTAAGGATACTTGATCCATCACTTTTTACTCTATGCATTCCTACTCACATTAGGGTTCTAGAGAGAACCTTGAGGTTGAATGTTCTTTGGCTAAACGAATACAACTAGATAATGTTAGAAGTTGGAACGCAGTGAGCTGGTGCCAGTCTCAGAGACTTGGGCTTGGGAATGTTTCAAGAAGAGGAAATGTTAAGGACAAATGAGTCTGCGAAGCCACAGATGTGGAGGCAGATCTAGGAGAGCTGCATGAGGTGGTGTACATTTTAACATCCTCTAACCACCCACCTTAGTTTTCCCCACCAGGCTCAGGGAGCTGGAGATCAGGGGAAGAGTGCAGCTGCATGCGGTCAAGGAGTGTGACCCAATGGTTCTAAAAATGATTCAAGGGACAGTCTGTGTCCACTACTAGCTGCCGTAGTAATAGACATTGATACGAATCATTCCTTCCTTCCACGAATCATGTCTATGGCCTGAGGTTTCCAGTAAGCCGTACAATTGACCCTCACGTCTGGTGATACCTTGGGAGGAGACGCGATAATCACACTTACACCGACAGTGTGGTCTGACCCACGAGGCGAGAATTTCGGCTGGAATCTCTTGGTGGTAGCATCGAGGCCGTACGACGTTAGTCTCGGTATGGATTGGATTCACAGTTCATGCTCAGATTAACTGTATTAGGAAAAAAGGTTGTGGTTTATCTACAATGTAGGGATGGGGTTTTCCTTGGTCAGTGAAAAGGAAAACCCAGGAAGCACAGGATGTAATCATGCATCAGATGGTGTAGCTGATCACTCTTGGGATGACCAACTTCACCCATGTGGCAGCAGGAGGTTTTATTTTCAGTTATAATCAGGAAAGGGAGACCATTAGAGTTCGTGGATGATGATCACGTCCTTATACAGGTCTCACCTCGGCGAGGTTTAAGGATATGTGGCTGAGGGGGCAAGTAATCTCCACGCTTCAATGGACCTTTCTAGGTCCTCAGCAGGGTAGGCGAGGTGGTTTACCGCTTGACCCATCCACCTCAGTTGCACTAGGTGCACGACGACATCCACGTATCTCAACTGAGGAGATACGTGCTTGACACAACACACATCATCGAACTCAGGGAGTTGGACGTCGATGACAAGGATGCACGGAGGTTCCAGTAGGGGTTGAGGATCGATAGGAGCGGGTCCTACGTGAATAGTTTATTCCTTAGGTGTGCTTTCACTAGCATCACGGGAACCTCCAGGAGAGCACATGGGAGCGGAAGGCTAAGATGCGTTCTCAGTACCACTTTTGTGTTCTTAGTTTTTGTTAATGTTTTATGGGGATGTAAATCCCTGAGGTGGGAGTAATGTAAAGACCCGGAAATTTCAAGGAAATTTTTTTCGTAATTTATTTGGGATTTTACAAGAACGCAGTTTCTGACAGCACCTGATTCCGAGTCCCGGTGTGCCCATAATCAATTTCTGAAGTTTAACTCAGGTACATTCAGTGAAAAAACGAGCGGGGTTTTCTAACTTTTGAACTGGTTCCCGGAATCGGAATCCGAGGGCAACGATGAACTCGCGACGCCGGTAATTACATAAGGGGACCTTAAGTGCTAATGCGTTTTGTCGCTTGAGGAGGCTAATTTATGGGGATTCGATAAGTCTAAAATAAATTTTAGTGTTACAATTTATTTTTAGTGGAAGTTAATATATCCATAGAGAAGTTGGAGGTGGGTGCACACCCCACCTAACTTCCCAAGAGAGGGTATGATCAAGCATGGTGGGATCCACATGAAACCCAAACCCTCCATCTTCACTTTAACTCCCATGAGCATTCCCCCATTTAACACCCCTTGTGTTTAATTGTATAACTCCCTAACCCCCCATTATTTGGGTAACTCCTCCCTCTTTCTCCCTCATAACTCATGCCAACTCACACTTTAATTAAGTTGTTGAAACTCTTAATCAATGGAGTGTTTGAAATTTGAACTTTTTATGCATGGCATGGCTAAAATAAAATAAGAGAGAAACCATATTTTATTTTTGGTTGGGTTGTGTGGAGATTTTGGGGGGAAAAGAACTTGAGTTGTGAAGAGAACTTCATCTCCTTCATTGAAGAACACTGAATCCTCCGATGAGGAACGACACAACCTTCCACGAAGGATGATGATGCACCCTCTATCCTCTTCATCTTGTGACAAGAGAGGAGACATAAATTATTCTTCGGGTGCACTTCTACAACGACGGATGTGACAAACACCAATGATCGTCATCACTCTCTATTATTTCTTCGCAACGCCGTTCTACCACGACGTTCGACTTCCACGACTCGATGACGTGCGACGTCAATTTCGAGGTAGGGTTTATTTCATTTTGTTCACGAGTTATCCTTTTCCGTTCTTCGTCTATATAATTGTGCCGCATGATATAAACTTCACGGAAGGAGGTCGGACCGCACGAACACGGCTGAATCTCCTCCCCCATTTGTTTTTGTGATGTTGGGGTTCGAAATAAGGTGGCGCGGTGAAAAGGAACCACACGGAATCATGGAGAAATACGACATGGATGGGCGGCGCCGTCGCGCCGCACCGCGGAGGCCAAATGAACCCGCGGCCGGAGTTGGGCCGTAGAGAAAGTGGCGCGGTGCCATCGCGCTGCGCTGAAGAACCAAGAAGACATTGTGGCCGGAGCAGGGCCACGACAGAGGGACGTGACACCGTCGCACCTTGCCGGTTGGAAAAGGCCGCGACTCGATGTCGTGGCGGTGCAAGGCCGGGCGGCCGGAACCGCCGGACGCCGGCACCTCGAAAGGGCGGGCCCCCGGTGATCCCGCGACAGAAGCACCATCCTGCCGGACTGGGCCGGCCAGCTTCTAGGAACCGAGGGTCGTAACCCATAGCTGGCCGAAGGAGCGGCCCCCCTCTACGTGGGGGTCGCGGCTCATCAAATCGGGGGGGGGGGGGGGGGGGCAACGCGCTCCCCCCTGTCCGCTCACCTCGGCTCGCCAAACTGGCCACGCGGCCACGCTAGCGGGCCAAGCCTTGCCAGCCCAGGCCATGCCAAATTGGGCCGGACCTGGACCCGGGTCTGGTCGACCCAGTTCAGGCCAACCCAGGGGGTCTCAGGCCGGGTCGGACCGAGCCTGAACCCCCTATTTTCGGACAATTTCGTTCAAATGCCCGTATCATGGGCTACGAACCTCCGATCGATGCACCGCTAGTTGCGATGTGATCCTTGGATCGAGGCAGTAGTTTCGGTATATTACACACAAGGTTTCGGAGAACTTTGGGTACGGCCGGGTTGGTTCGAATTCGAAACCAACCGGGCCCTCGGAGCAGAAACACTTATAACTTGAGATCCGGATGTCCGATTGACGTGTCGTCGACTTTTTTGGAATCCTCTTGATGATACAGAACTTTTGGCATACTTCGCCTGAGGTTTGTATGTAGTTGGATAGTGTCCGGGTTGGATTGTACCCAAAATCCAACCGGGCCCCTGGAACGGAAAAGCTGATAACTTTCAGACCAGACGTCCGTTTGACGAACCGTCAGTGGTGTTGGTGATCACGTTGAGAAACAGTCCCTATGAGTATACCCTATTAGAGGTTGGGGTATAGTTGAGATACGACCGGGTTGGTTCGCCAAAGAAACCAACCGGGCCCCTGGGACAAAAAAGCTAATAACTCACAGACCGGGCATCCAATTGACGCACCGTCTGTTGCGTTGATACCCCTATGACGAGGCGGTCCTTTAAGATACTTCTTGATGGGACTTTGAGATACATTTAATATCAACCTGTAGCTCGTGGAGCAGACCATCCCAGAGACGTTCGTACAGAGTACGGAGACCGTGTAGATGGCTGAGACCTGACGACTGCTTGACCGACTCGACTTGGAGTGAGTCGACTAGCCTAGCGGACGGAGCACTACTTTTCTTGGGTGCAGACCCATGGAGGATGGACCACTACTGCATTTGGGTGCAGACCCGCATTACATGACCGAAGAGTACCTCTGCAGGCTATTAGGGGGAATGCACTACTGTGTTTAGGTGGCAAACCACGACGGGAAGCACTACTGTGTTTGGGTGGCTGACCTACGGTACTCGAAAGGAGGAGTACGTCAGCCGTCTTAGGTTAATGAGCAGTACCTCAGAGTTGTGATAGGATCTGAGGTGGATGAACCAAGAGCTGCTTCTATTCTTCCAGCTATTTGTCTTTTCTGTTGTACTTCCTTTCAGTTGAAGGTGTTCTTTTCTGTTGGGTTTTTATTCTGGTACTTCTTCCTTTTCAGAACATTCTTTTGTACTTAGTGTTTTACTTCTGCTTTTACTCTGTGGTGTTTTGTTTACATTTATAAAGGAAATTCCTTCCCGGTTATCAGGATTTATGCCTGTGGTGCTAGTCACGAGCCCCTGGCCTATGGAAGGCGGGTTTGGGGTAGTCACGGCACGGGCCCCGAGGACGGGTCGTGACAGAATAGAAAACATGTGTGTATGATATACTGCCACCCCGCGAAATGATGTCATTCGTTTTTCCCTTTACCACATCACATGATTTAAAAAATGATGGAAATAATGTTTTCATAATATATATATATATAATTTATGATTTATTTATTATATTTTGATTATAACATAAAATATACCTTCAGGCTTTTAGTTTTTTGTAAATATGATTACTTCGTTTGTGGACATGTGGATTGTCACCTCTTCAAACCAATGTGATTCCTTAACACATTACATGAACTATATTAATGATGAGTTTAGTAGAATTATATGATATATATGAGAATAAAATTATTTTTTAATGATAATATATAAATATTTATGTAAATATATTTCATATACTTTCTTTTTTAAAAATATTTTCATAAAACTTAAGAAAAATTCATGCTTACGTACGGCCTATCATATCCATGAACAATGTATTCCATTTCATATTTCTATATTTTATAGATTATTATAAATACTTATATAATAAATTTATATGGTATTTATACAATTTTTTACATTTTGGAAATAAGTAAATAATGATAAAGTAAAAGGATTAAGAATAACAAGTCTAAAGATATTCAAAAACAAAGCGGATATTACACAACCCTAAAATTAACATGAAACTATTAATAAAATGGTAATATAAAGACATACTAAAATCTTATATGGTACAAAATATAAGGATGTGTTTATTTGGTAGATTTGCAATAAAATTATACATATTATATAGGAGTTTTCAATGTGGACAATTAAATTCAATACTAGAGGTAAGGTTTTTTCTAATATCACTTTTAATTTTGAAATACTTAAGTGTTATTCACAACACATTTTACTTTTGAGGTGTATATAAATCCCATGAATTTATTTTATTATTTTTATACGTAAATTTATGTTTATTTAAATATATCATTGATGATGTTTCTTTCAGGGGATTATGGTTAAAGAGTTACCAAATCAGTAAATTAATTTTGTCTCAATTTTCCTTCATTCAGACACATGCCATGTTATGTGCCTATAATTTTCTATGAGGTGTTTATACTTGAATATGACACGTTATATCATGAATAAATTTATTTTAATGATATTTTAATCATTATTTATTTTATTATTTCATGTATATTATGATTCAAATTTACCACAGAGGTAACAATTTATTACTACTATCTTATCATTTATCGTTATGGTTTAGATAATTCTTCCTTTGATGAAATATTATGATCCATATCTTAATAAATATCTTATATTTTATTCTCATATGGTTAATCATGATATATTAAAGTAATGGTAATATTTCTTCATTATTGTTTTACATATAAAAAATAATAAAATGTTTCTATAAAAATAAAACATTATTTCTCTCATCATTAATAATTTTGTATTATTCAATAAACCATGTTTTCAAAAAAATCAATTTTTTTACTATGATGTTTAAAACATTTTCGTACTAATTTTATACACTTTTAATGAAAAATGGTTTTAAAAGGAATATCTTTTTCATTTTATGATCAACGAACTTTTCTAAACATTTTTTTGATGAAAAACGAATATTTAGCATGTATGGATTTACCTAGTATAATTTCCTTGAAGATTAATTTGAATGTCCAAAATGTTATTTTTAAAACAAAATCTTCCTTCTGAATGTTTTTTAAATCCATAGTTTTAATGTTTTTTTTCATGAAAAAGTATATCAAAAATGTTTTATATTTTAAAAATGTGTTTAATATGGTTTTCAAAATATCCTTTATATATATTCATGTTTATTTTCACAGGAAATAACTTTTAAAATTTTTTTGTTTAAATTTTATTTTCTCAAAGTGAAAATGATATTTTCCAAAAGGGTCATTTTAAATTATTTTTCTTGATTCCTATATATGTTTTAAATGTTCTTTAAAGAAAACTATTTTGAAAAGTTTATATGTTTTAAAAAATTGACATTCAATGAAAAGTTTTGTTCTAAGTGATATTTAAAAATCCTTCACAATACTAGATAATATATTTTGATATAGTTTATACTTTACTATGGATATTATCCAAGGGAACCATTATTATTCTTTCTTATAAATTTTTATGATTATGATGAAATGTTATTGATAAAATCTATTTTTATTCCATGGGTTATACAATGATAAAACACTTATGAAACCTATATCCTTTCATGGATTATTCTATGAAGAAATGTTTATGATATATGTATCATTTCCATAGGTTATGATATAATGTTTATGAAACCCATCTATTTTTTATTTGACATGATATGGTGAATTATTTATTATCTCATGAAACATGTTTGTATAATTTTATTATGTGATGTCTGAGACCAATATCCTTCTCCATCGCATTTGGGTAAATATTTATATATCTCATGAGAAAGATAGCGCTAGAAAAATAATTGAACTGAGTTTAGTAATAAAGGGGTTGAATTTGGAGTGAACATGGTTTAGTAATACAGGGCTGGAAAGAGAAGACAACTAAGTTAAGTAATATAGGGCTAGAAAGAGGAGTGAACTTTGTTTAGTAATCTGATCTGGAATGAGGAGTGAACTCAACTCAGTAATACAAGGATAAAAAGGTAGGTGAACATGATTTAGTAATGCAGTTGTAGAATGTGGAGTGAAATCAGTTCAGTAATACATGGATAAAATGGGAGGTGAAGGTGGTTCAACAATACAGAGCTCAAATTAAGAGTGAACCAGGTTCAGTAATAGTCTTTTCCCACTAAAATGGTATTGTAATTGAAAAATGACTTCTATGATGGTTTGATCAGTGAACCAATTCCATTAATATGTCCTTGGAATAAATCCTTGACCATAAGGGAAATTATATTATATTTTTATATGTATACAACAATCACATGTCTTATGCTTATGTTATGATCCTAGGGATAATTCTCTTGATTTTTTTGTGAATCATGTTTTATGAGAAAACAATATATATTCCATGAATGTTGGATATGATCATTGATATATAGGGAATGTTCTTATAATTTCAAGATCATGTTCTCATAAAATTATTCTTGTGTTATGCTTACATATCTCCATTTTTTACCCATACAGATCATATGAGCTCACACCATTCTTTTGGTTCCTTTCCACAAGTTATGAAAAAAAAATTATGTAGATTTCTTAAAGGGGATGATATTAAATGAATATTATTATGATATAAAACCATATTCAAATATTATGTTTCCATGTTTTAAAATGAATTAAACTATTATGGCTATTGGAAATTTACATTTAAAATGTGATGAATATTCAACTAAAATGATGTAATATATATGTATGTAATGCTTGGGTAAGGATAGTTTGTATTAAAGGAAAGGTTTAGTCATTATATTTAAACTATGATGATAAAAATTTAGTGAAATGCCTAGGTATATTTATAAAGCCATTTATAGGTATTTCTATATAAATAAACCTAACATGTCATCGATTTAAAAGTATGTTTCATGATTTATTCATACAATAAGTGCATTTTCATGATTATGTGTTTTTTTATATGATAAGTGATTCTCACTCTATGAATTTTAGTTTTAGAAAATGGATAGAACTATAAGGAACATGGATAACATTTAATGTTTTAGATTTTGAAATTTTGGGAATTGTGAGAATTTATTAGCTAGTTGGAAATATCATATAGTGAATTGATAATGTGGTACACAGATTTGTTATACTACCAAATGTAACGAGACAACAAATGAAATGAGAAAAGTATGATATGTTACAACAATACTATTTTCATTAATCATAAGTAGAATTTTTATATTCTTGTTCAAGAAGGTTAATAAATTTTTCATGTTTCATATTCATTGAAAGTGTTATTAAGGAATGAGATGATGAACCTTGAGAATTTTTTAAAGAATAATGTTTTATTATCGAAGTGTATATGTTTTGTAATTCAAATTTTATGATATAGGAATCATTAAAATATATAATTATTTTTAGTCACTTCTTGAAAATGTAACTATAACCATTATTATTCAAAAATTGTGGGTACAGGTCAACCCTATACCCATGGTGTCGGGAGAACTATGGGTTTAGGTTTCATGGGGAAAAATAATTGGAAATACCTATACCCATGGTTCTATAAAAACTATGGGTATAATTTAACCCTATACCCATAGTTTGTGAATAACCATGGGTATAAGTTATGTATTATTTATTAATGGGAAATACCTATACCCATGTTTTAAAAAACTGTGGTTATAGGTTGGGATATACCCACATGTTTTGTAAATCATGGAAATATTTTTACTGGAGAAAATATTTTAAACTTATAACCATGGTTTGACCAAACCGTGAGTATAGTTTGACCCATTATTTTTTAATATAAAATAAAAATAAAAATTCTTTTAATATATATATATATATAAATGTAATATTTTATATGTATATAAATAAATATATAAGTATATATTTTGTATATAAGAATATAAAATGTGTGATATAGTTGTAGTAAGGTCATTGAACTATAAGGGGAAGGTGGTGGGATAAAATCCCAACTACTGTTTTTTAATAGATAACCTATACTCATAATTTGGAAAAATTGTGGTTATAAGTATGAAAATAAACCATTATTGTAGAAATGGTTTAAATACCATGGGTATAGGTATGAATTTTGGTAGTGAGTATAAGTTTTTCATTAAGTATTGAATGAGATATTTTGAAAGATTATGAAGACATGAAAACTGAATTAATGTCAAGGTACTATTCATGGGAAACACGTGATAATTGGAAAGATAACCCTTAATATGTTCCTCATGTTAAGATAAAGTTGTTTGGATAATGATATGTCAGATAAGAATAAGTTAACGTTATGGTACTGATTTCCTTGGAACTAATTAATCACTTATTAACAAATGGATTATGATATCATTGATGATGTTTACATCATTTTTGGATTTAATGGTTATATCCAATAAACTTTGGAATAAAGAAACAAACATGTTTTTGATACAGATTTATGGTAATTCTGATAATTGTCATGTTTCAAGATAATACACGATGAATGTATTCAAATGTTTGATATATGAAAAAAAGTTATTTAATGATATAAGGGAGATCAATACGCTGCTTTTTTCACGAAATTTAGAAAAATTATTTCTAATGTTTTGGGCTTCAATCTTTTTGATGGGTTATAAGGATAACCATTTATATAGTGGTTTATTTTAAACTTCAGATTAGGTTTTAGAGATTAAAGTATTATCTCACCATGTGAGGACTTATTCATGTAGTATAACATGCACTAAACATTTTTTTGATAAAAAATGACATATGGAGTAACCAATCATTCTATTTATAGATATCATGGGGTCTTTAATATTCAATAATGACAAATTCAATTTCATTTATTTTAGCAAGATATGAAGTGGAAATTGATCAAGGAACAACAGAGGGTGAGGTTTTTTTGAAATCATGTAACTATATATTTATCATGTAAACTATTAAACTTTAGGGAAAAGGGTATTAAAATTAATTTTTTTACTATTATCATTATTTTTATGGTATAAATGACCACTTTCATTCTTCTTATATTTATGGTTTTGGGAATGTTAACTATCGTTTGGTCACCCACTTCCTTGTGAATAGTGATCTTTATTAGTCTCTATTATTATTTTCAATTTTATTCCATGTACATGGTTCCAATTTTAAACTACATTATTTAATTTAAAAACATAGTTATGAGTTACTTTTGGTAACCATTATCTTTCAAACATTCATTTTTTTTAAAAAAATTAGTATTCATTTTTTTGATGTTGGTTTCTATGAAAGAAACATTCAAGTATTAAACCATTGATAGCATAAATGAATTTTGATGGAGAAATTAATTTAAAGGGGGGTAGAATTTGACAACCTAGAAATTTCAAAAAAAAATTCAAATTTATTAAATCCTTTCAATATTTTTCATTTTAAACAACACAAAATATAGCTTTTTTTATACGAAAGAAGTATGTTTTTCTTGTGCTACATGAAATAACTAGTTAAACTATTACTACCCACAACATTTATATTAGCTTGAGTTATAGAAAACACTGTGTTATTCTTTTTTTACACACAATAACGAGTCCCTTTGATAGATTTCATTACACACAAGGCCAATTTTTACCGAACTATAATATACTCTAAATATTTTTATTAAAATATTATTATAGTTACCACCATTCCATTGAAACAGAAGTAATTAATTAGAGTAACTAAATTGTGAATATTTTATTTTCACATTTATATAAAATGAATAATTTTGTTATCAATTAGTTATAAATGAATGTATGCACTATTTTAAAAGAAAAAATTTACTTTTCTAAGAAAGCTATTTGTCTATGTACAAACTCAACTATATCTCAATAATTTAAAAATAGATTTTGAATAATTTTTTCTTTAAAATTTATATATATTATATATTCAAAAAATATTTTTATATTCATGCAATATTTTTGATATGTATAAGATAAGAATAAATCCTATTGTATGAATAAATGGATGTATTTTCCTAAAAAGTAATTTTACTACATTTTAATGGGGAACCCATTTAATTAATTTTCTTGAAAAATATATTATTTTTATTTGAAAAAATAAAAATAATTTTTGAATGTGTAATATCAAAATTTACTTCAAGTGATTTTTTATGTATATTACTTTGAATTATAATTTTTTATGAATAATGGAAAATAGTGAATTTTATTTCAAATTTTCTTTTTTGTCTAATTTATTTCTATAGTTAATTGTATATATTAATTTTTTAAAAAAATAATCAAAAAATATATATATAAATTAAGCCAATTTAGTTCATTGTAATCAATTTCATATTGAAATTAGTTATAAAAACCTTTCAGTCTTTTGGAATTGTTTCCTTTAAAAACCAGCTTCCGCGACACATCTACGGGTTTAACTTTAAATTATTTTCATAGGATTATTTAGGTAGAATTTAGAAAAATGTATTGAATATTTGGAATAAAAATAATTTATAATATCTATTAATTTCTACTATGTTTTGGACCAAAAATATTAGTGAAAGTAATTAAAGTTAATTATGGTGATTAATGTAAAATAGAGTTTTCTTAGTGATTAAACATTAGATTTAGGGGCCAAATACCCTATAATAATTTACAAGTCATTTTATATATGTATTTATACAAAAAAAACTCCCTTTTATTGAAACATTAAAATTATTATAGGCACGTGATGTTAGTGATATCTCTCAATAGTGGTTACCTTTTTATATTCAAAGGAATGTCACTTCTCCTCTACTATAAAAGCAACTCACCCCTTCACCTCTTTAAACCTCTCAAGATAAAATGAAAAAGAAAATATCCCAATAATCTCCAACCATACATACTCTCAACCTAGAATTCAAACATTTAGAATAATGAAAACTTAGTGAGTCCTTCAATGCAAACCAAATGGAATTACCTGAAGAAGAGGTATAATCCATCAACATTCTCTTTTGTTTTATTTTCATTACCCACACCCAAAATTATTATCATTTCATAGTTACATAATAAATTATGTATAATAAATATTATGATATATTTTTAATATAATTATTTTTCCAAAATCTATAAAAATTTCCATGAAATGGGTAACGATCATACCGTTCATGTGTACGACAAACTATGGCCTCACGAAACGATGACATTTTTTCTATCACCACCTCTCATGGTTTAGAATTATTATAGATATAATATTTTTAAAAAATATATATTATATTTATTATTCCTTTATGGTTCAATAATTGTTACATAAAACATACCTTCATACTTTCCATTTTCTGTAAATACAATAACTTCATTAGGGAAGTGTGGACTACCACCTCCTCAAACAGATGTGATTCATTCACACCATACATAAATTTTATTATTGATGGGTTTAGTAAAATAATATGATATATATGAAATAATAATTATGATTTAGTGATAATATATACATACATATATTACATTTAATTTCTATCTTCTAATAAGACAATAAAATAAAAATATCATTCATGCATACTTACAGCGTACTATCTGTATAAAAAGTGTATTCCATTTCATATTTATATATTTTACATATTTTTTTAAATATTTATATATAAAATATATATGATATTTAAATCATGTTTCCATTTTTTTAAATAATATAATAATGTTCTAATGAAAAGGATAAATAATAACAAGTCCAAACCTATACGAAAAACAAAGCTAATATTACAAGAAACATAACATCAACATTAAATTGTTAATAAAAGTGTTATGTAATGTCATAATAAAGTAATATATGGTATGATGTATAATAATATGGTTATTTTTTAAATTTATAATAAACGTATAGTTATTATATGGTTTTATTGAATGTGTATGTTGGAATTTGATACTTAATGGTAGGGTTTTTCTCATATCACTTATATTTTGGTAAGTCATATTCCTTATTCACTACTCATTTATTATTTCTAGTGTATGAACATACAATGAATGTATTATATTAATAATATAATTTATTATATGGGTAATTATATATTATTTTTAGGACCCTTCTTTCCCAGGGTTTATGGTTCAAAAGATACCAAATCGTTAATTCTATTTTGTCCCAATTTTACATCATTGAGTTACATACCATGTTAGGAACCTATATTTTCCCATGAGGTTTATATACAACAATTTGACATTTTATATCATGAATATAAATTTTCATATTATTTTATGCTTTATTTAATGTTATATTTTCATGGGGAATTTTATTGAAATTTACCAAAGTGCTAACATTTTATTACTACAATATCATCATTTATCGAGATTGTTTGGAATTGTGCTTCCATTTATAAAATATTATGATCCATATCTCAAGAAATATCAGGATTTGTTTCTCCTTTTTTATTCATTATATCATCTTTTAATTCCACTATTGTTCCACTATTAGGTCATTAATATAATTAAGAAATGTTTTATTGAAAATTTGACAATATTTCTCAATTTGGTTGAAAAAGTTTTATATTCACAAAGACATGTTTTCTATAAATATTTGAAAAAATATTTTAGTATGATGTGTTAAATAATTATTTATCAATAATTTAAATTTGTAATAAATTTTTTAGAAATTCTCTATTATCATTTTCTGATCAAGGGACTTTTCTAAACTTTTTAAGGAGAAAAGGGAATATTAAATATGTATTGATTTACCTATTATAAGTTCCTTGAAGCTTCCATTGATTGTTTATAATGTTATTTTTTTAAATCTTCATATTCATGAAATTTGTTATCTTAACATATTTTTCAAAGAAAAAGAATTTAAAAAATATTCAATATTTTATAAAATTTATTATTTTTTTTTTCAAATAATCTTTTATTTATTATGAAGGTTATTATTAGAGGAATTTTGTTTCAACGTTTTTTCATCTTAAAAATAATTTTTCAAAGAAGAAAATATATTTTACTCATAGAACGATTTAACAGATTCTTCATGATTCCAAAATATGTAGTGGATTCAATGAAAATTGAATTGAAAATATGTTATGTTTCAAAAAGTTAAGTTTAATGAAATTATATGTTTCAAGAGATCTTTTAAAATCATTCTCTGTATGATATTCTATCCTTTGATATAGTTTATGATTTAATAGGGTTATGATCCAATGACACCATTATTATTATTTCATTGAATGGTTGATGATTGAGATGTAATGTTTTTTATGAAACCTATTTCTCTTCCACAGTTAATTACATGACAAAATTTTATGAAAAACAATTTTTTTCATGGGTTATTCTATGATGAAATGATTATGAAATATATTTATTTTCCATTAGTTATGATATAAGGTTTATGAAACCCATAACATTTTTATAGGCCATGATATTATGAATTTTTTAAAATATTGTGGCACACATATCCATGATTTCATTAGGTGATGGGATCTACCTCCAATTCATTGGGTTAAAATTTATATATCTTATCAGATAGACATGGATGGATCGGGGTGTGGAATCAGTTTAGTAATGTAGGGCTGTATCAATGTGTGAACTTGGTTGAGTATTACATTACTAGAATAGGAAGTGAAATTAGTTCAGCAATACGTGGATGGAATGTGGAGTAAACATGGTTTAGTAATACATGGATGAAATGAGGAGTGAACATAGTTCGATTATATAGGGATATAACAAGGTGTGAACTTAGTTCAGTAACATATGACTACAAAAGGAGGTAAACATGGATCAGTAATACCTGGATGAAATTAATAGTGGACATTGTTTAGTATTATAGGGCTAGAATGGGAGGTGAATCTGATTCTTTAATGTAGGGATGGAATAGGGAGTGAACCTTGTTCAGTAATGGAATTTGTCCACTAAGATAGTCTGGGGAATGAACCTTGACTATTAAGATTATTTGGGGACTAAACCCATTCAACTTATATGGACTCGTAATTAATAATTTGATACTATAAAAATCATATTATAGGTTTATGTGTCTTATACAATCACATATCATAGGCATTTGTTATTATTTCATGGATTATGCTCTAGGTTTACTCATGATTCATTATTTATGATCTACAAATATTTATCCCATGAATCTTGGTTATGATCTTTGATATGCCAGGTATGATCATTTCATTCTATGATCAGGTTAAATTTACATTATTCTCATCTTATTCTTACTCATCTCTATTTTTAATCTTATTCAGAATATAATCTCACACATTTCTTATGTTTTATTTCCCCGTGTTATGACTAGAGGATTTATGTTAGAGTACTAAAGGGGAAATTATTTAAAGGAGATGTTGAAGATCATTCACCATGTTAGATGATTATGTTTCCATGTTTTCAAAGGAACTAAACTATTATGGTCCCCTAGATTATACTTTTATAATGTTCCGAGTATTCATCTAAAATGATTTAATATCCATGTATGTTAACCATGGGTCACTATAAGGTCCCGAGATTTTCACTCCTATAGAGGACCCGATTTAGTGATGCCATCCATGGAATATAGAATAAGAATGTCTCATAAATAACCATGTGTCTTTGTTTTATCATGGTCATTTGATTTCACTTTAAATCTATATAGTTGAAAAACATCTTCCATTAAGGTAATATTCCATATTTTACTACACTATAGCATATTTAACATAGTTCCAATATACAATGAATTTCCCCATTGAATTCTTTAACTTTTTACTGTACTATATTTAATATTCTTTAATAAAAAAAATGATTTTATAGGTTCTCCTCAGGACCCCTCATTGCAATTGGTCCCTAACCTTTATCTTTATTCTACATTATCTATGTGAAAAGGCATGTGATATTTCAATATTCATTTCAAAAAAGTGATATTTTTTAAGAGCATCTACATGTCCCAATACTTGTGATTCTCTATTCCTCTAAGAATTATTCATGATCTAGTTGAGGCATGTGGTCTTAAATGTGTTGATTTTAAAATATATCAAAATTTGAGTTCATTATTTTTACCCCTAATTAAACTAATGAAACCAATTTTCTATAATATATACTTTGATATATTTGATCTTATAGATGGAACTATAGTCATTAATATTATTATTCTAAGTTAATCCTCTCACTAATTCCAACTCTAATTCAACTTTTGAGGATATCCTTTATGCATTTCTTATAAAATACTATATAAAATTCAAATAATAAAATATCAGAGTCTCAATATCTCAAATTCAGTCCAAATCCATTATGATTGAATGGTTTCATCAAATATTGAAAAATAATCTAGCACTTCATACAAATTCATGTATGGACTTCTCATTAATGACATGAATTGATATAAAAATACTCTCCTATGGATTTTTTTATACAGACATCATCAAATAGTCCTTACATTGTAAAATTTTATGAAAAAACATAAAAAAAAATTAGTTACACAATGTAACAAATCCCTTTGATTTATAAAAAAACCCTGCTTGAATTTCCCCACAATAAATTAGGATTTATGTATCCCCCTACAAATTTAAAAATAAAATTTTAAAAAAACTAGAGATTATGTGATTGGTATTGAACAATGATCACTCCCACTTTATGGGTTTGAGAATTTTATACCCCTTTAAATGAAGGTGTCTTTATCAACTTCATTTGTAATCTATAATTTTCTACCCTATATATTTAATACTTTGAAAAAAATGAATTTATTTAAAAGATTTACAAATGATAGAGAGAAGAAACTTCAATTATTTTTAGGGAATAAATCTTATAACCATCCATCAATAATGTCAACTCCTGAAAATGTTTAACAAAACATTATAGAATACAACGTATTTAAAACATTACAATAAAAGTATTAATAAATCATTTGAATAAAATTATAGAAAGCTCATTATAGGAAACCAGTGTGATCAATCAATAAACTATGTTGTACATATGAAATCCATCAATAAAACAATTCATCTCCATACCCTATTTGATTTGATATATAAAAATCCCATGTCACACCCAAATATCAGAAACTAAATCAAGCACAAATAAGATTAAATGGATCGTCAATGTATAAAATATCATTATATTGGATGGAGTTTTTAACAATATAGGCATCATAAGGTTTCTGAAGTTACCTTTTATTATTTTTAACACTTACTATCAATGTTTTTTGTGAAACGCCATTTTCTATTTCATGGGAAAATAAATTGTCTGTTTGTTTCCTCCTTTTTATCATTATAGCGACCACATTCATCTCCATCAAAGATTTACAATTCTGAGAAGACATAATTGTTTTCTCTATGTGTAGTGATAAATGAATACTATATTTGGATTTAAGTGATTATCATCCACCTATAAAACTCTAATTTTTTTATTTAAATTTTATTGAGTGTTTTTAATAACAAAAATGTTTTAGATAATATTTTGGTCCCCAGATTCATCTTTTCATTGGGATGCAGCATTTTGATGCGATCCCTCTTCTTTTTCTCAACCACTATTGCAATAATACAATTGTACATCTACACCTTATAGGTTTTGTAATCACTATTTTACATAAATTATAATATCATACTTTTGAGGATATTTTTTAAAGTGTGTCCAAATATTCCACAAAACCATTATTCTCATTTGGCACACGAAGATTGTTAGGAACATTATCATTTCCCATATATTAATATTATTGATTCTTTTTTTATATATTTTAGTGTTTGAATTTCAGTCTATATGTTTATTAGTTTTTAGACAATGATACCACACTATTATAAACATTCCCAAAAATCCTCCATGAAACATATGATCCAAAATAATTTCAAGTATTTCTTTCATTCTTTTTTATTCTCAACAATTAGAGTTCCATTTTTATTTAATGAAGTAGTTTATGGCCACTTTTTGACAAGGTTCAATAACCCCAGAATCTATCCCGTTCACTATTAGTGAAATGTTTTTCCATCATGGATTCGTGTTCCAAAAATAATTCATTATTGAAATCATTGGGTATTCACGAATATGATATACACTCCCTAGCAAACCATACATTTTGGTTTTCTTCTTCATTATAATATTCAGATACGAAACAATCCTTTATGTCAGAAAACATGTTCCACCATTTTACTCCTAAAATATTTATTAATTGTTTCTCTATAATATTTCCATTTCTTCCTTCTTTTATAAATCCGCATAGTTTTAGAAATAAGTAAAAAAAGTATTTCCCCCATTTTCATTTATCAACTAACTCTTGTTTTAATACAAACATGAAATGTTTATTGTCCTCAAAATCTAAATTATTAGAATATATACCACTACTATCTATGGAATTGAAGAGATCCATTTTGAAATAACTTCTGGATTTATTCATAATATCTTCTTGAATTACTATATATTTTACTATAATCCAGTAATGATGATTAGTGAGCCATCAATTTAAATATATAAGAATATCACTATTCTTTTATTTATGAAGAAAATATATTGATGAATACTACATATACATGATACAATTCAAGTATCCACTTCAAATTTGAAATTTTTTTTTGAAGATTCATGTTTTATTTATCAATATCTATACTATTTTTAGAAGTATACACATGATAAATTTTAGTGGTAATCATTAATTTTATGATTTAATATTTCTCTAATTTTTTTGATTTCCCAATTACACATTTTCTCTACTTATTTAAAAGTAGTATTATTCAATTTTGTAGTGGAAACTTCCATTTAAATACTACAACATGATATAAGGTGGTATTTTAGAAATCCTTTTATGAATTTAAAAAAATTTATGATTAATATATTTCCAAAAATAAGTATATTAAAAAAAATTATAAGGAAATTGTACTTATATGATCAAAATTTTCTAACCAATTTATCGGTTGAAATAAAATATAAATAGAAGTTTAAAAATGAATAGATTATATATACATGTAAATAATATATAGTCACTTAAAAAACTTATGATCTCATGGTGTAAAAAATACTACCTCAATGAACAGCTCCGATCTCGGATAATTGGATCTAAAAAATGTTTTTAATCTATGTAGATAAAAAACACTAAAACCAAATTACTAACTGTTAATAAGTAGGGTTTTTGATCCACATAGGGGTACTATCTATGATACAACTTAAATTACCTATAAGTAATATTAAAACCACTTAGAGCAGGTGAATCAGTGACCAATTTCTAATATAAACTTTTCCAATTATTCTTTTTTAAACACTACATAGATATTATTTTAAATTAGTTAAAGGATCAAATGGAAATACTAAAAATGAAATATAATTAATAAGATAGATGTGATATATAATAAACATTAAACATGGGTTATATGGTTTTAACAAAATTTTAATCATGTTTTTACATTTTCGGTTCACAACGGTTATCATCGTATTATCAATTTCATAGCCTTAAGGAAATGATGAATGAATCAATTGTGAAGTAAGATAATAGTATTGAAATACAAAAATAATTTTAAATATATCTATAATGGAAATATATATACAACAATAATCACTTTGGAATGTGGAATTTTCCTTTGTCTCCCTCAAGTTACTTCTAAATATGGAAATGGGGTGCACATTTGTTTTTCTATCAAGAACAACCCAAAGGGAAGACACAATTTTTTTCAATGACATCACTATTAATATCTCATTACTCAATGACCTCACCAGAAAAACACAAATTGTTGATTTCACCTTTTATAGAATCATGGATCATTATTTTCAAAGATATATTTCACTCCTCAATATCTTAATCAGAGATCTTCATTAAACCACGAGTCCTAGATCACCTCATATTTCACTGTGAGGCGTTTTTATCAATTCTCATGTTAAATTCATCGGGATGACTGCCAATGTTCCCTAATAAAATTATTTTTCTAATCCCTAAATTATAGATCATATATTATTTTAATTGCCTTATAATTGTCTAGGTCCATGTAATGATGGGTGGTCAACATTGAAAACGGTGATTATGTCTTAATTATATAAGATTTTCATGAAGGGACCTTCCTTATATCTCTATGTTTAATGTTCAATTTTTTTCCATTCGATATTATCGTAAATTACCACAATGAAATAATTAATAAATGAATTTTGAATCTATTTTCCGGTTGAGAATGGTGGTATATTAAATTTTCACTTCACTATGGGATTAAAAATTCTAATTTTCGACTAAGAATATGATGGTGTATGTCTAGTTCATTCCCCAGAGTCTTCCAAGGTTCAACAGATTGAATAAAATCATCTGAGTCATTTCACCTTAATACTATGATAAAGATATATCTTGAAAGATTTATTTTGGCTCTAGACCATTTCTATCACTTTTATATCATGAGACAACATCCATTGAAATAGATATTTTCCCCATTACATTATTTATATAGTTCTCATTATCCCTCTTGTTTCTCAACTACTATGTATGCATTCTCTATTAATTTTATCATTGGACTATAATTTATGAGTGACTCTAAAATTGATTTTGGGCTTGGTTTCCTTAGGTTGAATTTCAATTTCTATAATCCTCCTGAGAAATAATGACTTCTTTATCAATGAATTTTTCTATATTAGACTGCACTAAGTAATTATCAAATGAGATTAATGACATAGTGATGTTCCATATTAAATCTTTTATCCTTCAACTCTAGTATCAGTCGATATTATTCCATCAATCAAATCCACCATCCATAATTCTCTTCAGTCACTATCATAATTCTATGTGACCTCATCGTGCTCTTCTGTTACCATTAATCCTTAACCTCAGTTTTTATTATTCATTATACAGGTAAAAAAAAGATATATTCCAATATTTATTCTAAAAATAATGTTATTTTATAAAGAATTCTAGAATGTCACAGATTTATGTGACTCTATGTTCTTTATGGTACTCTTAATGAGCTAATCAATTCATGTGTTCTTTAGTTTCATAATCATAAAATTTATTTTAATGTCTCTTCATAAATATTATCCATAAGTTAACTAAATAATCCAACATGTTAAAATATCTCTTTTGATATTTTGATACCATAAATGTCATCATAATCCATAAGGTTCATCTTTTAAGGAAAACTCCTCCCATTATTCAAATTCATTTTATCTTTATATTTCATATGAAAATATTATAGCCTTTTGAAATACAACATGAAATTCACATAATATTCTCTAAATAATAATTACTCTATTAAAATCTTTCCAAATCCAAAATTATTTAATGATGTCATATACTATTGACAACAAATCCAACATGATATTAAAAGGTACTATTGGTCATATTCTTCATTTCATGTGTGAGAACATTTATATGTGATATATAAAAAGGACTGACACATATATATGATTTTTAGAAAAATATTATATCAACTCTTTGAAGAAAAATATTTGGAAAGTAATGATCTAAGGATTGATTTTAAAGAATATAAATTAAATATATAGATTATGTTCCTGACATTGTTTATTTTTATGGTAATATATACATCTAAAGAATGATATGTCATAGTTAGATAAGTATTAAATTTTTGTGAGTCTACGGGAGGTGATTTATTGTTATTTTTATAGTTTCAATGATCGAAGATGAGAAAACAAGAAGATAATCCATTGACATTGGATTCAACGACTCATATTAATTTAGGAATACACCTAATTCTATTCCTATTAAGAGATATCATAATTTATATGAGTGAACATTATAGGTGTTAGGATAAATTTATACGCATAGAAGTTCAAATATAGAACCAAATAATTTTAATCCATTTGATATATATACTAGATCATATGGTGACAGATAATTCCACTTTATACTAAGGATATAAATATTCATTGTAAAAGATAATGGTTATATACCACTATTTTATTATTTATTATGTGGATGTGAAAATTATTTTAATAAAATTACATAATTAACATAAAAAATGTTTTGTGCTGATGAAGTAATATTGGTGATAACTTTCTTCTTCCATCATAACTAGTAATGAATGCTATTGGTGAAATGATCGTAAAAGATTAATGTTTACCAATTACTCCCACACATAGTGAAGAATCAATGTGCGGCCACACTAATTCGAAAAAACATACTCTATAACTAATATTATATTATTAGGTTCTTTTTAAATACATCCAGGCTATTTGATATTTTTTTTTGAAAATTTCTATATATTTATTATTTTTGGTAATTGTAAAATATTATCTTATTTCATGGAATACATAGATTCAGTCAATTGAAAATTATTTCCAATATTTTATGAAAAAAAATAATATTTTTTGGAATAAATGTAAATATCCCCAACATTAATCACATGGTATGAATGTTCTTAACATTATAACTGATGTTTTTTTCTTAACCATGAAATGTTTACTGATCAATCTAGTTAATGAGATAAATACTGTGATTTTTGGGAATATAAGGAATGTGATATTATACTCACATTCAAAGAGTGTGTTTTTATATGTTTTGGCGATCAATATAATAAACAAATTATGATAATCCATGAAATATTCAATTAGGGAATTCTAATGTGAAGTAATTACAAAATTAAATCTTAAATGCTGAATTGGAATTCATTGATAATAATAATGAATATTCAGTGGATGATTTGTTTACAATAATTATAATATATATTAATATCCTTCATATTTTAGGGATAAAATATGTAGGGTTTAATTATTTTAATGATGTTTCTTAGTATCCTTCCATATAGGTTTTATTACATGTTTTTTTATTAATGACCATGACTTGATTTCACTTACACTAAATTATTTTCATTGCATGTTGGTGGAATATAAAATGATAGAAGGAACTTCCTATAAAACCATTTGTAATGTTGAGAAATAAAAATCCTAAAAATACATAGGTAATGGAATGAATTCTATGGAGTGAAAGGTAAAAATTAAAGAATTTGTTTTGGATGAAGAAATTGATATGAATATTGAAAAAAAATTTCTACCCATGTTAAATAATTCCAATAAAGGGAAAGGAAGATGTCATTGTTCTCTAGATTTAAAGTGTTTCATATGTGAAAAAATAGGATATAATGTTGTAAATTTTCTAAAAATGATGGATGAAGACAGTGAAAATAAAGATGTTTTATGAATAATTTCCCCTATAAATAAGACATCAATACTCATTGTGATGATGTATCCCTACTAAAGAAATGAAAATAACATTTTTAAATTAAAAAGGAGTTTTTAAATTGATGAAGGAAGAAGATTATGATTATAGTGAAATTAAAGGTGGTTAATTACATAGAGATCAGGGGGATAAATTTTTGACTAAGAAGATAATGAATGATATATTATTAAATAACATCACGAAATCCAATTTTACTAAATGGTGATAAAATTAGTAGCTTGAGATGTGAATAAATTCATGTTCAAAAGTTTAGATGATGTGTATTTATTGAAACAAATCACATTTTTCTGATTACTAGTGTTGTGGTGGATATTGTAATTTTGAAAGAATCCTTTTAGATAAATTTAAGATGTTTTAATTATTAGAAATGTATTGTATGGTTGATTTTTTTTTGGGGGGGGGGGTTACCCATTAAAAGAAGACTTGTTTTGAAAAAACCACAAAATTTCAGTGACTAAATAAATAATTTGTTTTTTAATTTAAATTCATTCAAAATGAGATATGATATTCTACATCAATTGGATAAGAAATTTCTAAAATATTTCTACTATGATTAATTATGAGTAATTCTCAAATGTTTTATAAGAAGAAGTAATAAGTAAAATAGAAATCTCCAACGGTGTAAGTTAATCTCAAAGTATCTTAAATGAAGCAATCATTGATATTCAAAAACATGTTTTTCTCACATATAAAAATTAATAATCGAATTCATAAAATATTTTATAAGTGTAGTTAAATATAAAGAACATTATTAAATGGTAGAACACTTAAAATCAAAGGATTTTGATTAAGGGATATTGGTGAAAAGAAGATAAAGTCCCATAGTTCTCTCTTTATTAGTGGTTTGAAACAGAACATCATAATTTCTTCTTAAATATATTATTAATGAAAATAAATGAAATTTTAAAAATATATTAGTGTAGTGAATATATTTATGGTTAAATATGTTGTAATGCAAGGATTGTTGATAACGAATAATATTTTTCAAATAGGATGTGCTAATAAATTATATCATATGTGTTTGATGTATGAGAAGTGTGTTGTGGCTGAAGTTACAGAAAGATATTTTTTAAATCAATAATTATTATAGAAAATTATTAAAAATAATATATAGATTGTTTAAGGATATAATTAATCCCAATAAGAGAATAATAGAGTGTTGAAAATAAGGTGATAAATTCAAAAATATGCATCTTTTGAAATGACAACATTTGAAGAAAAATATGTTATTTTGAGTTAATAGAATAGTTTTAAAAAATAGACAATACATAGGGATATGTTTAGATTACCTAAACATTATATTTTTTAAATATTATACATAAAATAATTTAAAATGACCAATTTTATAGGATCATTACTACTGGATAAATCAATGGTTTAGTGAGAAGCTTTCACTTTCATAGCCATTTCTAGTGTTATAGAGGATCAAAGAACATTATGAGATGTTTAAAATTTAGAAGAACCACATTTAATCACATACTAATAAGTGATTGTCACAAATATATGTAAAAAATACTCTTATATCATGTAATGTCATGAAAAATGGTTTTCAATATAGATATGTTAATGCGCAGAATCATTTTGATAGAACAAATGATTTCTTCTGAATATGTGTCCAATATGGTAATACTAATGAAAAATTTATCATGATATTTTTTTAGTGTAATTTCAAATAATAAAATCATTAAAAATCTTAGGTAATAGATAATAAAAGAAATTAATGGATGAAAGAGACCCCTCACAAAGAGGCCAAGGGAGTAAATGTGAATCTATTACTTATTATTAGCTACAAAATATATTGAAAAAACTATTTTATTAATGTAGAGGATAAAAATACTGTTATCAATTGGAAATTATCAAATAATTTGTACATAAGGAAGACTTTAAAAAGGTTATACAATTTTAAGTGATCAATTTTAGTGTTCTAAAAAAAGTGAAGTTAAGTGCAACAATAAAATAAGAGACATGAGAATGGTATCATGATGAAGAGGAAATGAATAAAGCTTCACCAATTATAAATTAATAATTAAACAAGTTTTTAGTTGTTCAAATACATTTATAGTTAATGTATGAGATATCTCCCATGATGTGGAGGTTGAAGAAGAAAACTCAACCTTCACTAATCCAAATATTTGGTATGATATATCATCCCCTCTCTTATAATATATTTATTTTTTAATTAAAGGGATAAAGAAAATTATATATTAAGAATGTATTTAAGGTAAATAATATATTTAAGGGTGATTTTTCAATAGGGTAATGTTATGAATTAATCAGTGTATCTCTGCGTTTGTAAATTGTGTGAAATAGTCTGATGTATTTTTGAAAAATGTCTTTATAAATTTCCATTTAAAAATATGTGGGGGATATTTTAGAGAAGGTGTATATTTGGAAATAGAATTCTAGGATATCTATTTAAACTGTATGAAATACATTCTAATGAAAAAAATTATATTATTATTCCATATTCTTATTTCTTACAATAGGTTCTCTCTGCAATGTCCCAGAATTTCTGTATTATTAATTTTTAAATTGTATAGAATTATTTCGACACTAAAACCTTCGATGACATGTCATTCTAAGGAATGATATGACTCGAAGGGATTTGTGAACTTTTATATGTTAAATTATGTAAACGTGCAAGCAGAGTTTTTAATATTTAAACAGATTCTCAGAACAAAAATTTGAGCAGACCATTTAACTCAGAATGGTGGGATTTTCCTAGAAAGGACCTATCGTCAACTGGAAAGTGTGTTCTAGAAAATTAAAATTTCAAACATTTTAGAAAAAAATAAAATAACATAAAAAGATATTTTGTTTTTCTTCCCTCACTATTGAGCATCGGACAGTGGCGTTGTAGTTCGGTGGTGAGGTTCATTAAATAAAGATCATTAATTGCTCTTTTTTTATGCACCGAAATGGAGAATTAATTGAAGCCTTATGACTCAACGTCATAGTGTAATAGAAAATTTGTGTGATGTTTCCTTTTACTAAGATAAGGTGTGGGAGTGATGAGAATTAAACCATGGAAATTCTCTGACAAACCTACTATAAGGAATTCCTCCAATGATGAACAGTGAACGCCACCAGGGTAGCTAGCAATGTTGAAACCTTATAAAGAACTTGATCAAGAAACTATGAATGCCAACAGAGCATGAATCCTCAAGGGAAGAATGTTTCAATGACATATATCGATCGAGGTAGGTTTTTTCGGTTTATAGTTTTCCCTGTTGTTTTTCTAAGATGATGAATGCAGATCAACCAGTGAACATGGTGGTCCATAGATCATGCATTTTGGTAGGAGGGTGTTCTTTTTGGATTTTATGTAGTGGGATTAAATTATTTTTGATAAAACATCACCCAAAAAACTCCTCCTATTTTAAAACACTAATGTAGAGCATGCAGGCTGACATGAACATGGCCCGAGCCCCTCTGTGTGCATATTCTTTACGGAAATGCATTAGAAAGGTGTGGCAATGTGGATTATGGGACTTAATAGATAAGGAAACACCCACGATGGCATCTCATAGTGGGGGCCTAACGACGTTAGTCTCAGGTGAGTTACAGCGCACCAAGACGGTGCACCATAGTCAGCTTTCGTGGCGCAACGAGAAGAGCCACCGGCTGGGCCAACGGCTGGCGTCAAGGATGCGGCCCCTTGGCAAGGTCAGTGGAGTGGCTTGTAGCCGCACACTGTGGATCTCGAGGGAATGAGGTCTCTGACTACATGTGGGAGTCTAGCGGGCCGCGGTAAACTGACCGCATCCGGGGGCATCGTCCCCGAGGATGACCAGTAGGGCGAGGGGAGTCAGAAGTGGCTTCCTGTCGCATCCCAGCCAAACAGACCAGGAATGGCATGTGATGGACCTATAACCCAGTGGGTTGTACTAAGCCATATCGGGCAGGACCCTTGCCATGTTGGGTCCAAGTCGGGTCATCACCAGGTCGGGCCAATCCCTGACTCAACCGGTCCCTTTTTAGAAAAACACCAATATCATTCAAACCAAACATTTAATTAACATGCCGTTTGTGGCGTTGGGACCATAAAAACGATGAGGATCTTTTGAAATACTCTATGGTGTATTTAATGGATGTTTAAATTTGAAAAAATTTTAGGTAGTGTTTCTTTTGAGATCATGCATACTACATATGGAAACCCAACAGTTGGCAGATATCTAATGACTACTAACAAGATACACTGTGTGGATTGACTACTATGGCCATGCGAGAAGTAGCTTCTCTGTGACCTGGTAGTCCCATGATGAGGAGAATCTTTCTTATGACCCGACTGACCCATGGTACTCAATAAGAGGAGTACCTCCAGATTGCCTAGGCGGGAAGCATTTTTTATTTGACCTGACATGCCCATGGTGCGGAGAAGCTTCTATGTGACCTAGCATACCCACAATACTCATAAAGAATGAGTACAAAAACAGTACTAGGTTAGTGGGAAGTGGCATATGTCTGACCCAGTAGTACCTCTATTCTTATTGAGGAATAGTTCTCCAGCTGCCCATGGTGGTCGATAATATGATTGATGGTCCTACTTTCCTAGTCTAGAATATACCTAGTGTGATTTGTCATGTGTCGCGATCATGTTTCATGATCATGTTTCGTGGTTTTCTCTATGGATTAATTTTTGGTCAATCCTTTGTGTTTTTGGGGGCCTTCTGAGTATATTGTTACTCACCCCTGCATGGGCTTCTCCCCCACATGTTATGTTTGTTGAAGACGAATGCAGCCTTAACAGAGTACATGGTGGCCAGGACCTAATGGGTCCTAGTGATACTAGGTATTCTAGGTGTACTTCTAGGTATTCTAACAGATACACTATACTTACACATCATGTGGGGTTTCCAGCTGACAAATTTCATAGTTTTCCTTATACTTTAATGTTTTCAGTTTATTTTTTCTTGGGATTGTATTCTAGCCCATTTGACCTACAATTTTTACTTTTACTTAGTGGTTGTTTAGTGGAATGATTGTTTACTTTTCCAAATATGGTACATGTTTTTTTATTCATGCGTACAATAACTCCAGAAAATTCCTCCTACTTCCAGGTTGACGCCATTGGAATTATTTGCCAACCCCTGGCCTTCGAGAGCCGGGCTTGGGGTATGTCGCTGCAT
Source organism: Viscum album (assembly GCA_963277665.1). Lineage (NCBI taxonomy): Eukaryota > Viridiplantae > Streptophyta > Magnoliopsida > Santalales > Viscaceae > Viscum > Viscum album. The sequence goes on from OY728141.1 coordinate 1,071,636,938, forward strand.
GGGCCCCTGGGGGTAGGTCATGAAAAAGTGGTATCACATGTGTTCAGTTCTACCTTAAAGACCAAGAGTCTATTGAATGGATTTTGGGGAAATAGTGTTGAAATTTTTGAGTTTGGCTTTCAGGTTCAGGGAGTATAGTGTTTGTTTGATGGCTGATGTATCCATACCCCAGGACCCTGAAATATGCTCTTCAACTCTATAAATGAAAACCTCAGTTATGAAAGTGTCTCCTTATGGTGTTCTTGAATAAAAGCCTGCTCACTAGGTATAATATTCAAAATGTGGTACATCTTGATCTATTTTAGGATGCCAACATGCAGAAATCTAGCTAGGCGTCTGATATGTGATCTTGTGAAGAACCCTCCTAGCGATGGGGCATTGATCCTAAGACCAATTCTAGAGATGGACCCACTGGGTGGTGAATCGGTGTTTCCACCACCCATTGATCTGAATTTACTACCGATGTTATCTATAGAGGACATGTGAAGGATCAGTTCCTCTAATGAGTTCCATAGATAGAGACCTTTCAAGTTTTGGTGAGAGATAGATCCTTAGAAAACTGACTACCGACTAGAGGTAGTGACACGGGTAATCCGCTTGGTGAGGGCACCGCTTGTCTAAATGTTGACCTTTGTCATGAACCTTATGCAGGGATCAATAGGGATATGGTGGATCTTAACCAACCATAAGAATGGTGAGGAAACCCTCACATGGAAAGTATTTGATCGGATTTTATAGGAGGTTTTTTTCCCGCGACATTCCGCTCTATGCACATACATGAGCATCTTCACCTGCAGTAGGGAATCATGTAAGTGGATGATTACACTGAGAGGTTTACCAAACTCTCTCACTAATCCAAAGTCATGGGTAAAGACCCTCTCTTCAGGGGCTAGACAAATTAGAAGGGACTCCGAAGGGATATTTGGGCATCCCTAGTGTCTCTCAGCATCCCCACTTAGGCTGGAGTGCTGAAGCAAGCCATTCTTTTAGAGAGCTTCTTAGCAGAGTAGGAACTGAGAGCTATTTCCACCAACAAACCTTAGGCAGGAGAGTCATCAATGGTGAGTAGTAGAATGAATAAATGGGGGCCCATGTGGGATAGGTCTTTCATGGGATAACCCCAAGACGCGGTGTCGGTAGTTTGGGGATTCCAGAGTAGAGAAAGTCAGTAGGGAACCGAGATGTGCTTCACGTGTGGTGGGTAGGAACACATGACTCATAACTACTCAATCCACCACAAAAATGATTTATAGAATGTCATGGGACCATCAAAGAAGAGGTAGATATTTCTAAATGTACGTATGTTGGGTGGTGTATGTGGTAGGGGAGCTAGCCGAACGGCAGTCGGTGGACAACGGTTCATGGTTCTACCACCACCACCACATTGTAGTTCACCACTGGCTCAGGGAGCCAGCAGACATGGGTGAGGCTAGCTTCAGGCAATAGAGGCATACAAACACGATGATCTAGAGATTATTAGAGGTGCAATTTGTGTTTTCTATACCTTATCTAAAGTTCATATAGACTGTCCATGCACAGGTATACTATTTTAGGTGCAATGTGTGGCATTTCAGTGAGGATGGTACCATGTTTTCCTTCACCAGATAGAAGGGAACTTTTTTAGCACTTCATAGAAATTCTCAGAAGAGGGTGCAACTGATCACTTAATCATTTACTATCCTCACTCTCAGTGGCGGTGTACAATAGGAGTCCAAACATTCTTGTAGTGGTGGAAGAGTACAAGGATGTCATTCTTGTGGATGTTTTGGGGCTACTGCATCTAAGGGAGGTATACATCGACATCAACTTGTACCCCAGGATGACAGACATATCCACACCGGCATATCATACGGCTCTTGTGGAGCTTCTTCAATTGAGGGTACAACTGGAGGACTTACAAGAGAAGGGCTTTGCACAACCCAAAATTTCACCATGGGCATCCCATGTGTTTTTTCCAAAAAAAAAGATAAAATCTTGAGGTTACGCGTGGACTTTCAGTTCTTGAACCATGTGACCATGAAGAATAAGTATCCATTGAAAAGGATTGAGGAACTCTTCGATATCCTTATGGGAGAGAGGTGGTTCTCGAAGATAGACCTCAGATCAAGCTATCATCAGCAATGGGTACGAGAAGGGGATGTATTGAAGAAAAACTTTAGATGTTGGTATGGAAACTATGTGTTTTTGGTGATTCCTTTAGGCATGACAAATTCCCCATCAGTGTTCATGGGAATCAGGAATCAGATCTTCTAGACATACTTCGATCACTTAATGGTGTCTTCATTGATGACATCTTGGTGTACTAAATATCAAAGGAGGATCCTGACACACACCTACAAATTGTTCTGGATACACTCAAGAGCACTAAATTTATGGAAATATCTCATTGTTCTAGTTCTATATTCAGGAATTTCAGTTTGTAATACAAATCATCTTGGAGGATGGAGTTGCAGTGGATATATTGAAGATAGAGGCAGTTCTTTCTTCAGAGCCACCCAAGAGCGTGAATGAGGTGCAGAGTTTCATGTGGTTTGCTGGAAGCATTCGGAGTTTCGTGCATGATTTATCTATAGTAGAAACACCTTTATCAATATTTAAATGGAAGGGACTACCCTTCATCTGGATGGAGAAGTGCTCGAAGGGTTTCCTAAAGCTTAGGTAGATATTGATGATTACCCCCATCTTGAGACTACCAGAAGAGGGGGTTGGGTATGTAGTCTTCTACAATGCATTATAGAACATATTTTTTGGTTTCATGATGTGGGAAAGAGCAGTGATAACCTATATCTCATGGATGTTGAGGCAGAATTGGAAAAACTATATGACCCATGACTTGGAGTTAGTAGTAGTGGTCTTTTCCTTGAATATGTGACATCACTACTTGATGGGTTAATTGTTTATCATCTACTCCAACCACACGAGTCTCAGGTATATCTTCTCCCAGAGGGACATGAACATGAAACATTTAAGATGGATGAGGTTTCGTCGGGACTATGACTTTGATATAGTCTATACTCATGGGGAGGAGAACATGGTGGAAGACATGCTCAGTAGGAGGTCTGTTTTACAACATCTGAGTGACGCAAAGAAGCAGCTAGCCATGATGTAGATATCCTTCATGGATGATGATGGAGCAGCTTACCTTCAGTCAATGATTATCACCCCCAAATTTTATAGTGATTTAGGGCAGCACATCTAGTGGATATTGACTGCAAGGCCTAATGTGGTCAGAATCCTTAGGATAGTCTCTTGATGGATTTTAGATAGGTGGAGAGCACACCATCCATTTCAGAGGATGCACCATAGTACAACAGATGTTATGGGAGTAGGTGTTGAGGGATTTCCATAAATCCATTTTGGTGGTATATCTGGGTGTGGTGAAGACGTACTAGGACCTTCGATGTTAGTATTAGTGTCCAGGGATGAGGATAGTGGTGGCAGAGTTTGTTTCACGATGCCTCACTTGTTAGCATGTGAAGGCTGAGCATTAGGTTCCACCAGGTTTGTAATGACCACATGATGTATTAGAGTGGAAATATAATGGTATCTTGATGGACTTTGTGGAAGGTTTTCCACTTACATCTAGAGGGAACGATTGCATTTGGGTGATCATTAGGTGACTCACCAAGTCAGCTCAATTCCTACTCATACGAGATCAAAGATCAGTATAGGGCTTTCAATGCCTCTACATTCAAGAGATAGTGTAGCTACATGGGGTTCCTTCAACAATCATCTTAAATTATGAATCTCACAATATATCTCGTATATGGAAGGGATTGTAGGAGGCATTCAAGACTCATCTGTGCTTTAACAATGCCTTTCTCCCTCAGACTGATGGTCAGATAGAGCAGACTATTCAATCTTTTGAGGAAATGCATCTTGCTTGAGTCCATGATTTTGGTTACATTTGGGAGGACAACCTACCACTGGTGGAGTTTTCATACAACAACAACTATCACTCCATCATTTTCATGGCACCATTTGAGGCCTCGTATGGGTGGCCATGCAGATTACCTCTTTGCTGGACAGACCCAAGAGAGTTAGCACTCATGGTTGTAGAGTTGGTACGGGACACCATTGAGAAGGTGAACATCATCCAGGATTGGATAAGATAGCACATAGCATATATAAATCATATTCGAATAAGATATGGAGACCATTGGATTTTCAGGAGGGATACCATGTTTTCCCTCGGGTGTCACCCTGATGGGGATTGCAGTAATTTGGAAAGAGTGGCAAGTTATCTATGAGGTTCATTAGAACATTCCTGATCCTCCACAGAGTTGGTGAGGTGGTGTACTGCTTAGTTTTTCTCCCACAGATGCACCAACTATATGATGTTTTCCATGTGTTGTAGCACAGGAGGTATGTGCATGATCCATCGCATGTCATCAACTAGGGCGAGATGGACATTGATAATGGTGCGATGATTTTGGAATTCCATAATAGAGATAGAAGACCGATTGGATTGTTTCCTTTGTGGATGTTCGATTACTATGGTTCAAGTTCGGTGGCCATATGTTAATCTCCATGGGAGCACATGGGAGCGAGATCTCAGATTTGTGCTCAGTACCACTATTGGTGTCTTTCCCTTGTTTTGGATTTTGGGAAAATTAACCACTAAGGTGGGGGAATATAATGTCCCAGAATTTTTGTATAATTCTTTTAAAATTGAATAAAATTATTTCAAAACCACACTCTTTGATGAAACAAGATTGTGAGGCCCGATGAGACCGAAATGGAATTTTGAACTTTTTTAAGTTCGTTTAAGTAAAAGTGAAAGTGTTTTTTCCTAAAATTTCAATTACTGATCAGATAAAAAATACAAGGGCACCATTGAACTCGGAATGCTTGGATTTTCCTAGAGAGTATGTAACATTTAATGTAAATGTTCAAATAGAAAACATAATTTTCAAACCTTTTGGAAAATAATAAAATAACATAAAAAAGTTATTTTATTTTTTTCCCTCACCGTTGAGTTTCGAACGAAGGTGTTGTGGAGCAGTGATGAGGCACATTAAATTAAGATGATTAATTACTCATTTTTTCATATCATAATTATGAATTAATTGAAGCACAACAAGGAAAAGTCACAGAGTAACAGAAGAAATTTGACTTGTTTCCTTTTAATATGCTAATGACATGGAGAGTTGGAATTAAATCACGGAAATTCGATGATGACCCTACGACAAGGACTCCCTCCAATGATGAACAATGAATATTGGAAGGATCGCTAGTAATGTCGACGCCTTATGAAGAACGGGTCCAGGAAGTGACAAATGCCAATGGAGGTTGAATCCTTAAGGACAAAATGCTTCAATGATGAATGTTGATTGAGGTAGGGGTTTTTTTGATAAAAAATTTTCCCATTATTTTTCTAAAAAGACGAATGCGGATCATCCCACGAATAGGTTGATCTGTTGACCATACATTCATACAGAAGGGTATTCCTCTTGATTTTTCTACAATGGGATTAAATTATTTTTAACAGAACATCACCCACTAACCTTCACCCTATTTTAAAACTCTAACACTGAGGGTGTGGGACAACACAAATAAGGCATGAGCCCCACTGCTTGTGCATTCTTCATGGCCAAGCATTAAAAAGGATAAAAATGGTATATTTGGTCCTTCATAGAGAAGTTGACACCCTAAAGAGACAATATGTGAAGTTAGAATGATGAAAGGACTACCAATTATTGGTTTGGTAGCCCATAGAATAGCATGTTGGTGTTCCAGTGTTGATGGTGGCCACAGGCGGGTGGTAGAGCCAATAGTGGTCGTGGGTGGGGGGCATCGCCGACGGTGGCCATGGGTGGGTTTCAGCACCAGCAGTGGCCCGAGCAGGTGGTAGTGTCAGTGGTGGTCACGGGTGTGTGGAGGCACGCCACGATGACATGCTAGAGTTTGATGCTGCAATTGGCATCGATCATAGAACAACGAGAAGAGCCCACGGCTGGGACACCGACTAGTGGTATGGACACGACCCCTCAACCAAGTCAGTGGAGCGGCCAACAGTAGCAGGCTATAGATCTTTGGGACTCGAAGTCTCTGTTTGCGAGTAGGAGTCTTAGTAGCTGGACTGGTTGGATTCATTGTAGAAGAAGGTAGTAAACTTATCGCGGCTGGAGGCGATGGCCCCACGGATGACCCGTGGGGCAAGGGGAGATGGACGAGGCTTCTTGCAAAGTCACAATGAGGTAGAATTATTCAGCCTGTGGCAGACTGGGTGGGGGACATTCCATACCATCCCCATTGTACTAGACTAGGTTAACGTACCTCAATCCAGGTTGGGCCAGGTCGGTCCGACCGGGTTGGGCCGGAACCAGACCCAACCGACCTCTTTTTAAAAAATTGCTAATATCTTTAAAACCAGCCATTTGATTAATGAGTCGTTTTTCTATGTTGGGACCTTTTTTATGAGGCGGATATTTTGGAATACTATTTGGAGGATTAAATGGATTTTGAAATTCAAATAATGGCTTGGGGTGCGGTTCTCCCGAGATCAAGAGTGCAACCTGCAGAAACCTTGCGATTGGTTGAGACCAAAAGACTGCTGACAAGAGAAACTGTGGGGATCGACTACTATGGACCAGTGGGAAGCGACTTCAATGAGACAGAGCAGGACCATAGTGGGGAGCGACTTCTATGTGACCCATCAGACCCATGGTACACAACAGGAGTACCTCAGTATGGCCATTGTGGGAAGCATCTTCTGTGGGAACAGAAATGCCCACAGAAGGGAGAGGATTCTATGTGACCCCAAGATAACCATTGTACTCATTAGGGATGAGTACCACAGTAGACCTAGGTTACTGGGAATCAGATTTTGTGTGACTCTGTAGGCCCACTGTACTCATTGTGGAGGAGTTATTCAGTAGCCCATGGTGATCGACGATATCTCTGATGGTCTAACATTCCTACTCTGGAATATACCTGGTGTGAGCTGTCTTTTTTCATGATCATGCTTCATGATCATGTTTCATGGTTTGATAAGTGGATTGCATTGAAGTATTTTTTTGGGTCCCTACATAGTATATTTTTACTTACCCCTACACGGGCATCACCCGCACGTGTTGTGTCTGATTTAGAGAACCGCTGCATTGACTGAGGACTTGGTGGCCTAGGACCCAGTGGTTCGCAATGTGACTAGTTAGGCAGGGCATACTTCTATTCCTTCCAACACCTTCTTTATACCTACCCATTAGGTGGGGTTTCCAATAGAAAAATTCAAGGATTTCTCTGTAATTTCATTTTTTCACTTTATCATTCGTTAGGTTTTAATTTTGGACCATTTGACGTATAGTTTATAATTTTACTCAGTAGATGTTTAGTGGCATGCATGTTTACTTTTACAGTTTTAGGTTATGGTTGTCTTTGTGTGTGTGTACTTGTGCTCAGTTTAATTCCTCCAACTTGTAGGTTGATGTCTTTAGTGCTAGTCACCAACTGCTGGCCTTCGGAAGGGGGGCTTAAGGTATGTCACAGCATGGGCACCGAGAGATGGGTCATGACACTCTCACAAGGGTTTAAAATGATAGAATTGTTATTAATTTCAATGTTGGAGGATGATTTATATTTTATGGTTAAAAATAAATTAAAAACTGTGAGATTTTTGTATCCAAGAATTTGTTAGAGGTTCAAGGATCCTATCATAAGATCGGTAGGGATCCTCTTCCAGGTCAATTTCAAATCACGCAAAATATTTCATCTCATTAACTAATAAATATTATATTATAGCCTTCCCCCACATAACATTTGGGATGAAGGTTCCAACCCTTTGTGGTTGGACCCATAGCATCTGCTCTCAATATAAGAGTTCTCCAAGAATTTGACATTCCTTCAACTAATTATGGTGGATTTTTTGGGTAGAGATGACTGTTAGTTGACATCATTGGTATATTTCATAATATCTCATTGGACAAGAAGAATCATGCAGCAATATGTTTATTTGATTCCAGAGATAGTTTGATATTCATTTTTAAAAAATAATATTTTTTATTTTCAATGTATAAAGCTATGATACCCATCGACAACACTAGCTTTTCCCAATTTAGATAGACCTATGATTTCCTAATTAAGATAGTTCCCATGATATTAGTAATATAGGATATCTTCCTATGTTATTTGATTCTCCTTTATAATCAAGTTAAAATATAGATGTTATCCTACTTTTTTGATCATTTTCTATGTTTTGATATTAAATTCATTGCCTTGATTCACACCATATAACCATGCATATATGTGGAAATAGATTCGTCTAAGGTTTAATTTTAATCCCTTTTGATTGAAGATGAGGAGGAATTTAACTATTTTAATACAGTTCATTTTGAATTATAGGTTTATTTTTGAACTTCTTAAACTGATTGGATTATCTCTATTAGTCATATCATCATGGTCTTGAGATGAAGTATTTTTTATGAAAATAACCCCCTCACATCCTCTATATATTGTCCTGAAGTCACCTAGGATAATATATTCCCATTAAATCCTTTTATAAGTTAGAATCACCTTGCAAGAAAATTTTCTTCCCTGATATTAGTGGTGGTGAGTGGTGGATGATCCTTTTCCCTGAATCGGTATATTATAATTTAGGGGTCCCAACCATCCAAACACACGTGGTGTGTTCGAGGATTTCCCCTCAGATTTTGAGGGTTTTTATGTTACTCCTTCCATAAAAATAGAGAGTATTAAAAGGACAAAAATTATAAACTGGAATAATTAAACTTTTTATGAATGGTTGATAGGGATTAAAGGGAAAGGGGATAATAATTGGTTGACCTATTCTGAGATGATTAGTAATCTAATAAAAGAGATCCACCCATCCATACAGTTTAAGGATTATGGGTGGGATAATACATCTGAAATCATTATTCATAATAATTTTAATCTTTTAGTTGATAATATTATAGATAAAAATGAATTTGGGGTTGGAAATTTGTTATATAAAAATAGAAGAGAAAAAATAGTTGGAGATAATACAGAGTAAGGGAATATGGTTGTTGTTCATGATGTAGGAATTGATGGTATAGTTGGAGAGTCTCAAGTGGTTTACTCCTAGGCCTACTATGACAATGAAATGGATGGAATGAAAATCAACTACTTCCACTATTTTGAAAAAATATGAAGATATATGCCTTCGATTCAATGTAATATCATGTCCAAAAAGAAAAAAAGATATTAAGTTAATAAGTATTATTACTTTTTACCAAGACTTATGAAGACTAGATCAGAAGGTAAATCAAAGGGTACCAAGGGTTCCAATGGTCATAAAAACACTCCAATTAAATAATAATCAGTTAAAAATAATATCACATGCCATCATGTAATTGAAATAAGATATTATATAAAAAGTCAAGAGGAAGTATTTAATGATTCAGTGGCACCCACCAAGTCTATCCTTGAACTCATGAATCCAGTTGGTTAAAAGGAGGATTCCACAAAACATAAATGAGTTAATGGATGTTTTAATTTATATGGGTGATAAAATCTATATATATGATGATAGAATCCAATAAAAAGAGAAATTATATGGGTTTGAATTCATAGTAGACTTCTATAAACTATGGATCCCCCATGAGATTGTAGTTGACTTGAATATTTTACTGCATTAAAATCAGGATGTGGACATGTTGGTTCATTAAAAAGAGGAGATAATATAAAAAATATCATTAAGGTTTTAAATGATTAAAGCATCTTTTTTGTGAGGTAGCTTCGTGTCAGGAACAATGATTTGAGTGAACAACAGATTAACACTCAATAACATATTTTACTTTACGGACTCAATGACAGTAGGGATAATATCAAGTAATAAATCAAATCCAAAGAAACTATGGTTTATATATTAATGGATTGTATTCATGAACAACTATAATGGATTATAAATTTCACTAATGAGAGTTTACATAGGGGTCGTGGTTTGAAAAAAAAAACAATTTTTTTCTTGAAGAAAACAAAATTTCCCCTTTAAGTTTTAATTTTTGATATTTTTAACATCGTTATGGGTTACCAAAAAACCATAAAAATTGGTTTACGAAATTGAAAAAAAAATAAATTTTATGAGTGGGAATTGATGTAAAATACCAAATTTTTATTTTTTTGTCAAAAAAATGAAATAATTTAAAACATAATAATCATATTATATCTTAGATTAATTTTAATAATTAAGATAATTTAATGGATACTTGGAACTTTGGATGATCTTGGAAGAATATTGGTGTTAAATATTGAAGAGTTTATAGAAGGTTTTTTGTTGAATTGGTAATTATGATTCTATATACGTAAAGATATCATAATGAGCCTATGTATGATAAATGTTTGTTAATTCTGAACAAATACAATCTCAATGACAAGTTTCATGATTTGAAATTGTTTTTGAAATGTAAATATAATTGACCTAGAACATCCTAAAATGAATACCGTGATATAATGATCATGCCTATATTTTTCATGTTTAGCATGTTTGGTGAAGTAGATCGGGATTCAAAACGATGGGTTATATTATTACATTTAGATTCAATGTCACACTATAATATAGGTGACCATGCATATTTGGGTATCTTATGGATTGAAGTATTAAGTGGTCATGCCTCAATTGGTATTTATCATGTTGTATTATCCATGGGATTTGAGTAGTTTGAAGATAACTATTTTGGAAACTACATGGATTTTATGGAGATGAACACTACCATGACCCACTAGTCATGGTTATAAAATAAAATACATGTTTATTATCTAATTTTTATTGAAATATACTATTTTAGTTTTGGTTGATGTGGTTTATTTTTTGACTCATTTTATCCCAAAATAGATCATATATTTTGTTAAAATATTTCAGTGGTGAATAGATGTTTTTGATTGATCTAACGACTTGAATTAATGTGAGTAAAAATGAATAGGAAGCTCGTTTTCTAAATTTTAATTTGAAATTTTAATTTTAATGATGGAGCATACTAGTTTGAAAGAAGAGAGATGATTGAGTATAGGTGTAAAAAAGTGTTTATAAACAAATTATAGAAGTAGGAGTGACATGGAACAATTATTGAAAATCAAATAATAATTTTATCCAGTAATTATCATAACTCGAAGAATATTTGGATAGTGAATATATAAAGATTTATTTTTATGAGGACCCACTATAGAGGATTTACAGTTAGTTCATAATTTTTTTTCATTAATTTCGATGATCAGTAGCCCATATAAACTATGAGAAAAATAATTTTAGGAAATAAAAAGATGTTGGGTGGCCTAGATAAAGCATTTTATTGATGAATTTCATAATTTCAGTGATCGAAGTGGAGAAGATGAGGAGATAATTTGTTGAAAGCAGATTTTTATATTATTATTCATTAGATAATACTATTGTTACTATTACATTAAATTGATATATTAAAGAGTGTGGGAGCACATTTTTCTTATTGATAGATATTTATACACATGAAAGTTCATGTACATACCATTTTCATTATTATCCATTGTTTATTATAATTGATAACATTGAAATGGAAAATAACACATCATGATAATGATGTATTTATTTTTTTGGAATAGTTATGCTTGTTCATTATTTTTATTATTCACTGCGATGATGTGCAATTTGGATCAATGAACTAACCTAACTAACCTAAAATGGTCTGTGGTGAAGAAATAAGCCTTTCCATCTTCCATGTTTTATAAAAATTGGTGAAAGGGTTTATTTGTGGAAGAATTGTAAAAGAATTATATTCAATGATTCAACCCCAATAAATGAATAATCCATTTGGGGATAAAATACATTGAAATTAGTTACATATACATGTACTATACTTTGTAATAACTATATTAGATAAAATTTATTACCCCTTGTTTTCAATATTGTATGATGATGAAGAGACACACTACCCTTGGTGGCGAGTATTTCATGGAGGATTATCTAACATTGGAGAGTTGGAATTATTTTTGGGTTAGATGTGATAATAATAAGAAATTATAGAAGATTTTATCAGTTTTTACACTATTTTGGAATGATATTGTATTTTCAACAGACCATAAACAGGTGTAGTCTAATACAGGTATTAGTTGACTATCATGTTTGATTCTTTACTACCAAATGGGTCAATAGGTGAATGTATGTGATGTATATATATTACCTTTAATGTTATACATAATATAGGCGATTAATAGGTAAATAATTTAGGGTGTATAAATGAGTTTATTACTCTCACCCTACAAGGCATCTCCGGTGTATGTATAGATATTACGGTTAGCTTGTAGGTTTAGGTGACAACCCCAATACAGTTTTATGAGCTACAGGGGTTTTGAGATCATTTTTAGGTTAATTTTTGGTGAGATATAGAGCATTTATTGGGTTTAAATATCATTTTATTTTTAGTTTTTATTACTATAATATATGACCAACCCATTAAGAGAACATTCCTTAGTGTATTTGTACTATCTCTTCACAACTCTTTGGATTGAGATGGGTTAAAGTTCTACTAAATTTGGGTGATTTCCCCAAGACACGAAAGCTGGGAAATAAATTACTAGACAATAAGAGAACATTGTGGGATGATTTCTTCCGATTATAAAAATATAACAACCTGATAACACAAAATATAAGCATAAAAAATATATGTATATTGAATGAGTACGTAATAGAAATACAAGGTAAAACCAACAAAAAAAATAATATCACAGTAAAAAAATATTAATAAAAATACTCTAAAAAAAATAAAACACAACATGTCCCAGTGACCCTAAAGTGGAATCATCCCCAGAATCATCCAAACCTACACCAAGAAACAAGAAAACCTGATATGCCAATGGTATCAAGATACCGATCTAGAGAAATAATATAAAAATCCATTTCTTGTCTCATGGTATAAAAAATATAAAAATTCACCAAATATCTCAAGTAGTAGAAGATAATAACACTTAGTATTTAATCCCTACATACATCCTAAAACATTACACTATGACAAGAACAAGTTAACAAATTTCATATAAAATAAATGGAAAATAGTTAAAAAATTTATATAAAACTAGTAATGAATTCCATTTTAAAAAATCAATGAACAATATTGTTGACATTCATTAATACATGGCATACCCATTCTGATGTTTACACACACACACAACCATCCATACACTCAGGCTTGGTTTAACCATTGATGGTTTTACTTCATTAACATACTCACTACCACTTTGACAATCGTACTTATGTTTTATTATATGTCCCACATTTAATACACACCAACCAATTTATGACAATTTTCATTCCAATTCATTTTTCATAAAACAACTATTCTTTTGAAAACATTTCATTAAATAGTTTTTGGCATCAAAGCCATCTCATGATTCTAAAACCATCCGTTTAAAATTGTATGAAATGACGTTTCCCAAAATCCATCTAATTTTTCATATTTCCATCATATAAACCAAATTGATTTAATATAATTAATATCAAAACGTTTCTATAGAATATATCATAAAATATTAAATAAAACTGAAAGATCATGTTGTAAAACATGTATTGATGAGAGAGAAATCACTTAAAACTCAATAGATGGAAAAATGAAGATAAAAACTCAGAACTTCTAGATATAATCTCACATCACCTGCCCTTAAGTAGATCCAACATGAATTCATCATGTTTTTCATGATAGAACATGGATGTATATATAACAGATTAGATCTATAAATCTACGATAGATATGATGAATATATCTAAGAAAAGAAAGTAAGAATACATACTTACCATAGGTTCTATATCTTTGATTCCAATTGATTCATATAAAAGATTTATTTAGATCAAATGGATTTTTTATGGGATCCTATGAGAGGAGAGGATTTCGAGACCCTAGAGAATAGGAGAAAAATAATGGTTTTGTGGCCTTAAAAATAATCAAACCTAACTTTTAGAGAATTAAATTTCTAATGCATGTTTAGGTAACATGGTTTAGAAAATAATTCGCTAACGATACACATACTACATGACATCACATAAGTATTTGTATGGTTATGCCACATTATTTAACACATAATTCGGTGCTACTCACCCCTTCCATGAATTTATCATGTGGACTAAAAACATTATTTGACAATGATTACATCACTATAACCATTCTCATGCTTTACCCTAGAATGTGCATTGTACTATCCATGTTCCAAAAGTGTGCCTTCCTAGTGAATCCCATTATCACTTTCTATAGTTTCTTGGTGATGGTCAAACATTTATACTAATCATTCTCACTCCATTCACCTTCATAAGAACATCCAAAACAAAAAAAAAATATCCAGAAACAAATAAAACTCAACCAAAGTGTTATATAAGATCAAATTACATAATAAAAGGTAAATAGTAACTAAAATTGGTGGTATTAAGTTCTTCCCACCATTGTCTTTTCCATCCTCATAAAGTGGAATTCAAGAGTTTCTTATGAAGAGTATGGACCACAGCTCCCACATTTTATTTTCATGTTTAAATGTTTCATCCAAAATCCTACCATGTTTTCATAAAATATATTTTAGAAAAATTATTTTCACAAAAATGATCTTATCTTGCCTATCCATATTCTGTATTTGGCACATGGATAAATTTTACCTTTGTCACAAGATAAAAATTGTCTCATCGAATCACCTGAGTGGGTCCAATATGGTACTTCATTAATTGAGATACATGAATCATATTATGCATAGAACTAATCCTTGGTTTTAAAACCAACTAATAATTCACATTAGAATCTAATTGTTGTATATTAAATGGGATAATATAACAAAGAGATAACATTACTTGTGTACAAAAATGATGTTTCCCCAGCCTTGGAGAGATTCTAATGAAATCGTGATCATCAGAAACCAAAAATAATGTTCATTGATTATTATCCACATACAATTTCTGAAATTTATTAAATATCTCTATCCTCTTTCTGATCATCATAATTTTCTCCACTATCTTGACCACAAGTCTTTGTCTAATAATTGATGTCACTCATGTTTCGACCCAAACCAGTGGATAACGAAAATGATGGCCACACAATGAATTGAATGGAGTCCTTTGTATAGTGGCTTGATAACTATTATTCTATGAGAAATCCACTAATGGTATATGATCTTCCCATAATCCACCCAAATCTATAAGATAATATCTAATCATTTTTTCAAAAATTTAGATTTTTTAGTTAGGTTAAAAATCCAATTGAGGGTGATAAGTTGTTCTCATGGTCTTCTGGATTACATGGGATTATTGTAAGGACATCCAAAATCAAGATATAAACTTGGGGTACCATTCAGATAAAAATGAAACTAGAATTCCATGAATCTTTAGTATTTCTTGAATATTTATTTTCCACAAGCCATTGACTATGTTGGATTCCTAAATCCGGATTAAGTGAGTTGAAATTATGTGTTAACCCACAATCACCCATACAGAATTGTTTTTTCTAACCGTTATAAGTAGGATTTTCATTAAATTCATAGTTATTTTTTCTAGGTTCAATATAGTAATTAGTAAATAGTGAAATTTTCTAACTGTTTATTAGATCTCTAATTTATCCTGATGATAAGTGAGGCATCTCGAGACAATCTCCACCACCTTAATCCTCATTACAACTAAAAAAACTATTACCTAAATTCTTTAAATGTCTTATGGATTTCAAGATAAACTATTCATCAATTTGGTAGGATGGAATAATTTTTTACTAGTAAATTCTAAGAACCATGATCAGATATATAAATCACAATATAAGTCTCCCATATAGTATCAATCCCCCAATGGCCTCCCCACCATTGAGTTTCAAACTAATAGTTAAACACTCATGAACATTTTTTTGGAATATTTAACCAACTCAACCATATAAATAATAAAAAACAGGCAAAAAATATAAAACATCCCATTTCCAACATAATCTAGATAGATATAAGCAATATATTCCATTAAGTTTAATTCTTCTAAATCCTCTTTAGAAAAATAATTGTATGAATTATTACTTAATGAATAAGATATGGAATTATTTTTACCTGATGTATACATCATGTTTAAGTTAAACTACTATAAATATTGCATCCATCCCAATTTCCATAAATTTAAATCTATTTGCGAGAAAATGTATTTCAAGATCTTATGAATCATGAACACTATAAATTTATCCCCAAAATGGTAGTGATTATATTTTTTTACGGAATGTCCTACAATAAGAAAAATTTCAAACAATATGTTGGGTGATTCTTCTAACAAACCTATAATTTTCAAGAGATATAATATATAACAAGATCTCTATATAAGAGAATACATCCCCATCAAGATCATTATGCATTATAATTTACCACATAATCTTATCCTCAGTCTAAAATATAATTATAGGTTATCATGTAATATGAACCTTGAATTATTGAAATTATTTTTGTTACACTTCTTCCATTATAAGTGAGTTCATTTCCTCATGAAATCATTCCTTGGCAAGTCAAGTCATGAAAGGACACAATCAAAGTGTCATTGATATTCTACCAAGACAAAGAAAATTGGATATTTCAAAAACATTCTATTGTTGTAACCAAGAGATAGTAGATTCTATATATTCATGATTAATATATACTTATCTTTTATAAATTACACAGAACTATAAATGTAACTGTTGTATCCAAAAAATAATAATTTTAAAAATTACCATAAATAATATTGTATTTTAAGATGAGCAATACTATATCCAAGTGTATTTAATGATCAATATTAGTCCTAGAATAAAAAAAATATCATCGATGAACACCTCTACCAGTGAGTCAAGATAACTATAAAAGATCTAATTCATCAATTCCATAAAAAATTGTGTATCCCACGGACCAAAAGGTATAAAGACATATTCATGGTGCTTATAATGAATCCAAAAAAGATGTTTTTAGAATATCCTCATTCCAAACATGTAGTTGGTGGTACCCTAATCATAATTAAATCATAGATAACTTTGATGCTCCCATCAATTGATAAAAAAAGATCATCAATTCATGGAATAAGATAAGTATTATTTATTTATACCTATTTGAACATATAATAATCCACATAAATCCGAATTGTTCCATAATCCTTTTTTAGAAAAGAACAGATGATTCCATAGTGATGTACTAGGATGAATCAACCCTTTTCATTACTACCCATCCAAATAAACCTAAAATTAATTTAATTCCAATTTTATCCTATAATATGTAATTAAAATTTCAGTAGTCCCTATTATAAGATCAACTGTAAATTCCACGTCAATTTCGAGTGGGAATGTATAGAGATTATTTGAAAATTCAATTGAAAATTTGTCAATGAGGCTTAAAAAATATCTATATCCAATTTTAGAAATAGATAAAATTTAACCACTATTAAATGGTATTAGATAGTTCCAACCATAGGTACCAATGCTTCTTCTCTTAATTAATTCACATCCCAATCTTTTTTAATGTGATTCTCAATTCACCATGATTATGTGAAACTTGCATGTTGGGTATAACAATCAATGTGGGGCTTATACAATGTCAACCAACCTTGTCCCAAAATTTGGACATAGTTATCCATCTATAGAACAGAAAAATTCAAAACCAATTAAACTCCATTTGTAGGTAAATAAAATTCTACACAATTAAAGTCTTTACACACTCATATAATGAGAGGTTTTTGTTGTTTCAAAATATAAGACTTCATCAGAACATGAAAACCCATATGATCCATAAAAAGAGTATTTATAAGTGAGTTAGACTCACCTATATCAACAAATTCTTGCCTAAGATTATAAGTCAAAGGAATCATACCTCCCACCATTGAAGGACTAGATTGATACTATGTAATCATTTACTTAGTGACATAAATTTTCTTAATAGGTGCTCCCCATACTTCTGTGATCATATTTCACAACCAAAGGATTCATGGGATTCCTAGATCACCATTTATCTCTCGATTCTAAGGAGGACAGTTATTTTGAAAATATATATCTGTGGAATCATAAGATGTCTGAGAAACATGAGAAGCATCTCTCACCCCACAAGACATTAAGGTACTATTAAATTAACATTATAGATATCCCATCTAATTACTAGTGTGACATACTAGATGTGGTGTTAACAAATTTCACATAATATGACCAAGTAAACTACAAATAAACACTCAGTATCACTCTTGATCCACGGATGAATGTCAACTAATCATATGGTCTAATTATAATACAATACACCACCTTAAAATTAGGTGACCAACTTCATCTTATTTCCAACATTTGAGTTCCAACATATTCATATGGTGATAAAAATATCCATCAATCCAAATTTCAAGATATATATTTACAACCACCATAACTCTATTTTCCATTTATCTATAATCTATAAAAAAAGGAAAAATAAAATATAGTGAATATTTAGTCACATGGAATACACAGATTTTCAAGCCTTACAAGATGCACTATTACAAATTTTTTTGGAAAAATGAAATAAATTCATAAACCTTGATTCATATAATTTAATAGATATTTTATCATTTTTTTTAAGATTAAGAAACTAATGGTTTGAAGGATATTGAATGTTTGATAATATAATTGTTTTTTTTAATTACTGAATGTTGTTCCACATAATTCATTGGCTGAATTTAGATTGATCATCTATGTCCCACCATTAGCAAGAAAAATCTATCAATATAAAAGTTTAAAACCTATCTTTCAACTAGACTTGGGTTTAGAGTAAATCAAATATTCCAATCATTATATTTATCCAAAATTCTACTTTTTCAAGATCAAAATGACCCTAAAACATGGTTGGATTATATTTCTGAAACTTTACGAATTGCTCCACTTATCGGGTTTCATCATTCTGATTTTCATTATTTGTGGGTAAAAAAACCTAAACAATAATTTTGACAAGTTAAAGGTTCTCCTGTGGATCAACTGAAACCAAATTTTTTATATCTTATTATTTTCTATCACAATAATTTATACCAGTTTTTGTTATCTATAACCAGAATAAAACTCCATTTAGTCATTACTCACTAGAAATTGGTGGCTTAAAAAATTTCAATTCACCATAAAAAATCAATAAATATTATTTTCAAAATCAAAACATTGTAGCCGTTTTCCATAAATAATAGAACACAAAATAACAGTAATTTACTAGTAGTAAGTCTTACAAAGAATTTATTATATGAAACATAATCTATTAAACCCAAAATTTAGAGATGATAAGACACCTATAAGATTATTAGAATAATTTTCATACCAAGACAACCCTAGTAAATTTATTTTCATTTTAAAAAGGTTAGATAATTTTTTTAATTTAAATTTGATGTTTCCACATTACAATATATTTTATACCATTCAATAAGAAATATTGAATAACCAAATTGATGCCATTTTTATCATCCCTCCATAACTCATTGGCTTGAGAATATATTGAGTACTATAAACCTTATGTTACTTCTTGATGATTCTAAAAGAATAAAATATATTCTAATGCATAAAGAGAATGTTGGTGGATGACTTTTCCTTTTGGAAAATTAAATAACATTACAATACAAAATATGAACATAAAGGCCATATATATTATGAATGAGTATAAAATGAAAATTCATGGAAAAACCAACCAAAAAAATATTAGAGTGATAATGAAACAAGAAACATTAACTAAAAAACTAAAAGAAAACATGAACGAAGTACACAATTGTGGAAACATCCCAAGAATCACCAAAATGAGATCAAATATTCAGAACCACCTAACATTACCACATTATCATGATGAAACACTAAATAAAAATTTTTTATTTCCCTTTCTAGTGTTATGATATAAAAAATATACAAATTGACAATTTTGACCATTAAGGGGGTGAGTATAAAACTTCATTGGAAATCCCAATAATATTATAACCCATGTTACTAGGAATAGAATTAATTATCATATTTTATATAAAATAATTTGTAAAAAGAAAAATAGTTTATAAAAAATTAGATGTGAAATCCATGTGAAAAAAGTCAAAAAAAACTTATTATCATTAATTAATACATGGAATCACCACTCTCATGTTCACACAATCAGACCCACATACACACTCAATCAGGGTATCACACATTGATTGTGATAATTCTGGACCATAAGTCATCCAACTTTTATGGTGTCACTTCAGGACCATAATCTTTCCCGCTTTGAATACATACCAACATAATTTTTACAAATTCTATTGAAATTAATTTTTCAAAAATAAACTCTTCATCTAAGAAAATTTTATAAAAAAATTTACATGAATAAAAACCAGCCACTAAATTTATAACCATAATATTAAAATATTAAGAAAACTTGTTTCAAAATCCATCCATTTTATCATATTAACAAATTATAAACCAAATTAATTTCATTTAATAAATAACATAACATTTCCATATAAAATCGAAGAAATTTTTTAAAAAAACTAGGCCTTCATGTTTATAATATGTGGAGATGAGAGAGATTCCACCAACCTTTGAACATATAATGAAAATAAAGAATGACAGTAAGAACATCATGATCCAGTATCATTACACCATCCCTTTAAAAGATCAAAAAATAACACTTCAAGATTCACATCATACCAAATAGATATATTTATAATATATTTGTTATATAGATCCAAGAGATAGGATAATATAAGAGAGCACATTGAATCCCAAGAAAAATAGGTGAAAATATGGGTTCTATGGTCTTAAACAAAATTTAATCATAATTATAAAATTAGTAAATGTCGCATGTAGAGTTTGGTCACATGGTTTTAAAAATCGTATTCCAAACATGTGCGTCATATTGGATCTCATCCATGTATTTGCATAGTTAGGCCACATGGTTTGACAAACCAATTTTCAACTATGCGGTGCTACTATATCACAAAAACCATTCACATGGTTGGCTAGTATATTTTGAAAATCCATGTTACTGCATTATTTTTTCCACTATCTCAATCCACACTCATTACATTCATGTTCATTGTTTTTGACAAATCATACCATAATAGTGATCATGTCCAATGAATCTATGCATCCCATTTAATGATTTAATTGAGATAGTGTGGGGTTTATAATAACCTTATTCAAACAATGAACATCTATAAACACTTCCAAAACATTCCAAACCTCCCATAATTTCTTGAAACTAAACCCATGTATTATATAATATTAAAGGATGTAATAAAAAAGAGTAAGGTACCTAAAACCAAGGGTGTTACAATATGATTGCATCACTTCCTTGAGTATATTATCCTATAGATATTTATTTATTTATCTTGTTATGCATTATGCTATAATTTCATTATTATACTTTGGTTTTATGATATTATGCATGTTTCAGCTTATTATTATAGTATTTTATAAAATTGATAATGAGGGTATAATCTTACCACATGGTTTTATCAGATCCCCACCACTACTCGGTAGCACATAGAAATAAGAATATTTGGAGGAATTCATAAATTCATGTAGTTACCTAGATAATTTATAGTTATAGTGAATTTGGACGGGATTGTTACAAGATACCAATTAAGTAATTCCCTTGCCTAGATACCTCAGTAAGAACCGAGTTGGTATTTGAGCATGGTCTTAGGTATTTTAATGGTTACTATAGGATGAAAATGAGTAATAATGGTTTAGAAAACATTAGGGATTATTTTTCCTAAAGGACAATTGAATTTATTATGATTGGATTTTTCTAAAAAAATTAACATGAGGATTACATATGCCAAAGAAAACAACACCAACTTGTACAACAAAAGAGCCTGCCAATTTTGGGGAATAAAAAAATAAATAATGTATTTTGAATAATTAATTAACATATTATATGTATATATGCATGTAAATGAAATAAAAAGAGAATATGTACAATGTTTAAAAAATAAAAAATTCCATAGTATATATAGAAACCAAACATCAACAAGAAAATTCATAATTTCTTTTTACAGTACTAAATATAATTACAGGAGTCTTTAATATCAATCAGAAATTAAAACACTCAAAAAAGTCTTGTATAATGAATAAATATCATGTCGCATCACCTTAATAGAATTATTAAAGCATATAGGCTCCATCAAAAAAAGAAGTATTTCATTTTACTTTATTATAATAAATAAATCTATATAATAACCAAAGATATGAATATCAAGTAAATGTAATATGAACATGGTAGGGTTTCTATGAATGACCCCAAATGAGTTCCATACATGTGAAAACTAGGAATTATTGTCCAAGCCCCGTATTAAATGAATAATTCAAAACATAGTATTAAAATTATAGCATAATGTATTACTAAATAAATAAAAACATAGATATTCTTACAAAAAAATAAATAAAATTGTGAAAAAAGTAATATTTAATAATCTACATGTCAAAGTAAACACTACTCAATATAAAACCATTTTTTAAAATAATTAAATTTTTTCAAGATAATCAAATAGATCAGGAAATTTTGAATAGATAAATGGTGGACTTCACAAAAAAAAAATAAAAAAGATCTAACCAATCTAAACATAATTTCCTTCACTGAGAAAATAAATAATTGAAAATCCTCTAAACATAGAGTAAACATCATTTCCAATATTGGAAAATGTAACATAACTAATTCTTGTTTCTCGATTCCTCTTTAAAAGGTTATCTAATATTCAAAAATCCACTCAATTCATTATTGAAAATGATTTAGTGGTACAATGAAATGAAAATGGTTTACAATTAATAAAAGACCAAAAATTAAAAATATT
This sequence comes from Viscum album, assembly GCA_963277665.1. Taxonomy (NCBI): domain Eukaryota; kingdom Viridiplantae; phylum Streptophyta; class Magnoliopsida; order Santalales; family Viscaceae; genus Viscum; species Viscum album. The sequence goes on from OY728141.1 coordinate 1,071,659,643, forward strand.
CATTTATATTTAATAAATCGTCCAAAATAACATATAAGTATAATTTAAAAAGTATATAACTAACTATACATACCAATTGCCAACAAAATCCCCACCTAAAGAATTAACGTAAACCATTCAATAAAACCAGAGCCTCTTTATAAATTATTTAATCATAGAATACAGAATTATAAAGTAAAACAATTTTTTATGAATCCTAATATACTGATGAAGGATTTAATCCCCACTTACATACCTAAGTAAAAATATTGTTGAAATATTATTTATAAATCCCAGGACACAATTCACACATATGTAACCCAACCTGGTTATCCAAATGGCCTCAAGTATGCATCCTTATACACTGCAGGCTACTGACCAGTGGTAAGGGTCTAAGGTGGTACAATGGAGAGAAAAAACCTTTATAAATAGTGTAAAATAGTGATATAACATATGGATAATAACTAAAGAATAATAAATGGAAATAATAACGGTGGAATTAAATCTTCTAAATGATAACAAAAAATAGAAATTAATAGTAACATATAGTATTGTCAATTGGTTTGGTCTAAATTAATGAAAACATAAAAATATATGCACTCCCTAAAATTGGGCATATGAACTCACACCAAAATTATTATTTTGACATAAATAATAATGATGAAAAAAGAAAAAGAATGGAGATATTACCAGTGGAGACCGAACATGACAATCAGAACTCAAATTGGTGTTTTGATGGAAGAATAGATTCAATGCATAGATTTATGATTGAGAGAGCTCAAAAGGGAGGTGGATATCTTCTTTTTCATATGGATGAATGAAAGAGAGGATTTTGGCATTTAATGATGTTAGGGTAAAAGGGTAACTGACTACTTTTTATGTTGTCACATGGTTGGCCAAACCATGTGCCAACCATGTGCAGCCCACTCTCTATAGATAATACCTTTGATGGCACCAAATGCTTGGTTAGAATAACCATATGAAACCCATACACACCCAATATCTCATATCAACGTAATCAGGTGACTTAGATGGAATGGTTTCCTCAAACTGTGTGATTCTTGAGTGTTCTCTAAATCACCACACCTATTTTTCTCTAACTGAATCGTCTGGGTGGTATGGTATATAATAATCATTTTTCCTAGTTTTTTCCTCCAAAAGTCAAGTCTCTAGGCTCTAAAAAATCTTTATACACCCATGTTTTTTCTATATCCTCATTACTAATTTTAATTATGATAAAACTATTGAAAAAACTGAAATTAAAAGGTTTTGAACAAAAACAAAACATGGATTTTAAAATAACCCACTTTAATGAAACTCCTGTAAGATTTTCCATTAAAAGGATGGTAAACCATTTTCTGAGTATAACTACAGCTAGTGACCACATATGTTGTACTATCACTCCCAGGTCTTTTCTTATATGTAGTAATGCTTCCATATAACTCATACTAGAGGAATTAACCTACCAAAAATATCCTTCAGGATTTTTTCCTCAATAAATATAGGATAATTCGAAAAGGATTCATATATCTCCGTCCAAACCACATCAAGATAAAAGATATCATATATATTTAAATACAACTATTTTTTTTTCATACATGGTGATTTCATGAATAGTTGATTATATATGAGGTAAACAAAAGCTGAGAGGATATCAATGTAATTATATCCACTACCAAAAAGGGTTATAAAACTAATGTGAAAGCATCACCTTATTTCTAAACTGTTTATTCCACAGTTTATGTGGAACACCTAATAATTCCCAACTTCCCACATCAAAATATAGCGTTCAATGGAAAGGATCAGTGTATGACTTCTTCCTATATAAAAGAGCAGAAATTTTCATCCCAATCAACTAAACATTATCAAATGTCTCTTAAACATGATGAGGTGAAATTTTTGATACTTTACCAACATCTAATTTTAATTAAGTTTATGGTAATATCCTAAAATATAGATCCTCAAAAGAATCCATATTTATTGCAACATAGAATCTATAATTGTAAGCACAATCAGTGATAGGTAAATTTATCTTCCAAGAAACATTAAAATCAAGGATCTATTCTCAGAGCATTTCCTATAATACCTATATATTCCATTCTATATGACCATCTGTTTAAGGGTAAAATGATTTTCTCAAAATCATCTTCATACCCCAAGCTTTTAGAAACCCATTCTAAAAGCCCAAAGTAAAATGAGGGGCCCTATAAGAAACAATAGTATGAGGGACCACGTGTTGGTGTATAATCTCAAAGATGTACATTATTCCAATATCATAGGCTAATAATTTCTCTCTTATTGGTAATATGATAAGGACATTTATTATCCTATTAAAGATCTTCCATACTACATCTCTTCCTCAAGGAGATCCCTATAAGAAAATTACAAAATCCATAGTGACATCAACTTATTTATAATCAAGAATATGAAATAGAAGGAGAGTAATTGAGGGTCCTAGTTATTTACCTTTTCCAAATGAAAGGATAAAAATAAAATATAAATACTAGACATTTTTATTTTCATAAAAATCGACCATTACTGGTGACATAAATCACAATACATCTTTTTATGACTGGGATATATTACCCAATTTGAAACATGATACTCTCACATAAATTCTTACTATATATATAAAAACTCGGATGTATTTAGAATGATAGCAATTTGTTTTTCATGGTTTTTTATGTATGACAATACATTATGGTGTTATCTATCAATACGATAACAAATGAATCAAAAAACAGATGAAAAAAAAGATTCATCCTAGAAATGAAAATGGTTATAATTTTCTTGAGACAGGATAAAATAACTAGATACTCATAAATACAATGCCTGCTATAGAATATTGTATGTGTTATGTCCAAAGGTCTAACCCATTCCCGGTGATAGCATAATGAAAAATCAATCTTCAAGAAAATCTGATCACATTGGAGAGAACAAAATAAATTATTTATATGTGGAAAATGATACCTATTTTTTACAATAAGTTGATTCATATTAAAATAATCTATATAAATCAAGAGGATTACATTCTTCTTGTTGGAAATAAGAACTGGTGAATCATTCGAGAAATTATTGGTTTATACGAAACCCTTACCTTCTATGTCCTCCAACTACTTCATGAGCTCCTGAATCTTTGTATTGTTCATCTTATAAGAAGGAATTGACACTGGTGAGGATCCTAAAGAAGATCAATATTGAAATCCTTCTATCACTCAGTTTTTAAACGAAAAATTTATCCAAGAATACATCCCAGAAACAATAAGCCATAAGAAATAATTTAACTAGAAATTTTTATGATCATCCATATAAAGGATAGAAATATGGGCTATCACACCACTCAACCTACAATGTTCTAGTACATCTCTACCTTCCTGTACATCACGATTACCCTTTTTAGTATATGTACCACCATTTGGTGATGAAAATGATAACATATTGTGATATCAGTCCACACATGCATGATAATGAACTAAATAGTCAATCCTGAAAATAATATTGAAATTGTACATCTCAATGATGAAAAATTTCCATTGAAAACAACAACCTCCCATATTGAGGGGAACTCATTACACTGACATACACCCTCTGAACATAAAATAAAAAGAAATCCATGGGTCATCCCCCTCATATAAGTATTTATTTTTGAACATGAGGATTTCCATGATATCCATAAAGCTAAAATAACTCTAATACCTTCTATTAAATAGACCAGATATCATAATAGATTCCAAAAAATAATACAACAAAATGTTAATGTTCTGAGACTCTTCTCCCACAAAATTTTTTCACTTAATAAAACAGGTTGATTCTATGACCCTAACATACAACATGACTACCTTGACTGGGCCCTTTATACTAAAAATGTTCAACATTTTCTAGGATTCTCCATCCATGAGCACCTTGTTGGCCAAACCAAATGTTATAACTCTAGATCCCTACATGAAATGGAGCTGTTGATCCCACTTCATGACTTAGAGTCAGGGATGATTCTCTCTCATAATCCACTAGGGGGAAGATTCCTCAAAACATCTATAAATGGACAATCCTGTAGAAGGATTGATACTCAATTGGTTCCTGCACCCACTAAGGTATCATATTCCCCCACATCCCTTACTGATGGAAGAATAAAAAACCACTATTTATTACACTCTAAGTAGTACTCCCCTCATGAGAGGTCTCTAATAATCACTTCCTACAATCATAAAATGCACAAGTTGGTCGAGAAGCTAGTCTATACTGGTCCAAAACTCCATCTTTCATTAGGTTATGTTTAGTCGTAGGGACCTAGTTTACAATATCAAATATGGAATTCAACCAAAAAATGTTCAAATGAGACTAAAATAATCTTTTGATAAAAATTATAATGCCTCGAACCGAGTACACTCATGAATAACCAAACATGATTTTCCACAAGCCCCCAAACAATTCTCCCTATATTCTAGAATACTCCAACTACAGCAATGGTGTAAGGAGGTATTGTGGGGAAACTATACCCTCATAAATAGTGTACCACAATTTTCTAATAAATCAATAATAAATGAATCATAATAAATATGAACTAAAATAATGGAATTAAAAAATTCAGATGATAATAATAAACAGGCCATCAATATTAAAATCTAGGTTCAACGTTTGGTTTGGCCTAAATTAGAAAAAAAATAGATGAATAGATGAAAACATGAAAAATAAGGAATATAAGATCCCACTAAAATAATATTATTGATTGGAATAAGAATGAAGAAATGTGTCAAAGGAATGGAGTTCTTACTATTGGTGATATAACATGAAAAACAACACTCTAATTAAAGTTTGAATTGAAGAATGGATTCAAAGCCTAGTGATAGGCTTTAGAGGTCTCAGAGGGTCTAAGATATATCTTTTGTATGTAGAGAGGAAATAAAGACAAGGATTAGGCTTTCAAAGAATTAAGGGAAAAGGTAATCCATGACTTTTTAAGTGACCACATGGTTTGTCTACCAGGTTGGCCAAACTGTGGGCCAACCATGCATACCCAACTATCCATGGAGTAAACCCCAAACACCCTATAGTGCATGGTTTGAAAAACATTGTTCAACCAATGTGCACCCATTGTCTCAGCCCTGCATGAATGTGCAACCTATGTGGAATGGTTATATGAAACCATCGACCCTTGACAGTCTTCTGAGTCACCGCACAATTTTTTGTCTAACTATATAGACACTTATATACAGTTTATACTAATCCTAAAACCCAGTTGTTTCTTCCAAAATTCAAGGAAGTGTGCTCTGAACAACCCGAGACACCCTCGTTTCATTTTTCACCACATTAAAAATTTCCATTATTATTAAACAAAGTTAAATATGAATTAAAAGGTTTCATAACTCGATGAAAAATTATGATCTTATAATAATGGATAACAATTTATTCACCTACTGTAGTTGACTAAGAATGACTTTTCAAGGTTTCCCAAATAAACATTCAATATATTTTACCTTAAATCACACCTTATTTGAGAAAACTAATATTTTTATCTATAATTTTTTTTATTAGTACTAATATCACAAGTGTTAGGGTTCAAAACAAGGGGAATATAATAAAGATATAAATACGATGAATTCATTTTTCCTTACCCATAAATACAAGTCTTGATCAATAAAAAATAGTTAATGAATGGATAAATAATGGAGGAATAATACTTGGTACCCTCAACCAATGTTATGGGTTTTAGACAGGTAAATTTTTAATGAAGAAGAATATTATGGTTAAAAATACGAAATATGAACTTATTTTTAAGTGATTCATGTTTATAGTTCAGGGCTTGTATATCACTCTTGTTTTCCAATAAGAAAAAATAATGTCTTGACATAGTCAACCTGCACAATTTACATATCATGCATTATTTATATATATGTACATAATTTTCATCAATTTTCACCAATTAATCCGAAACTAAATTAAAATGTAAATATTAAAATATATTTTAAAAATTTTGGAATTATAATATTACAAATCTTATGACATTATATATCTCATAAATTCAACAATACGATTCATAAATAAAATCATATAACTATTTTTCATCATAAAATATGTTATATCTATAATTTTATTTCTTATAATTAATTCCATAATACAGGGACTACTGTGGTAATCTTTCCACACAAAAACTTTTGTTGATGACCAATAATATTAATGGATTTTTTTCATGAAGGTTTCATCAGTATAAAGGTAAAATTTTCTCATAAAATTATATATGAGAAGTTTGGTCCATATTTTCTTATATAAAAATGTAAAATACATTATTAATGACAATATATTGTTTAATTAAGGATAAAGGATATTATAATTCCTAGAAAAACACAACAATCGAGAATGATTCCACATAACAAAGTAAAAAATCCTATTGTTTTCAAAGGAATATTTTTTTCAAATGAGTTACCACACATAAGAAGAATGATCCCACTACTAGAAATTTATCATATAATACTGGTTATTTTTAACATTTCTCATATTTTATGAAGTGATGTGTATATGGTTGAAATTAAACCTAGTGTTATAACATTGAATATTAAAAACTGACATCTATACTAACTTTTTTATGTTCATTATTATGATAACCGACATTGAAATCCTGATTATATATATATATACCTCATACATTATATTTGTAATGAACCAACATAAAAATTTCCATTTGATATCAATTGAGTAAAAATTCAATGTCTAGAGTCTCTAAAAATAAAAATATAGAAGAAAATACATTTGTATTTTATTTTTAAAATTATCTTCAAAATTACATTCAATGTAATTTTTTTATAAAAATCAACATCTGAACCTAATTTAGCTTTTCATAAACATTTCAAAACAAAATAACCCATGACATATAGAAATAAATCTAGTATCTATAATTATTTTTAAACAATAGAATAAATCATAGAAAACCATAATATATCATCAAACTTATAGATAGTGATATATAAATTAATCAAACCTATGAATCCATTAATAAATAATCCTTGATGGTGGTTATGTCTTCCCATGAATAAAACTAGTGATCCAAAAAAACCTATAAAATCAAAAACAAAAAACAAAACCAAAATCATATTTTTTGAAAATATATGACTTGAATGGGAACTATCCTTATGAAAATTAATTATTGTTTTTTGGTGATAATATCATAAATGGATCAGAAAACATAATAACCACATTCTACACTTTTTTTAATGATGAAACAATAGTTATGAAATAATATTAGGAAATTTTGAAACAATATATATATATAATATAGAATAAATATTAATTAATAATGAGTTCTCTTCCTTAACTTCCACATAATTAATTTGAGTCGGATATAAGTGATACATATTTTAAAACTTCCATGACCAATTATATTTCTATATATTAATTTTAAAATCATATTTACTCGATAAAATTAATTTTGAAAACATAATAAAATAATATAAAACTGAAGATATCAACAAATTATCAAATTTTTTGTAAACATTAACCAGTAAAAACCATAAACAATATGTTTTGCGTTCATGTGGTATAATTTACATAACATAAAATTTCGTCTAAAATAATGGTTATGGTTTTTACATGGTGATTTTTTCTAAATTTTTAGAATTAATGAAATTATACTGAATTATAACTCATAATTATATATAATTATTAATTATTAGCAAATAGATGAAAAAGAAAATTAATATCAATTTTTTAGTCACTCTGATATATATTTAACTCCAGCATCCAACATCCAGTATTTCAGAACTTTTGAAATGAATTCATGATCCAAAAAATCATAAATAAAATTACTCTTGTTTTTTATGGAAAAAGTTTCGAGATACATATTAGATCACTATTGCATTATTTTCTTAATGAAAAGAAAATTGAAATAGAAATTTAATTTCTTGGAATAATACTCTAGTAGGTGTACGAAGATAGAATCAAAAAAAATAGAAGGTGTCTTTTTTATATTTTATTAATGAGTATTCTATCCCACATAATTTAGTAGTCATAAGTACTAATAATAATCTTATAACATATAAAAATTTGATTCTAAATTAGTTTTATCTTCAGAAATATGATGAGTAACCAATTGTAATGGATCTTAAAACTTTTTATTTTTTCAATGAATCCATGAATTTTATATACTCTTAAAAATGTAATAATAAGAAGATAATAAATGAAAATTGAAATAATAATTAAATAAAAAATAAAAACTATGTAAACCTCATACAAAAACTGAGGAACAATTCTACTTTGATAGAGTAAAAAATCACCCCAACTCATTCCAACTGTGGTAAACTCCATTACAAATAACAAAATTTGAACTATTATATGAATAATATCATATAAGTTCTCTCTTAATTTAACCAAAATCATAATACTATTATTTATATAATTTATTAGAGTTTGTATTATTTAATATGATACAATATATAAATGGGGATCCCTAATATGAAACTCACATTACATAGTTAGGTTTGAATGAGTGGGTGGAGAATCTATATAATGAGGATATATATGTCTTCTAATTTTTGAAAATATATCCTATATACATGTTTTAATTTGATCATATATCAAATGGTTCGACTCTAAAATCACACCCTTCATGTAAGATATTTGAACTATATATTCGTACTCCCTTAATCTTGTACAAGAAATCCCAAAAAAATCTAATATTAATATCCACCTCATATCCTCTTCTATAAACAATGTATTCACTTATTCCAAATGAGAAAATTTAGAATATATATACCAACCTTATGGATAAAAGTCCAATAAATTTCATTCTCTTCAATGTAATCCTGAAATAATATATATAAATTTTATATTGAGGGATTAATTTTAAAAATACTAATATTTACGAATTTTATTTATTAATTAATAATATTATTATTAGAAATTGTTTTTGTTGGATCATTATAAAATGTCCCATTTTTCATACATTCCATTTTTAATTTTTCATTGAATATGGGGCTATAATAAGATTAAAATGAGCCTCTTCATAAAAACTACAAGATTTAGATCTTAATTCATCAATAATTTGTGGAATAATTTGATCCATTATTAAAGGATTCCCCTCTCATGATAGGGTATAAGGGTATACATTTTGTGACTAATATCTTGATGATATAACATGGATTCATGTTATGTAATAATAAATGAGTATGTCATAAATTAATTAAAAACTATTTTTCAAATTTTTTTTAGTAATGAACAATAATAATTTAAAAAATTCATCATCCTACAAACCTGTGGAAAACGTTTCCAAAACATGTACATTTATAATCCAATATTTGATGTATTTGTCTTAAGACCATCTATTGTAAAATATATAAAAAAAATTAGATTTGATTTATAATCTTTCCATATGTAAAAAACATCCAAATAATCACAATTAATTTTATATTATGAAAATAAAATGTATTCTATAATTTAATAGATCAAATTTTAGTCAATTAAAAAATATATTAATTAAACCATTAAAAAATCACTTTAAATATTTTTTATCTATTAAATCCCACAAATAATATTTCATCATTTTATCAATACTCTTCCAATCATGATATAATATACATATTGTACAATGACATTGTATGACAATATTAACTCCCAAATCAATTATATTTGGTCCAAATGGGTTATTTCTGTCATCAAATTTAGTTAGAAACATCATATCCCAAGTTAAAGGGATTGTTTTGGTAGGTATGTAATCCCACATCTACCAACTTTGAGTATCACCTTCTTTGAAGAAAAAGAAAATAACTTTCACATATATAAGTTTAATTTTATTAAATATTTTAATTATTAAATAGATTTGTATATCAAAATATTATAGATATATTTATATTAAAAACACACACATTACTCAATAAATGATCATTTGCTTCCATGTTCATTATTTAAATATATGAATTCTACTTTATTTAAATTCAATGTAATAGTATTTGATTAAAACAAAATGATTATAGGATTTAAAAAAAATTAATTACACATAATTGAATGAAAATTATAACTACTTTGTTAATTAATATAGATAATGAATAGTACAATCCTTGAAATGATGAATACAAACAAATTGTCGAAAAATTATGATTTTTGGATTATTCATGTAAAAATATGTGTAACTTAAACTGAAAAATATAAAAATTGTTACAAAGAGATAGAAATTATCAATTTCTAAAAATGAATAACTTTGTGTACTTCTATTTGATAAGAATTAGATAATTATTATAAAATAATAAACATGACTTAAACCAAATTAAATGGGGACATCTACATGGATCAATAATTTCTAATTAGCTCTATTAAAGATCATATGTTTGATGAAACCATTTATAAAATGACCATCTTTATTGATTTTTAGAGGTCTATTTATATCTACCTCCACCTCCTTTAAGAAGTTAATTGGAAATTATGTTTACCCTATTAACAGGTGCATCCCTATGCATTATTATAAAAAAAAATTTAGATTTAAAACAACGTATATGTGGAAAAATGATAATTATATCTATTTTTAAGATAATTTAACTAAAAAAGGGCTTACTTGAAAATGATGAATTAAAATAATTAGTCAAATAAAAATAATAATATCATCCTTCTTCAACTCGAGAATTTGAAACGTAAAATAATTAATATTAAAATCAATAAAAGAATAATAGAATTTATAAAAAAGATTATATTTAAATAATAATGTTAATAAAATTTTCTTTACAGACGTATGATTCATAAAAATAATAGTAAATAAATATTTACTTGAATAATTATGAGATTAATATAGTGTTTAATTATATCTCTTATACATGATTATTTTATATATTGTTCACTATTTCCATATCCCAATAATTTTTATCCCTAGCTAAATATTTAATAGGTGATGAAATATCATATATATCCACAGTTTCATCAATATCACGACTACCCAGATGATTTTTTCTTTAAAAGTAGTATACCTAAAATCATCAGATGAATTAGAGGCATAAAATATAAGCTTCTTACGCATAACCATGATAAATTGTTCCTCTTGGAGAATAATTATTCCAAATCACTAAGTGTAAATCCATAAGCATCATGTTTCACCCCACTATTACTGATAACCCCATTATATTTAAATAATGTTATGTGTAATTTTGTTTAATCAATTTAGCATATTTCCTCAACAACTTCAAAATATATTATTGACAAATAAATTGGTTTTTACTCATTTTCACATGAAAATGAATTTCTTCAACAATGAAACTGTTTTGAATAAATTTTTAAATCATAAAATTAATCTATTTTATTAATGACTTATCAAAAACATTTCATTTATTTTTCGATATATGAACTCTAATTTAAAAATATATTAATATATATATGGTTTATCCTCACTCTTGTTGTTCAAAAATTTTAAATGTTAATGCTTCGCTATATAATTTGAAATGAACATTACATTTATTCCATAGACCCTTTTACATTAGTTATTTACTTTTGTATGATGAGATATAGGGGGACAAATGTGATTAATTTCATACTAGTAGTCATTAAATAACTCAATCACCTTTTACTATATATATTTTAAAACAATAGAGGCCACTTTTCGATGTGGTTTTCTAACAAATCTCATTAATATTTTCATATATTATTCAATAGGATACATCTAACATAAATATAAAGGATCACATATCCTTATCTCTCCCACCAAAACAATCATAATATATACAATAATATCAAAAAAATAAAATTGAATCTTTAGTTAAAAATAGTTTTTGTATATTTATTCTCCAATACAATTAACAAATTTTTATCCATTACTTCACTGAAAATGGAATTGAAAATTTATTACAACATGGAGATAGATTTTATGAATGGCATTGGTAATATGACATGAAATTTAAATGGTACTATTTGTTACATAAATATGTGCCAATAATGAGATTTTGTATCTATTAAAATAAAACATTTCATTGAAACGTAAATTTTCAAATTTCTAGAATACCGACTATATAATTCAAGACCTTGCATACATTGCTATAAATTCATCTTCTTGATATTTTATACAATTTGAAAAGATACATTTAAATATCTTCTTTTTTCTATTCATTGTGAAATATAACTCCAAAAATATCAGCAATCAATATTAATCCCAATATATAATTCAATACATCTATTTTTATTCCTTTTATGTTTAACATATTTTAGATAAAATTTTCACATATTTTCATGTGACACAAGCTTTAAATGTCATTATTTTAAATCATTTCCACAAGATAAACATTACATATCATAAATTAATCTCACAATCACATGAAATAAATGGTTAGGGTATTTGAAGAACAGTTACATAGTCATCATATTTTACAAAACCTGTTAAGAAATTTTCTATAATTAAAATATACTAGACTCTCTTCTAGAAGTCTCAAAACTAACACTCAAATTAATAACATGGGAAAGGGAAGCATAAGAAAAGGGTTAGGTCAAATGACCAGTAAGGGATTCATTATCAATATTTCATCAATTGTGTGATCATAATAATATGATAAAACATGATAAGTGGAGAAGTATCTAATTAAAAGAACATGGAACAATATGTGTTCCCTATAATTCAAGATAATGGGGGCATATAATCTCAAAAGAACAATATATACCATTGAAAATCTTATGGGAAGAAGATAAAATAAACATTAAATATAAATAATAAAATAATCATATGATATATAATTATGTTATAATTATAATCATAAGTATTCAAAATATTGGGGAAAGATCTAATTACATTGAGTTCATGCTCAATTTTGTGAACATATTCAATCATCATCAAGTTTAGGATCAATATTTTTAATGTAACTATTCTTGATCTAGTTCAAGATCAATATTTTGAATGTAGATAATCCAAATTATGCCAATACGTAGTCTTTTGAGCATATAAAATCCCAATCATTTTCACATTAAATATTTTGAATGTAGGTATTTTCCCTCATTTTCATTCTCAATATCTTTAACTCATGAGGTGTAAAATTGAACCAATGAATTATTGTGTGATATAGAAACCAAAGAAGAACTAATATTACATATATATGACATAAGATTTCTATAATTCAATATATCATAAAAACCATGGGAAATTAAATGGGGTTTATTATTAACATTATAAAAACTCATGGAATGGGAAATGGGATTCATAATAAATCTAGTTGGTATCACCAAAATCATCATCAATATTGTAAGGAGTTCATACCCAATGTTTATTCATCCCAAAAGAATATATTATGAGAATATTTAGAGAGTGACTCATAAAAAATATATCTTATATGAAAATTAATCCATCAGTGGTATATAGGAAAACTAGTGCTGAAATCATAATTTTTTTGGATAACCATTTTAGTTTTCAAAGAAGTGATGAAGTTACACATTGTTTGAAAAATTCATTTATATAGAGGTCAATTTTGAGAAATTGAAATAACAGAATTTGAAAAATAAATATTTGTAAATATATCATAATAATTAATCCTTGAAAATATATGGAGGTTCCAAAATGGTGATGTGAATTTTTTTTAAAAATATTTCAATTTAAATATATTCACCAATAAATCTTCCTTGAAATTGAAAAAAAGAATGAAAATTTGGAAGATAAAACATTGGGAAAAATTAATTTTAAAAATAAAATTATATAATATATATTTAAAAATATATAAATATTATCATTATAAATATTTAGTGAATGATAAAACATGTTTTTAAATGGCTGTAAAGGCTTATTAATATTTTGAAATAACATTCTTGAAAACCCAAATTGTATAAATAGCAACCAAAAAACCATTTTTAAAACAAAAGATGGAAAATAATAGAGTCGCCTTACACAAAAAAAATATTTTGTTTCATTATAAAAAGTTTAACATTGTATTGCATGGGAATTATGGAAAATAAGGGGAACCAATGTTTATGAAAATGGGATTTTTTTAAAATAAGGATATTGTTTTGGGAAATAATTTCACCAAAGAGATGATTTGAATCTAAAAAGTCACTTTCATTAAATAGATTAATTATAACATCATCACATAATTGATGAAATTAATATTTTAAAAAAATATTAAAAAATTAATCATTTTGTCCCTATATAAAATTTGAGTCGCAAAAAACCTTGATTTTTTTGAAATTGTTGTGTTGTAACCTCACGAGTCAAATAAATTTAAATATAGCATTTAATATTATCAAATATTAGAGAATTATGAATCTAAAAATTTAAAGGAAATTAGGTACATTAATCTAATTAAAAATGGTTTATAATAATAAAAATTTATCAATGGGTTAAATTAGATAAATAAAACCTTACCTTTTTTCAAATTTGTTATGCGCATGCAGCTAACTACATTGGTACCTTAAAAATTCTTTGGAAATTATACATAGAAATAAAGGGATTATGATAAATAATTGGGAATAAAATAATATAAACATGATATAAGATTGTAGGAGGTTATAAATGAAATATTTTTATCATGTAATTTAGTGGAATGCGACAGAAATGAAGGGGTGAATGTTTCCACTTTAATAAGTGAAGAAAAATTCATGATTTGGGATACCGTTTACTTTTCAATGATATCATTACACAATATAATATTTAGTTGTTCAATAATTTAGAAATAATAGAGTTTTGAGTGATATTGGTTTGATAAAGCCTCAACCAAGTATTCCCACAAATGTTTTAAGCATGTTATAAGTCATTTTTTCTTATATTAAACTTTTTTTCCTTTTCTCTATTTTTATCTGGGTAGCTTGGTTTTATCCAGGTAAAATATGTATCACTAAAAATATAAAATAACATATATTATAAAATTTTAGTGGGAATAACCTAAATTTAATATCCATTTTATCTAATTAAGTTTATAATTAATGTAAAATTATATTAAAAAATAAAACATTTTTTATATAGAAATACTATTTTGTAGAAAAATGTTGTATTCAACATTAACTGTTCTTAATCTTTTTTTTAATACCAATTTAAGAAGTTGTAATTTATTTAAATATATGAATAATTATAATTTTACTTTTACTTTTCTAAAGATATTAGTTTTTTTATTAGATAAAAATATAAAAATATTATAAAAATGATTCATTGAAAATAATAATTTTACCGGCATCATGGTAATCATTAATCTTTTTAATGAAAATTTTATCACAAAAAATGGAATTATACTAAATAGATCATATGAAAATATTGATCCAAAATATGATATTTAATTTTTTTTTAATTTAATTTCCTTATGTTAGGAAAAATAATTTTTAAATATAAGTGAATATATTCATTTTTAGTGTAAAATAATACTTTTGAATCCGAAATAATAAACATGATTTTTATAAATAAAAAAAAAGTAATCCTAAATGTGTTATTATACGTATAAATATTTATTTTTATATAAAAATTTTCAAAAACCTTTTAAAAAAATATAATGATACCAAATTTATGATTTCTAGAAAATTGATATTTTTTTCCTACTAAACATAAAACAATTTATTTTAGAAAAATCGAAAAAATCATCCAAACATAATATCAGTATTATAATTCAATGAATAATGAAATTTTTTTCAAATTTGAATTTTTAAATTATATAATTTAAATTTTAAATTTATTTATTTAACTTTTAAATTAAATCATAAATAAATAATAAAAACTATTTTAAATTGAAAATAAGATTTTAAAATATTAATTATAATTAATATATGTGCCTATAAATTAATATCCTATTTATTTTTATTATATTATTCAGAAAAATATTATTATTTACATAAAACATATACCTTATCTGTAATATATTTACTTTCCTAAAATAATGTTCTTTTAAATATAATCGTAAAAAAATACATTATTAACAATAAATAGATTATATTAGTTATCAAGCTACACTAAATAAATTACATCAATTCATTCCTATTTAATATTATCCTTATTTATACATATATATCATAAATAGGTGTCCTCTATTTGTATACCCCATCTTAATGTATATGTTATAATTTTTATATAATGTTTGGTGGTTTATTTTTTTTGTGTGTGAATCATGTTATTGAACATATTAGGTTTTAAATAAAATATTTTATAGTAAAATATTGGGGTGTAAAATTATCCACCCATTAATTTAATAACATCACCAAAATTTTAATTTTAATTTATTAATACAGTTAATAGTATATAATTTATAGACATGAAGTAATATATATAATAAGATGATTTATCTACCTTAATATCATTTGTAAAACTAGGAGGTACATCTTTTTTATAATTCTATGAATAAATTAATATTTTAAACCATTTTTTACAAATAATATTCATTATTTAGTTTTTAGTTATAGGAGTTTTTAGAGGAATATCTTTTTGAAATGATGATCACCAGATACTCCAATTATTTTTTC
This sequence comes from Viscum album, assembly GCA_963277665.1. Taxonomy (NCBI): domain Eukaryota; kingdom Viridiplantae; phylum Streptophyta; class Magnoliopsida; order Santalales; family Viscaceae; genus Viscum; species Viscum album. Next base: position 1,071,675,996 of record OY728141.1, read on the forward strand.
ACTTTTGGTGGAATCCAGATTCATCATGAATCATCTCTAAGTTGAAAAAATGAATCATAAGGTTTTTTAATTAATTAATTTCTTTTAAACAATAAAAAAGGACATTCTTATTGAAATGTTCCTAATAAATTAAAATTATCATTTTGTATTTGTGGATTCTCAACATATATCTTTCAAATATCATTCTAGAGATAGATATTTTGAACATGGAGTTTTGAAATGTTATACTAGAATTTTTTTCTATAAAACCATTAAAACTTATCATAGTGTATTTATTAAAATAAATTTGGTTGCGTAAATATTTAAAACTTCCCATAATTATTAAAAAATGTAGATATATTCCAACGGAAGATGAGCCTTATCCAATTCTTTATAATTCATGGTAACACCTTTTTTTGACATTTTGAAATATTGATAATGTCCCTTTATGGTAATTCTAAAAACTGAGTAATGTGCGAAAGTTATCACTTCCAAATATGGATAATTGATTTCAATATACCATAATAATGTCAAATAATAGGAGGATATTTAGACATGTTATAAAGTAAATTTCATGTGAGTAAAATCCTATAAAATTTTGTAGGATCACTCAAACTATATTTTGTAATAATGACTGTAATTAAATAATCTAAGAGGGATAAAAGAGTCATTTGATAGTTCAAACCTTCCGTATTGATAATAAATATCTAATCTATTGAAACATAAAAATTAATACATTAAATGAACTACCTGGAAACTAATTTTAATTTAATTTTTCACCTCTAATTTCTTACCATCAAATAAATAAGAACTAGTTAACTTTGCACAATCAACAATATATAATGAGGATCAGAGTAAAAAAAAATAAATTAGGAATATTCCATATTTTGAATTTCAATGGAACCAAATTTGTAGACTAGTATAGTTTTAGTTCAACCTATATATATTTTGGTTCAACCTAGGGTTACTTAAAATGGGTTCACTCATAATCTTTAAGAAAATTCCAAAACATTATAAATCCTTAAGAATGTCTTATAAATATAATGTGATTTAACCAAATTATATCACATGGATGTGTCTAGCAAGGTGTTCAGTCTTATTCCCATGAAACTTTCACCATAGTGTAATTTTTTTTTATTCTTATCCAACAATATTCTAGGTGACTATCCATAGTTGCATCTATATCACAGCCACATCCACCTTCTAGTATATAGATAGGGATGTTATTTCAAGGATAACCACAAATCACTTCATTAACAAAATGTTGTGATGTTATCCTATATATATACATTACCATATACTTATTATTAGGGTTTTAACTAAATTTCTCTTATCCAAATTCCTAAAATAATTAAACTAATCCAAAATAATAATTAATACATGATTTGATACCAAATGAAGAGACACAAACTAAACACATATTTATTTTAAATCATTTTAATAAGATAAAAATTACATTAAAAATATAATCTTACAATATGAATAATGGAAGGATTATTTTATTTGAGGACAAGATACTAAGGAAATAATTTTTAAAAAACATGTGAACCTTTCTTCATAATTGAAACATACTAGACTCCATTATAAACATTTTATAAGTTCTACTCATCTTATTTTCTGATTATGGGGGACATTAGAAATATGTAAGTTAAAACTATCTGTAACAGATATATTATCAAAATTTCATCATGTTTTAGAACATAAAAATATGATAAAACTAGAGAAATTGATAAATATATTACTAAAACAACACTGAATAATAAGATTTTTTCCACAATTCAGGATTGTAAGGAATGTAATCTCAACAGAACAACATATTACAAGTTAAAATAGTAGAAAATAAGAATATATAAACATAATACATGTATAATTAATTAACTATATAAAATATAATTTTACTATAAGAATTATCATATGTATTAATAACATTGTGAACACACCTAACTAGATCGAGTTCAAGATCATTCTTATGAATGAAACTAATATGAATCAGGTTCACTCTCTATCTTATGAACATAGATAATAAAAATTATATTCATGATCACTACAATGAACTTAAATAATTTTAAACATGTTCACACTCAATTTTATTATTGTATATAATTTTCTTTTAATTCACAATCAACCATGTGAACACATCTAATCCTTACTGTGCTCACAATTAATATATGTACCTCATGAGGTATAAAACCATATATATTGAAGTGGAGGGTTATATAAGACTCCAACCATCATTAACATTATATATGAGTTCCATAACATGAAAATCATTTTACATATCATTAAGACCTAGGGGAAATAAAATTGGTTTGATTCATCACATCATAAAGAACCCATGGAATGAAAAATAGATTTTGGAAAAATTTTAGATATTATAAACTCACTTATCCTCAATAATATAAATTTTCAATACCCAAAATTCAATAAACCACAAGTAGTAATTTAGGAGAAAATTTATATATTTATTCATGAGAAAATAACATCAATTGTAATTAATCCTTTATTGATAAATAGTAAAGTAGTTAGTGAAACAGTAACATAGTTTTATTAGATAATCCATTTAACATTATTGTAAATGTTAATGTTATGAGTTCCATGAAAAATACATTTTTTAATAGGTAATTTTTTTCAAATTGAATAATAATTAATTTTATAGATAAATATTTGAGAAGATATCTCAATAATTAATCCCTAAATAGATGTATAGGTTTTTAAAAGATTATGTGAAAAAAAATTTAAAACTTTTACATTTTTAAAAAATATTCAATAATCAAGACTCGAAATAGAGAGAAATGTTTCAAAAAAAATTAAGTGAAAACTTTTGAAAATATTTAATTTTAAAAATATGTTTCTGTAATATATCCTTAAAAGGCATATAGTTTATCAAAATTATTATGTAGTGGAAGATACAGAATTTGATTTTGAATGGACGGAAAACCTTTTAAAAAAATTTGAATTATTTTTTGAAAAACCTACATAATTAAAAGAGTAAGGAAAAAAATTTATTTAAGGGATAAGGACAATATGATAGTAACCTATGATAATGAATAATTTTGTTTCCATAGAAAAGGGTAAAATTTTCGAGAATTTGAATTAGGGATATGGTCGGAAAATCGATGTCAGAGAGAATGGGAATAATTCTCAATAATGATATACTGTTAAGAAATAAATTCCTCAAGGTAAATATTAGAATCCAAAATGCCACTTATTCTAGAGAGAGTAATTATAATATAATCACAGAATAAAAGAAATCCATCCTATAATGATATAGTAAAATAACAGTCAATATGACTTAATAAATAATTTGAGTTCATAAAAACCCATATAAATTTTCAAATTATTTAGTGAAAACCCTATGAGAAAAACAATATTTAATATCACGAAATATAAGTGAATCCAAATTCCAAAATAATTATGTAAATTGGATACAACATTGAAAATATAACATGTTTTACAATAATTAATATTTCTCAATGAGTGAAATTTCAGTTATTAAACCATTACGTTATTCCTAATTCATTCTGCACATGCGCCTGAAATCATTAGTACCCTAAAAATGCATTTGTATATCTCATTATAAATGAATTGGTTAGGATAAAAAATTGATACTAGATACTTATGAAATCGATAGAGTATTTTAAGAGGAGAAAACTGTCATATTTTTATAACGGCATTTGAAGGAATGGGTGCAGCATGATTGGATGGAAGTGTCCCCTTTAATAAGTGAAGAAAAAACACTTTTCCTAATACACTTTATATTTCAATAATATAATTACACTATTCAATTCACAACGGTTTAATATTTTATAAATAATGTGGTTTTTGGTAATATTGGGTCAAGAAATCCTCAAAAAAATTATTTCCACACATGTTTTAAAAACATGGGAAGTCATTTGTTCTTAAATTTTAACTTTTTTCCTTTTTTAACAAGGGTAACTAGTTTTTATCCATGTAATTTTTTTAAAAAAATATATATATATAATAGCACATATTACTAAATTTGTGTGTGATTTGTCTAAATTTAATAATTATAAAATAAAATTAATATTTTATTTATGATAAAATTATCTTTTATATTGAAACATTTTATATATATAAAAATAGTTTTTTAAAAAACATTCACCATTAAGTGGTTTAAAATAATATATTTTTTATTATGAATTTATGGACTTTTAATTTATTTGAATATAGTTTTAAAAATTATTTTTATTTAAATTTTAAAATATATATTAATTTATTTTTTTATATTAAATTATCACAATACTAATAAAAAAATCATTGAAAATAACTGTTTTACCATTATCATGGTCATAAACATTAATATTATCAATCATAATTTTTTACTCAAAAATGAAACTGAACTTATTAAATAATAGTATCATGTTAATATAAAATCTTAAATCCATTATATTTCATTTAATTTATATAAGTTATCAAAACAAATTTTTTAATATAAGTGAATAAATATGTTTTTAGACTAAAAAATTTCTTATGTTTCCAAAATGATAAAAATGTGTTTTATAAGAAAAATTTTAAAATCTAAATGTTTTATTTTACAGATATGTATATATATTCTTTAAAAATAATTTCCAAAAATATTTATGCATTACAATGTAGAAAAATTGATGGGTTATTCCAAAAAAATTTATTTTTACTATTCTTATAAAATATATATTTTATAAAAAATATTAAAAATAACCCAAAAATAATATTGTTATTTAATGTAAAAAAATTAATTAAAATTTTCCAAATTCAAATTATAAATTTTAATAATTTAACTGTTAAATAAAATCATAAATATATAATGAAAACCATTCTTATTAAAAATACCATTTTAAAATATTATTTATTCTTGTTCTTAATTCCTTTTAATTAAAAATTAAATTATTTTTATTCTAGTATTCATAAAAATATATATTATTTATATAAAAAACATACATTTTCCATAATAAATTTTTTTCTTAAAATTTTTTTATATATTGATAATTTTAGACAGAAAATTACTTTTTAAGCATAAGAGAATTTTATTAGTTACAAATCATCACTAATTAAATTTTATAAAATCATTAGTACATTAAATGATCAGTAATTATATATATATTTCATAAATTGGTATGTTCAATTCATACCTAGCAATATAACAACTATGGTAAAAATTTTATATAGTTTTTTTTGTATTTGTTTGGTGTTTCATATGAAGCATGCTACAGAACACATTGGGTTTTAGTGGAAAATTATATAATTAAATATTGTGAAATTATTGTTGTTCTCAACATGATTTCCATCAATGTTATGTTTTTCCTCAAGAAATAAATAATAATATTAATCAAATAATTTTTACTTTTTCTTTCTTTGTATTTCATTGAAGACTTGAAATATTTTTCTTCACAAATTTGACATCGAGGTTTTCACCTTGTGGTAATATTCCTAAAATAGAAAAGATTTTGGGGGAAATGAAAATTTTGTAAAATTTTAAATATCTTTTTAAATCATGGATAATTTATATCAATTTGTAAAAGAATTGATGACCCATGTACACTATATTTCCCTTTTTTCTTACTAGATGACATAAAGTCCCTTCTTTGTAAATTGGAAAACATTTTTAACTATTAATATTATAACGAGATTAGTTTCCATATGTGGTAATGCAATCGATAGTGAATTATATAATAGTGTGAAAAAAATACTCTTTATTATATGAAACTAAAACATTAACACATTCCTCACATGTAAATTTTAATTCATCAAATAATTATTCAAAGTAAGAATCAATATCATATACATGATGTTTTGGTGTTGAAATAATAATGCTAATTATAGTATTTATTCTACATACATGTCTGTGGGAAAATCCTAAAACTACTAGGAAATTGGCAATCAACTATGTTAGACACTAAATCTCTCTTATGGAATCATTCCATATGTGTAAAGTTATATTTCTAAAATTCTAACTTCATTCCCATAATTAAAAAATGGATGAATAAATATCTCCAATTACAATGAATCTGAATGGTGATGAAGGTTTCCATTAGATATTCATTGGCATATATCTCATCTAATCCAATGTGTATCATTTTAATATTCAAATAAACACATAAAATAAGGAATTTTTGGATGATGTATGTTTTCCATAGCTAGATGATTGGTTCCTATCATTGGGAAATAATCAATATTGTTTCTCTTAGACATTTAATAAAATTGTATCCCATATTTTCTACATTGTTATAATTGTTCATATGTTTTTTCATATATAAAATTTTTAATTGAGAAATACTGTGTTATATTATATTTTAGACTCATTAGAAATCATATTTTTTCATTCATAATTTTAATATGGAATCATGTTCCATTCTAGTTGTAACTTTTTCAAAGGCTCAAAAAATTCAACCATGCTTTTTTTCTCCAACGGTTCCTTTCATTTAGTGTTTGAATCCTCATATTTTTATCATTTTTTATTGATAAAAAATATTGTAAATCCAATAAATATTGAAAATCATGTTAATCATGTTTAATATACCTCTAATCATGTTCAAATATGGTTGGTTTTTTTTATAGATTAAATAAATTCCACTAAATCCTATTTGATTAGTGTAAACTATATTTAACATTGTTCAATAATGATTTCTTATATGAATTATTAAGACTAATTCATTCTATGAACATTACAAATTAATATTTCTTATAGATATTCAGAAAAGTATGAGAAATCATAAGTCTAACACCAGTTTTGGTTTTCTTGAAAAGGACCTAGACACCATGACCAAGACACTATGAACCAGACACCATGAACAAGACATTGTGACCCAAACAACGTAACCAGTTTCAGATCTAATGACATCTGTGACACCAGTTCCTTGATACCATCACTAAGACACCATTCAATGTTTGGAAAAGAACGAGAGACTATGAATTTAACACCACATTTGTGTTATCGGTGCTTGATCGGAATACAACTATGACATCATCACTATCTCACTGCTCAAATGCAAAGAAGAAGACACTATTTTGTGGTGACACCATTTCCAAAATTTTCACATAACAATTCAAGGTACGATGTGTAGAATACATGAATCATGTAGACATCAACACATGCAATCCGAAATAAAAAGAAAAGGGTGGAATAGGAAGAAAGAGTATAGATGTAGAGAAACAGATGTGTGGGCATTTTGAAAAGTGAACTAATACATGAAACCAGAAACAAATGACGAACACCTGAAAAACTATCAATTCCAAAGGATGGGCTACCGTAGTTCAAATCCAAATACATCTACATATTTCCACCATCATGAAGAACACAGGCTAGAGAGTTTATGCCATCGAACTAGAAGAATTGTGATACTATGTTTTTTACAAGAGGACTTGATACTTGCATTTGCTTCATCCTAAAAGTCTTGAGCTGCATACAATAACACTCAGAGTTCTTTTAACCTTTTCCCATCATCTTTTCTCTATTTTGTATTATTTTTAGCTTTTGAGTAGTGTGGGTATGTATATATTAAAACACACATTGTTCCCTCTACTAAAATGAAGGATGCAAGATATCCTTCCTCTCATATCATTATACATTTGTTTACAACCACAGATAAGTGTGGAATACGTCCTTCTGTGAGCATGTAGTTTCTACCCACAAGGAATAGTCGAAGAGGTTGGGTGGCTTGTATAGTCTTGTGCACTATTATTTACCCGAATCCAGGGTGTGGATCATGTTCATTAAAATAAACTTATTGGGGGAAGGTGATCACCAAGTGGTGTGGATTAGGTCTCGTCTTGAGACTGAACAAATTTTTTTTATCCACTATGTCTTTTAATTTAGTTTTTCTCTGATTTTTTGAATATTTCAGAAAACAGTAGATTTGGAATTTATATTTAGTCTTTAATAAGAGTTATAATTGTTTTTCCTTATTCTAATATCTTCAAAATTAGTATCAATAATTCATAGTGATATTACTGAGAATTAATAAATCTTCTGAGAAGTTATTTGAATAGTAAAATTTTTAAAAACGTATTACCTTGACTAACTGGGTTATATTAATTTTTATTGGTGAAAATTTTTATGAAAACATTTTAATATAAATTTGAATAGATACTCAATTCACCACCTCTTGAGTACTCTACTCCGACCAACATTTGGTATCAAAGGAGTTTATTCCAATTAAGACTCAGTTTTTAAATATATTCAACAAATAATTTTAGTTGGACTTTAAATTTCTTTTAATATATGTTAATTCTAAATTTCTATCTCTTGAAAAGTATTTATTTATTATCTATAATATACCATACGGTTCTATAACAAATAGACAACCATTATTTAAAGGAACTAATTATGCCTAATAGAAAAATAAATTGATAATTCATTTAGAAAGTATGGGATTTCATATTTGGCCTTCAATTATAGATGAGTATATGATTCTTGCTACTGATAGAATTACTTGGGATGACCCAACCAAAAATTATAACAATAACAATTGAATATCCATGAATGATTTATATTTCCCTTTAAGTGAGGTGGAATTTAACATAATTTCTTCTTGAAAAACTACCCCTAAAATTTGGGATACCTTTTCTATTTCACAAGAAGTAACATTTAGTGGAAAGAAATGAAACTCAATACTTATACCATTAAATATAATAAAATTAAAATGAAGCATGATGAGCCTATTTCTAACATGTATCTCAGGTTCAAATTATTTTTCCACATACTGATTTCTCTTGAAAGAGATGTTACTACCAAATAAAAAATTATGAGGACTCTCATATGCTTACCAGATAGATGGAGAGGAACTTATGTCTCTATTATAGAGTCTTGTGACATCATAAATTACCAATTAAATAACTCATTGGGAAAATAATGATGTCTGAAGAGGAGTTTAAAGTAAACAAGGAAGAGGATGATGAACCCAAAATAAAATCTCTAGAATTCAAGACCACCACCTCTAAACACAAAGAAATGAATAAATTTCAAATCTCTGTAGAAATTTCTAGCAGTGAACAATCATCACCTAACAATGATGAGGAGATAGATTAATTATCAAAAAGGTTTAAGAAATTTTACAAAAGGAATAAATTTTTTAGAAATCATAACTTCAAAAGAAGATATTATCAAAAGGGAAGCTAGAATAAAGATTGGAAAAGAAATGACAAGTCTGATGAGATAATATGTTGTAAATGTATACGAAAGGGACATGTAATTACTAACTATCCGAAGATCATGTATAAAAAGAAATATGAGGACAAATATAGAAAGTATAAAAATGAGATGAAGGCAATAAGGAGTGCTTTTGAGAACATTTCAAGTGACTCAGAATCTTTATATGATGATTAAGCTAACAAATCCAATATATGTTTTATTAAAAACAAATCTGAGGTAACACTAGAATATCCTATAGAAAATTTATATTATTTTTAAGATGAAAGTGATTTTGAAAATATGTCAAATGAGGAAATTTTTGAGTTTTTTAATATGCCTGAAGATATATGCAGTGAACTAATATATATATACAAGTCTTTAAATAAATATCATGCTCTTACCTAATGTTTTAAATCTAAACATACTATAGAAAGAGAAAACAATTCAACTACTCCAAGAAAAAAAATGAACTAAATCTATCTAATTAGAAATTGAAAAAGGTCCTTGAATGGTTTATAAATGCAAAAGATACCTTGGTAAAATTTCAAGGTAAACAGATTTCTCCTAAATAAACTATTGGTATTGGTTATGATCTAGGTAAATGATTTTTAGAAAAACCAATTTTGTTTAAAAATCTAGATCATACAACATTACTTCTAGTTCAAGAAAACTTTCTTCTAGTTTGAATTTTGATACACTATCCACTGTTTCATGATTTTTGAGACCAAATAGAGTTTATTTTTCACATACTTCACATAATTTATATAGGAAACCTATAAGGTAGTTGTGGGTTATTAATGCCCTTGTTATTAATATTTCTGGACCCAAACATATATGGGTACCAATGTCTGTTTTTATTTGAGTATTTTTTTATGAAATTTGTTTAAAGAGATCTTTTAATAGCTTATGATACAAGGAAATTGGGTGTTCAAGACACTGGATAGATGATTACTCATTATTCAAGAAAATAATAAATATTTATGGTGGAAAAGTCACCTTTGGTGAAAATTCCAATGGAAAAATCATTGGCCTTAGACAAATTTGTAACTCTAACTCAGTCTTAATTTCCCACTTACATTTTTTATGGAATAAATTTAATCTTCTTAATATTTCCAAATTATGAGATGATGGATTTCATGTTAAATTGGAAATGATGCAGGTAATTTTTTTAATTTTATAATTGAATTAGTATTTTCGATGGTGAGAAATGAAAATGTTTATTATGTTGACATAGATTCTTTAGTTTCTCAAAATTATTCCAGTTTAAATTTATTACACAAAGAGTCCTTGATTTTTCATATAAGACTAGGACACTACAATATTCAATCCCTTAGAAATTTAAACAGAAAAATTTTAGTCCTAGACCTACGAAAACTTGGGTGTCCAAATGATAATGTGTGTAACACTTTTTAAAATGAACATAAACACAAAAGTTCCTTCAAACCAAAGAAAGAAGTGTTGACTTCTCATCCTCTGGTGTTGGTTCATATGGATTTGTTTGGACCATCTAGATTTTCTAGTTTAAATTATTAGAACTATGTTTCTGTTCTTGTATATAACTTTTCAAGATATTATTGAACCTTTTTTATGGTTCACCAAAGTGAATCCTATTCTCATTTCATCAAATATTCTAAAACTATATAAAATCATAGTGGACTTAGAAATATGTTCTTAAGATGTTATCAAGGCTTTGAGTTTTCAAATAAAGAGATTGAATCATTTGTCTCACAAAATTGATATAAAAATAATTTCTATACCCCTAGAACACCTCAACAAAATGGGGTTATAGAAAGAAGAAATAGGGCCATGTAATAAATTTCTATAACCAGGCTCGGTGAATATAACTTACTTATTAGTTTTTGGGATGTAGCAATAAATACAACTTGCTATATCATTAATACAGTGTTGATTAGACCTATTGTTAAAATAACTCTGTATGAGTTATGGAACAGTAGAATACCCAAAGTAAGCTACTTCAAAGTCTTTAGTTGCAAACTCTATATCCTTAATACTACGAAAAATAATGAATAAATTTCATCAATGAGTGATGAAGAAATTTTTATATGATATCCAATCTCTTTTAAATCCTATAGAGTGTTTAAAAAAAGAACTAAATATGTGGAGGAATCTATCCATGTCATGTTTGATGAGACAGATCCACCTGAGCCTAAGACCTCTAAGAGAACCTGAAGGACAATATGTCAAATCTGAACATCATTGCTAAATCCTCTAACCATCATGTTAATTAATCTGTAAAAACATCTAATTCTTGAAATTCTTCAGATTCGTGTCAAAATCATACCGAAACTATTGAATAACCTTAAATCACTAACCCCTCTTTTTCTAGAGTTGTTTAAACCCTTAGAAACCATCCATTAGATGTTGTTGTCGGAGATTTAGATAAAGGAACTCAAGAAATATATTTTCTTAGAAATTAGGTTGAACATCATTTTTTCTTGTCACAATTTTAAGAAAAAAACATTAATGATGCTATCAGGGATGAATTTTTTGTGAATGATATGAAAGAAGAACTTAATCAGTTTGAAAAGAACAAAGCTTATAATCTTTTTGATAGACCCCAAAACATATTTACCATAAATAACTAAGTGGGTTCTTTGAAATAAGTTAGATGAAGCTGGTGATATAGTTAGAAACATGTCTAGATTGGCTGCACAAGGCTATATGAAAGTGGATGTAATTGACTATGAGAATACCTTTTCACCAGTATCCAGACATGGAGCCATTAGAATTCTACTTTCTTATGATGCACATCTGAATTTCAAACTATATCAAATGGATATCAAGAGTACATTCCTTAATGGTTATATAAGTGAGGATGTTTTTTTAACAAACCCTGGGTTTAACAACTCCTCAATTTAAAAATCACTTTTTTAAATTATCAAAAGATTTTTATAGTTGAAAAAAAATCCAATGCCTTGGTATGATAGATTAAGAACATTTAATAATTCCAATGATTTTACAAAATGTACAGTTGATCCAACCATTTTTATAAAACTAATTTCAAATTATGTTATAGTTGGTCAAATTTATATAGATGATAATATTTTGGGATCTTCGAATAATTATTTATGTATTAAATTTTCTAAAATGATGAAAAATGAATTTGAATTAAGTTTAATGAGTAAACTAAAATTCATTCTTCAAATTAAAATATTTCTAAATAAAGATGGTATTATTTTAAATCAAAGAAAATATACCAAAGATCCCTTGAAACATATTGTATTGGACAACTCAAAAAGTATTGATACTCCAATGAGTACTACTTTAGGTCGGATCTAGATAAAGATGGAAAATCTATTGATCAAACCACTTATAGAGGAATTATTGGAAGCTTAATCTACTTAAATACCAATAGACCTAATATTATGTTTAGTGTGTGTATGTGTGATTAGTTTCAAGAAAACCCTAAGGAATATCAACTAAATTTTGTTAAAAGTATATTAAAATACCTCAGACATAAACCCAATCTAGGACTATTATATCCTAGAAGACAATCATTTGAGATAGTCAGTTATTCTGATACTGATTTCGGTGGTTGTAAGATAGATATAAAAAGAAGCTCTAGACCATGTCACTTTTTAGGCAAGTCTCTGGTATCATGGTGTAGTAAGAAACAAAAATCCGTCGCATTATTCGTTATCGAAGGTAAATACATAGTTATTGGTTGTTGTTGTGAAAAAATTCTGTGGATTAAATAAACATTACTAGATTATGGATATAAATTCAGGAATGTACCAATAAATTGTGACAATACAAGTTCCATTATCATATCAAAAAATCATGTTTCACACTCAAGGAAAAAACATATTGTTGTAAGACATCACTTTTTTGGAGAATATTATCAAAAAGGAGATATCACATTGTAATTCATTAGAACTAAATATCAACTTGTTGATATATTCACAAAACCAATATATTTTGAATGGTTATATTACACCGTATAGTAAAAAGGAATGAAAAATATTTAATATAAAGTATATTGTTCTCCAAAACATACTGACTCACAGCTTACTGTTTCATAATTATGGTTTTCATGAGTCACTGTCTTAGAATTACTATCTCACTCTCTATGTTTTGTATGTTAATTTCTTGAAGTTGTTGTTTCATGTTTACAGTCTCACAATTACTCTCTCTCAGTTATTATCTTGCACTTATTTTTTCAAATAATATGGTCACACAATTTTGGATTCACACAGTAGAGATGACACTATGACAACCTGTTTCGGTCTCACCATGAAAACATGTTCCTATCTCATTGTGAAAATAAATTCAAGTATCATCATTACATGAATTTTTTATTTTATTTGTATTTTATTACCCATATCACACTGATTGATTATTTTATTGTTTTTTATCCCCTACTTTTGAATTTGGGATGATTGAAATCCCAAAATGATAAAAACAAAATGACTTTAACTATTTTCTTCACCCAAGTTCTCCTCTGTCAAAATGTAAGACCTCTTTCACCTGTTCATCTCTCTCTCTCTAACCACACATTGAATGCCCAAAACGAGGTGCCCATATTCATGAACTCCTGAAACGCACAGATCTAAGGAGAAAGAGAAAGGGGCACCGAAGATAGAACCCAAAGGATAATTAAACCCGAATCTTGTTGATAGAATAATGGTACCATAAGAGGAAATATTCTATAACTAGTTTCTATTAAGTAATTATTTAGTTTTGGAAATAATGAAAGGGATGGAATGGTTGGATTGGTTCACAGAAGAGAAATGGTCAATTTATCCAAAGCTCATTTCTATGTTTAATCATTTTTTTCAGTTTTCTTTCAATGCTAAAGATGGTTTTTTTGAGGAGTTGGATTAATGGCCACATATGCACCTTTTCCTCACGTTTATGGGCTTCTTGCCTTGGGATACCACATGATGGAACTTTTTAGGACTACTAGAGAGGTCCTCCACCTCATAGTTATATTTTTGTTTTAGAAGAGGCCTTGGGAAACTTGAATGGAAATAAATAGAAAAGAAGCTATATTTATACTGAGGTAAATGGTGAAACCATATAGCTATTTATGCTTATTTAGAATCTGATTAGTCTATAAAAATGTGATATTGCTACCCTCAAATAACAATATGTATTTTAGATACACCTTATAAAAAATGGAAACAATATTAACCTGTGAAAGTATGTTATACTTCACATGAGTTAGTTGAATAAGACAATCTCAAAGTCTACACCCTTGTTCTACTCAAGGATAATTTCAGCTATGATATATTATAAATGAATGTTTGGACTGAAAGGAGAAGTCATCGATGAGTATGAATTCATTATCTCAATGGATGTAGTCGAATGAATGAAAATTAGTAGGTATCCATGGAAAATTTATTGGGTGGAGGATAATGAATGTTTACAAGAAATTATTAATCTAATTGAGTATCCTTAAATAACTAAGAACATATCTGATCCTGTTTTAGAACAAGATGAAGTTATTGACTATCCTATTTCAAAGGAAGAAGAGGTAGCAATTGAACCTACATGAGAATGTGTCTTGGATAAAGAAGACAACAGACATGTTCCACAAAATATAGTTGAGAAGTAAGAACCTATTACTGAAATAAGTATTGTTTTGGATGGAGAACCTTCTTCTAGAAATGAATATATTGTTAATGTAATGTAATATGTTGTTCATGAGGATAATCTTAAAGACAAACTTTTTCTTGTGAAGGAAGCTTCAGTTGAAGAATATTTACATGAAAATGATAATCTTGATGTTATCCTATCTACTGAGGAAAGAATGGATGAAACCTTCCAGTTGTCTAAAAAAGAAATGTGTGAGAGTATTAGAGAAGATATTTTAGAATCGGTTCAAGGAACTGAATCTCTTTTTCCTTTGAGAGATGTACCTGTTGATGTGTAGAAGAACCCTAATCTAGAAAGTGTTTAAGTTACTAATCTTATTGATCAAATCACCATAGATGTCAGGTATAAGTTCCCTAGCTACATTGATGTGGATGAAACCCAAGAATCCTTGGTTAAAGTCATGGACCGATCTACTATGTTTCTATTGAAACTAGTTTATACTCTAGATGTAATCTATGGAAAGTAACCTGAGCCTATCTCAGCTCTTGTTCTTGGACCATCATGAGAACATCCTTCTTTCATGAGTTAGAGTTATTAGAAAGCCTTTGGAGCTACTTTATTGGTTGTATTTGAAAACCTCATGAACACCCAACCTACTCCTATAATAAATCTACGTGAAACAGATGCTACCTTGAAATTAGAGAAGAGCATTTGGTAGATTCAGATAAAAATTCTTATGGAATTCAAGAGGTTAGAATTCGGAACAAACAATTGAGTGATAAAGTGAAGTCTCTCAGAGCTATAGCTAAACATATGAAAAAAGTGATGAAATTTGGACAAGCTCCCACTGCTCATCCTATTGAGGATGTTAGTGGTCAGATTCCATAGGAAGTTGCCTCTCTGATTCAACCAAACATGACTTCATTAACTGAAAATGTGGCTAAGAAAAAAAAGAAGATATTTCAAGAGGTGTTTGATTTTTTTATTGGTCTCAAAAAACTAAATGATGAGTACAAGAGTTTTCTATAGATTGTTTTCAATCAGATAAAGTACAACACTTCAACTTTTATAGCCTCTAGTGCCTCTAGACAGTCATCTCAACCCTTTGATAGTGATCTACTCAAAACTGTGGTTAAGGAGGAACTTTATTCAGTGTTCAGTAGTTTTGAAAGGGAGGGTTTATCTACAGTTGACAAGAATAGTGAGTGTACTTTATTTGGTGATTATTCATTCAACGATTTCAAATGATTCTCAATAAGAAATTACTAAGAAAGTGGATTTATACTTTAATAGGATTTTTCTAAGAATGATATGACCAATCATTTCAACTATCTTGTAACGAATATAAAAATTCCCCCTATCACTCAATCCTTCAAGACAGAAGTTTAAAATCTTAATTATTTCACTCCACTATTTCTCATGTTCATGGAGAAAAAAAGATGATATTGAGAAAGCAAGGCAGTATAATGGTGAGATTATTACTCAATTCATTTAGTTATTGAATCCTTATCATCATGTGCATAGAACTACTAGTGTGTCTCCTGTAGCTACACCCTTGTGGTCTGGTTTACCTCTTTCCTCATCCACTTCCTTTGCCTTTACCTCAAAATCTATATCTCAGGCTCTAAGCCAGATCCAACTAGTTATCATTGACCAAAACATGTTTCTGTCTTTCACCATACCTACTTTGGAACCTTCTATTTTTGAAGGACTTCCTCTTCCTTCTCTGATAGTTGGCTCACTCCCTTTTGCAACTTCTACTTCTACTTCTATGGCTCTTTATGATGTTGCTGCATAGGTAAAAGAGAAGACAACTAGTTCTACTGAAAAGTGAAAACATTACTTTTATGGAGACATTTTTCACTATTTGTAATGACACATCTTTTTTGATCTAATGAAATGAGAATTGTTGTTGTCTATTGTCTTTTTTATTTTCATTCTTTATTTTTATTTTACTCTTTTTGATAATCCAAAAGGGGGGATAATAGAACCCTAAGTCCCTAAGGGAGAACTACACACTAAGGAACTAGAAATCATGCTAAGAACTGATATCTAATTCATATGATTTTTTATCATAAAAAGGGGGAGATTATTGGAAAGATCTTGTTTTCATCACGCTTTGATGATCACAAATACTGTAAATCATCTAAATCCTATTAATCATATTTAATATATCTCAAATCATGAGGAGAAATAGATGTTTTTTATGATTTAAATAAAATTCCACAAAATTCAATTTGATTAGTGTAAAATTTATTTAGCTTTATTCTATAATGATTTCTTATATGAATGATTAAGTCGAATTCAATTTATGAAAATTACTGCTTAAGTCTATTTATAGTTATTTTGATAAGTACGATAAACTGTAAGTATGCCACTGGTTCTAGTTTTTTGGCAGAGAACCCACACACCGTGACCCAAACACAATGACCCAGACAACGTGACCCAGACAACGTAACCCAGACAATGTGACCCAGACACCATAACCAGTTTTAGATCTCATGAATTATGTGACACCGATTCCTTGCTACTATAAATAAGACATCATTCAGTGTTTGGTAAATTACCAGACATGGTGAATCTAACACTACATATGTGCTTCCTGTTTCTGATATCAATACAAATATACCATCATAACTATCTCACCGCTCAAAGGAAATGAAGAAGACATTGTTTCGTGGTGATAAAGTTTCCAAACAAGTCACGAGACAGTAGGAGGTACGAGGTATAGAATGCATGCATCATGTAGGCTTCACCACATGCACTCCAAAATAAAAATAATAGCGTGGCACTAGAAAAAAAGAGATGAGAAGTAGAGCAGCAGAAGTGTGGGCATTTGGAAAATTTGAACTGATACATGCAATAAAAAAACTGACGAACACCCAATTCACTCTCGATTTCCATGGCTGGACTACCATTGATTAGAACCAAAGAAATATTCGTAGTACCCCCTTCAAGAAGAAAATTCACTAGACATTCTACACCATTGGATTGGTAGACTTGTGATACTCTATTTTTCACAAGAGGACTCGATACTTGCATCTCCTTCATCCTACTAGTCCAGAGCTGCATAGAATAACACTCAGAGCACTTCTAACATTTTCTCAATATCTTTTCTCTATTGTGTACTATTTTTATATTTCGAGAAGTGTGTGTATGTTTGTATTAAAACATACACTATCTCCTACACAAAACTGAAGAATGCAATATAATCTTCTTATTATATCATTTTACATTTTTTTACTCTCATAGATAAGTGTGGAAGAGTTCCTTGGGTGACATGGTTGCTTTGACGCATGAAGAATAGTAGAAGTGGTCATGTGACATTGATAGTCATATCCACTATTATTAACCCAGATCCAGGGTGTAAATCAACTTTATTTATATAAACTGCATGGTGGAAAGTGATCACTAAGTGGAGTGGATTAGATTGTGGATTGAGACTGAACCACTTGTTTTATCCACTGTGTATTTAAATTTAGTTTTTCTGTGCATTAATATATATTTTAGAAAACACTAGAATTTACATTGATAGTTAGTCTTGGATAAAAGTTATAATTATTTTTCCTTATTAACATATCATCAAAAGTAGTATAAATAATTCATATTGATATTACTGAGAATTAATCAATTTTCTGAGATGTTATTTGAACAGTCATATTTTTTTTACCATATTACCCTGATTTACTGAGATGTATTCATTTTTTTCCAGGAAACTTTTTAAGAAATCTTTTTAACAGAAATTTGAATAGAAACTCAATTCACCCCCTTGAGTACTCTACTCTCAACCACATTTGTGTTAACCAATCCCAACATAATTGATAAAAAATTATATTTTGTACAACACAAGAACAAGGGGTTTTCAAAATCTCTTTAAAATAATTCAATATTTACTATTATTCATTGGTTTTAGTACATTAATTTTTAATTAATTAATTAATAAGATCCTTCGTAATATATTTATTATCATCATTAATTTATTATTATAGATTTTTTTTATTATTTCACCATGTCAGATTAAGAATGAATTTTTATTATTATAATTATAGAAAAACATCTGGTCTTTGATTTCATTGGATCCTAATTTTCTAAAATCCAAACACTACCTCCATGTATAGAAAACCTGTCTCTTTTTTAAATTTATTTTTTATCAAATTCTATGAAATTATCAACCCCTTTCCTATATTTATCACTTGTTCTTATTTAATTTTTTCAATTGTGATCCATTCCTTTCCTAAAAACATAATAAAATATATGAATATAATAAATCATATAACCATTTAATCATATATATATATAAATAGATAAATTTATAATATATATAAATATAAATAAATATAAATATATAAATTTAAAGCTTATTTATAAAAAATATATACATACTTATAAAAACAAAATTTATAAATGTATATAGTTTTCAATGGAATACTTATAAAAAAATAAATAATATCTATAAAAAAATCACACACAAACACAAAAAAATTAAATCACACCCAAAATAGGAATATATATAAAAAAGTAAACAAAATCATAGAAACATGTATGTTAACATGTAATACCAAAAACAGTCAACAAGTCATTTATTCATAAATAAAATTTATACAAAAATCAAATATTGAACTAATGAACTAATCTAAAAATAAATATGACATATATTTATAAAAAATTATATAAATATTTAATCACACAACTTATAAAATTTTTCAAACATTATATACTTTTAATCATTCATACAGAGAAACAGTATACTATTCTATCTAAAATTGAAGACAATATAAAAATATATTCGAAAAAATGGTTATATAAAATAAAATGAATACAAAAAATTAATGAATGTAATATATTAAACAAATAGAAATTATATCAATAAAAAAATAAAGGAATATAATTTGAAAAGTTTCGAACACGTAGTAAATATTCTAAATTAATAAAATAATATTTTAACTTATAAAGTATGTAGATGTGCGAAGTATATTCAAGACCAATAAAGGAAAAACAATAGTAAAAAATTGTTAGATTTAATATAGATAATGAGTCTTGTTTTTTGAAAAATCATATCAGTACATGATGATAGTTGAACTCAGAAGGTAGATATAGAATGCAGATATGGTTGATGGAATATGGTAAAGTGTGGTGGAATGGGAAAATAAAACTAGATCATGGAATAGGGATCAACATATGTTAAAGGAAGAGGAATGTTGATAAAAGAAAAATATAGATAGGTATTTTGAGACTCAGAGAACATTCAGTTTGAGAAAATAAAGAAATGATAGAATGAAGAGAAAATATAGTCGTATGCATTTTAATTTTTTTTAAATATTAATGTTATTTACATAATGATTAATTCCAAAACTGAAATTTCACATCATTCATACTAATAACCATTGTTAAAACCCTATAATCCTAGTTTTTAACTTTATTTATACTTGTAACTGATGTAAAAACTGAAATCTATGAGTTCAAACATTGATTATTAATATAGTTGATGTTGAAAGCCTATGTGTAATGGTTTTCACAACATTTACTTATAATTGATGTTAAATCCTTATGTGAAATAGAATTATTCTCCTAGTTTATCGTACAAAAAAACTAGGGTATTTCGATGTTAGTTTTCCTAGGATTTATATTTTGATTAGTGATCATTTTTTCATTATATAATTGATTCCCACAATTATACCTAGAACAAAACTTCTTTTGAAGAAATTATAGGACTCAGAGTTATAGGATAATTTTTAAAAGAAGAATAGAAATTAATAAATAACAATAAAAATATGAAAAGAAGGAAATAATGATTTACATGGTTTGGGAAATTATCACTATGTCTAAAGAGGTGTATAAATAGATCTATGGTTAGGAGCTAAATTACAGGTCAATTTCAGAGTTTCTGACACCCAAAGAATCCATATCTCATATTATCTCATAAAGAAGATGATGTAAGTATTCCACTAACTGCATAGTTAGTCCAGTTTTCTATAGTGAAATGTTTCTATATGTCTATTGAATGACAATACTGATGTATCTAAATTTTCAGATTCTATAGTAACCATTTCAAATCATACACCTATATGGTTACCTATCAGTGTCACATGGTCATATTTACTAGAATTCATGAGGATTTTTGTCGTGTGTGGAGTATTTCCCAATAGTAGTTTATCCATATTCATCTAAATTATTGAGCTACATTATTCCATCCACGTATCCTTAAAATCAATTTACCCATGACTTCATTCCAACATGAATGTGATATTTTTTAATATACATATATATTATCAAAAGTATTTGTGTTATTAAAAGTTTGATAAATATTATTATATGAAAATACTATTAATTTTATAAGGTCTTGACATGACCCTCAAAAATAAAGTACACAATCCATGAGAATATATTCTAGTACCTGTATATATTTCTCAAATTATCCATTGTTCTAGGGATGATAATAAATACCCACGTTTTTTATGTTCCAATGGATAAATATTTTCTGGAATATTGAGGTAAATCTTGAATCCTATAATAAAATGATATAATTGGCAACATTATATATCTTAAAATTTTCAAATACATTTTTCTAAAATATTCAACTAAATTGGTAGAAAATGAATACATTTAGTAAATTAATATTTAATACCCTAAATAAAATCATGCTTATTAGAGGTAAATGGAAACAAATGATATAATACATATAAATTTCATCCCTTTTTCATTAAATAATATGAAAATATTTCAAAACAATTATAGTATACTTCAATATAAACTATTCTTACTGATAATGAATCCGGAAAAAAAAATTAGATACTTATATTTTCATAACTAACAACCAAAATTGATTCTTGTAATCATGATTCATTTTTATTACACTAGAGTGAACTTAAAAAAATTGTGTTGTAAATACATTATAATTTTTTCTCCTAATAAGTCAGATAAATAAATCGTATATTGAAAATAAGTAACCTGATGAGGGTTTCCTTACATCTATATATGATCTCCGACGATTTTTGAAATCACACTTTATCACGTAATTACTTTCATAAAAATCTAATATTTTACCAAATATATAAAAATATAATTAACCCTGGTCCATGAAAACATAATTTAGCAGTTACCTTCCTTAAATATAGATAGATTTTTGATATGAAAATCCTCAATTACCACACATTTTTTCTTCATAATAAATTAGATCAATTAATAGTTCCTACAAGAAGTAACCACTATATTTCCCTTGGATAATGTTTTTTTGAGTTTTAAAAAATTGTTTTTAGGTTTTCCAATCATCTTTATTTTATTCTGTTCTAAATATAATTGATGAAAATGAATATCATGTTTTTTTTATTTTTTTACATCCTAAAATTCTATCAAAAAATATAATGATTCTAATATTTCAAGTCATACACTATTAAAAGAAACTCACGATTTTTCATGTCATAATTATTTTCATGGATTTTAATTTTACATAATACAGGTAAATCTTTTTATTACCAATCATGTGGATGTATTTGATCCACACTTCAAAAGAATTATAATATAAAATGTACCCAAGATATATTTTATGAAATATAAAAAATAAATCCAATGTGAGACTTATTTTAATGCCCTAAAGTATATAATGTTTTTTATAAAAGTAAAATATCAATCCATTTGGTTCATAGATGACATTGGTGATTTCAATGAGGAAAATTTATAAGAAAATAGTTAGAAATAGTTTCTTAAATTAGGAAATACTTAAACAATAAAAATATTTTTTCTTCTTTCCATGATACAAACTCTTTTGTTTTCTCCAGGTTAATTTATATTTCCCTTTATAAAATGTCATGGACTAAAATTTTCATCTCAAATCTATTAACTGAAATTTTTTAAGAAACAGTGTCA
Source organism: Viscum album (assembly GCA_963277665.1). Lineage (NCBI taxonomy): Eukaryota > Viridiplantae > Streptophyta > Magnoliopsida > Santalales > Viscaceae > Viscum > Viscum album. The sequence continues at coordinate 1,071,698,524 of OY728141.1, forward strand.
TTTTTTCTATGAGGTTACCAAAATGATCTCCAAGTATTTCTAATGACCATCCATCAATAAAGAGTATTCCAATAATTGATATGTGAACACAACTATAAACTAGTCAGGTAATTCATGTAAATAATGTTCATTAATTCCATAAAAATGGTTTCATGATTTTTAATCCCTGATATATTTTCTAATGCTTATACCAAATCTAAAAGGATAATTTTCAAATGGAATTCTTCTCATGAAGATAGTTATATATTTATCACATTTTTATATTGTAAAACTATATTTTCAATTTTAATTAATCAGAATAGTTGTTTATTTTAAGGAATAAAATTATTATTATTAATTGTTTCCAAGTTTTATTTGAAATATTTTATACATAATAATTGGATACAATACACTTTCATTGTAAAGATGAACAAAAAATATGAATTTGAGATTCATTAAATGGTAATTATTTTCCATTCCAAGTAATCGAACAAGAATTCTTGTTCTTTAAAGTCAATTGACTATATTCAATCGGTAGCTAGTGATGTAAAACTTGTTTCAAACAAGAAATCAGTAATGGCATCCATCTCCATTTCAAGATACATCTGTAATAAATCAATTGAAAATATATCGAGATATCATTTGACAACAATATGAAGTTTCATATAGATATTATTAAAATTTATTCCAAGAAAATATTTTTAAATGGTAATATATTTCACTAACATACTTCTTATTATACATTTTATTCCTATGTCCATGTATCATTCTCCCGTGAATGATTGAATAGTTCCTTCTGGATGGGTAAAATATAAATATCAATTATAATAATATATTTAGTTTTTTTATAGAAATATCAAATCTATTCTAATGATTTACATAAAACAATATGATATTGAGAATTAAAAATTCCATATGAATTTCAAATTGTCTATCATAATAGAATGATATTGACAATTAAATCCCCAACTACTTATTTATCCTAGAGGTATATGAATATTTATCAATTCATGATTCATTTAAATATATATCCTCAATATATCTACATTATATGTAGAAATAATAAAATTATAAGAACATATGTCATGAAAAATAGAAATAATAATAGGTGAAATTGAATAAAGTTCCTTGAATAGTGAAAGGATCTACTTCCATATTTATTGGATCTTGTTATATGATGGATAAATGTTCTTTTTCTTTCTAATATTTTAGAATCTATTCCTATTGAGATATAAATTTTTTTTACCATGAACAACCATTGAATCATTTCTTTGAAACCATTTTCTTGTCTACTCCCACTCTACCTATGTGTCCCTACCAGTACATGTGATCCTAGGGTATTTCTAGACCCTCTAATGCTCAATTTCTAATGTAAATACCTTCAATACCTTCTTAATTTACCTATTCTCAAACATTGTTTATAATTCTTATGATCATCAAGGGAAACAAATTTTAGATGTCTATGTTATCTACATTGATTTTAATATTGACTTATGTTTTAATAAAAAATAATCCTTGCTAAGTGGTCGACAATGAGATCCATCATTTCCATTCAAAAATATATCTCATCATCTCCATTACTCCCTAGTATCAAGAATTCATCCACATACAATGTAAAATACATGTACCTGGATTTTATTCCCTTATTGGTTAGTATATAGAACTAAAACATCTTAACAATGCTTAAATAAGAGTTTATGCTAGACATCATATCCTTAATCTTGATTTTAATCTAAGACCCAATTCAGACCTTAGAGACATAAAAGACTCACTTGTTACCAGTTAAGGTCAAAAAAATATTATCAAATGGTGTAGAATGTTCCATGTTAGATAGGATTTCTTTTTTTGGGTCAAATAATGTCCTAACCCTCTTTATCTGAAAGGTTTAAAGAAGGAAATATTTTCTAAACTGCTATAAATAAATCTTTCAAAACTTTTTCTTATTTAAATTTTCTTGTAATAAAAAATTATTCAATTTAAGGGAATGTCCCTCTAATATAGTAGCTTCTAGATTCACCTTGATTGTCATAATTATATTTATAAGTTGGATTATTCAGTTTACCTACCTATCTACTCTTTCAATGCCTTTGGTTTTTTATCACTCATCAAGACAACAATGTTATGTGTTTTGAAATGAATATATCTATGAATGTTACGATGTTATTCTCTCTTCACCAAACCAATCATATAGAAATAAAATTTAAATAAATTAGGATATTAAATTTAAAAATGATAATTAAAATATGAGTATTTATTGATAATTCTATCTTGCTGATTAACATGAGGCATTTTTCTAAAAATAATTCTTCAATGCATTAGGCAATTTTAGATAAAAATCATTTAATAATTATTTATTCTAAACATTATATCATATAATAGATCATTACATTTTAATAGGGTTATTGAATTAATTTCAGATACAAAAGGGTCTTTTAAAGAACCACTATTCGTAAAACCATCCATAAAACCTTATACAGCCACCATGTAACATTTCACCTATTTTTTTGATATTATACGTCATTTATAAAAAAATTCAATCGACTATATTAAATTGTAAATTATTACATACCATATAAAAAACCATGAATGTCTAATGTCTATGGTCCCAAATCATATTAACAATTAAGATGGGGTTAACATGTGTATTACATTTATGAGTTATATTGTTTTGAATTCAACCTCTTGAACTTTTTAAGGTCCTTACTACACTTAGTAATGTCTTATAGCCTCACCATATATGAATAAATGATAAGATAGTGAAAAAACATGGTATTTACAAGGTTTGGATGAAATTTATACTCTTTAAAATGTTTTTCACACCCCAAACATGGATTATCTACTATAGTATTTTTATCAATTACAATGGTTGGAAAAAAACCACACTGTATAACAATTCATAAACTAAAACTAGAGGTTATTTATATTGAACAAATTATGTTACCTAAATCCACACTCACCTTTTCCATAATCCCACTACAATATTCAACTACATTTATATATAATCAAAATACTTCTTTTACTCCAGATCTGTAAAATATGATCCTTCCATGTAAAACTCTGACAACTTTTTTTAACCCCTTACTCTAATTGAGATACTTATTCATTTTTTCAAGTACTTATCTACTACAGGACGATCCTTCGATCTTCCTCTATAATCATTCTGAATCACACGTACTTATGTACCTATTTAGGTACCTTTACATATCACAAGCCCTACAGAAATATCTTTAATCACATGTATCTGATCAGTTTCCTCCGTATAACAAATACATGGGTGGTTATTCATCGTTCTAATTTAATTCTTGACTAATTTAATATGTTCAATTGATGAATAAAATTTCTTCAAGATTATTTTATGAAATATAATATTTCAAAAAATATCAAAAATATAATATTCATCATTCCGCAAAACAATTTCAACATGTTCTATAAAACATTAATGGTGTATGATTAATGGTGAAACCGTAGAACAATTATTTTCTCCATAAATTATTTATGTGAAAACTCATGCATGTTTATTCAGCGTCAGTTTTATCTTCTAATATTATTATATAATAACCTATAAATGAATTAATGCATCTATGTAGAATAAAATATCCTTTATTTATGCACACACACCTACATCATGTAGTAGCATACATAATGTATAACATAAAAGTTAATTGAATGATTTATACCTTCATGTAAGTGTCTCGTGCAATTTTTCTTCTTTATATTTTCATAAAGGGTACACAATATCTCATTAATGGCCATGAAAATAAAGTGAGATTTTGTTTTAGGGAAAAGAGTAATCCTGAAAGGAATAATTATTCTCTAATTCTTCTATAGAGACAAGATTATGGGAATAAGATGTTATGAATGCATGGGTTATGTTATTCTTCATGAAAGAAAAGGGATTCATAGATTCTCTTCATAAAACAATGTTAACGGTGCACTATTTTTTCTTAAAAAAAATGATAACTCTCATAAATTATCTATCATAAATCTCTTTCTCTCTCTCTTCTTACTATATTTATTTTGGAAAGTCCCACCACCTCACTTATGGATTTTATTCCGCATTAAGAAGAATCATCACCAAGCTAAAAGTATCAACATATCTCAATACTATCTCATATAGATTTACATATTCTTTGAAGTAGATAATAATAGTTCCTCTTACTTTTCAATGGTCTCTTCTCATGAACACCTCATAATAAATTATACATATCTTTTTAAATGATCAAGTTCATCCATGAAAAGGGATACATGGTTGGCCTACTATAAAAAAATTTATATTCAAAAAATATCACCCTTATATATAACCTCATGCATGTAAGACTTAAATTTAATGCATGATGTGGAGACTATTATATATATTTTCCATGATCATGGTATTTTCACAGTAGCTCATTCCAATCCATCATGGTTTCTGAATTATGTCTAGTATACTGGAACAGTAATACAATGGTTGTAGACAATGTATCTCTAAAATCTAATGTCACAGACGCCTAAGAGCATACATATGAATTCTATCCACATATGTTTAATGTAGATGAATAGTTTCATGATATAATTCTCTCACATCATATATTTTTATTTTTTAGAGCTCCCATATATTACAATCTATCCCACTACTATTTTGAGCCGTGAACCATGATTGTTATTCATATAAACATTTACACACATACCTGGGGTGGATCCGACATTCTTTCCCCACATGCACTCTAATGTATAGATCTTACTTAATATATAAACCCCCTAAAACATATTATCACTCATTTGGGAGATATGTTTTCCTTATCACACACTTACTACCTCATTCATGGATTTTAGTATGGCTTAAATGTTGTGATTCATGGTCCAATAAGTTTTTTTGAGTTTGCCTACAAGTTGTCATGGGGTTGGCCTTGTTATTTACTAAAATGATATTAAAAATATTAGTAAATTATTCAACAATAAAATATAAACCTTGTCAAACTATATCATGAAAAATATTATTGTTTTATGGTCTTCTTTAATTTGTTATTACTCTAAACTATTATTCATGGAATTCAATATTCCCACATTTTTCACATCATCCAGACTCATCATGCAATAATTTTTAAATTTCATAGACTTATTCAAATAATATTTTTTTCTTGTATAAAATGGGTTTTTATAGAACATGTATACGAAATTTAATATGAGTATCAATCATAATCACATTTAAAAGGATAATTGGTCAAGAATGACATACAATTACATTAAATTAATTCATTGAAATTATCCAATCATAGCCACTCTATATTCAACTTACCAATCACATATAGAATCATCGTTGAAAAAATGAAACCCTGGGCCCAAAAGTATCCACCTTTGAGTTTGGGTGTAAATATCTATTAACTTATTTAAAAAGTAATGAAAATGAAAAAACAATAGATCTCTTATTAGAGGTCTACTGTAAAGGATAAGTGGTGGTTGTATAATTTCATATTTATTATAAAAAATATGATATTATTCCTTATATGAGAAATTCTTGATCACTTTTAAGATAGGGATTATCTAATATGATTTCATTATCAAATATATTTTAGTTAATAAAATTTATTTATATATGGTCAAGTATGTTGTATGAAATAAGTGATATACTACTAAGTATGTCCATGTTGTCTATAAACAACCGTGCATGTGAAATCATTCTAAAAAATTGTCAATTGTTATTTTGGAAAGTATAAGTAATATGATTTATCAATAAATTTATAAATACTATACACACTACAAAAAACACATTATAATGTTTAGGTGACAAAGATATATCTTACCCTTTGTGGAATCCAATAATTTTATAAATCTATTTAGAAATTGCACATTCATTATGTAGTGGTTATTTAAAAGATCCATATCATTTATTGTACCCTTCAAGGTATGAATCTATCACATTTAGGCAACTATGTGTCAATATAAATGATAAAAAATTAATAAATAAATATAGGGTATTAAGGATGAACCTTCACGTTATTTTTGAGTAACCTTCAAGCAGAGATCTACGTCTTTGAATCGACCATTATATTTTCACCACCTCAATCCACTTCTCATCAGCATTGTATAGAATAATTTTTTTCATCATAGTTTTTATTAGAACATTATTTCCTTAATATTTATAATATTTTTATGGTTCCTAAATTTTATTATCCTTTTTTAGTTGATTTGGCTGAACCAATTTGAACTCTTTCCAAAAAAATATATCTTCTTATTATCTTCTCACGACTTTCCAATATTTTCTACTAAAGCCTCTTCCCTTTCTCAATATAGGGAATATATTAGGGTAATCATGTCATGAATTTCTTGGATGTGTGACCCTATTGATTGAGTCTTCTAATAAAATATTTTAGGCATCCATATATATTCGGGCTTTGATGTTTGTGAGAATTTTTTGTCACAAAATTATTTCTCTATGAACTTTCACTCATATTCACCATGATTCCCCCTTGATTCATTCCTATTTCTAGGAGATGATGTGTTATACCAACAATACTGGGCGATTTTCTTCCATAAAATTCATTGCACTTTTAAAATCCTCTAAACTCAGATATATCATATTGATATTCATTCTATCTAGATACGTCTTATTGTTATAAATATTTAAAATGAAACTTCTTTTTCCAAGGGGGAAGGGTTACTATTTAAATATTTATCTTTCCTTTTGTATAGGAAATCATCTATCATTTTTCTTCTTAGAGATAGTTTGTTTTATAATATTCTTGTTTTGTTCACATCCCATTTTTGGATGTTCCCCTATCATTTATGTTGATTTCTATTATCTGGTGAAGTTCAATCATTTTATTCTTATTTTTCCCTAAATGAATTTATTCTATTATCCTCATGAATTATCCTATTATTTAATCATTAAAATTCCTTTTTCACAAACTTCCAACAATACTAACAATAGCCTATGATATTTCTTCACTTATTTTGTGGTGTAGTCTATTTAGATTTCATAGTTTGTGAGCCATGTTGTTTTTGTGTGGAACCACCACTCTTTGGGAAACTTGTTGAGGAAAAACTCATCATGAATAAATTTACATCCACCCTTGATGTGGGGTTTTACCAACATTTTTAACCATCTATACATTCAAATATTTTGGATTAAAACTAATATCATCACTTGAAACAACAATAGTACACAATATAGTTTCTCGATTATGGGGTTCATGCTTATTTAAGTATATATATACTTGGTTAGAATGTTCTCTCATGTTATTCTTGATATCATTTTCCTCAAATAATATTTGTGTGGAAGTATATATTTTTAATCAATTTTGGATTTTTAGCTTGTTCTGATTCAAAATTCTTTAATATCACCTCTATCTTTAGACACATCATGTTAAGTGACTAATATTCATCATCAATTAATCTTAGTAAACCAACCCTATATCCCCTTATATTTTTTATTTTTTATTTTTTATTTTTTCTTGATTCTTTTAAAAATTTAAATTCTCCTTTACATTGTTGAATTTAACCTCACATTGGGTTTCTTATAAGCTTAAATAAACATTAAACAATTTTTCAAATCAATAGAAAGATTTTATAAAATAAATATCAAATATTTCCTTCCCAAAAAATTAATTTTTTTATTCATTAAATTTGAATTTTATTGCATTGAAAAGATAGATTTTGTATTCATTTAAATTCATATTATGAAAGATTGTTGGATATTCAAACCCTTTATCCAAATACACTTCTAAAACATGTAATTTTTTATCTTGAAGACAATTTAATAATATAACTATAAACTTTACCACTTTTTCGGTATGTGATTCAAATTTTATTTTAATATATAATGAAGATGACTAAGTGATTGTTTCCAATGTATTTTGTGTCTCATTACGATTTTCTATTATCAAATGGTTTCCAATAGGGTTTCTATGTGGAACTAGAAAATCCAAATGATTTTGTATCCATGGGGAAATACTTTCCAAAGGTAGGCTCTCATTAGGTGTTTTAACTAATGATGATTAAGATCTCACATTGGTCGAGAGGATGGGAGGACTGGATCATCCTACCTTTTTGGGTGGAATTGTCACATACTCTGGGACTCTCTTACAGATGTATGAAATTTTCATAAATCCTTTATTAATTACCAAGTATTATCTGGGTCATACCAATATTGGAAATCGATTATTAACATGTATGGAATTAAGAATAATCTGTATGTAAATGAGGTTCTTCATCAATGGAGATATCTGTATGTATTTGTGGTTCTCTATCGATGGTATCCCCATATGTGCTATATATGTTTTTCCCATTATTATGAAGATACTGGTTTTCATGCCAAAATGTTTTGTAATATTGAGTTTATTTTCATCCCTGGTGACTAAGGTCACTTTTGAATATATTTTCATCCAGGGTGACTTGTTTTTTTAATTTTGGGATCCAACCCATGGATGATCTTCCTACGTATCCCTGATAAAGTAATCAGAACCCACATAGTTCAGTGTCACTTAATGGGACACATCATACCTTTTATGTTCATGTTATGAGTACATAAATATATATTTAAACGTCATTTGGAAAGGAAATCTTGGTTGAAGGTTCATTGTCAATTATTGGTGTGTTACTTTTGCTGAAGCAGCCCATGTAACTTGAGAGAGATACAGATTCATTGGTTGAATTAGACCCTGTTGGGAATGTGGCCAATGAAGGATCCTTGTTTGTTTTGATGTGTTTCATTTGGACATTTGAGTGTCTTCCTACATATCCATATTGGATGGGAATCAAGGCCTATGTAGCTCAGGCATGTCTCGTAGGGTAGTATGGCCCATTGGCTACATTATATTGGAACTTATTCCTTAAGAGGATGCCCTTGTAAAAGGGACCATGAGGGATGTATGAACTCAGGGTGGTTTGGGTGATTATCATGGAGATTAATCTTATGGAGGATTCTCAGATTATGGGAATTATTATTAGGGCTTACTCTTGAAGAGGATTCCCATTGAAAACATGATATATGTTGGATTCCTACATATACTAGATCATTTGTAACTTGGAATCAGAGTTATTCGAGTTTAAAATTTCATATGGGTTGGAAATCATGATCACCACTAATCTCTAACCCCATGTTAATCATGATCGGTGTGAGAAACAAAAGTATGTGGTAGTTTAAAAAATCCACATAGTTTTATTTCTTTGTTAATGGAAGAGGAGGCGGAGGATGTTGGATGAGGCTAAGTTATGAAACATTCCTCTCTTCAACACACCATGGAATGTAATGAAAGTAAAGGATGCAGTATTATAGAAGAGCAAGACTAAAAAATAATATATGAAAGGATAGGGGATTACTCAAGGAGGGATTTATAGTTTGAGGGAATTATGATTGGGGCTTACTCAAGAGGAGGATTATCATTGATCATGGGCACTGATTAGGCCACCAATGCATCCCGATTCATTTGTAACCATGAATCAAAGTTCTCATAGTTCAATCACTCGAGTGGATTTGATTCCATGATCGTCAATAACCTCTTTTCCCACACGATTCATGCCTGGTGTAATAAATAAAAGTAATCTGAATAGTCGACAAACCATTCACTTTTCCTTATTTATAGTTGGAAGATATGGAGGAAGAGGATATTGGAAGAGGCTGGGGTTATGACACTTCTTTCTCTTTATGTCAACCTGGAATGTAATGATGGTTAAGGATGTAGTGGTATTGTTGTGAATTATTGTAAACTCATACATGAAAGACTAAGGGATTACTATTGGAGGGATGACCAAAAATTGAATTTATATAGGCCTGAGGATTTGATTCCATGTTGAATGGAAATGAAATTATAGTCCCCATCCTCCAACTAGGAACCAGTGGCCCTAGATCGTAGAGATGATAAGGGAGTAAAATATTCTAAACCATATTCCTCTATATAGGGTACATACCAATACTTTATCTTTGGTGAGGTTCCTTAAGAACATAGATATAAAAATCAATTTACCACTAGATGACCCTGAATCTATGGTATATAAAGTGCAGGAAACCTCTAATCGTAGAAATAAAAATCCTAATGGGAGACAACCTACTGTGCATTTACTCATGGTTTTGTAAGTATTTATGTCTTTATGGATGTTTAATCTTAGTCCCTTTTAGACAAGGGAACGAATGAGAAAAAATCCCTATCTTTTGTGGCTTTAGAATAGGGCTCAAAGGGCCACTCACATAGGTCCTGGGTGTAGGTGTTTGGAATAGGTATGTCATGAATTTCTTCCATCCACGTTCTAGAATAATTTTAAAGTTATTGTCATGGGGGAAAATGGATGTGTGAGAAGGATATGCCTCAGGTAACATGCCATAGGGGTGTCAACACTTGGGTGAAGATTTATCTAAAGCACCCTGGGTCTCCATTAGTTTCCCATAAAGGGTCTTGTGTAGGTTCATAATTATAGAGATGGAACTCACATAGGTTGTTTCTCCTTATGGCAGAATAGTCCTTATTTTGGTGTTATGTGTATTTGGGACCTCAAGATAAATTTTACTTTCTTATACCCTTTAATTATCTATTTTTTTGTGTTTTAGTGAGCTATCATAGAAACATTAGGGACCTGGGTGAATGTGCTGCACAAAAAGACATCAAGGGGTTCTTCTGATCTACCTGTTACTAAAATGAGGAGACCAAGGGACCTATTTATTTTCCAAGTCCAATTCCAATATAATTCTATAAATGTCACCCCATAGTATATAGGATTAAAATATCAATTATTTGAAAAAAAAGTTTCACGGAAGAGTGGGAACTGTGAAATTTAGTACATCACATCTACATGTGGGCGTGGTTGCCTATATTGTCTCAAAATTACATGGTCTACATGTTGTCTCTCAATATCATAGAAAAAATATGGTGAGCATGTCATCTCATATTTTTATAAATGTCAATGTAATTGGTATGTGCATCCCAATATTATATCAATAAAAAAGAAATGTGATGGGATGTATATCTCCTGCCTCTTCCAATGTGATATACAAGTGGGTATCAGGTTCTATTAAAAATTATGTATCATTTTACATAGCCATGTGGGCATTACAATCCCCTATAATAGGAATGATATCCCAAGAATAATGCATCTCACATATTGTGCATAATTTTCCAATCCAAAGACATGTCAAATAATGGTTATAACATCTATCACTATTAAAATCATTGGAAAATGGGTATATAATCAATCTCCATCCATCACAATAACAAATTTGAAATGTCATAAAATTTTATAAGAATCGTCAACATTTGTGGTAATGTTATTTCATTCCATAGTCAATACTTGAGTAATGTGAAAGTTAACACATGGTCAAAAGAGTACACAACCATGTGGCATCATGTTCTGTATCATAACAATACCCATAATACAAGGGAATAACATCTCAGAACATCAACCAATAACAGAATTAAAACTAATTACAAAAACATCATATATAATTAAATAAGTGGTGGGAATAGAATATGACAATGATATAACTAGAACTGGTTGGTCCTCTCATAACAAACCCATATATTTATTTTAGAACCATGTATCAACAAACATGGAACTCTATAACTCTAAATAGAATGAAGAATCACCGCTTATACTTGTAAAACAAGACAAAGTGTCTATATAGTAACATTTGATCTCACTAAGAAGAAAAACATGACCACACATAGGGAATGAACACATTTAATTTAACAAATGATGATAATTAACACTTAAAATCATCTACAATATCATAACATCACTCAATGTATACCGCCTTAGGTATAAAGTAAATTTTTTAACACATAATAAAATAAGATCATAGAAAATGGAGACCATGGTATCAAAACACAACTCATGAAGGGTGGTCTTTCATAGACCTCAACATTAATACCCTACTCATAAAGGACCAAATAAAGTAATTCAGATAAATTTAGGTCAACTATAGATGATTGACATTACCATATTTATTATATTTTATATAAAATTGTATTAAATTATGTTAATGTTTAGGCACCATTAACCACAATATAATAACATCTATCTCATTGAGAATCACCATAATGAATTACTCCAAAATATGGTTTTCACACTATATGAAAAACACTAAATTATTGAATATCTATTGGATAGTAATAAAATTGTGCCCAAAATAAAAAATAAAAAATAGAGGAGTAATGTCCTTACCTTACATGATATACTATGATTGATGGATCATGAATTTTTCTCATAAATCAAGTGATGAATTGTTGTGAATCTAAGTTGGGGAGAAATGAAAAAAAGGGTAGAACATTGTGGTGTGTGAACTAGAAAAAATGATGGGTTCTCAATTAAGAAAATTTTAATTATTTAAAATAAATAAATTGACATTTCCATACCCTATGTGACCATAGAGTAATTTTCACCTTACACTGATTACCCATCATAGGTTCATTGACATCATGATGCCCTCCTAAGGGATACCCCCCCCCCACCAGCACCACTACAGGGAACAGATGGTACCTAGTGGAGTATTTCAACATTGAAAGACCTTACACACCATGTTCGACTTCCCAAATATTGAACTATGACCTTAAAAAATTTATATATTATCCACAAAAAGATCAATATAGACATGGTATAGAAAAATATTTATCAAATTCAGTCATTATAATTGGAATAGGGTTACAACTGCCATACTATAAAATGAATCATCGTCATGATGAATCACTGAGATTCATCGATATAGAAATCTGGATATTGTTTATAAATATCATTCTCTCTCTCCTAAGTGTCTTCTTATAAATTCATATTATTTCACTAACTATGTACTAAATGAATCATCTTCCCATGTAGTATTTTTTCACAATAGTCTCTTATTTAAAATAGCCATTCCACAAATGATACATCGACCTCTAGTTTCACGCCATAATCCATAATCACATAAAAAGTTTAAATGTGGTATCTCTTATGTTGAGATATATAGAATACATCATTCATAATATAAAAACTCATTGGAAGTTACTACTGTAAATCCATGGTGTCAACCATCTTGATAGACTCATAATATCCTACAAAATTGGGTGATATCCTCCCTGACATCAAAAATGACAGTGAATCAATTGTGGAGACACCCTCAAAAAAACCCTATCACCCTCCTCAATATTGATGGTATATAATGTGTAGTTTATATATAATCACTACCTCTACTTCAAAGATAATAAATAATTCCATGTCAACATAATATGATCCAACATATCTTAAAAGAAACTTATCATGGTAATAGATAACTCTTGTTCATCAAATTGGTATAAATGATAATTTAATGGAATCTCATATAAGGACTCAAAATGTGTCATATAAATTAGTGTCGGGTAACTATTATTGTAGTTTAAATCAGCTAAGTAAATATTATTATACCATAAACAAGTAATTTTAATTTAAAAATCTCGTAGGGTGTCCTCTATTACCAAAATAGTATTATCAGAGTTACCATGATTATAATAATAGTATATCAAGCTCAAAAGCACCAATGTATCCAGAAATTTTTACATACCCTTCCCAAATAATGATATAAATTTGGAGTCACAATTATAATTGACACTCCTCATTACACCATAGAGAAAAAATATCTCTCAAACATACAAGTATCCCAACTTATTGAAATTTTAGGATTCTTGGGTCTGTAGAAAATTAATTATCTTATTTAATTAATCCAAAATGACCCATTCTACATTGATACCTTGGGGTAAATAAGAAAACTACATAAAAAATATAACCACGTCATACCAGTCCCACTAAAGAATAGAAAATAATGAATAATAATTTTAGGTTTTTGGTGATTATACTATAGCCACTAATTAGTAAATAATTATTAAACCAACAATGTTATATCCCTATTCATCTTGGGACAGTAATACTTCCTGAGAATGTCAAGATACATCTTCAAAATCCCTTCATGAAAAACCCACCTAGAGGTTTGTGAATCTCTTATCAATTCATAATGCCACTCTAATAGAAATGAACACATCCTTATTCCAATAAAATTTCACCATCATCTTTTGAATAATTTAGTTTTGGATATCCACCCTTAATAATATCTCAAAAAATGATTGTTAATGTAATGTAGATGACTATTATTCACTCTTTCATGTAGTGAGGAAGAAATTATCAACGTTTTGAGGGTCAATTGTCACTAAAAATCCTAAACATAAAGGTGAATCTCTGCAAGGAGGCTCATAATATACCACCCACTACTTGACCTAAATAATGCATGTGCCTGAGTTTTCATACTTAGAGTATCAATTATTATGTTCTGATTCCAATGGGAATACGCCATCTCAGAATCAAATGATTATAGGTAATCAACTAACCATATCTATTTAAGGCTTAGGTAATTATAATAAATGATATACATGAGGCACTTGATGTTATATTACCCAAATAAATTATCACCCAACATGTATTGATGATAATATATTAGTACATTCACTTCCATAATCAGCTCTAAATCATGCATAGATAATTTCTATCATGAGACCATATCTTCATTGATACATATATAACAACTCTCAAATCCTACATCAGATATCCTCCAATACTAACCCCTAACAGATCACAAAATATGTTACACCCCTTATCTATAATTGGTAATTCTAGAATAGATACATAATTTAACCTTCCCTTGAGATCCTTGAAGTCTCTCTTCTAAGGATTGGATCTTTCAAACATCTTACCCTCCTTGGTTAAGACCATAATTTATATTGTTTAAAGGAAATATTACTAAATTAATCACTTATTGTATCCTTACAATCCTAAGAATATATGGATCTAAAAACATTTATGGGCTACTCAAAAGAAATCTCATCAATGACTTTTCTAGAGTCCACTGATTTTTCAACCTTTGATATTAGAGACCAGAAGTAATATACCACACTAAAGTAGAACTGACACATTAAAATCATCGAATATTGTTAATGCTCCCTCAATGTACCACATAAAATTAATAGATGAAAATAATAGTATTCTATTAATTGGGAGTATATAAAAACTTTTTAGATAAAACAATGAACAAATCTTGATACAGATAGAAGACCTAGTTCATAAAGGCTATAAACACTATCCATAAATTCTTCAAAATGAACAACATTACAAGATAATCATATAATACATAACATCTAATAAAATATGTATGAGGAATTTAAAATGGACTAAAAGATATGTTATGATATAATAATATAAATTAATCCTTAAAGAAAAGTTGGGATCCCCTTATATGATCAAACATTCCATCTATTTGAAGAAGTGGATAAGAATTTGGCACTATCAATTTATTCAAACTCAGGTAATACATACATAAATGAAATAAACCATCAACTTTCATAGAAAATAAAATTAGATAATAGTGAGTAGAATTTTTTAGGTGAGTGAATACCTTCACCTCATGTTCATTTACATGGACCTTTGTATATTTAATCATTTTATTAGTCACCCAATATGGATGAATAGATAGGATATATAGACCAGGAATCAACTCTATCATGAACTCAAATTATTTATCGTGTGTCTATGATAATAATTCTTAAGAAATAAATCCCATAATTGGTTTAAAATTTGAATAAATACTGAGTAACATTTATATTTATCTCCCTAATAAGTACCAGCAAATTGGATAGATACCATCATAGTTTTCCCATGGTAAATTATCAAAAGGACTAACTAAAAATTCCAATCAAAGATTTTGGTATATACAACACTCTTTAAGGAATTAACGGATAGTCGTTGATGTCATCAGTTGATGTGTTCTCAAAATCAATTCATCTAATCCATCCCAATGGTCTCATAAAAACTATGAATATCCATAACTAGTAAACTGAGGATGAAACTATATCCATTTACGGTAATAACACACTCCAAACATCTCTTAATACCCTCATACCACACCACTAAGGTGGTATCAATATACAATAATCCAAATAGTTACTATATAATCAGTCCCAAAAAATCTATATTTTGAGTAGATATAAAAAAATGTTATCCATACATATCAAATAAATGAGACTCAAGGGTGTATTACACAAAGATCGTACATCAAATGGTTAAGGGTCCCTCATTATGATTAGTAGGATTCAACTCAACAACATGCAGCTAGATTGAGTCCATGCGACAACCTTATACCATATATCCATGTACACATTAAATAGAACAACCATATCACCTATAACGACCCAAGCCTCATATCCTCCCTTGTGCCATAATCAGTAGGAAGAGCTCCAACTACCAACCTTCCATAGGACACTTAATCCAACTATGGATCCCAATCCTCATGTATGAATGAAAATCAATAGGTAATTAGTGTAACAATAGTGGGATATTACCCACCCTTCCACAATGATAACATATTAGAGGATTACTCCTATTTCGAGATAATGATGTGTTATAACCCTGATAGGTTGATATATCACTACCTTTGTGAGAATTATCAGATCACTAATACCTAGTACTAAATTTTCCACTACCATATAAGAAATAATGGACTATCTACCTTGGCATAGAACATTCCACTATGATTCTCTTAGATATAAGTTTTTATTTTACAACCTTAGTAAATGATTTCATAACATTTAACAAAACAAATGTAGACTAGTTAAAATCATTCTAAAAATGTAGAATGTTTTAGATTTCATCACCTGTTTACATTATTTAAATATAAATCAAATAGATGAATCTATTGTCACTGACCATCATTGATATAATCCTTGAAAATCAATTAATAAATTCTCAATCCTTATAAACCATTAGTGTATCAAGTAAGAACTTCTTGAAGAAATGAAAATAAAATTAATTCCAAGATAGTCCCATATGATGATATTCTTTAACAAAGAATCACCACCAAAACGTTATTGATCCTCAAAAAATTTACATACTAAAATTTAACCACCTTAATGGTATATTTTCTAGATAGTTGAAAATAACCAACATTGACTTGAACTAGAATAATGTTTATTTTGGTCCACCCTCTCTAATAAATATAGGTGAATGTTTGAACTGAAACTCACTAGTCAAATATGGCATAGAATCAACAAATATTGGAGCACTGGGTCAAATTTAACAAATAACCTATACAATAATATCTTGAAATTTTTGATGAAAATGTGGAATAGGTGTAACTAGGGGCTGTGGTTTAACATGCAATGGAGCATCAAAATCCACATCCTATCGGAACTCAACTGACATTTTTCACGTTTTCATGCCACAAAAATTCGAACTACAAGACTCATAAACAAATTTCTATTATAGGATTTCATGTAACCAATATTATAATAAGTAAAAGGTATTATGTCCTTATATATTATACACACTCCGTAGAAAAAAAGGGTCTCTTATTTCTCATGCACTCTCACTAGCCCTAACTATCTACTCTCAAGGGTAAAGAACAATAGTCATAAGATCCACAAGATTAATCCTAAAATAATAATATTTTAATCAAGATATGTCTCGACAATTTAGATTTTCACTATCAAGTTACACAATAAAAATATATATAAGTTATTAACTATAATTTAAAAAGTCTAATAAAATATCATAATTAAGGAGATTAACCATAAGAAATAACATTAATGTTATGTGGATCCTATATTCAATATATGTTTTATAAATGGAAAACTATTTCAATACTGGGCAAAAGGATTAATCAGAAATTAATAACTCACAAATAATATTTTCAAAAATAATTATAACAAAACACTCAAAACCCCAAAATAAAAGTATATACCTTGGTAACTAAAACATCCACAAAACATGGAATAACTACTCCCAAACATAATTTCAAACCCAGTATCAAAAACACATCCAACCCACGTATATCATTCCCAAATAGTAAAAAAAATGAATTAAGTCCATGATAACACTTTTTAAACCCCTAGAGTAATTTTACATTCATTGTTTCACATACCTTAATAGATCCTTACCATATTATAGTGGTTTTTGACTAATGACGCAGGTCTATATGTAAAATAGAGTGATCATACTCTCTATTTTATTGAAATCTATAAATCACAATAGATGTAGTAATAAAAAGAAATTATTCAAAATATTATGGTATAAATATAGACATTACAACTATTTTCTAACCGTAAGAAAATAACCTATCTGATATTATATCAAAATGCTCTATTTTAATGTCACACAACTCATTTATAATATACATGATCACTAATAGATCATGAAGCACCCCACTCCCAAACCCCCAATCCAGGGATAAAAACACATTCTTTAAATACTAGATTTGATACCCAATAAGCAAACCCAATCATGATACACATATATTTAACATCATTTCATTTATTTAAATTTTTCATCTCATGAATTAAATCAACCCAAAAACCCCAAGGTTTAGTTTATTTTGAGATTAGTTGCATGATCTTATTATCTTAAAATAGTTACATTAAACCTTTGGAACCAGATACTTACGAGTGCATCTCAAGGGACTGAATTGGTTAGTTGTCTTTGTAATCAGGATACATACTTGAATTTCAAAATTACATTTGAAAACATAAAATACTATATAGAATTTTTTTCAGAATATCATTTCCCCCTTCAAAATATCCCATCATATTAATCATAAAACACATTAGGGTATATTATTTGAATGAAACAATATATTGTGGTAAAATTATATGCTTAGTAAGTGTATACATACAGAAAAAGAAAAATAATGGATTAATAATATGGAAGGAAATATATTATAATCTAATAATTCCATATAAATAATTACGTAAGCTAAAACATATCCATAGATATAAAAAATATTCAAATAATCACATGAATATAAAAATTTGAGTTTATATTGATTTAATTAATAATTTCTAACACCAAAAACATGACATTGAGGCCCCATTAAATGACACCATAAAATTTCTATCAAGTCCTCTTCCCAAGATATCATATATAAATGGGTAAAACCGTGACCAAAACCCAAACTAGTTTGTCTCATTATACCTACTTACTAATTGAAAGGAATTTAATTTTAAGCCCCAACCCATTACTTAATAACTCCAATTCATTTCTTTTATGAATAAATGACACAAATTAATCAACTACCTTAAAATCAATAATGGTCCTTTTTAGAAGTACTAGTGTATTGAATATCAATTCTCTCTCCAATCAAACTAGTAATAAAAATTTTATAAAAATATAGTAGATTTTAACATATCATAATAACCTCATTAAATCATAATATTCAAAAAACTATTTTAGGATAAATATAAATAAATATCATTAGAAAATTCTTGAGGAAAATACAAAATTAAATTTTTTTTATTCAATTACTTAATGACTTCACAAATATGAAGGAAAACATTTTATTTGAAAAAAAATTGTAAAATGCTTTAACAATATTCAAATAAAATTGTAATAATTTCAATGGGAATGGTTTTTCTTGTTTTATAAGTTATAAATTACAATCCTTTCACACATATTAAAATAAATTAAAAAAGTACCTCATTCGGAAAATAATAAGATGTTTCCTTTCAATCTATTTTTATGTGGTAAAACATGGGTAAAAATGTATTGAATATATAATTTGGATAATTTTTAAAATATTTTGGAAATATTTTATCAAAACATAGATATTAATGAAAAATATCCCTTAGAGGTGACATAAATAAAAACAATCTTGAATGACGATGAGATTGTAAAATAAAATCTTGTCTCATGAGTATCTATAGATTCATAATACCTAAGAAAGAAATAAAATAATATGATACGATATATACCTAAAAGAAAAATATATTCATGATATAATATATTAAATTAGTATTATATACACAACACAAAAGAAATAATTGGGGAATATCACATATGTCTCACACAAGTAAAAGTGAGAGGAAAAACACATACCATAGGTTTTATTTCCATTTTACATGTTTTAAATGACAATATACTAAATAAATATTTATTATTAATATATTAAATAACTATTATAATATGTATATCATACCAAATATTATTTACTTATAATCTTTTATAACCCATTTATTAATAATTCTTTATTAAAATCACTGCTTCGGGTGATAACTACTTCATTTTTCATGTATATTTTTGTTTTCTAGATTAGGTTCATGTACTTTGGTCATATTTATATCATCTGAAAAAATGTTAAAATTGATATAATTATAAATTATATTCATTATATATATATTCAGGGTAATCCATAAAAGTTATAGATAGAAAAATGTATTACATTATTCATGGATACTATAGGTCGTATGTATGCATGAATGCTGTTTTAATTTTTTAAAAGATGTAATAAAAGAATGATAAATAACAATTATAATTCATATAATAATTATTTCATCAAAAACATAATATATATTCATAAAATAAATCCTTAATATCATCAATGTATAGCGATAATTTAAAACAAATCACATCTCTTTGTGGAGGTGGTAGTCCACAATCACGCACGAGCGATGTTATCATTTTCCAATGGATTGGTAGGAAATAAGGTATATATTATATTTTAATTAAATAATAATAATTATTTCATAATTATAATATGTTTTTAATATTTCCATATTTACAACTATTTGTGTTAAATTGTGATAATAAACCAACTACACTGCTATGTGGGGATAGTAACTATACATACGTGTGATCAGTGGTTATGCATTTAATAGGATGGACAAGAGATGGAATACAGTTTTACCATAATCATAAAAAATATTAATATTATTATGATACATTATTTATTATTTTGTTATGGGTACAACACTTTACATTTAAGTATAAAAATAAATAAACATGAAGTACATTTTAATTATTATTACCTCTTCTTCAGTAGACATTTTTTAGATATCTTATAAAGAAACTTAGATTTGGTATTCCAAAAAATCATCTATAACTTTTATAAAGATATTTAGAAGAGTAATGAGTATTGTTTGGTTGTGATATATGTCTCAATGTGGTGTAAATAACTGAAAAATGAGGTTCCCATTTATAATTGAGGTGAGGGGACCATTTAGAATTTTTATAAATGATTTAGTTTTAATAAATTTATTCTCAATAAAAATTTATTCAAATAGATATTCATTCAAACCATGTGTTGTATGTGGTTGAAAAAAATTCAACCAATACAATTTCTATTGGATTGTGTGGTGACATTATCATTTAGTTTAACCCCTCAGTTTTATTATTTTAACACTAACCATGGTAACATGTTATTCACTGTTAAAGGGTTATAATTTTATATTTATGTAATGACTACAATTTTTCCATATATTTCATTATAATATTATATGTATTATTTATAGAGTGGGGTGCTAAGATGGTATGAGATTCAGAGGACTGATGTGCCCAAAATTAAATTGTGAAATATGTTAAAAATATTAAATACCATGTGTGCACACATTTCCTAAAAAAGTGCAATAAATCATAAAAAAGTAGATGAAATTAGAAATCTGAGACTCTTTTTGACATTAGAGAATGGGTTTTACCGTAGATGTGACATAGTCTATTTTGGCATCAGGTGTTTTAATTGAGCACCATCATGGAAAAATATTTAATTAAATTTTATTATATTTATTTAAATATTTTAGTTAGAATCCTAATAAAATATTAACCTATATATTTATATATGATGTTATGAAAACATTTTAGGGTTAGTATCATAACACTGCAAATTGAGAGAGAGCATTAGTGGAGAACATTCTTGGAGCGTGATATGAGATCATATCGTGATTGAGGATCGTTGATCCATAAGAATATGAGTATCTCACCAAAAAAATATCATTTATTACTTGTTCATTAGTTATCAATCCACCTTTAGGATGTATATTGGTTTTAAGTGGATTTATGCCTGTTTTATTTTTCCTTAAATGAATTTGAAATATTCAAAAAAATAGATTTGTGGATCATCGGTATTGTGTGTATGGGTTATATTTACCCATAATTGTCTGATTTGTTTGTTATTTATATTATATATCTCCATTCATTATTCTAATGGAAATGAATCGAATCCATCATGAGCATTGGATGAGGTTTTTTCCTCTTATTTTTTATTTTATGCATTTATTACCCTATTATTTGTACATTCTGTGTGGGTAGTCCATTTCGACCATGTTTCAATTAATACCTAGTAATGGATTATGGAATGACCATTCTTACTCATAATGAATCCATACCATGGTTATTGATGTGATTGAGGTTACTTATTTGAGTCACGAATATGACTCATGATTGACTAGGAATGGATATTAGGATACCATTTATTTGGATCTGGGGCATACGATGATGGTCTGGCAGGATATATGTTTTCTATAAAGTTTGAGGAATGGTTTCTAGTAATAATGAGGTAGAAAGGCTTGGTCGGACCAGATCCGTGTTCTCTAGGTGAGAACTATGGAAGAACAAAAGGTGGTGACAGTGTATGCATATGTATAGGAAGAAAATTCATGTTCAGTGAAATACAGAATTACATGGTTTAAAATCAAATGATACACACTGTGTGGGACCCCAATGTGGTGGATAGGGTTTATGCACATAAATAAGTACCAAATGTTGTGTGATTCATACCACACACCATGTGATCTCTAGATGGTTATCTTGGCGTGTACATAGTGTACCCACCCAGGAGTTCGGGTAGAGTTACACACCCTGTGGGCCATCCCATATACCATGTATACCCTGGAAGGCTACTTAGAGTGTATAGGTGGTACACACCTTGGATACCATGTAGTCATAAACATTGTTTGTATAAATCCAAAATTTTTTTACTTGGACATGGAAATGGGCATAGTTTATGATGCATGGGTAGGACTTAGTACTGAAGGGTCAAACCATGTTCTCAGAGTACATGTTGTGTTCCTTATCAAATAATATTTTCAGACCTTGTCCTATTTATCATTGATATGTTTTTTTAGGATACATTCCATTGATTATTTTCCATGAGGATTTATTATGTAATCACATCCAATGCTTATGATGGTGATCCCCTATGAAGAAATTAAATTTTAGTAGAGTTTTTTGAATCCCTCCACGAGACCCAGAGTGAGATCCGATATCATCCCCGCTTCCTTATGTGAGGTTATTGGTATTTCATGACAAATTCTATACCAAAATTGATCCCATACATATTAGGATAATACATATTTGGTTATTGGTATAGACCATATCGTTGGGTGTGATCCCCATATATGTATCAGTCTTTACAAACATCCAACATGTAGTTATTATGGTGAGACCTGATGATCACAACATCTTGGGTGAACTACATTAATTTTATGTCACTCATGGAGTGAGTCATCCATAAGAGTGATATGTGGAAACTTTTAGTAGTAATTATATTATGTATTTTTAGTTGTGACCTTACCATGAAATTTTGTGTCTAGTTTGAGTATATATAGATGATATTATTATATTATTTGTCGACATATACCTATGATGTACATAATATTTTTATTGATGTTATATTATTAGTGATTTGGGGGTTTTATTTTGGGTATTTTTATACTAACACTGACATGGTATTTTACCAAACATGTTTCATGTTATGAAGATGACCGACCTTTTGATGGTGTCCTACAGGGAAAAGGACATGGTAGAGCTTAGTGAGTTAGAGAGACTACGGTTTTTTCGCATAGTTTTATTGAAATAATTCATCTCATACCTTATAGGTTGAAATTATTTTTAATTTTCTTTTGGTGAATTATATTTTAAATTTCTTCCATGTAATCATTATCATGCTTTAATGGTGGGATTTTAGATGCATTCATACATGGTAATTTTTTGTTTGCTATTTTTGAATTCTATGGGCTTTGAGGTGTGTGTATGTGTGTGTGTACAAGTACATTAGGCTTATCCCTCCCATGTGTGTGATATTCTTACTTGGTGCTATTTCCCATCCTTGGACATATTTGAGGTGGTATATCGGTTGGCAAGGCATATGCCCCCATTGGGATGGGACCTGAAAGTGTGAATTCCAAAGGGATCAGGTCTACTTTATGACCAGTGTCTATGAGATTGTATTGGTGAAAAAATGTTAAGTGTTTTCAATATTTTTATCTAATAAAATAATCAATTAATTGTTTTGAGCCCAAGGTATCAATGCCCTTGGACTTTGACAACCTATTTGTTGGCTCCGTATATTTGGAAACAGGTTGTAGAAAAAATAGTGGTACATCTGTCTTATAGGAACAGGTTATAGTTTAAATATACTTATTAAGTCATCTCTCTAGATATACTCCTTGACCATGGTAAATCCATTCTGTTTCAGGATACCACCATGATGTTTAAAATCTAGGATATAGTAGTAGGATCATGAGGATTATCCCCTTAGTGATGTTCCTTCGGTACAAGGATCTATTCAGGTGTTGTAACCCCCATGTGGTGAACTAGTCTTACCAATACATATTCTTTATATTATAGTACCAGAAGTAGTAGAAAATGAGGTGTGTAGGCTGTTGTGATTCATGAATTTTATTGAATATGACCCCTCAGATTCTAAGACAATCTGGACACTAGGCAGCTGTGGAATACCTTGAGGTTGTGACATGAGTCTTTCATCCTATCAGGACACCCACAAACCAAATAGTGGCCTACTAGTGAGCCAACATCAAGTATCTATGAATTGAATTTGGGGAATAATGATCCAGTCATAATATGAGGTGGCACTCACATAGTCATATTTTGAGATCCATTTTATATAAGTGTGATATCTAGCTATGTTCTGGGTTGTGTGCAGCCAAGAGCTCCTACAGTTTCTACAATGCAATATGATTGTGGTAGATTATTGATCAAGGTTCACCAACCTATCTCAATACTCAAACGATATAATAAGAGATAATATCCTTCAGGCCCATACCTTCAAGAAAGGAATTTATAGGTTCATCTAAGCAGTCATGATACCTCAATGATTTTCAACCTATCCTAAGGTGTTCATGCATGATTTTTCAGTATAGATTTTCATACCGGTGTAGACATGAATAGTTTGTGTCCACAATGAGGAAACTGAAAAAGAGACATCATCGATTGGGAGCCAATGACAGGAACATTGAACTATACGTGGGAGAAATTCAGGGGGAATTACGATGAGATGGGGTGTATGGTTTATGTATCATAATATGGATCGATTATTATTAGGAAGAGGTGGTTATTCTCTTGTAACCATTGGGGGTATCATGTATGATATTATTTTACCTGATGTGTGGAACATAAAGAGATAATGGAAGTGTAACATAGACAAAGGTAGTGAAATGAGATGGTAGGTCTGTAGGTTAGCCGACACATAAGAGGATATGGAAGACAATCTAGATATGGAAGACATTATTACGTGTTACCACCTCCTCCCCCATGTGGTCCCCACCAGGTTTAAATATTTAGTAGTTTGGGCTAAGGGAAACTATAGATGGTTAAGGCATATGATCAAGAGGATCCATAGATGATACAAGGTATGACATATGTCTAATATACTTTATCTATAGTATTTATAGATATATGTGTGTTCCACTACTTTATCTCCACAATTCTGGTAAAAGATTTAGAGATTTGGGTGGGGCCCTTTTCTCGACCATTTTTCTAGGAGACATACAACAGATATAACATAGTGATCACAAACTTATACTAATGGTGTGACCTAACTCTTGTTGGTTAGAGTTTATTTTGGGATATCATTATAGAAACGATGATTATTTACGATATCATATTAGTTATGGATAGTTTAACTACAAATCATTCCCTTATAGACTGTTTCAAGTAGAGTATTTGTTTTGTCCATTGTGATGGGATACTATTTTCTATTATGGGTGATAATAAAACCCTAATAGGGATGGTTATTCCCAATATTAGGACTATTCATTCAATTCAACTCGATTTGGATAGCATGACTCTCTGTGTATTGGATGATATGAGACTACAATATCCTACATTAATGGAATAGTATGTGGATTTTATTCCAAAGGATGTTCTAAGCTTATCTCTCCAATGTGACATATAATTATTTATTGACCTACACCATGAGACATCCCAAATCTTTATACCATTATATTGGGAGGATCCCATAGAGCTTCTTGACATGAGGGTGCAGTTAGAATAATTTCTTATAAATTGATTTATTAGGCCCGATATTTTACCCTAGGAAGCCCTAGTTTTATTCTCCACGAAGGATGATGATAACTAGATGTTCATTATGAATTACCGCTACCTAAACTAGGGGACTGTAAAGAAAAAGTATCCCATACCAAGGATTGATGAACTCTTTTACCAATTGATAGGTATAATGGTTCTCAAAGATGGACCTCAAATCTAGATATCACCAGTTGCAAATAAGGGATGTGGATATACCAAATATGGAATTTTGATGTATCTTTGATTCATATGAATATTTTTTGATTCCCTTTAGTGTGATTAACTTCCAATAAAAGTTCATGGGAATCATGAACTATATTTTTTTACCTTTCTTAGACTATTTTATGAGGGTATTCATTGAATATATCTTAGTATACATGGCATCGAAATAGGATAATGTGAGAAACTTGAGGGGGTTCATGGACATACACTAAGAGATCTGGATTTATATAATAATATATAAGTTCTAGTTTTGGATTCATGAGGTCAACTTTCTAAGACATGTTATCTTAGAAGATGGTGTTGTAGTGGACCTAGTGAAGGTTGAGGTAGTGTTAACATGGTTTCCACATATTGGAATTATGGAGGTGTGAACTTCCATAGGTATGGTAGGATACTATTTAAGATTCTGACCTGATTTATCTCGAATATCTGCACCCAAGAAATTCTGGACCCAAAAGGGGTATCCGTTCATTTAGAAGGAGAGGTTCCATAAGATTTTTTAGGAGTATAGATAGAGATTGATGAGCACTTCCATCATGAGATTACCATAAGTGGTTTTTTGTTACATAGTGTTCTACAATGCATTAGGTAACAGGAATGGTTCTGTTTTGGTGTAGATGTTGGATTTTATTACCTATGGTTTACATCAATTGAGACCACATGACCATTAAAATGTGACCAATTATCTTGAGCTAGCATTAGTTGTGTTTATAATATAGATTTAGAGACACTACCTTATGGGTGAGGGATTTATCATCTATTATGGCCATAAGATCTCAAGTATATCTTCTGTTGCATGGATTGTTACTTGAGAAAGAGGATATGACTAGTGTTTTTCTAGGATTATGACTTTTATTTTTTATATACTCCTTGTAAGGATAACATGGTGGAAGACTCCTTTAGAAGGAGATATTGTAAACAACTACTGATAAAGGAATTGCAGTAGTTATACAATTTGTAGTTATCCTTACTGAATGGGGATGGAACAAATTTCCTATAGTTTATATTCATTACCCATCCACATTTATAATATGTTAGGGAAGTACAGCTTAGAGATTTTAACTGTGAGACCATACGACTCATATATCCACTAGACATGCTCCTGATTTAATTTTTGGAAGATGGGTAGAATTTAGTATTTTTATGTGGGTGGAACATGGTTCTTGTTGTGACGAGATATGAGGTGTTGATATATTTTCATATTTCACACTTATCAATACATCCCAGTTTGATAAATATGTACCAGGACCTTCGATGGTATTTTTAGAGGCCATTGACGAAGTTGTGTGTTGATGAGTTTTTCTATTGATGCATTTTCCAAAATTAAATGATGAGCAACAGGTTCTAATTTGTTTATCAAAACCCCTTGAGTTACCATATTGGATATGGAATGATATATCTATGGACTCTATGATAGGGCTACCATGGATGTCTAGAGGAAAAGATTCCATCTTGGTGATCATAGAATGAATCACAATGACATCCCACGTCCTAGATATCCAAGAGAAGAGTTCAGCAGATATTATTTCACACCATTATATGGAAGAGATATTCCATCACTATTGAGTTGCCTCAATGATTTATTCAAAGCATGATACTCTATTCGAATCTCAATTATGGGGAGTATGGGATGAAGAATTTTGGAATCATTTGTGTTTTATCATAGAGTTTCACCCCCTGACATAGGTCTAGACAATGTAAACCTTTCAGGTCATTGATGGCATGTTTTGGTCCTGCATTATAGATTTTTTCTATAGTTGGGGGGTTAACCTACCATTGGTGGAGTTTGTGTACAAAAATATGTACCATTCTACCATCGGTATGGCGTCGTTTGAGGTCTTTGTATGGTACATCCTTCAGGTCACCATAATGTTTGAATAACCTAGGATAGTCTGTACATAGGGTCCAGAGTTAGTGTCAGCCATGACCAAGAAATCTCATATCATCTTGAAGCAGATGAGGGCATCACAGAGTTGTCATAAGTATTATACAAATTTAAAATGCAAGCCCTTGGTGTTTGAGGAAGGGGGCCACGTTTTCTTGATGGTCTCACCTCAACATAGATTGCATATATTTGGTTGGGGTGGTATTATATTACCAGGATTCATTTTCCATTTATTGATATATCATAGAGTTGGAAAGGTGGTTTAATACATAGCTCTACCACAATAGTTGGACCTTGTACAAGACGTCTCTCATGTTTCACAGTTAAGAAGATACATGTATGACCTATAACATGTTATATAGTGGGGGGATATGAAAATCAAGGATAGAGATAATTTTATAGAGTACCCAATATAGATTGAGGATTTTCATGAGAGGATCCTTTATGGGTGATGTATTACTGTATTATGTTTCTAGTTGTAGCATGGGAATCTTTATGAGAGTGAGTGGGAGCTGGAGTTCCAGATGCATTCTCAGTACGTGTATCTCTTTGTATGTAGTATTTTATTTCAATTCTCAAGGAGAAAATACACAATATGGGGAGAAGGTAATGAGTCTTATTTTTCATGTATTTCATTAGAATATTACACAGATTATTTTAGGAGTAGGGTGCTGATACAATGTGAGATATGATGCAATTTTAGAATGAAATTAATTTTTAAAAAATATTAAATATCATCTATTCCCAGTATTCCTAAAAATTTGCAATAACTATTACAATGTGGCTCAGACTAGAAATTTCAAGTCACCATTTAGTTTAAAGAATGGGTTTTACCTAATACATAGCAAAAACAATGATTGCGGTAGAAGTTGTTCTTGAGAACATTCATGGATGAATAATTAAATAAATTTAAATATTTTTATATGAAATTTTTAATTATAATCCTAACCAAATAATATGCTATATATATATATATAATGATATGGAAAATTTTCAGGGTTATCGGCAAAACCTTGTAAATTAAGAGTGATCATTGGAGGAGAACATTCTTTGTGAGTGGCATTGGATTAGATTGAGATCATGGATCATTTTACCTTTGGAATTTGGGGATCACAAAAATGAAAATCAAATAGATTCATTCTTCTTTAGTTATAAATCCACATCAAGGTATAGCATTTTTTTGTAGATTTTTCTTCATTTTTATCTATGAAGGTTGATATTCAATAAACTAATGAATCAATTTGAAGATCACACGTATTATAGGTACATGTTATATTTATCATAGAATAGGGGATATATTTATTGTATACATTATATCTCTATATTGATTTTTATACCATTAATAAATCGATTCCAACAGCCACATTACTTTAGGTCCATTCCTCATGTTGTTTTATTAATTTCTTCCTCCATTATTCAGATGTTTATCAGGATAGATCCCTTTAGATAATGGTTTGGGAAATAATTGGTAATTGATTTTTGTGTTATTTTTATTCAGTGTAATGGATTAAAATTTTGGCTATGAATACAATAAATGTTTCATTTCTAAGTTATGTCTATGATGGATGATCAATCATGGATGAAATTATGGATTCATATTCATTGTATCTTCGACATACATTGATGGTGAGGGTCGAAGGATTTTTTTCTATGATGATCATGGAATAGTATATACCAAGAAGTTGATGATACAGATTTATTGGACAAGATCTATGATCTCTAGATGAGATCATCAGTGGCACTAGAGGTGATGGTGGTGTGGGTGTATGATTAGGAAAAACCCATAGGTTATATAAAAATTTGGGTTACATTGTGTGTAATCTATAGATACAAGTTATGTGAGACTCAATGAGAAATCCTTTGGGTTTAAATGTAGAGATAAGCATCACATGTTTTTTTGTCTCTAAAAAACACCTTGTGGTCCATAGCTAGCCAACATGGTGTGTAACAAGTGTTTAAGCCCCATATGTCATGTGGAGGTACACAATGTGTAGTCCATACCATGCTTCATGTACACCCAATTAGGTGGATAAACATATACATGTTGTACATTCCTTGGATACTATGTGACCCCACACACTGTTTGTAGGTTGCCACATTCCATGTACATGAACATGGACATGAGAAAACGTCATGATACAAGGGTTGTAACTAGTTCTGAAGGAGAACATCTTATATTTATAGTACAGATCACGTACCCTCTCAAATAAGTCTAGGAGACCTTTTCCTATTCATCTTAAAAAAGTTCAACTGTGGAATTTTCCCTTGATCCTTTTACTGAGATTTTATTATATAATCACATCATATCATTTGGATAGTCGTCCCCTCTAAAGATCATTAGTTTTTGATAGAGTTGTTGGATTCCCTCCACTTTCCCAAGAGTGAGATCCTCTGTCATCATTATTTAAATAGGTGGTGTTCTAGTTACAATCCTAACCAGCAATATGCAGGTGTCGAACCCCTAATTGGAGGGTTAATCCATACTTTGTTGTGTGTATACCATATGGCCCTAGGTGTGATCCCTATATATGTATAAATCTCATGAGACATACAGTGTGTAATTTATATGGGAATTCCTGACGAGAAAGACATCTCAGATGGACACCATCAGTGCTACCTGACTCATGGAGTGTGTTATCACATATGAGTGTTATGTGGATCCTTTGATCATGAATCCTATGTTGGAATTATTGTTGTGACCATACCTTGAGACTATGTGTCTACTATGAGTAAATTTGGATTTTCGTGTCATATATGTTTTTGACATATACATGGGGTGAGGTGACTATTATTTTTTGATTCTATACACATTTTATTTCATGGTGTCTTACTAGGTGTTGGTATACTCAACTATACATGTGATTTTCCCACATGTGTCATTTCTTATGTATAAGATCGCCATTTTGATGGAGCCCTGGAGAGAACATGACCATGTAGAGATTTTTGGGATAGAGTGAGTGTGGTTTGTTCTGATGGGTTCATTGATATCAGTCCTCTCCTACCTTATAGGATTGACCTTTCTTTAGTTCACTTTTGGTGGTCTTGTATTTAGCCCTTACTTTCCAGTACTTATTATCCTACACTGATGGTGGGATTCTAGAAGTACGAATAAATAATTAATAGTATCATTACATTTCAAGAATTATATGGGATTGGAGATGTTTGTATGTTTTAATACTTGTACATTAGGATAAGGCCTCCCATCTGATTGATATGAAAAATTAGCATTGGTCGATATCCCATAGACCATTGGAGGTGGGGTTGTTGTCATCACGACACCGACACTACTGGGATGGGTTGTGAAAACATAAGGGAAGTATTGACATATAAATAGAAAAGGGATGAAATTTTAGACCATATCTTTCCAAATGCATTTCATGAGTTCATTCATTTTTAACTAATTTCATAAAATGTTATTTTGATAAATTATCATTATTGTTAGCTCTGAAAGTATTCATTAAATATGACTTAAAACCTAATAAAAATAATTTGGAATTTGAATCTATGTAATTTACATATATTCAATACTTCATATTCCTCTAAAAAATATTTAAACACTATAAATATCCCATATTATATCACATGTAATTTTTTTAATAAAATTTATTTTATTTTTCAATTATTTGTATAAATAATTTATTAGGGTTGCATAAGAATTTTTGTTAATTTTTTAATTGCTAATAATTATAAATACTTATAATCATTAATATAATTTTATTATAAACCAAAATTATTATTTAGATTCACTCCTAACATTATTTTCCCCATTTAGAGATAGATAATAGATATTTAAAACTAACACTCTGACATTTTGTAATTATCATCAATTTGAATATTATATTGGTTATTTTCATGGGAAAATGTCCATTAAACATATAAAATTGGACCCAAATTTGATAATGGTAAAATTTCATTCATACAATAAAAATTATAATGAAAATTTATGACCATATAACTTAGATTTAACCAATGATAACCGATTTACTCTTTATTAAGGTGATAAATTTTACTGCAGTTTTTTTTAATAATGAATAAAAATAAGAGTGGAATATTTACCAAATTTGCAGCTATTTATTAAAAATGTTTAATTAAAATTTTCAAATTAATAACATATTAGTGGTAGAATTTAATTTTAAAATAAAAACAAAAAATGTAATGAAAATTTGTTTTCCATAAAAATATCATTTTAGGTATTAAGATTTTTTATACTAAATTAAATCATAAAATATATTCCAATAAACTTCATTAAATAATTTTTTAATATTAGTAAAATAATATTATTTTTAAATCATTTAAAAATAATAGGATATTTTTATAAATTCATGAAAAAAAATATAGTGTTCAATGAAAAATCTGTATTATCCACTATCCCCTAAAAAAATTATTATTATTAGAAAATTCCAAAAAATTTCACAATATTTGAATCCTAATAAGTTGATTTATAAAGTGATATCATTTTAGAAAATATAGTTTATATATTTTTTAGAAATTATTTATAATATTTTATCATGAAAATAATTAAAATTATTTTTTGAAGAAAATGTATTTCAGAATCATGTTATAACATTACTAATAATTATGTACTTATTTCCTAAGAATTAATCAATGAATTTTAATTATGTAGGTAAATTATATGTATTTCATAATTTGGTAAATAATATTCATACCTACTAATTCAATGGAATGAATATAACATCATGTTTAAATAATAATATGTTTTCGTTTGTTTAGTGTCGGGGTTTTGTGTCTTATACACTATCGAACATAGTTTTTTTTAATATACTGAGGTGTTACATTCTCCTTCCCCCTACTCATTAAATAAATTATTTACTTATAATTTGAATTTCTTCTCAATAATCAAGGTCATTTCGTCTGAAACATCCAATAATGAAAACCCACATTGAAAAAGCGATAATAAAACATCATCTAAAATGAGGGAAAGGGAAATATGAAAATCATCACAAAACTAGGTTTCCATATATGATAACATTATTTGGAAGTGAAAATATTTACATGGAGGAAAAAATTAATGTCTAATTGATGATGTAAAGTGGCAGAGATCATTGTTCATAAGAAATTTAATGATCATGAGAAAGCTAATGACCACAAAACCATGAATGTAATATGATAAAATTTTATTTGAAGATCCTTTTCCATGATTTTATAAATTAAAGTACCATAGTGTCTTATAAATTAAGTAATAATAATAGAAAGAAAAGTATAATTTCTTTCATTTATAAATTTTTAAAATAATCTAATTTTTAATCCAAATGATGAGTATTCAAGATAAATTTTTTTAATTCCAAAAGAACTAAAACTAAATATTTATGGATATAATTTTCCAAAAAGGATAAAAATATATTCCTTATATATTTATACATTAACCAACACCCAAAATGGTTACTATAAGGTAATGTAATAATAAAAATTTATAATAAATCATATGAATAAATAATTCATTAATCTATAAAATAAAATTATAAAACCAAACATTTATACGAGATGAATCATTAATTAAACAACCCTATTTCCAAAATAACTTTAATAATCTCAACAGGAAATAAATTTTTAACCTCAAAGGTTATCTCATACCCTTTATATTATATATCCAAAAACATTAGAGTATTCATCCCAAATAACTATTTACCTTAAACCAAAAATGTATATATACCTCAACCCAATAAAATGTCTCTAGAAATATCATCAATCACCTAAACATTATAAAAAATAAAAATGATTTGATTCTATAAATTTTTTTCCAAACTAAAATAACTGTTTATCTATTAAACCATTTCAGTAAAAATAATTTCATACTAACCAGGTCATCGCATAGGCGAATGGTTCGGGTTTTAACCTTATCTCCCTTCAATTATGGGTTCGAGACTTATGGTCATTCTAGATTCCATTGGTTTTCACCTCATATAGGGGGCTTCCATTTTTTAAAACTATATTTATATAATTTCTATAATATTTCAAAAAAATATGATGAACATCCTTAAAAAATAATTAATCATTAAGTCATGTTTTGATCCCATTGTTTTCTATATGATAAAACATATGTTCCCAAATTTTAATAACACATAATTACCACGTCATCAAAGATCATATAAACCATAAAATTTAATAATAGTATTAACATTATGTCCATAAAATAAAAAATAATTATTCATCAAAAACATATCCCAAAAACATGTACTAAAAAGGGGTTTTTACCATAAATTTATCCCTAAATACTCTTAATAGTATTATACAAACATCACATAAACCATTAAAATGGGTTTATGTTCTTTTACACTTAGGATTGCCCTTATAAATATTACCCTGTGATAGAACCTAAAAATTATAAACTATCGACATCTAAATCATAAGTTTAGTTTCCTTGGGGAATGTCCTTAATGATTTTCATAGGTTTATGTTCCCAAATGTATTTTTTTATTTAATGTAGATCCCAAAGATTACAAAAAAAATCAATGATACCAACTATAAAGACCTAGTACCTAATATACTCGATCCAATTATTACATTGTTATATTTTCACTAGATACACGAAAACACATATAAATTGGATTAATTTTTATTAGTCATGGTGGAGTAGATACATACATTATTTTCATATTTAAATTTGAAAAAATAAAACGTAACATAATATTTTTACCGATAAAATAACATTCCCCTTTAGTATACCCATTTTTAATAACAATAAAACGATTCCGGGTATCCTAGGTAAAATTAAATTAATAAATTGATGAGATTAGATGCTCAGTAAGGGTATGCATTAAGTGGAAGCTAAATAAGGAATTAATAATATGGTAGGAAACAAATGATAATCTAATTATTCCACATAAAAAACCATATGAGCTAAAAATTATCAAAGGATATAATAAATTTTAAAATAACCACTTGGAAATAAATAAATGAGATTATTATGAAGGAATTAATAATTTCATACATTTGAAACATAGATCCGAGGTCTCATATTGAGAAATCTTAAACATACTGTCAACTCATCTTTCCAAGACAAAATATATAATTGTTTAAGGCCTTAGCCAAAATATGAAACTAGTTTGTATCATGATTATTACCGATGTACCAATGGGATATGTAATTTTTTATCACAATAATTACTCAATATGTATAATTATTTTCTCAAATTAATAAATAACACAACAAAATCAACTTCCCCAAAAATCAATAACAGCACATATTAGAAAAACTAGAATACCTAATTTCAATACTTTCCCCACAAAAACTATTTCTCAACCATCCATAAAAATATAGGGAATTGTATAAAAATATAATGAAATTGTTAAATAATAATGTCTATAAAATTATGTTGACATGGATGAAAATACATTAAGAAAATAACATGAAAAATGATGAAGAAAATATCTTTTTTTCATTGAAATCACTTATTTATAGAAGTCACAAATATAAAAGAAACAGTATTATTAAAAATGAACATTGGAAATAAGTAATACAATATTAATTACAAATATTAGTCATGATTTTGACAAAAAAATCATTCCATATAAGTTAAAAATATTCCCTCAACACTTTTGTATAATTGTCAAAAAGTACGTCATTCTGAAAATGACATGAAGATTCATTTCAAACTATTTTGTAAAAAGTAAAACATGTGTAAAAAATTACTTAATAAATTATTAATTGAATTAATAAATTATTATTGAATGTACTTTCATAAATAATTTATATGATAAAAAGATTCATCCTTTTTTAAATTAAACATAAATATTTACAATTTACGATGATATTGTGAAATTAACACTTACCACTTGTGTGGTTTTTGAATTCTAATCCCCATGAATGAAGTAACCAATAATTAAAATTTAAATTCCATAATGGAAAATATATCCATTATCTAAAATATAAATGTTTTAGTATATAAATAACACAAAAGAAATATGTGGTGAATATGGAATATATCTCATAGAAGTAAAAGTGAGATGAGAAACCATTACTTGATGTCTGATTTCCTTCATATGTGTGTGAACCTCCTATATAATAAATATTTATTTACTATAAATATTTTAAATAAATATACTCAAATATATCTTATGATATATTATTTACTTATAACCTTTTATAAACTATTTTTTAATAATTCTTTATTAAAATCACTATTCTTGGTGATAAATGCTTTGTTTTTCATGTATGTTTTCATTCGATAATTTCGTTCTATATACATTGATTGTAGCACCCAGAGTTTTTATGGGCCATTTTTATTTCTCTTGAATAAATTAAATTTTCATTTATTTATTTCAATTCACTATGTCAAAAAATCCTTTCACACGTCACTAACTTGACACACACAATAATTACTCAGCATATGTTACAAGCAACACTAATGTTTTTACAAAACATCGTTTTCATATTATAAATTATTTAAAAGATAGAATTATAACATATTTATTATACATAGTAATAACAATTTTAAAATTTTCTTTTAAAATATTATTTATAATGGTCTTATATAAATAAAACATATTGATAATAACCAATATAATTTTTGGAAGAGATCTTAGATGTTAAAAACTACTATTTTCTAAAATAAAGTATTTTCATGTACTTCTATGAGAAAAAATAAAGTTAATTTTAGATATATTTATAAATTTAATTTGATAATATAAAATTATTTTTTATTTTATAATTTTAAAATTATTTTAGTGTGAATCTACTGTATTTTTCTATGAAAATTCATTTTTGGATGTATAGTGAAAAATAATGGATTTTAATTCAAACCCTCATTTTAATCTTATTTATTTATAAGGAATAATATATTATAATTAATTTTAAAACATTAATTTTATCATATTTTTATCTATCAACACAAATTATTTCATTGGAAGCTATTTCACTTTAAAATTTAATATGAAAAGATAGTAAACTTTGGATCACATTTACATTAAAACCCCCACAGTGTCTTCCAATCAATAGAATTATTTTTAAATTAATATTTGACACTTATGATATTAGAATTTGGAAAAATATATTTTATATTTTGAATCATTATAATTTATGATTTATAATAAGTTTAACTTTTTTGACCAAAAATATTAGTGAAAGTAATTAAAATTAATTACAACAATTAAGGTTAAATTAAGCTTAATAATGTGTGAAACGATAAGCTTAAGGCAGAAAAAGACCTAGAAACTTGCCCAAAATCCATTTTATTGAACTATTTCAACCCTATACTCCATTTTAAATAATTTTTACTATTATTGGATGAACATTATTTTTGAAAAATGTGTATAGAATCGCTTTTTAAAAATATTACAAGAGTGTAACTCCTCATCCACTATAAAAAGGCATCATCTCCCCATCTTCTTTACACCTATAAAACCAAAAAAAACACAAAAAATCTACCCAATATGATTACAAACATCCCTACCTTCCCCATGAATACCATTTTTAGTTAGAAAGCAATCCAAGGAATCATTTTTCCATAAACCAAAAGGAGTAACTATATTAAGAGGTAACCCCCTCCCTTAAACTTTTTTCTTTTATTTTATTTCTCCACTCCCTAAAATATTAGTATTCAATGATTATATAAAAAAATCATAATAAAAAATATAATATTTTTTTATTATATGTTTTTGTAACATCCCAAGGTTTTCTAAAAATAAATTGAAAATGCTTGAAATTTTGTTTAAGGTATATATTTATAAGTATCCTTTAAACATAATTTTATTTCTTCTATGTTTTGAATTTCAAGAAACTATCATCTACAATTGTGTTCAGTATGCTATTTCGAGTCTGATGGAACAAACTTGTTTTTTTGGTGAATAGTAACATGCCCTTATGAATAGTAATATGAATAGTAATATGACCTCATGAATAGTAAATAATATTATTATTTTATTTTCCCATGGCAATAGGATAATGGGATCTTAATTAATTTTCCAATGTCACATAAAACTAATTGCACTTCAATTTTGTTATTTTTCGAATTAACTGTGACCTTTTTTTTAAAATTAAATTAATAATATTTAGAAAATTATTTTTGAAAAATGGAGTTCATTTTTAAATTCTACATGTCGAAAAATGGTTGGGGTAAATTTTTGGTATTTTTCTGAAACTCTTGAATTTTCGGTGAATAGTGAAATACGGTAAAATACCGTATAATCAATTTATCAGTAAAAATGCACTATTTATGACATCATAAGTGATGCAAGGCCACTTGCTTCGAAATCACATGATATTTTCACTAATTAAGGCCACTTGATTTGAGATTATTCATAGTCTTGATAAAAATATTATAATAATAATTAAAATAATCTAAAATACCTCCCCTCCTCCACTATAAATACCACCCTCACTCCCCTCTTCCTCCCACACCTCTCAAGCCTTGAGCATTGTCTAATTTCTGCCAAATTCCCTCCTCAATCTTCTTCCCCACGTCCTAGAGCTTCTGGTCTCACCAAAAGACCAAAATCAAAGCCCTTAAGAAGGATCTCAAGGAGAAGAGATCAAGAGGTAAACATCCTCTTTCATTTTCATTCTTTCCATCCATTTTATGTTATTCTCTTTCTTTCCCTTTGTCTTTTGTTGGGATATTTCATTAAATATTTTCCCTTACAGTCCAAATTTGGTATGATTGATGAGATATTCCATTCCTCTCATCAATCTTGTTTTTATGAAATTTTTAGAGGCGCCGTTAGGCTGCCGAATTTTTTTTGTAAGAAATTTCTCATGTTTTCTTTATTTCATGATTCCTTCCAATTCTTTCTTCACCCCCTCTTATCCAAGAGGCATGAAATCTCCAGAATCATGTATATTCTGGATTTTTTCATGTTTCTGGAAAATTACAAATCATTATTCCTCTCCTCTTTCACTTATTTAAAGAATCAAAAAACATTGTCCATTTGTGTCGAATTACCGATATCGTGGACGATGTATTTTCAATTTCCATTAATTATTTCAAGTCTGGTCATGAAACCATTTATATGGTTGAACCAGGTTATAATACATGTTTTATGAATCATATAAGGTTCTGTAATTCTTTTGTACTCATGATTCAAACTTATAAGACTAAATGAAATTGTAATTATCAAAGAACCACTTAAATTATCTAAACGAACATAATTAATGTTTTAACTTATAAATCATCATCATATAAGGAACAAAAGTGATGAATGGTATAATTTATGGTACTGGAGTTATGTAACTAATACTCCATTCCAATTCTGGAGTTTCACTTCCAATCAACAAGAACGATTCATCATGAACCGATCGTGAAAATCACAAAAGACCTCACCCAAAATAATGCAAGGAACAAAATACTAACAAATAAGGGGTGAAATGAGGTTATGAAATGACCATATAAGATGTTATAAACATGAACACGTTTCTTTAAAATCCTATTAACACTCCTTTAACCATTATACAGGAGGTTCAAACAATTTTGAAGTAGGACAAGCCCAAGGTAAGGGAATTCTTAACCCGATTTCCATTCTTTGGGTTAACCTTCTACTTTATAATTTATGTGCTATTTAAATTGTTTGTGTGATGGGTTAGGTTTATATTATGTTTAATTATGTGTATTTACAGAGTATATACATATTCCATCCACTCAATTAAGTATCACTTCAAGTATATGATGTTTATAAGGGACTTTTCTTCTAAAATCCTCTTTTAAAATTCTGTTTTAAAAGATTCAAAGGCAATGTTTTTATGCTATTATTTATGTTGAATGATTATGTTTTGGCTATTGGGCATTGTTTATGATGAAGGTTGGGACCTATATTTCCCTCCAATGCATTGGGTATGAGTAAGTTGGAGGTCGGCCGTATGGTTACTCCAAGTGTAACTGTGATGGTTACACAAAGTAAGGTAGCCGTGAGGGTTACAAATTTTAAGGTAGCCAAGATGGTTACAAGATTATGTAAGTAATGCCCCAATATACCATTATGATTATAATTATGTTTGTATGGATCTTGTGTAAATCTCATGTTACTCTAAGTAAGATTTTATGGGTGTAAATCATGTATTTTGAAAATGTTTCCATATGTCTTGTGTATTCATGGACTAATGAGATTTTTTCCTTCTTTTTCATACCTTACTGAGATTTTGTGCTCATCCCAAGTTTTTAAATGATTTTTCACAGGTTAATGGATGAATAATAGCAGGAAGGAAGACATGTTAAATGTTGAAGAATTGTCAAGGAGTCTTGTTTTATGTTTTAATGTTTTATATTCTGAGGAAAATGGAAACTGATTTTATGGTATCCACTATGTAACAATGTGTAATGTTATGAATATTTTGTCTTAATTCTCTAAAGCTCTAAACTTGAAAAGATCCTCAATGTAAAATGAAGTGTTTTCTTGAATAGATTCAAGATTATGTATGAAATAAGTGTGGGTCCTTATAGTTGGTATCAGAGGATGGTTTAGATGACTTTAGGGGTTAAGGTGATGCTAATAGAAAACCATAAATAATTCTCACCCTATGTTTAATTTGTTATAGCATTTAAAGATTACCATGTTGATTCATCTAAGAAATGTTTGTTTAGAATGGTTGTCCGCAGAAGGAACATGGATGCTGAAGAGGATAGGCACCGACAGAATGACATCCTTCCTGATCAACAGCCTGGAATGGTAGGGATTGGAACCGAGCAGTTTGTGACAGTAATGGATCAGCTAACACATGAAATAAATGGTGGTGGCATCCATGCAAGAGGACAAATAGATGTACCCCAACGGAACATGACAGTGGTGGAACATTTTATGAGACAACATCCTCCTGCATTCAGTGGATCTTCTGACCCAGTGGCAGCAGAAGGATGGATTAAGGCCCTTGAAAAGATATTTGATGTTATGGGATGTTCAGACAATCAAAAGGTAAGTCTTGCCATTTATCGTTTTGAAGGGGAAGCTGATCAGTGGTGGTCAATGGTAAGGAATATCAGGGGTAGAGAGGATTTTGATGCCTTAGTATGGGATGAATTTAAAAGTCTTTTTCTTGAAAAATATTTTCCTAAGGTGGTGCGACTTAGAATGGAGAAACAATTCCTTGAACTGAAACAAAAGGAGGAAGATTCAGTGGCTATGTATGAGGCGAACTTCACCCGACTGGCGAGGTATGCTCCGAATCTTATTCTGGATCTCGATAGCAAAATCAACCGCTTTTACTTAGGATTGAAGCCAAGGTATCGAAGGGCGTTGGCCTCCCGTGAATTCAAAAGTTACGAGAAACTTGTCCGATGTGCTGAGAGGGTAGAGATGGAGTTTGCTGACGATCACATGCAATTTGGAAACAAAGAGAAGAAGAGGTCAAATTGGAAAGCAATGGGTAAGAATCAACCAATGAAATCTGATGGTAAGAAAATACAGTTTCCAGTATGTGAAAAGTGTGGCAAGAAGCACCCTGGGGAATGTCTTATCAAAACTGGGAAGTGTTTTAAATGTGGTAAGTTTGGACATATGGCCCGAGATTGCAATGAAAATGATCCAAAGACTAATCCTGATAAGCAAACTGTAAAGTGTTTTAAATGTGGTGAGATGGGTCACTATGCAAATGCCTGTCCAAAGAGGGATCCAAATGATGCAAAGAAGCCAGACTACAAGCAGAAAGGTGTAGTGAGATCCTTTGCGACTACGTCAGCAGATGTTGGGCCATCCAATGAAGTTGTATCAGGTACTTTGTTTGCTCACTCAGATTTTACTAAAGTTTTGTTTGATACGGGGTCTACACATTCCTTCATCTCTGAGAAATTTTCTAGTAAATTGGAAATATCACCTCAACAAATGATACCCGAACTTGTTGTTAAAACACCAGGGGGAAATGTTATTGCAAAGAGGACTTATAAGAATATTTCTATTGTGGTATGTGGAAAGACTTTACCTGCAAGCCTTGTTGTTTTACCCTTAGTCGAGTTTGAAGTTATTCTGGGGATGGACTGGCTTTCTGGTTATCATGCTAAGATTGACTGTAGAGCTAAAGAAGTTGTTTTTCAGAAAGAGTTTCAGTTTGTATACAAGAATGACCCCATACAATTGATAACATATCAATAAGCTGAGAAACTACTGAAAGATGGAAATGAAAGTTATCTAGCTCATATTGTTGAAAACAAGGGAACTATTCAAATCAATGATGTGCCAGTGGTAAATGAATACCTTGATGTTTTTCCTGAGGAGTTACCCAGTGTCATACCTAAACGAGAAGTTGAATTCACAATTGACTTAGTTCCTGATGCTAAGCCAATTTCAAAACCCCCATATCGTATGGCTCCAATAGAACTTCTTGAATTGAAAAATCAGTTGCAGGATTTGCTTGTCAAAGGTTTCATTCGTCCCAGTACTTCACCATGGGGAGCCCCTGTTTTGTTTGTTAAAAAGAAAGATGGTTCCATGAGACTTTGCATTGATTATAGAGCTTTGAATAACATCACTGTTAAAAACAAGTATCCTTTTCCTCATATTGATGACTTGTTTGATCAGCTCCAGGGAGCTCAGTACTTTTCCAAGATTGACTTGAGATCCGGATACCATCAGCTGAAGGTGAAGGAGGATGACATCCCGAAAACAGCCTTTCGTACTAGATATGGGCATTATGAATTTGTTGTTATGCCATTTGGGTTAACTAATGCACCTGCTGTATTCATGAATCTTATGAATAGAGTATTTCATGAGTTCTTGGATAAGTTTGTGGTGGTATTTATTGATGACATTCTGGTTTTTTCTAAAAATAAAGAGGAGCATGAAAAACTTCTAAGGGTTGTTTTACAAACTTTAAAAGAAAAGAAACTATATGGAAAATTCGGCAAGTGTGATTTTTGGTTGCAACAGATTTCTTTTCTTGGGCACATTGTAAATAAGGATGGAATAACAGTTGATCCTGCCAAAACAAAAGTAGTTGATGAATGGCCAAGACCCACAAATGTTACAGAGATTCGTAGTTTTCTGGGCTTAGCAAGTTATTACCGACGCTTTGTTAAGAACTTTGCACGGTTATCTAGCCCAATAACTAAGTTAACACGGAAAGGGGTTAAATTTGTTTGGACAGAGGAATGTGATGTTTGTTTTCAGGAACTAAAGAAGAGATTGGTGAATGCTCCAGTTTTGGCCTTACCTTCCCGGAATGGTGAGTTTGTCATCTACAGTGATGCTTCTTTGAAGGGACTTGGTTGTGTTTTAATGCAGAATGATCAGGTAATTGCCTATGCCTCGAGACAACTTAAACCTCATGAGATGAATTATCCCACACATGATTTGGAATTGGCAGCTGTGGTTTTTGCTTTGAAAATATGGAGGCATCATCTATACGGAACCAAATGCCAAATATATACTGACCATAAAAGTCTTAAGTATATATTCACTCAGAAGGAATTAAACATGAGGCAGAGAAGATGGCTAGAACTGATAAAGGATTATGACTCCACGATTAATTACCATCCTGGAAAAGCAAACAAAGTAGCGGATGCCTTAAGTCGGAAAAATCATGCATCATTAACCATGCTACGTTTGGAACGTGATCCCTTGATTAATGATTTGATAAATTTTGGCTTGAAAGTTGTTGGTGCAGGGAATATATCTGTTTTGTTTTAGGTTTCAGTGCAGTCTTCGTTGTCAGACAGAATTATGAAAGCGCAGAGGGAAGACCGTGAGCTACAGAAAAAGGTAGAATTGGTTAAAATGGGTAAGTTTCCAGAATTTAATCTTGATAAAGATTGTGTTTTAAGGTTTGGAAAAAGGTTGTGTGTGCCTTGTGATTCCCAGCTGAAGAAAGAATTGTTGTGTGAAGCTCATAGTTCTCCATTTTCCGTTCATCCTGGAAGTACTAAGATGTACAGAGACCTTCGAGAGTATTACTGGTGGAATGGGATGAAAAGAGATATTGCTGATTTTACAATGAAATGTTTGACATGTCAGCAGGTTAAAGCAGAGCGACAGTTACCGAAGGGGATTCTTCAGCCTTTTCCGGTGCCAGAATGGAAATGGGAGAATATATCCATGGATTTTGTGGTGGGACTACCAAAGACTTCTCGAGGTAACAATGCGATATGGGTTATTGTTGATCGGCTAACAAAGTCTGCTCATTTTCTTTCTATTCGAGATACAATGACATTAGATCAGCTTTCTAGATTGTACCTCAAAGAGATTGTCAGGTTACATGGAGTTCCTCTTTCCATTGTGTCTGACCGAGATCCCAGGTTCACTTCTAAATTTTGGAAGGGACTTCAGAAGTCTTTGGGCACAGAGTTGAATTTCAGTACAGCTTTTCATCCTCAATCAGATGGGCAGTCAGAGCGAACGATTCAAACTTTGGAGGATATGCTTCGAGCTTGTTCAATGGACTATCAGGGAAGTTGGGATCAGCATCTTTCATTAGTTGAGTTTTCTTATAATAACAGTTTCCATTCCAGTATTCAGATGGCACCTTTTGAGGCCTTGTATGGAAAGCGGTGTCGGACTCCTGCGTTTTGGGATGAAGTCGGTGAAAGAAAGTTGATGGGGCCAGAATTAGTAGAATAAGTGGCTGAGAAAGTGAGGATGATCCAGCAACACATGAGGACAGCTCAGAGCAGGCAGAAAAGTTA
Organism: Viscum album; assembly: GCA_963277665.1. Classification (NCBI taxonomy): domain Eukaryota; kingdom Viridiplantae; phylum Streptophyta; class Magnoliopsida; order Santalales; family Viscaceae; genus Viscum; species Viscum album. The sequence continues at coordinate 1,071,743,208 of OY728141.1, forward strand.
TGCAGATAACAGAAGGAAAGACTTCTCTTTCAAGGTAGGTGAACATGTTTTCCTTAAAATATCTCCTTGGAAAAGTGTGATGCATTTCGGTAAGAAAGGGAAACTAAGTCCACGGTTCATCGGTCCTTTTGAAATCTTGGATAAAGTTGGAACAGTTGCGTACCGCGTAGCTTTGCCTCCGAGCTTGTTTCAGGTACACAATGTTTTTCATGTTTCGATGTTGAGAAAGTATGTTCCAGATTCATCACATGTCTTGAGGCCGGAAGAAGTTCAGCTAGCAGAGAACCTTTCTTATGAGGAAAAACCGGTTCAGATTCTTGATCGAAGAGAACAGATATTGCGGAATAAGGTAATCCACCAGGTAAAGGTTTTGTGGAGAAACCACATGGTTGAAGAAGCAACATGGGAATCTGAAAATGCTATGAGGGAAAAATACCCTCAGTTGTTTAATAAGTAAATAAAATTGCGAGGACGCAATTTCAAGAAGGTGGGGATAATGTAACATCCCAAGGTTTTCTAAAAATAAATTGAAAATGCTTGAAATTTTGTTTAAGGTATATATTTATAAGTATCCTTTAAACATAATTTTATTTCTTCTATGTTTTGAATTTCAAGAAACTATCATCTACAATTGTGTTCAGTATGTTATTTCGAGTCTGATGGAACAAACTTGTTTTTTTGGTGAATAGTAACATGCCCTTATGAATAGTAATATGAATAGTAATATGACCTCATGAATAGTAAATAATAATATTATTTTATTTTCCCATGGCAATAGGATAATGGGATCTTAATTAATTTTCCAATGTCACATAAAACTAATTGCACTTCAATTTTGTTATTTTTCGAATTAACTGTGACCTTTTTTTTAAAATTAAATTAATAATATTTAGAAAATTATTTTTGAAAAATGGAGTTCATTTTTGAATTCTACACGTCGAAAAATGGTTGGGGTAAATTTTTGGTATTTTTCTGAAACTCTTGAATTTTCGGTGAATAGTGAAATACGGTAAAATACCGTATAATCAATTTATCAGTAAAAATGCACTATTTATGACATCATAAGTGATGCAAGGCCACTTGCTTCGAAATCACATGATATGTTCACTAATTAAGGCCACTTGATTTGAGATTATTCATAGTCTTGATAAAAATATTATAATAATAATTAAAATAATCTAAAATACCTCCCCTCCTCCACTATAAATACCACCCTCACTCCCCTCTTCCTCCCACACCTCTCAAGCCTTGAGCATTGTCTAATTTCTGCCAAATTCCCTCCTCAATCTTCTTCCCCACGTCCTAGAGCTTCTGGTCTCACCAAAAGTCCAAAATCAAAGCCCTTAAGAAGGATCTCAAGGAGAAGAGATCAAGAGGTAAACATCCTCTTTCATTTTCATTCTTTCCATCCATTTTATGTTATTCTCTTCCTTTCCCTTTGTCTTTTGTTGGGATATTTCATTAAATATTTTCCCTTACAGTCCAAATTTGGTATGATTGATGAGATATTCCATTCCTCTCATCAATCTTGTTTTTATGAAATTTTTAGAGGCGCCGTTAGGCTGCCGAATTTTTTTTGTAAGAAATTTCTCATGTTTTCTTTATTTCATGATTCCTTCCACTTGTTTCTTCACCCCCTCTTATCCAAGAGGCATGAAATCTCCAGAATCATGTATATTATGGATTTTTTCATGTTTATGGAAAATTACAAATCATTATTCCTCTCCTCTTTCACTTATTTAAAGAATCAAAAAACATTGTCCATTTGTGTCGAATTACCGATATCGTGGACGATGTATTTTCAATTTCCATTAATTATTTCAAGTCTGGTCATGAAACCATTTATATGGTTGAACCAGGTTATAATACATGTTTTATGAATCATATAAGGTTCTGTAATTCTTTTGTACTCATGATTCAAACTTATAAGTCTAAATGAAATTGTAATTATCAAAGAACCACTTAAATTATCTAAACGAACATAATTAATGTTTTAACTTATAAATCATCATCATATAAGGCACCAAAGTGATGAATGGTATAATTTATGGTACTGGAGTTATGTAACTAATACTCCATTCCAATTCTGGAGTTTCACTTCCAATCAACAAGAACGATTCATCATGAACCGATCGTGAAAATCACAAAAGACCTCACCCAAAATAATGCAAGGAACAAAATACTAACAAATAAGGGGTGAAATGAGGTTATGAAATGACCATATAAGATGTTATAAACATGAACACGTTTCTTTAAAATCCTATTAACACTCCTTTAACCATTATACAGGAGGTTCAAACAATTTTGAAGTAGGACAAGCCCAAGGTAAGGGAATTCTTAACCCGATTTCCATTCTTTGGGTTAACCTTCTACTTTATAATTTATGTGCTATTTAAATTGTTTGTGTGATGGGTTCTATTTATATTATGTTTAATTATGTGTATTTATAGAGTATATACATATTCCATCCACTCAATTAAGTATCACTTCAAGTATATGATGTTTATAAGGGACTTTTCTTCTAAAATCCTCTTTTAAAATTCTGTTTTATAAGATTCAAAGGCAATGTTTTTATGCTATTATTTATGTTGAATGATTATGTTTTGGATATTGGGAATTGTTTATGATGAAGGGTGGGACCTATATTTCCCTCCAATGCATTGGGTATGAGTAAGTTGGAGGTCGGCCGTATGGTTACTCCAAGTGTAACTGTGATGGTTACACAAAGTAAGGTAGCCGTGAGGGTTACAAATTTTAAGGTAGCCAAGACGGTTACAAGATTATGTAAGTAATGCCCCAATATACCATTATGATTATAATTATGTTTGTATGGATCTTGTGTAAATCTCATGTTACGCTAAGTAAGATTTTATGGGTGTAAATCATGTATTTTGAAAATGTTTCCATATGTCTTGTGTATTCATGGACTAATGAGATTTTTTCCTTCTTTTTCATACCTTACTGAGCTTTTGTGCTCATCCCAAGTTTTTAAATGATTTTTCACAGGTTAATGGATGAATAATACAAGGAAGTAAGACATGTTAAATGTTGAAGAATTGTCAAGGAGTCTTGTTTTATGTTTTAATGTTTTATATTCTGAGGAAAATGGAAACTGATTTTATGGTATCCACTATGTAACAATGTGTAATGTTATGAATATTTTTTCTTAATTCTCTAAAGCTCTAAACTTGAAAAGATCCTCAATGTAAAATGAAGTGTTTTCTTGAATAGATTCAAGATTATGTATGAAATAAGTGTGGGTCCTTATAGTTTTAGACATACACTTATATACACTTCAAGCTAATGGGTAACAAACATATCGTTAACGTGTATGGTGAACTACGGCCTCATTAAATGATGATTGTTCATTTTTCATTTACCACATCTCATAGTAGAAATTATGATAGAAACAAGGATTATATATGTTATATGTAATATTTTTTATATATTTAACCATTATTAATTATTTTTCAACAGATATTTTTATAACTTCAATTTTTTGTTAATGTGATAATTTCGTTTGCGGATGTGTGGACTATCACTAACTCAAAGCAATGTGATTCATTCATACACTAAATAGAATGTATTAAGAACATTTTTCTACTGAATATATATGATATATATGATATAATAAATCAACTCTAATAATGATATATATATATATATTCCTTTTAAATTATTTCATTTAATAAGATAGAAAAATGCAAATAGCGTTCATACGTATGTACGACTTACCATCTCCATGAACAGTGTATTATCTTTCTGACATCTATAATTTATGAATTATTATAATACCCATATACAGAAAATAAATTATATTTAAATAATGTTTTACATTATGTAAATCATGATATATTTATAAGGAAAAATGATATAAAAAATTAAAACACATGAAAAAAACAAAGATGATATTTCATAAAGTGAAACCCTAATAGAAAATTGTTAACCAGAAGGTAATATAAAGGTATAATAAAACAATATATGGAATTATATTTAAGAATAATTTTCTTTGAAATTTTTTATAATAAATTTTTATTTATTATACATGAGTTTATAATGAGTTTGAAGAGAATCAGTATATATGGTGAGGGGATTTTATCTCACTTTTTATTTCCATGTGATACATGCTTTATTCACCAACCATTCCTTTTTTATGGTGTTTATACTGCCCATGTTTGTATTAAATTATTATTATTCGTAAATTGATGGTTATTTACATATCTATTTTATGATGTTTATTTAATAGATTTTAATTTTCAAAAGTTACCAAATCGTTAAAAATATTTTGTCTCAATTGGACTTCATTGAGACTCATGTTTTATAGTCTTTTTTCGAGGTGTATATACATCAATTTTACATATTATATGATTAATATATTTATTTTAATTATATTTTAAGGTTCATTTAATTTCTGTTTATTACAAGGGGATTATAATCCCATGTAATGATATTGTAAGATTTTATTTAAACAATCTCATCACTTTTTGAGATTGTTAATGATTATGATTCAATCATGGAATAGTCTGATCCGTATCTCAAGAAAACTCTTGAGTTTACGTAATATATGTTTATTCAATATATATCTATGTATTAATACCAATTCTTCACTCTTCGGTACATAATATAATTATGAAAAAGTTTTTTATAAAATATGACCTTATTTATCAACTCGGATGGAAATCAGTTTTATTTCTAAGACCATGTTTTCAAACGATATTTGAAGACCATTTTAAATGAAAAGGGATTTTAAAAACCTTTTATGGTTTTAAATTCATCCTTTATATGTTTTCAAAACAATTTTTAAAGAATTTTTTTTCAAAAGGTTTTATGTTTTAAAAGCAGTTTTCAATGAATAAAGGAAATGTTCCTCTAAAAAGTCATTAAAAGAAGTTTCAAAATAATCTCCCATCTGTGATAACATATATTATTATTACTCATTCCTTTCATGGAAAATTATTCAATGTATCAATTCATATTCTTTCTCTGAATCACTTATATTTTGATGGGATAATGTTTATGAAACCCATTTCACATTCATGGGATATATGCTTTTGAATCCTGATTCATTTCATAGGTTATGTTTATGATAAAATAATTATGAAATCTGTCTTTTTTTTCAAATTTTTTGATATGATTACATGTTTATAATACCCATTTCATTTCAGAGGTTATGATATTATTATTTACAATATTGTGGAACATATATGTAATATTTCACTATGATATGGGGGGACTTATATCTCCCCTCAATGTATTGGGGAAATATTTATATCTCATGAGATAGAATAAGATGGTCTTGGTTATGAACCCTGACTACTAGGATGTCCATGGAAGTGAAAGATGACTACCAATATGGTATTGAGAGTATAATCATGCTACTAGTATGTCCATTAGAGTGAACCATGTCTACCAAGATGGTATGGGGTGTGAACCCATGCTAATAATACCATATTGACAAAAATACCTTGGATAATATAGGAATCATATTATATATGCTTATGTGTCTACCACAATTCCATGTTTTATTCCAATATTATTCTTTAATGGATTGTGCTCTTTATTACCATATGATTCGTATCATATGATTTCCTAGGATTTATACCATGAATCATGTTTATAAACATTGATATGAATGGTATGATATTTTATTTTCAATATCATATTCTCATACCCTTATGATCATTATTATGCTAATGTATCTCCTTTGTTTACCATTACTGAGCAACTGAGTTCAACAATTTTTATATTTCATTCCCCCAGGTTATGAAGATATGTATGTATTATTTACATTTCAAAGGCAGTTTATATTTAGGAAGAAACTAGTGGTATATGATGTAGATCACTTAAGTTCTAATGTTTATTTTTCCTTATTTACAAAGGCACTAGACAAGTACGGTCATTGATCATCTATTTGTATTATTTTTTGAGTATTCCACAAAAGTGATGTAATGTTAATGTATGTCAAGAACGAGTCAATATATTTTGTCTTAATGAAATGGTTTAGTTAACCTAAGGAATATAGAATGATAAAACCTTAGAGATAACCTTAAGCACATGTCTACAGATAAGTATTAAGAAAGGTAAATATATCACAAAATTTCCTAGAATTTAGGTAAAGGACAGATTTAGTGGTTTCTAAGAAATACAGCCCTATCTAGATACTACAAGTGGATGTGGATCTGGAATAGATATACCTAGTGGTAACAACTATGATAAGATGTTTTGGGCCTGACTTGGGGTAAACTAGTACATGACAATGGGCCTTAATACACACCTGTTTTATTACTCTATGGGGATATTCTTTGTGAATTCAAAACCACATCTGAAACTATAATTACGGATTTAGAAATATGTTGTGTATGAATGAACTAGGATAAAACTAGGGTTCCAAATATTAAAAAAATGTCATAATATAGACATCCTATAAGTGTTTTTTCATTATTATGTGGTTCCTCATTATAATAAATGTTTCTTATTCTATGATTTTGGTTTTAGTCAATGTAGGGATCTAGAGGGAAAGAGTTTGACAATGATTTAATTGGATAAGGAAATGATTTTCCTTCAGAGCAGCCAAATGCTATGGGAGATATAAGGAAAAATCATTTTTTATGCTCATATAATTCTATCAAGATATAGATCATAGTGGAAATCAAAATGATAAAAGGATGGAAGAAAATTATGTTGAGTATTTAATGATGCAACTTTTTACTTCTATCATAGGCTCTTATGATCCACATGTTATTGAATAATGGATCTTTACTAATGAAAATATCTTCTCTGTTATCTTGTGTATAGAGTATGAGAAGCTCATTTTTGTAGTTTATCAGTTATAAGGCGAAGCAGACTAGTGGTGGAATCTAATATAGAATATGAAGAATCAAGAAGAATTGGAATCAATAGAATTTGAAAAGTTCAAGAAATGATTTTTCATTAATTTATTTCATCAGATTCTTTGTACAAAGATGGTAAAAGAGTTTCTCTAGTTGAATCAATGGGATAATTTGTCTATTGGTATCTGTGAGGCTATTTTCTCAAGACTTCTGAGGTACACTTCTAAAATTATAATTTGACCTAAAATTAAAGATGATAGGTTCTTCAGTGGCTTAAATACAAATATCTTAAGGGCATTGGATATAATATAATTTTTTAGCTATGAAGAGAGTCTGAACTATAAAATCAAGGTTGAAATGGAACTTGGAGTCACATATCAAAATAATTGTTTTGATAGGAAAAATAAGTTTATGTTTAAATGAAAATATAAAAACCATGAAGATAAGAAGATGAGTATTCCATTATGCTCTATTTGTGGGAATATTCATGGAGGAAATTTACTTCATGGGTCTAATAAATGTTTTAATATTGTAAATGAAGGTCATCGGGAAATTGAGTTTTGAATATATGGGAATAATTTAGCTAATAATTTTAATGGAGTGAAAGATACACAGAATAAACCTCCCATGATTGATTGCTACATGTATAATGAGAATGGGAATTATGCTATCTAGTTCCCAAACCCATGGTTTTGTGATGATGATCGATGTCAACAACCTCTTGTGTTGAGGGAAAATGGTAAATATCATGAATTCAATATTTTTAAGGAAGGATTTGATAATGAGGTGATGAAAGGTACAGTTTTTATCAGTTCTAGAACTCCTAATGCCATATTTGATTGTGGATTTACCCCTATTTCATAATAAATAATTTCATAATGTGGTTAAGATTTCACCAAATCAATTAGATATGAAATTAATAGTACAAACCCCTAATGGTATGATAATTTCATCCTAAGTATATAATTCCTCTATAGTTGATGTTTTAGGGAATTTTCCTCCTTAAAATATTATCATTCTTCCTTTGGATGAATTTGATGTAATATTAAGAATGTAATGGATTTAATTTCATAAATATCAAATCAATTTTTGAGGAAGGGATGTTATCTTAGATAGTTAAAACCCACTTATGGTCATACATCCATGTGGTGATAAATATTAACATCTTATAAGGATTAAATCTAGTGTATCATTATTAATTCCCATTCATAAAGGTTTTTTATCTCAAATCGTTGGGGATAAAATAGACATAGAAGATATTCCTATTGATTTAGAATTTATATATATATATTTCAAAGAGTTTCACTGCCTTCCACCAAAATGTGATGTTGAATTCTCTATTGAACTCATACCTAGTTCCTCACCAATTGAAATTATTCCCTATAGAATAACTAGGATTGAGTTGCTCTAATTGAAGAAGAAACTCCAAGAAAACTATGACAAGGTACTCGTTTAGACAACTATTTCACCTTGGGGTGAAACTATTATTTTCTGAAAAATAATGGGGGATCAATACCACTCTACATTGATTATCAAGAGATGAATAAGATCACAATCATGAACAACAATCCTCTTCCCATATTGATGACATGTTTGATTGACTACTTGGAGTGAAATACATTTCCAAGATTAAAAAACATTTTTGATATCATCATTTTAAGGCCAAGAAGGATGATATACCTAAGACAAAATTCTATAAAAGTTATGGATACTATGTATATATAGTGATTCCTTTTGGTCTTACTAATTCCCCTAACATCTTTATGGTTTTTATTAATAGAGTCTTTAGAGATTACCTTGACATGTTTTTGGTAATATTTATAGATGATATTATTATCTATTAAAATAGAAAGGAAAGGAATAAAGAGAAATTAACAATTATAAAAAATACCCTAATGAAAAATAATATATATTAAAAAATTTAAAAATGTGAATTTTTTATTCAGATGGTTTCATTTTTTGGTTACATAATCTCAAGAGATGGTATAGTAGTAGATCCATAAATGAAGGAGGTTATTGAATGTTGGATTAGACCTACCATAGTGAATGAGATTTATATATTTCTATGTTTAGAGAGATATTATTGATAGTTTATAGAGCATTTATCTTAACAATATAATCCTCTAACAATGTTAACAAAAAAGGGTGTCAACATCTTCTAGATAGATTAATTTGTTGAAAATGTCAAGTAACTGAAGAAAATTTTGGGTAGTGCATCTATGTTTTCATTACACTGTAGTATAGGATGGATTCTAATCTATATTGATTCATCAAAAAAGGTTTTGCGATATTTTCTTATGCATAATAACATGGTTATTGAATATGCCTCATGACAGCTGATGATTAATGAGAAAAATTATCAAACTATTGATCTGGAGTTAGCTATTGTTATTTTTTATTAATGATATGGAGGCATTATATTTATATAAGAAGGTGTAATATTTATACTAATAATAAAATTATAAAAATTATATTCACATAGAAGATTCTGAACATGCATTAGAGTTGATGATTGAATTTGATTAAGGATTATGACCTCTCAATACATTACCACCATGTGAAAGAGAACTAGGTGGTGAGGCTTTGAGTCGAAAAGATCAAACTCACTTATCCTTAACCAGGATCACAATTGATCATATATTTGAGTATTTTCAAAGGATATATCTAGAAATTATAAAACATGGGGGTAAATATTGTCTTTCTCCAATGAATTCTCAACCTTCTTTCCATGTGAAGATTAATAAGTCACAAAAGGAATATATAGAGCTCCCAAAGAATGTTAGAAATATTCATGATATTAACCATGATCTTGATGTAATGATAATTTCCAGGAACCGTGTATGTGTTCTTTATATACAAGATTTAAAGAAGGATATATTTGAGTAAGCTCATAGTTATTCATTATCTGTCCATCCTGGAAGTATGAATATGTATAGGTACTTAAAAGAATACTTTTGGTGGGATTTAATGAAGAGATATATCGCAGACTTTGTATCTCATTGCTCGGTATACCAAAAAGTTAATGCTGAATGAAAAATGTCAATGGGGATGTTTCATCCTTAACCATACCAAATATTAAATGGTGGAACATCACTTTGTATTTTTTTCATTGGACTACCCAAAACCTCTGAAGGGTTTAATAAAATATTGTAGGTAGTCGATATCCTTAATAAGTCATCACACATCATCACTATCGTAGAAGAAATATCTCAAGATCATGTTTCTAGTATAAACATTACAGAAGTGGTATGTTTCAATGAAGTACCACATTAAATTGAATTAAATTGAGTTATTAGGTTGACCTCAATTTTATGGATATGTTATCAGTAATAACATGATACAAAATTAAGTTTTTTAACTTCTAATTATACTCATAAAGATGTTAAGTCCAAAAGAAAAATTCAAACCCTAAAGGATATGTTGAGATTACTTTCCCAATATTTCAATGTTTATTGTAAAAAACACCTTCCCCTAATTGAGTTTTCTTAAAATAATATCTTTAACTCGGGAATTCAGATGTACCCTTTTAAATCACTTTATGGGATGAAATGTATCATTCGAACATGTTGGTATGAAGTTAGAGAATGATAGCTATTAGGACCCATGATCACTAAAGAAATTGCTAAGAATGATAAAACCATTCAACATCATATCATGGAAGCTCAAAGTTGGAAAAAGGATATGCTAATAACCAGAAGGGTTTTCAATAATTTGAAGTTGGTGAAAAGGTTTTTCTATTTATCATACCCTGTAATATTGTGATGAGATTTCGGAAGAAATGGAAACTAATCCCTATTTATATCATTCCTTTTAAAATTCATGTTCATATCAGGATAGTATAATATCTCATTTAAATTCCTCCAAATAAATCTCAATTCAATGATGTGTTACATTTATCTCATTTGAGGAAGTACATACTTGACCCTTCACATGTACTGAACTCATAGTTCATACTAATAAACCATGATGTTTCTGATGAGGAACAAACTATTGAAATTTTGGAACCTAGAGAGAATGTTCTAAAAAATGTAAACACTCACCAGGAAAATGTTTTGTGGAGAAAACACCAATTTGAGGAAGCTACATGGTTACATGAGGATATGATAATGCATAATTATCATCATTTTTTACACAACTAATGAATTTTGAGGTTGAAATTCATTTTTAAGGGGGTATAATGTACAACACTATGTTTTTATACTCCATTTTTTCTATAGAATAAATTAAATTTTCATTAATTTCATTTAGGGAAATATTTAAAATATTTCTTTCACACATCACCTACTCAACACATGCAACACCGACATGGTGTATATTTCATACATCACCGATGTTTCTACAAAATATCATTTTGTTATTATAATTCTTTAAACAAGACAATTATAACATAAACATTAAAAATTATATTATGAATAGTAACAAATTATTTAAAATTACTCTTTATAATGGATTTATATAAATAAAACATATTGATAACCAAATATATAATATTTGGTAAAGTCCATATATGTTTAAAAATATTATTTTCATAAATAATATACCATTCATTTCTTTCTCTAAACAAATATTGTTAATTTTAGACACATTTAGAAATTTAATGTTATAAAATAATCTTCATTTTCAATTTCAAATTTCTATATTATCATAGGGTATATTTATTTTATTTTTCTGAGAAAATTTATTTTTTGGATGAATAGTAGAAAATACAGGATTTAAATACCAATCACTTTTCATATAATTTATTTATAATGATAAATTTTATTTTAATTTTGTTGAAAAGTTTAATTATATCATATTTTTTATCAATAAAACCAATTTTGGTTATTTTAATCATTTACACATTTAAATTGAATAAAGAAAATAGAAAACATTTGATGGTTTTTTCATTAAAAATTGTCGTGTTGTCCCATCAGAGAGATTATTTTTAAATTAATTTCTACCAATATTGTGATTATAATTTTCAATAACATATTCCATTTCTGAAATAATCATAATTTATAATTTATTATAATTTAAAAATAGTTCTGTAGCAAAAATAGTAGTGAGTGAAATTAAAAATAATTACAACAATCGAGTTTAAATTAAGCCTCATAAGGGACTAAACCTTAACCTTAAGGCCCAAAATGACCTAGAAACTTTTCAGAGAACCATTGGATGGCCATATTTTTACCATATTCATCATTTTTTATAATTTCATCCATTGTTGGATCCATATGACATATGAAAATCATGTATACAATTCCTTTGTCATAATATTACAAGAGTGCCACCCCTCCACTATAAAAAATGCCCCCTATCATCCACTTATTTACACCTATAAAAGAACATAGATTCAGAAAATATCTTCCCAATACACTTCCCCAAACCCCTCTCTTCCTCATTGATTCCACACTTTTGGAATAACAATTTTCAAGGAATCATTTTAGCACAATCCTAAAGGAGTTACCCATTTAAGAGGTAACACCGTCCCCCAACTCCTTTTTTATTTTCTTTATCCACTCCCAAAAATATATTTATTTTATAATTTTATATCAAAAATTGTATCATAAATATAATAGTATTTTTTATGATACTATTAATACCAACACATACACACACTTCTATCAAATGTGTAACAAAAATATTTTTACCTGTATGGTGAACTACCTCCTCACTAAATGATGATTCTTCATTTTTCCATTACATACTCTCATGGTGGAAATTATGATGGAAACTTGGTTTACATATGTTATATATTATATTTATAATTTTTTAATCTTATTTAATTAATTTTCAATATATATATCTATACATTCCATTTTGTGTTAATATGAAAATTTCATTTGATGAAGTGTGGACTACTTCCCTATCAAAGCGATGTGATTCATTAATACAATAAATGAAATGTATTAAGTATGGGTTTAGTGATTATATATATTTTATATATGATATAATAAAGAAATTTTAATAAAGACATATATACATATATACACCTATATGTCTTTTATATTATTTCTTTCAATGTTACAATTAAATAGAAATAGCGTTCTTGCCTAGGTATGACCAACCGTCTCCATGAAAAGTGTATTTTATTTCAGAATTATATATTATATAGAATTCTATAATACTAATATACTGAATATAAATTATAATTAAATAATTTTTTTATTTTTGAAATTATTATATAAGTGTAAGGACCAATGATATAACAAATTAAGACACGTGTGAATAACTTTCTAGATATTACCCATAGTGAAACCTTAACATAGAACTCTTAACAAGTGGGTAATATAAAGACATAATCATGACATATATTGAATAAGAAGTAAGAATATGGTTCTATGATATATTTATAATAAGTTTACATTTATTATACATGAGTTTTTTCAGAGTACAAAGAGTGTCAAGACATAAGGGAAGGGGGTTTCATCTCACTTTTAATTTCTATGAGATACATGATTTATTCGCAACCCATTCCTTTTGTGTGGAGTGTATACTGATCATAAATTTATTAAATAATTATTATAATTATATTATGGGTATATACATATACATTTTATGATATTTTGTTCCGGGGGTTCTTGTTTCAAAAGTTACCAAATCTGTAAAAATATTTTGTCTCAATTTGCCTTCATTGAGACTCTTGTTTTCTAAAGCACATAGAATCATTTTGGAAGTATATATACTTCAATTTTATAGGTTATAACTTTAATATATTTATTTACATTATATATTATGATTAATTTAATATCATATTATTACATAGACATTATGATTTCATGTAACCATGTTGTAAGAGTTTATTTAAAGAATCTCATCACTTTTCGAGATGGTTATTGATTATACCTTTTTTGATTATATCATATGACACATATATGAAGAAAAATAATGAGTTTCATTACCATATGTATATTCAATATATATCGACGAATTAATACCATTTTCAACTCCTTCGTACTTATAATAATTAAGAAAATATGATTGTATTTATCTCTTCGATTAGAAATCTGTTTTATTTCAAAAACTTGGTCTTCAAATGTTATTTAAATCCCATTTTGAGGAAAAGGTTTTTAAAAACGTGCTATGGTTTTCAATGACTAATTTTTTATTTTTATAATCTATTTTAAAATAAAAAGGTTTTAAAAAGTTTTTATGTTTTAAAAAGTGTTTTTCAATGCAGAATGTATATTTTCCTCAAGAAATGTCTTTAAAATATCTCGGATAATTATTACCCATATAAGATAAAATCCTTTAGTGTTACTCATACCTTTATTGGGAAATTATTCAATGTTTCCATTCATATTATTTTCCAGAATGGATTATTTTTTTATGGAATTATGTTTATGAAACCTGTTTCTCTTTCACAAGATATATTCTTTTGAAAACCACTTCTTTGTTCAGAAGTTATGTTAATGATGAAAAGATAATGAAACCTATTTTTTCATGGGTTATGATATGATTACATTTTTTATATAATCATTTCATTCCATGGGTTGTGATATGATTGTTTATTCTCATGTGGTACATGTTTGTATGATTTAACTATGAGATGGTTGGTACCTATATCTCCCTCCAAATCATTGGGTAAATATTTATATCTCTTGAGATAAACTGCGTTGGTTTTGGGAGTGAACCATGACTATTTATATGGGCATGGGAGTGAACCATGACTAACAAGATGATTTGAGGAGTGAACTCATGATACTAATATTAACATGGGTGTGAAACATGACTACCAAGGTGGTATGGGGAGTGGACCCATGATATTAATATTTTCATGGAAGTGATTCCCTAGATTATATGGGAATCATATTATATATGCATATGTGTATTCCATAATTTTATGTTTTTTCCTATGTCGTGCTTTCATAGATTATGTTATTTATTTCCTTATGATTCATGTCTTATGAACTACTATTATTTATGACATGATTGTTTTTATAAACTTTTATATGAAGGGTATGATCTTCTATTTCCATGATCATGTTCTCACACCATTATTCACATGATTATCCTTAAATATCTCCCATGTTTGGGTTTACTGAGTATCTATGATCACCCATTTTTACGTTTCTTTCTCCAAGGTTATGAAGATATGTATTATTTTTGATATATATAATATGGGTTCTAGTCAATAAAAACCTAGTGGGAGATGATGTATCTCACTCATGTACCATTTTATAAGTTTATATTTTTTTCTTATACTCTAAACTAGTACGGTCTTTGGGTGTCTGTTTGAATTATGTTTTATGTATTCCACAGAAGTGATGTAATGATAATGTATGTCAGGACTAGGTTGTTATATTGATCATGGTTATATCACCTCCACAATGTTAACAATGATATAATTATCATTTATTTCATTAGAAACATATTCATGATGATCCTTAAAATTGATAGATACAAATTTAATAACACCATTCATAATGATGGTAGGTCGTACGTACACATGAACGATGTTTTAATTATTTGAAATATGAAAAAACATAGGTAATTAATATTTAATATTTAATGAATAATTATTAGATCTTATAAATAATATATATTCATCAAATCTTTCATTTTTACCATCCCTAAATATTGTAAATTGAAAACGTATTACATCAAATCATAGAGGTGGCAGTCTACATGTAATCATGAGGGAAATTATCCTTTTCCAATGGATTGTATGTTAATAAGGTATACATAATATTTTAATTGAATTATTATATATATTTCATAAATATAATATATATACATTATTTCTATATTTATAACTATCCATGTGAAATGGTGGAGAAAATCGAATTACACTGATATGTGAAGATAGTAATATGTATATACACATGAGTGATGCTTTAATTTTTTTTTGATGGAACAAAGATAGGATATGGTTGTCCATTAGTAAAAATAACATAAAAATATATTGATTATACTCTATATAGTATCATATTATACGTAAAAATAGTAATATTAAGTATAATAATAAATAAACTTGAAGGACTTAGTAAATATGACTACTACTTTTTTGGAAGACTTCCTTTAGATCTATTTTAAGGGGCATAAAGTAGATATTTTGGAATATAAAACATATATAATTTGTAAAAGGATATTTATTAGATTAATGGTTATTATTTTTTAAATATATATACCTCAATTTTTTTTAATGAAGTGACTCTGGAGCTGCCCTTTTATAATTGCGGTAGGGCACTTTTAGAATTTCATAAAAGATTAAATAATAATAAATTCATTCTCAATCAAAATGCATCCAATTTTGTTGAGATTCAAAACTAAGGTATTATATAGTTAAATATAATCAAATAATAAAATTTTTACAGGTTTTGTAGTGTCTAAAATCTTATCATTTTGTCTTATCCCTTAGTTATCATATTTTAACAGTAATCACAGTAACAAATGTTTCACTCTTACAGAGTTATAATTTTACATATAAAGTAATTATTCAAACATAAATGTACATGGAATGAAATATTTCACCATAATATACCCTCTTTTTATTTTTTAATGGTTTTGATCATTTTTTAATAATTTAATAATTTATAAATTTGATAAATTATCATTAATGTCTATTTTAACACCATTCAATTATTTTGACCTCAAATGCATAAATAAAAATCTTTATTTAGAAGATAATTAATTTTAAAATCACTATCATGTCATATTAATATAATTAATTCATGTGAGACTATAAATAACTTATATTATGTCACATTTAGAATTTATAATATCATTTATATTATTTTTCTATTAATTTATTATTGTATTAGCATTGTGCAAGAATTTAATGTAATTTTAGGATCAATAAAAATTATAAATAATTAATTATAATGAATATAATTATATTATGTACAAAATTTAATTTTATGTTTGTTCATAACTTTACATTCTCATATGTGGATACCTAATTAATATTTAAAACAAAGAGAGTCATATTTTCCAAATTTATCTCATTTTAATATTATATTAGCCATTTTCATGGACTAGTGTCTATTAAAAATATAAATTTTGAGCCTATGATTAATTTTTTATATTTAATATCAATAAGAGTTATTATGAGAAATTATTTCCATATCACTCAGATTTACCCCAGTTTAACCCGATTTACTCTTTACTGAGGTGAAAATTTTTACCACAATTACTATTCATAATGCCTAAAAATTAGAGAGGCCTATTTAAAATTTTTTATGTTTCATGGTTAAAAATATGGAACATTTATTATTAAATTTATTAACTATAAGTGTTATAAATTAATCTTAAAATCAAAAATGCAAAATGTAACTTTAATAAAAAAATTTAAATGAGTTTTATATTAAAATAATATATAATATCTAATTCAATCATAAAATTAATTATAATGAAACTAATTTAATTATCATTAATATTATACAATTATTTTATTCTGAAATAATTTTAAAATAAAATTGATATTTTTATATAGTTAAAACAAAAATTCAATGTTCAGGGAAATTTTTTTATTTTTTATTATTCAATGAAAAAATCAATTATTTTTAAAAAATTTAAAAAAAATCACCCAAATATAATTTTAATATATTAATTTAAAAAGTAATATTATTTTTATAAAATATAAATAATATATTTTACAAAAATTAATTATATTTGTTTCTCAAAAAAAACATTAAAAATAATTTTTGTAGAAAATCTATTTCGAAAGAATAATATAACATTACTGTAAATAGAGTACACATTTCCTAACAATTATTCAATTAATTTTTATTGAGTAGCTACTTTATATATTTTCCATAATTTGGTAAATATTATTTATACCCAATAATTAAATGAATGTGTAATAATATACATATTTAATTAAAAATATTTTGTGGTTCATTTAGGCTTCGTGTTTCTTGTCGTATATGCTATCGAACATAGTTTTATTTTTAAATCCTTCCGTGTTACATTATATACACATTCTACCATTTTTTAAACATCAAACAGAGTATTTATCTTCATTTCATGGGGAATATAAAAAAATAAATGTGTGACCTCAGACTCTTAGTTAGGTGACATATAGGAGACATCAATTGAAGATCATAAGTGATCGTAAGTAAAAAACTATAGGTATAGAAAAAAATCTAGGTTTAAGAACGTATCATGAAGAAATGAAATCTGATAAAACATATATCATAAATCGGGATTCAGTTCAATAGGAATTCCATATAATATAAATTACGAGTCATAGACATTTGAAAAAAATGCTTCAATAATTATTTTCCATAAACATGAGCATGGGAGAAATATCTAATTAAAAATATCATGGAATGGGAAATAATTTCCTGGAAGTGTCATCATATAAATATAACAAATATGTCTTCACATAAGGAGGAGGTAACAGCTTGAAATAACCATGATCCATGGGGAATAAGATGTGAATGTGTGATAACCATAAACATATATAATGATTAATATAATTAATGTATAAATATCATCCACCCTTACCATTTTGAACATTTCAATAAGGTCCATGTATACATTTTTATCATTTCATAAAGCTAAATACAAAAGTTTTCAAAAATTTCAATAAGGTGCATTATTAACATTGTGAGAATTTCAAAAAGGTATATGCTTAACATTGTGAATATAATAATATGTTTAATGCATAATATTTAGAATATAAAAATATAAAATAATTTCCACAAACAATATTGTGAATAAAAATATCGTCAATCATGTCCAAAACACAAACATGTGAAAAAGTTGTTGATAATCAGGTCTACACACAAACTTGTAAAAAAATATGTCTGAAATAATGGACATGAAATAACATGTGACAAATGATATCTAAAATCATGTCCACATACTCAATTAATTATAAGTCTATTTAAAATCATTTCTATTCTAAAACTTGTGAATAGATAAATATGTGATCATGTTCATGTATAAACATATGAACAAGTTTATCAGCAATCATGTCCACATAAAAAATAATTTTCTCATGAAAGTTAAAACTTTATCTAATTCATTGAGAGTTTATATAATTCCCACACTTCAAATAATTACAGAACATACATATATGTTTCATTTAAACATGAATATAAATCCCTTTAAATATTGTTAAACTCATGATAAATAAATAAGTTCCATGAAAATTTCTATATGATACTATAATAAGATATATAGAGAAATAATTTCGATTGTATCATTGAATCACATCCCTATTAAGTAATAATAAACAATAATGGATGTTAAAATTGGTGAAATGAACATTTATAATCACATTATAAAATTACTTTGAAAATGGTAAGAAATACCCTTTTACTTTTGATAACATTTATTTTAAATAAAATATTTTATAAGACAATGGGAATAGAATTTTATTTTTACAAATAAGAAAAATTTCAATTATTTTTTTCTAAAATAAACTAAATAATAAGTATTGTAGTTGTTTTCATGATAAAAATAATTAGTAATATTCTTTGAATACATTTGTACAGAAATTAAAATCAAAATAAAATAAATCATATGCTTTTTTTTTGAAAAAACACATTTAACACCTTCCCAATGAAATTAAAATTTAATTAAAAAGAAAATAATAAATCTTTCAATCAAAGATATGTATATCAAAAAAATTAAATAGAATATATACGTGGATGATAAGGATACTTGACTAAAAATAAAAGATAAGGTTGGCGCTACTTATAAACATCATTTTGGTCAAATTACAAAAAAAAAGAAGTAAAATGGTAAGAAGGCATTTGAACCTAATAAATATCCTAATAAGTTGAATATATATGGGATTTAAGAGATAAATAATAAAACATTTCCCCAAATATATTTTCAAACACATAAAATATGTATTTAAAAGTCATATTGAAAAATAAACACTTACTTATTTGGAAGCTTTTGAATAAAAATCACTCAAAATTGAAATCCTGAGTTGGATTTTAAAATACCATGAATTTAGTGAATGTTATGATTAAATAAGTTATGTTGGGTGTGTATACACCACATAACACAAGATAGTTCATGGATACGGTATTTATCTTAATGAAAGGAAAATGGGGACATGTTTACTCTTGAATTCCATGAAAGATCATTAACCTATTGTATAATAAACATCACCATTTTATTAAATTATATAATAAACATATTCATACCTACTATAATTTGTATTCTTCTATTATATTCATATATTACACATATATTAGTTATTTATTGTTTATTTTCATCATCAGATGTTAGTGGTATTTATTATTACATAAAGAATTTCTAATGGCATTGCCGATCAACATCTATTGATACCAGGCTAATCATTCAAAACATATCCAATGTTATGGAATAAATTTTTTTCCAATATATTATGAATTTTTTTGTTTATTTTAAAGAATGTTTGGGTATAGTTTGTCAGAATTAAATTCATCATGAGAATGTATTGGGTAATTTATTAATGTGAAATGTTACATTTTAAAGGGAAACTGAGACATAGCCTAGAAAAGAAAGATCCCTTTACTAAAAAAAACTTACACATGTCTGATAGTAGAAGATTTACAATAATCCTTCCTAAAAAGGGAATAATATCATCTAGAACATGATTAATATAAGGCCCCGGCCTTAAACCTTACTTAATGTTGAATTAAATGAATAATTCACGTCGAGGATCTTTTCAGGTTTAGAGTTTTAGAGAATTATAACATAACTATTACATCTCAAAAGATTACAAAGTAGTCACTTCTACTAGGTTTCCATAATAATAAAAAAACTCTTAAAAAGAAACGTGTCTAGTTCCATGTTTTATATAGGATGACATTCCCTTGATCCCATCCTTGACCTTATTCCACATTAAGTCTTGTGAATACATTTCAAAAAAAACTTGGGGTGAGCATAAAAATCTCAGTAAGGGATACAGAAAGAATGAAAACTGTTAGTTTTTCAAACATCAAATAAACCATATATACTCTATCAAAGTAATACCTTCACCTTCATGAAGTAGTAAAAACTCTTCACTGAATAAAGTATCATTAATTAACTTTTTGTAACCAAAGGATTACCATAAAAAGAACACATAACATATATAAAGGTAACTTCGGACATAAACATACTTAAGTGGAATAACCATACGGTCGACTTCCACACATATCACTTAATGGAATAGCCATACGGCCAATTTCTATACATACTTAATGGAATATCCATACGGCCGACTTCCATACATACTTAATGGAATAGCCATACGACCGACTTCCATACCAAATGCATTGGAGGTTATAACGTAACCACCCGTCCTGGTAATCACGGCACCACCCGTCATATGGTTTATAACGTAACCACCCGTTAAAATGTCCAACTACCAATATAAAATCATAAAACATAAAACCAATATAAAGGAATGATAACATTTCCACATTTCAATCACAATATATCATAAATATATTGACATAATAGAATCATTTTTCCAAACCATTTTCAATACCAAAATACATAAAAGATTATATGATATTTATTTTATTCTAAAAACATTACGGCTTGTTGAGAAAGCCAAAGACCAAATAATACTCGCGGCGGCGGAAAAGGTCATTGTCGCCACGTATGTTAAATGAAACATTCCTTTTTGTCATTTTGTAAAACGCTTCGTAGAAAAAGATTCATTTTGTATAAAAGTAAAAGTCAAAGGGGTTTATACACCGTATAAAAGAAAGTTGTGTATAAAACGAAATATGCATCAATTAAAGGAGATTGAGACGAAGTCCCTTACCTCGGGTCCGACTTGACTCGATCGTTCTTTAACATCCTGAATAATAAACTTGAGTTAATTTATACTTGATTAAGAACCTTTCTAAAGTTCATTATTCCTTTTATATCACTTATTTCCATGTTATAAACATTATGTAACCATTTAAGTTAATAATGTTTGTTTTGTCAATATTTGGTTCTTAAGTCGAAAGTGGACTTCTTACAATTACATGTTTTTTGTGTGGTCAAAGGTTCTTTATATCCATAATGAAATTCCCGATTTGGATATAATATGTATCATATATATCCAGCATATACATGTATTTATAATATTACATAATCATTTATAGGTATGAAATGAAATGCACAGTTCATGAAGACGGTAAGTCGTACGTACGCATGAACGCTACTTTCATTTCGTTGTCATATTAATGGAATTAAAACTAAATGAGAGTTATGTATATTTTAATTCCAGAATTATATTCATCATCTAGATATATCATTAATTATATATATCCATTATATACATATACTTTTAATAGTACATTACATTTGGGCATAAGAAATGAAATGCACCGTTCATGGAGACGGTAAGCCGTACGTACACATGAACGCTGCTTTCATTTCTATGTCATACTTTAATGGAAAGAAATAATAATGATATAGAGTAATATTATAATTCTAGTATAACATTATATATAATAACATTAAATCCATCCTTTACACGTCCCACATATGGCATTAACGAATCACATCACTTTGAGGGGGCGGTAGTCCGCACTTCCTTAAATGAAGATATCGTGTTTACCCATAATGGAAACCATAAAGGTATGCCCAAAATGAAAAATACAGAAGCTTAAAGTAAAAAATAAAAATATTATATATCATATATAAAAATAGTGACATCATAATGGCCACCTTTGAAGGTGTTAAATGAGTATTGAACAATCATCGTTTCAGGAGGCAGAATTTCGCCATCCACGGAAACCGTATGTTATTTAACCATTTGATGTAGTTGTGTGAGAGTGTATCTCTAATAAATCTTATAAAAACATCCTAGTATATTGAAGATACTGGTGTTGTCACAGAAGAAGTAAATAAAAAGAGTTTAGAGGGTTGGAGAAGCAAAATAAAACAAATGAACAAGAGAGAATGAATTACCTTTAAAAGTGTAACTCCTTTTGATTTGAGCCTAAAGGTTTCCTTTGAAAGAATTTTTCCAAAAGGGAAACCTCTAGGATGAGTAGAGGGATGTGGAGAGAGTAAATGGGCAGGGTGTGGCCGAGCCAAAGGCTTGAGGAGTGTGTGTAATGAGGTAGAGGTGGGGGCCTTTTATAAGAGGAGAGGAGGGGCACTTTTGGAAAGTAAGAAATATTACTTTATTTGAAAATGTGTTTGGCTTTTAAAAGGTCCCAGATTGATATAATTCGTGGATAAAGTGACAAGGGTTCGAAATCCACCCATCCAATAAGTTTTGGACATGTGTAGTTCATATATTTCACGTTATCTTTCCATTTTATTTAAATCATCAAATAATGATTTCATCGCTGCATAATTATTATGGAATAAATAATTTAATTTATTTAATGTATAAAAATTATAAAAAATACTATAATGTAGGAAATCTATTCAGATTTCCAATGACTATTTATAATCAAAAATCGGACTTGTATAAACCCATTTAAAAATTGTTTTAGTAAAACATATCATGTTTGTGTCATTTTTACTTTTACATTAAATAAAAAGTTATTTATGTCATTTCCCAACCAAAGTGGCTCCATGGGGTCTCCAAGTTGACCCATGGCTTGTCTTGGTCGGCCATGAAACAACCAATGAGGGTATGACATGTTTCAAGCTCATCTTATTTTATTAAATCATTATTTTTACCATAAACTACACTAATTACCACTAATTGCGATTAAAAACTTAATAAGTTACTATTCACCAAAAAATTATTTTAATCTCATTGAACCACATTTTACTTCTTAATGAAAACGATGTATGTTGGATTTTTAAAAATCAAAACACAACGATGGAAAAAATTTCATTTAAACGGAAAATCAGTTTTTATAAGTACCACTTAGTGGTTTCACTATTCATCAAAAATTGAAGTTTTTAAGAAAATTACCAAAAAATCTCCCTAAGCTATATTTGATATTACGAATTCAAAAATGAAGTCTATTAAAAAAAATTCAAAACATATAAGTCACATTAATTAATTTAATAATTAATTCCCGCTGTAAGAGTAAATAGCATGTTTTTATGAAACAATAAGTATCAAAAGATTGACACTAGTTTAAGTCCGATTTCAAAGTGAAATTAATTCCAACGACCATTATTGGATTTAATGGTAAAAATATTTTCTAATTTCACTTTAAAACCAATTCAAAAGATAATCTAATCATATAAATAAATTAGATTGAAAAGCGGTTTTGAATTAAAATACAACATTTTACACTATTCATTAAAAAAATGAACTTTATCTGAAAGATACCAAAAATTTACACAAAGTAAATTTTGATGTCCCGATTCTAAAGAAGAGTTATATTTGGTCCAATAGAATTTATAAGATCGATCAAAACTATATTTAATGACGGTTCTCCGTCAAAAGGTGATAAGTAGACCTTTCGTGAAAATTAGGGTATAAATGCCTAAAATTGAACTCTTTCCGTATTTTAAGCCTTTATCTTTTATTGGGT
The DNA here is from genome assembly GCA_963277665.1 of Viscum album. NCBI lineage: Eukaryota > Viridiplantae > Streptophyta > Magnoliopsida > Santalales > Viscaceae > Viscum > Viscum album. Next base: position 1,071,767,398 of record OY728141.1, read on the forward strand.
AAGTGTAAAAACATTTAAAAACATATATAATCATATTGTAGTTATTTATATCCAATCCCGCCAGTACAACGGCTACTCGTTAACTAACATTTAAAATAATATTATTTTATTACTTGTGTGCAATGTAAGTTTTCAAAGAAACTCATCGTTGCGTACCGAGTACGCTATAGAACGTAGAAACCCCTTTTAATTAAAATTAATATTTAATTCGTAAATATTAATAAATATGAAAATTATTTATTCTTTATTTACCTGGGATGTTACATCCTTCCCCCCTTTTGGGAATTGCATCCTCGCAATTTTATTCACTTATCAAAATAAGTGGGGGTATTTATCCCTCATTGCATTTTCAGATTCCCACGTTACCTCTTCAATCCCATGGTTTTTCCACAAAACCTTTACCTGATAAATCACCTTATTCCGTAACACCTACTCCCTGTGGTCAAGAATCTGGACTGGTTGTTCTTCATAAGATAGGTTCTCTTCCAGCTGAACTACCTCTGGACTCAAAACTTGAGATGGATCTGGCATATACTTCCTCAACATTGAAACATGAAAAACATTGTGTACCTGAGATAAACTCGGAGGTAAAGCCACCCAGTATGCAACTGATCCAAATCTCTCCAGAATTTCATATGGTCCAATAAACCTTGGACTCATCTTTCCTCTCTTACCAAATCTCATCACACTTTTCCAAGGAGAAACCTTGAGAAAAACATGATCACCTACCTCGAAAGATAGATCCTTCATCCGGTTATCCGCATAACTCTTCTGCCTTCTCTGAGCTGTTCTCATGTGTTTCTGAATCAGCTGAACTTTTTTTGCCATCTCTTCTACCAATTCTGGTCCCATCAACATCCTTTCACCCACTTCATCCCAGAAAGCTGGAGTTTGACACCGCTTCCAATATAATGCCTGAAATGGTGCCATCTGTATACTGGAATGAAAACTGTTATTATATGAAAATTCAACCAAAGAAATATGTTGGTCCCAAATTCCCTGATAATCCATAGAACAAGCTCGTAGCATATCCTCCAATGTCTGGATTGTTCGTTCTGACTGCCCATCTGATTGAGGATGAAAAGCTGTACTAAAATTTAATTCAGTACACAACGACTTCTGAAGGCCTTTCCAAAAGTTATAAGTAAACCTGGGATCACGATCCGATATAATGGAGAGAGGAACTCCATGTAACCTGACTATCTCTTTAAGATACAAACGGGAAAGTTGATCAAGAGAGAAAGTATCTCGTATAGAAAGGAAATGAGCAGATTTGGTCAAGCGATCAACAATAACCCAGATTCCATTATTACCTTGAGATGTCCTTAGTAATCCCACAACAAAGTCCATGGATATGTTTTCCCATTTCCACTCTGGCACTGGTAAAGGCTGAAGCATCCCTTTCGGTAACTGCCACTCTGCTTTAACCTGTTGACATGTCAAACACTTCACAGTAAAATCAGCAATGTCTCTTTTCATTCCATCCCACCAGTAATACTCCCGCAGATCTCTGTACATCTTCGTACTGCCATGATGAACTGAAAACGGGGAACTATGAGCCTCACATAAAAACTCTTTTTTCAACTGTGAATCACAAGGCACACATAACCTCTTCTCAAACCTCAAAACACAAACACAAACTTATCCAAGAACTCATGGAAAATTTTATTCATAAGGTCCATGAATACAGCAGGTGCATTGGTTAACCCAAAATGCATAACTACAATTTCATAATGGCCATATCTAGTACGGAATGCAGTCTTCGGAACGTCTGCTTATTTTACTTTCAACTGATGGTACCCCGACCTCAAGTCAATATTCGAAAAATACTGAGCTCCCTGGAGCTGATACCACTTCATTCGATGGCCCAACATCTGCTGAAGTTGTTGCAAAGGATTTTACCACCCCTTTCTACTTGTAGTCTGCCAGCATTCCCCCAGTTGAGTTCTTCTTTGGACACTCATTTTCATAATGACCCATTTCATTACACTTAAAACATCTTACCATTGGCTTTTCATTTCCTGCTTGATCATCTTCCTTATAGTTACGAGCAATATGACCAGACTTACCACATCAAAAGCACTTACCAGACATGGATAAACATTCTCCAGGATGCATTTTACCACACTTCTCACAGGATGGATATTTGGTTTTCTTACCTCCTTGCTTCTTTGATGAATTCTTCCCCTTTTCCTGCCAACTAGACCTCTTATTCTGTTATTTGTCATAGAACACCTGATCATCGGCAAACTCCATTTCCACCTTCTCCGCACATCGAACAAGTTTTTCATAACTTTTGAACTCACGAGAAGCTAAAGCCCTTCGATACTTTGGCTTTAACCCTGAGTAAAAACTTTTTATTTTACTATCAAGATCTCGTATGAAGTTTGGAGCGTACCTTGCCAATCGAGTGAACTTTTCTTCATAAGCAGCCACTGAATCATCCTCCTGCCTCAATTCTAGGAACTGTTTTTCCATCCTAACATGAACCACCATAGGAAAATATTTCTCAAGAAACATACCTTTGAATTCGTCCCAGTGAAGATCCCCAATCTCGTCACTATCCCTTATATTTTTCACCATTGACCACCACTGATCAGCTTCACCTTCAAAACGGTAAACAACAAGACTAACCTTTTGATGTTCTGAACACCCCATGACATCAAAAATCTTCTCCAGTGCTTTAATCCACACTTCAGCTTGCACAGGGTCAGATGATCCTCTGAATGATGGGGGATGTTGCCTCATGAAATGTTCCACCAGTGACATGTTCCTCTGCGGTTGATCTGGCTGATCTCGTGCATGGAAACCACCACCATTTATAGCCTGAGTCAATTGTGTCATCACTACAACAAACTGTTCAGTTCCGATTCCGACCATATCATGTTGCTGATTTGGAAGGTTATCTTCCTCCTGATGTCGTCCCAACATAGCTTCTTTGTTTCCTCTGCGGAAAACCATTCTGAACATAGAAATATCTTAGGCGAAGCAACATGGTAATCCGTAAATGCTATATCATTTCAATCATATTTTAATTTAACACTTTTCTAACTCCTACAGTTGTCTAAACCGACCTTTGATACCAACTATAAGGCCCCAGCCTTAAACCTTACTTAATATTGAATTAAATGAATAATTCACATTGAGGATCTTTTCAGGTTTAGAGTTTTATAGAATTAGAACATAACTATTACATCTCAAAAGATTACAAAGTAGTCACTTCTACTAAGTTTCCATAATAATAAAAAAAACTCTTAAAAAGTAACGTGTCTAGTTCCATGTTTTATATAGGATGACATTCCCTTGATCCCATCCTTGACCTTATTCCACATTAAGTCCTGTGAAAACATTTCAAAAAAAACTTGGGGTGAGCATAAAAAGCTCAGTAAGGGATACAGAAAGAATGAAAACTGTTAGTTTTTCAAACATCAAATAAACCATATATACTCTATCAAAGTAATACCTTCACCTTCATGAAGTAGTAAAAACTCTTCACTGAATAAAGTATCATTACATACCTTTTTGTAGACAAAGGATTACCATAAAAAGAACACATAACATATATAAAGGTAACTTGGGACATAAACATAATTAATTGGAATAACCATATGGTCGACTTCCACACATATCACTTAATGGAATAGCCATACGGCCAATTTCCATACATACTTAATGGAATAGCCATACGGCCGACTTCCATACACACTTAATGGAATAGTCATACGGCTGACTTCCATACCCAATGCATTGGAGCTTATAACGTAACCACCCATCCTGGTATTCACGGCACCACCAGTCATATGGTTTATAACGTAACCACCCGTTAAAATGTCCAAGTACCAATATAAAATCATAAAACATAAAACCAATATAATGTAATGACAACATTTCCACATTTCAATCAAAATATATCATAAATATATTCACATAATAGAATCCTTTTTGAAAACCATTTTCAATACCAAAATACATAAAAGATTATATGGTATTTATTTTATTCTAAAAACATTACGGCTTGTTGAGAAAGCCAAAGACCAAATAATACTCACGGTGGCGGAAAAGGTCGTTGTCGCCACGTACGTTAAAAGAAACATTCTTTTTTGTCGTTTTGTAAAATGCTTCGTAGAAAAATATTCCTTTTTTATAAAAGTAAAAGTAAAAGGGGTTTATAGACCATATAAAAGGAAGTTCTCTATAAAATGATATATGCCTCAATGAAAGGAGATTGAGACGAAGTCCCTTACCTCGGGTCCGACTTGACTCGATCGTTCTTTAACGTCCTGAATAATAAACTTGAGTTAATTTATACTTGATTAAGAACCTTTTTAAAGTTTATTATTCCTTTTATATCGCTTATTGCCATGTTATAAACATTATGTAACCATTTAAGTTACTAATGTTTGTTTTGTCAATATTTGGTTCTTAAGTCGAAAGTGGACTTCTTACAATTACATGTTGTTCGTGTGGTCAAAGGTTCTTTATATCCAGAATGAAATTCCCGATTTGGATATAATATTTATCATATATATCCAGCATATACATGTATTTATAATATTACATAATCATTTAGAGGTATGAAATGAAATGCACCGTTCATGGAGACGGTAAGCCGTACGTACGCATGAACGCTACTTTCATTTCTTTGTCATATTAATGGAATTAAAACTAAATGAGAGGTATGTATATTTTAATTCCAGAATTATATTCATCATTTAGATATATCATTAATTATATATATCCATTATATACATGTACTTTTAATAGTACATTACATTTGGGGATAAGAAATGAAATGCACCGTTCATGGAGACGGTAAGCCGTACGTATGCATGAACGCTACTTTCATTTCTATCTCATAATTTAATGGAAAGAAATAATAACGATATAGAGGAATATTATAATTCCAGTATAACATTATATATAATAACTTTAAATCCATCCTTTACACGTCCGACATATAGCATTAACGAATCACATCACTTTGAGGGGGCGGTAGTCCGCACTTCCTTAAATAAAGAGATCGTGTTTACCCATAATAGAAACCATAAAGGTATGCCCAAAATGAAAAATACATAATCTTAAAGAAAAAATAAACATATTATATATCATATATAAAAATAGTGACATCATAATGTCCACCTTTGAAGTTGTTAAATGAGTATTGAACAATCATCGTTTCGGGAGGCAGAATTTCGCCATCCACGGAAACCGTGTGTTCTTTAACCATTTGATGTAGTTGTGTGAGAGTGTAGCTTGAATAAATCTTATAACAACATCCTAGTATATTGAAGATACTGGTGTTGTTACAAAAGAAGTAAATAAAAAGAGTTTAGAGGGTTGGAGAAGCAAAATAAAACAAATGAACAAAAGAGAATGAATTATCTTTAAAAGTGTAACTCCTTTTGATTTGAGCCTAAAGGCTTCCTTTTAAAGGATTCTGCCCAAAGGGAAAAATATAGGATGAGGAGAGGGATGTGGAGAGAGTAAATGGGCAGGGATTGTCCGAGCCAAAGGCATGAGGAGTGTGTGTAATGAGGTAGAGGTGGGGGCCTTTTATAAGAGGAGGGGAGGGGCACTTTTGGAAAGTAATAAATATTACTTTATTTGAAAATGTGTTTCTGTTTTAAAAGGTCCCACATTGATATAATTCGTGTATAAAGTGATAAGGGTTTGAAATCCACCCATACAATAAGTTTTGGACATGTTTGGTTCATATATTTCACATTATCTTTCCATTTTATTTAAATCGTCAAATAATGATGTCATCGCTGCATCATTATTTTGTCATAAATAATTTACTTTATTTAATGTCTAAAAATTATAAAAAAACTACTATGATGTAGGAAATCTTTTTATCTTTCCAATGAATATTTATAATCAAAAATCTGACTTGTATAACCCCATATAAAAATTGTTTTAGTAAAACATATCATGTTTGTGTCATTTTTACTTTTACATTAAATAAAAAGTTATTTATGTCATTTCCCAACCAAAGTGGCTCCATGGGGTCCCCAAGTTGACCCATGGCTTTTCTTGGTCGGCCATGACACAACCAATGAGTGTAGGACATGTTTTATGCTCATCTTATTTTATTAAAGAATTATTTTTACGTTAAACTACACTAATTACCACTAATCGCGATTAAAAACTTAATAAGTTACTATTCACCAAAAAATTATTTTAATCTCATTGAACCACATTTTACTTCTTAATGACAACCATGTATGTCGGATTTTTGAAAATCAAAACACAATGATGGAAAAATTTCATTGAAACGGAAAATTAGTTTTTATAAGTACCACTTAGTGGTTTCACTATTCATCAAAAATTGAAGCTTTTCAGAAAATTACCAAAAATTCACCTTAAGCTATATTTGATATTACGAATTCAAAAATGAATTCTATTTAAAAAAATTCAAAACATATAAGTCACATTAATTAATTTAATAATTAATTCCCACTGTCAGAGCAAATAGCGTGTTTTTATGAAACAATAAGTATCAAAAGATTGACACTAGTTTAAGTCTAATTTCAAAGTGAAATTAATTCCAACGACCACTATTGGATTTAATGGTAAAAATATTTTCTAATTTAACTTTTAAACCAATTCAAAAAATAATCTAATCATATAAATAAATTATATTAAAAAGAGGTTTTGAATTAAAATACAACATTTTACACTATTCATTAAAAAAATGAACTTTATCGGAAAGATACCAAAAATTTACACAATGTAAATTTTGATGTCCCGATTCTAAGGAAGAGTTATATTTGGTCGAATAGAATTTATAAGATCGATCAAAACTATATTTAATGATTGTTCTCCGTCAAAAGGTGATAAGTGGACCTTTCGTGAAAATTAGGGTATAAATGCCTAAAATTGAACTCTTTCCGTATTTTAAGCCTTTATCTTTTATTGGGTAAATGTAAAAACATTTAAAAACATAAATAATCATATTTTAGTTATTTCTATCCATTCTCGCTAGTACAATGGCTACTCGTTAACTAACATTTAAAATAATATTATTTTATTACTTGTGTGCAATGTAAGTTTTCAAAGAAACTCATCATTGCGTACCGAGTACGCTATCGAACGTAGAAACCCCTTTTAATTAAAATTAATATTTAATTCGTAAATATTAATAAATATGAAAATTAATTATTCTTTCTTTACCTGGAATGTTACATCCTTCCCCCCTTTTGGGAATTGTGTCCTCGCAATTTTATTCACTTATCAAAATAAGTGGGGGTATTTATCCCTCATAGCATTTTCAGATTCCCACGTTGCCTCTTCAATCACATGGTTTGTCCACAAAACCTTTACCTGATGAATCACCTTATTCCGTAACACCTGCTCCCTGTGGTAATGAATCTGGACTGGTTGTTCTTCATAAGATAGGTTCTCTTCCAACTGAACTACCTCTGGACTCAAAACATGAGATGGATCTGGCATATACTTCCTCAACATTGAAACATGAAAAACATTGTGTACCTGAGATAAACTCGGAGGTAAAGCCACCCAGTATGCAACTGATCCAACTCTCTCCAGAATTTCATATGGTCCAATAAACCTTGGACTCAGCTTTCCTTTCTTACCAAATCTTATCACACTTTTCCAAGGATAAACCTTGAGAAAAACATGATCACCTACCTCGAAAGATAGATCCTTCCTCCTGTTATCCGCATAACTCTTCTGCCTGCTCTGAGCTGTTCTCATGTGTTTCTGAATTAGCTGATCTTTTTCTGCCATCTCTTCTACCAATTTTGGTCCCATCAACTTCCTTTCACCCACTTCATCCCAGAAAGCTGGAGTGCGACACCGCTTCCCATATAATGCCTGAAATGTTTCCATCTGTATACTGGAATGAAAACTGTTATTATATGAAAATTCAACCAAAGAAAGATGTCGGTCCCAACTTCCCTGATAATCCATAGAACAAGCTCGTAGCATATCCTCCAATGTCTGGATTTTTCATTCTGACTACCCATCTGATTGAGGATGAAAAGCTGTACTAAAATTTAATTCAGTACCCAACGACTTCTGAAGGCCTTTCAAAAGTTAGAAGTAATCCTGGGATCACGATCCTATACAATGGAGAGAGGAACTCCATGTAACCTGACTATCTCTTTAAGATACAAACGAGAAAGTTGATCAAGAGAGAAAGTATCTCGTATAGAAAGGAAATGAGAAGATTTGGTCAAGCGATCAACAATAACCCAGATTGCATTATTACCTCGAGATGTCCTTGTTAATCCCACAACAAAGTCCATGGATATGTTTTCCCATTTCCACTCTGGCACTGGTAAAGGATGAAGCATCCCTTTCGGTAACTGTCACTCTGCTTTAACCTGTTGACATGTCAAACACTTCACAGTAAAATCAGCAATGTCTCTTTTCATTCCATCCCACCAGTAATAGTCCCGCAGATCTCTATACATATTAGTACTACCAGGATGAACTGAAAACGGGGAACTATGAGCCTCACATAACAACTCATTCTTCAAATGTGAATCACAAGGCACACATAACCTCTTCCCAAACCTCAAAACACAAACAAAAACTTATCCAGGAACTCATGGAAAATTTTATTCATAAGGTGCATGAATACAGCAGGTGCATTGGTTAACCCAAAAGGCATAACTACAAATTCATAATGGTCATATCTAGTACGGAACGCAGTCTTCGGAACGTCTGCTTCTTTTACTTTCAACTGATGGTACCCCGACCACAAGTCAATCTTCAAAAAATACTGAGCTCCCTGGAGCTGATACCACTTCATTCGATGGCCCAACATCTGCTGAAGTTGTTGAAAAGGATTTTACTACCCCTTTCTGCTTGTAGTCTGGCTGCATTCCCCCAGTTGAGTTCTTCGTTGGACACTCGTTTGCATAATGACCCATTTCATTACACTTAAAACATCTTACCGTTGGCTTTTCATTTACTGATTGATCATCTTCCTTACAGTTACGAGCAATATGACCAGACTTACCACACCAAAAGCACTAACCAGACTTGGATAAACATTCTCCAGGATGCATTTTACCACACTTCTCATAGGATGGATATTTGGTTTTCTTACCTCCTTGCTTCTTTGATGAATTCTTCCCCTTTGCCTGCCAACTATACCTCTTATTATGTTGTTTGTCATAGAACACCTGATCATCGGGAAACTCCATTTCCACCTTCTCCGCACATCGAACAAGTTTTTCATAACTTTTGAACTCACGACAAGCTAAAGCCCTTCGATACTTTGGCTTTAACCCTGAGTAAAAACGGTTTATTTTACTATCATGATCTCGTATGAAGTTTGGAGCATACCTTGCCAATCGAGTGAACTTTTCTTCATAAGCAGCCACTGAATCATCCTCCTGCTTCAATTCTAGGAACTGTTTTTCCATCCTAAGACGAACCACCTTAGGAAAATATTTCTCAAGAAACATACCTTTGAATTCGTCCCAGTGAAGATCCTCAATCTCATCACTATCCCTTATATTTTTCACCATCGACCACCACTGATCAGCTTCACCTTCAAAACGGTAAACAGCAAGACTAACATTTTGATGTTCTGAACACCCCATGACATCAAAAATCATCTCCAGTGCTTTAATCCACCCTTCATCTTGCACAGGGTCAGATGATCCTCTGAATGATGGGGGTTGTTTCCTCATGAAATGTTCCACCACTGACATGTTCCTCTGCGGTTGATCTGGCTGATCTCGTGCATGGATACCACCACCATTTATAGCCTGAGTCAATTGTGCCATCACTGCAACAAACTGTTCAGTTCTGATTCCGACCATCTCAGGTTGCTGATTTGGAAGGTTATCTTCCTCTTGATGTCGTCCCAACATAGCTTCTTTGTTTCCTCTTCGGAAAACCATTTTGAACACAGAAATATCTTAGGCGAAGCAACATGGTAATCCGTAAATGCTATATCACTTCAATAATATTATAATTTAACACTTTTCTAACTCCTAAAGTTGTCTAAACCGACCTTTGATTCCAACTATAAGGCCCCGGCCTTAAACCATACTTAATATGGGATTAAATGAATAATTCACGTCGAGGATCTTTTCAGGTTTAGAGTTTTAGAGAATTAGAACATAACTATTACATCTCAAAAGATTACAAAGTAGTCACTTCTACTATGTTTCCATAATAATAAAAAAAACTCTTAAAAAGAAACGTGTCTAGTTCCATGTTTTATATAGGATGACATTCCCTTGATCCCATCCTTGACCTTATTCCACATTAAGTCTTGTGAAATCATTTCAACAAAAACATAGGGTGAGCATAAAAATCTTAGTAAGGGATATAGAAAGAATGAAAACTGTTAGTTTTTCAAACATCAAATAAACCATACATACTCTATCAAAGTAATACCTTCACCTTCATGAAGTAGTAAAAACTCTTCACTGAATAAAGTATCATTACTTACCTTTTTGTAACCAAAGGATTACCATAAAAAGAACACATAACATATATAAAGGTAACTTGGGACATAAACATACTTAAGTGGAATAACCATACGGTCGACTTCCACACATATCACTTAATGGAATAGCCATACGGCGAATTTCCATACATACTTAATGGAATAGCCATACGGCCGACTTCCATACATACTTAATGGAATAGCCATACAGCCGACTTCCATACCCAATGCATTATAGGTTATAACGTAACCACCCATCCTGGTATTCACGGCACCACCCGTCATATGGTTTATAACGTAACCACCCGTTAAAATGTCCAAGTACCAATATAAAATCATGAAACATAAAACCAATATAAAGGAATGATAACATTTCCACATTTCAATCACAATATATCATATATATATTGACATAATAGAATCCTTTTTCAAAACCATTTTCAATACCAAAATACATAAAAGAGTATATGGTATTTATTTTATTCTAAAAACATTAGAGCTTGTTGAGAAAGCCAAAGACCAAATAATACTTGCGGCGGCGGAAAAGGACGTTGTCGCCGCGTACATTAAAAGAAACATTCCTTTTTGTCGTTTTGTAAAACGCTTCGTAGAAAAAGATTCCTTTTGTATAAAAGTAAAAGTCAAAGGGGGTTATACACCGTATAAAAGAAAGTTGTGTATAAAACAAAATATGCCTCAATGAAAGGATATTGAGACGAAGTCCCATACCTCGGGTCCGACTTGACTCGATCATTCTTTAACATCCTGAATAATAAACTTGAGTCAATTTATACTTGATTAAGAACCTTTTTAAAGTTCATTATTACTTTTATATCACTTATTTCCATGTTATAAACATTATGTTACCATTTAAGTTAATAATGTTTGTTTTGTCAATATTTGGTTCTTAAGTCGAAAGTGGACTTATTACAATTACATGTTGGTCGTGTGGTCAAAGGTTCTTTATATCCAGAATGAAATTCCCTATTTGGATATAATATGTATCATATATATCCAGCATATACATATAGTTATAATATTACATAATCATTTAGAGGTAAGAAATGAATTGCACCGTTCATGGAGACGGTAAGCCGTACGTACGCATGAATACTACTTTCATTTCATTGTCATATTAATGGAATTAAAACTAAATGAGAGGTATGTATATTTTAATTCTAGAATTATATTCATCGTTTAGATATATCATTAATTATATATATCCATTATATACATGTACTTTTAATAGTACATTACATTTGGGGATAAGAAATGAAATGCACCGTTCATGGAGACGGTAAGCCATACGTACGCATGAACGCTACATTCATTTCTATCTCATAATTTAATGGAAATAAATAATAATGATATAGAGGAATATTATAATTCTAGTAGAACATTATATATAATAACTTTAAATCAATCCTTTACACGTCCCACATATGGCATTAACGAATCACATCACTTTGAGGGGGCGGTAGTCCGCACTTCCTTAAATGAAGATATCGTGTTTTCCCATAATGGAAACCATAAAGTTATGCCCAAAATAAAAAATACATAAGATTAAAGAAAAAATAAACATATTATATATCATATATAAAAATAGTGACATCATAATGTCTACCTTTGAAGGTGTTAAATGAGTATTGAACAATCATCGTTTCGGGAGGCAGAATTTCACCATCCGCGGAAACCGTATGTTCTTTAACCATTTGATGTAGTTGTGTGAGAACGTAGCTCGAATAAATCTTATAACAACATCATAGTATATTGAAGATACTGTTGTTGTTACAAAAGAAGTAAATAAAAAGTGTTTAGAGGGTTGGAAAAGCAAAATAAAACAAATGAACAAGAGAGAATGAATTACCTTTAAAAGTGTAACTCCTTTTGATTTGAGTCTAAAGGCTTCCTTTGAAAGGATTATTCCCAAAGGGAAACCTCTAGGATGAGGAGAGGGATGTGGAGAGAGTAAATGGGCAGGGGTTGGCCGAGCCAAAGGCTTGAGGAGTGTGTGTAATGAGGTAGAGGTGGGGGCCTTTTATAAGAGGAGAGGAGGGGCACTTTTGGAAAGTAAGAAATATTATTTTATTTGAAAATGTGTTTGGATTTTAAAAGGTCCCAGATTGATATAATTCGTGTATAAAGTGACAAGGGTTCAAAATACACCCATCCAATAAGTTTTGGACATGTGTAGTTCATATATTTCACGTTATCTTTCCATTTTATTTAAATCGTCAAATAATGATTTCATCGCTGCATAATTTTTATGGAATAAATAATTTAATTTATTTAATGTCTAAAAATTATAAAAAAGTACTATAATGTAGGAAATCTATTCATATTTCCAATGACTATTTATAATCAAAAATCGGACTTGTATAACCCCATTTAAAAATTGTTTTAGTAAAACATATCATGTTTGTGTCATTTTTACTTTTACATTAAATAAAAAGTTATTTATGTCATTTCCCAACCAAAGTGGCTCCATGGGGTCCCCAAGTTGACCCATGGCTTGTATTGGTCAGCCATGACACAACCAATGAGGGTATGACATGTGTCAAGCTCATATTATTTTATTAAAGCATTATTTTTACCTTAAACTACACTAATTACCACTAATCGCGATTAAAAACTTAATAAGTTACTATTCATCAAAAAATTATTTTAATCTCATTGAACCACATTTTACTTCTTAATGACAACCATGTATGTCAGATTTTTGAAAATCAAAACACAATGATGGCAAAAATTTCATTTAAACGGAAAATCAGTTTTTATAAGTACCACTTAGTGGTTTCACTATTCATCAAAAATTGAAGTTTTTAAGAAAATTACCAAAAAATCACCCTAAGCTATATTTGATATTACGAATTCAAAAATGAAGTCTATTAAACAAAATTCAAAAACATATAAGTCACATTAATTAATTTAATAATTAATTCCCGCTGTAAGAGTAAATAGCGTGTTTTTATGAAACAATAAGTATCAAATGATTGACACTAGTTTAAGTCCGATTTCAAAGTGAAATTAATTCCAACGACCACTATTGGATTTAATGGTAAAAATATTTTATAATTTCACTTTAAAACAAATTCAAAAGATAATATAATCATACAAATAAATTAGATTAAAAAGGGGGTTTGAATTAAAATACAACATTTTACACTATTCATTAAAAAAATGAACTTTATCGGAAAGATACCAAAAATTTACACAAAGTAAATTTTGATGTCCCGATTCTAATGAAGAGTTATATTTGGTCCAATAGAATTTATAAGATCGATCAAAACTATATTTAATGACAGTTCTCCGTCAAAAGGTGATAAGTGGACCTTTCGTGAAAATTAGGGTATAAATGCCTAAAATTGAACTCTTTCCGTATTTCAAGCCTTTATCATTTATTGGGTAAATGTAAAAACATTTAAAAACATATATAATCATATTTTAGTTATTTCTATCCATTCCCGCCAGTACAATGGCTACTCGTTAACTAACATTTAAAATAATATTATTTTATTACTTGTGTGCAACGTAAGTTTTCAAAGAAACTCATCGTTGCGTACCGAGTACGCTATCGAACATAGAAACCCCTTTTAATTAAAATTAATAATTAATTCGTAAATATTAATAAATATGAAAATTCTTTATTCTTTATTTACCTGGGATGTTACAATTAACCCAGTGAAAATCATTACCATTAAAACCATTGTTTGCAAGCCCATCATCCAATACATTTGCCTCTCAATACACATGAGTAACAAAGTGGTCTCTTGAATAGGGAGATTCTATATATCTAGTCCAATTATTAGTGAGATTCCATGAAAGATTCAAATCCCCTATTCAAATAGTAGAATCTACTATAACGGAGTCACATTCAATACAAATCTTGTTCCAACCCCACTATCCTATTTTCCCCACCGTAACAATAACCCCCAAAATATTTTCTTCAAGGAAAGAAGCAATAAAATATGAGCCATCGATTCACCCAAGAACACTTCCCTGATAGACCCTAAAGACAACAAAAAAGCCAAAGGGACCCATATTTCCCATTGAAGCACCATTAGAGTTGATTTTAATCCACCCATGAAATGTGGCCAACCAAATGACTTCTATTGTACCACGTGGAGGATGAATGTTTCCTTTTACCCCAATCTGATTAAGCACTGATAAATCATGAATAATGTCTGATAAAAACACATATATGGGTGTTTCCACCTCTCGGACTTCCACGATAATCCCTACCAGAAAAACACCAAACCAAAGGTGTTACATCTCATGTCTAAATTTGTTTCTTGATGTCCAGATAAGATGGACCTCCTCCTCTATAAGAGCCTAAAATAGATTTCGTAGTTGCGGTGACAATATCAAATATATCTATCTCTTTATGAAATCACCAATTTCATTGGAATGAGGCAGAGGAACTTCAAACAAGTCATAAACCACCCAATGTATTGCCTAACCTACATCACAACTGAGGAAAAGGTGGTCTACATCATCCCTATTATGAAAGCACAAAGCGCGAATAGAGGAAAGAGAAATAACACATCCTTTATAAATTCATCAGTTTGTATATTTTTATGATCCAACCCCCATGAAAGAATAGAAAGGGTTGGCCTATAAAACATCCTCTACAGGTTCCCCATTCATTTCTAGTCAGTTGAGATACAAATGGAATGATTATAATATCCATTTGAGGTGATAATTCCACTGACAGTAGGTTCCCATTCACAAAAATCACCCCTTGGAGACCAACAATAATCGTACACAATCAAAGTAAAATTGTCTTGAAGATTATCAATACTACCATGTTGATCATTTATTGACAAATCAATGTCCATATTTGAATCCAGCTTCAGGACCATGTCAATCAGGTGGTTCCCACTCCAATTATATTTCTAAAAATGAAGAGAGGATTCCTTGGAAACTATCTACCTAGGGTCCACATCAATTTTTGAGAAAAATACTTGAAGGTAGGCCACACCGATGTGTTGACATAATTGAAGTTTCATACCTTAAGTTTGTGAACGAACCTGGCCCTTAGAAAACATGTAGCCTAAGATTGCATGTTTATAAGCTTCCATGTTAACCTATCCTACCAAGATTAATTTAAGCCTCCTGGATACATGATTCCCAATCCACCCTCATCAAGAGGAATTCAGACATCATTCCATTGAACAGTTTCCAGCCTCTTTTCCAATATGCTTCTACTCCAAATAAAGTTCTTAATAGATATATTGATTCTCTTTATTAAAAAAAATTATCCATTTATATACCATATTAGAGTTAAAAATTTTGTATAAGATGATTAATTTAACCATGAAAACCCTACCATCCCTTGATAGAGATTTTCCATTCCATGAGAAAAGTTGTATTTTAATCATGCTAACAATTCCATAGAAGGGAAAACCCATTGGTCTCCCTCAGAACATAAGCACTCCCAAATAAGATAGTACAACATCATTCATGTTGGTTCTTGAACCAACACAAACAAGAACATATTATACTAATAATAAAGTAAGAGTATCAAGTTATATAATAGTAATATCATTTTTCAATAAGAATAATGATGATAATATAAAATTATTACAATGGTGAATGATATTAATAAAAATTAGATATTAGAAGCTCATTTGAAATGATGGTAATAAATTATGTACCTTCTTTGATCAAAATCGGGAATATTTCCATGGAAATATAAGTTATGTGAAGTGTTAATATGGAATCCCAAGGTAGTTAGGTGAAGGGTAAAGATGAAATCACAAGGGAGTTAGGTTATTTATGTGAGGTAATTTTGATATGGAATTAAGTTATTACTCACATTCCTAAAAAATAATAAAAAAAACATTGATATCATTTTAATTAAAAAATATTACTTCCATGATAATTGACCTATTTTTAATCATTTTTACGTGGTTTAATCATTTTAAATTATAATTACATTTTACTATAAATATGATATAAACCCTATAACCCTATTTTTCACGTTTTTATTCCAAATGTGAACTCCATTTAATTTAATTTAATTTTTAGATATAACAAAATAAAATTATAAATTAAAACATTAGGTAAATATAAAATCATTTTTTTAAATATATTTTTGAAAATTATTCATTCATATTTATATTAGATGTAAATTAATAATTAAATGATTTATAATTTATCTGTTTTTATATATAAATATTACATTATATTCGTTATTTAAAATAACTCAATTTAATATATTTATATAAAAATACACAAAACATGAAAATTATATCATTGAAAATAATGTTTCAACATTTTCCATTGTAACTACATTTTATATAAATAAGTAATTTTCTGGTCAAAAAATTATATTAATCATAATAAATTATTTGAATATTCTAATTAAAAATAAGAAAACCATTTAATCATTTTCAATTTATAAAAATGATAAAAAATAATTTTAATATAGGAGCACATAAAACATAAACAATCATTATTAGAAAAATATATTTTAAGCATAAATTAATTTATTCATATTAATTTCCATTTAATATAAATCATATGAATTCTAATGAATTATTTTATTAATAAGTTTTATTAAAATATTTCTTTAGTGGTGACTAATTTAATTTTTTTGGATAAACCCACATTACACAGAAAAAAAACATTCTTTTAAAAATAGCCCTTTCACTATTAAATTAATTTATCTTCATTTGTAACCTCTTTATAGAAAATTTAAGAATGTTTATTCATTTAATTATATCTATAAACAATACATTTAATTTAACATTACAAATATAAAAAAAATATCCTTTAAATTAAAACCTATAATGTACCTGAATGGCCCGAAGGCCTTCATTTTTATTGATTACTGATAACCCCCCTTTCAAGGGATGATGGGGAACCCTTACAAGGCACGTAAGCTCCAATATTACATGGTTTGTAGGCTTAGGAGATTACATGACCTGAAGGTCTTAGGGAATTCAACCAGACTATCTACATGGAATTGTCCCTCCCATGCATCTGAATCATGAGATTAGCTCTCCACCTTTACATGGTCGTCTGGCTAGGGCTCCCGTGCAAGCACAGGATGGTCCCGATGGGATAGTCATATCCTCTCATTCTGACAAATCCATTTGGATCTTCTTTGGTGAGTGCAGCTACTCTGAATCCTCTTCTAGGGATGCTCTTTTTTGTAATGTGTTTGGGGAAACTACATGTGGCCCAAAGGACATGAGATGGCCTGATGTCCTTAAAGGTGGATCGAAATCCCTGCTGACCCAAGGGCCTAGGTGTCCCGAAAGCGGTAAGGGATCCAATCCCAAATTGTTGGCCCAAGGTGAATAGTTCTTTCTGCTACGGTACCGAACAATACCTGCTATAGTAACTGCTACAGTGCCTACTAGAAGACCCACACAGTGTATAGTTCTTCTATAGTACCTTTATAGTGTACAGTTCCGCTATAGAACCACACAGTGTACAACACAGCTACAGTATTGCTATAGTTCCTGCTATAGTACCCAGAAATATACCTCTACCTGGTTTTGAACCTCGGTCTTGTGGATGCACTTAAAGATATATTCACAATTGAATTAATATAATTTAATTAAATTAAAAAACAATTTATTTTATTTTATTTAAATTATTTATAATGAAAACCTATATCTAAATATAATTTATGTTTATTATCTTCTTATGAAAAATTTCAAACTACAAACATGTTTACAAAAATTATACCTAACTGTTATATACCCCTTTATAATGGTAATATAATTGATATATTATCCCACATTAAATAATAAAAATTTTATGTATTATAATATTATAAAGCACACTTCTCATTTTTATTGTTTTCTTTTTAGATTTTAAAACATGTCTTCTCCATTTGTTATGTTTTTTCCATTATAGGTCTTATTCTACTAATGGTGTTTCTCAAGGGTGTAGATGATCTAGGGAATATTCTAGTTGTGAAAATATTATAATTTTGTATTTATTTTTAACATTTCATTTTTTTACCTCTAAAATATCTCATACTATATGTTATATAACTATTATTTATATAAAATTTTGTTTTATTAGTCTATTATTAATGAATACAGTGTTCTTAGTTTGATGAATATATTGTATGATTTATTTATTAATGTAGATCTATTATTTAAAAAGAATAAAAAAATTATATAATGATATATATACACATATATATATAGTTTAAGGTGAAAATGTGTCCTGAAATTATTGGTGTAATATTCTCCCCCCATAAATAAATTTCATCCACTTAATTTTAATTATCCTTTACTAATGAAAAAAGATGATTATATTCACAAGATAAACAAGGATTAAGATTTAATTTCTTATGAAATACTAACCTCATTATCCTTTGCAAGACTAAGAAACTCACCTTTCATCTCATAACCCATATATCCTCATTATTGGGTTTCTGTAATTCCCCTGGAGCTAAATACCTATCATGATTTGGTATTAAGACCAATAGAGTGGAAGTTGTTTCTATAGGGTCTTTTTAGTATGCTTTCAACAAATAGAGGATGATATATTGACTTGGTAAATAGAATATAATTTACTTGTTCTAGAAATTAATATATCAATTTTTTATATAGAGATACTCCATGCCTAAAATCACATCAAAATAAAATAAAGGTGGAATAATAAGATTTAAAAGCTGCATAATTTCATAAACGTTGATTGTATTGGAGTTTTTAACATGGGATTATAACATTTCAACACTATCATTTTTCACACATAATTCAATATTTAGCCATTTGGATGATAATTTTATAGTATTATAAAAATTTCAGCATTATAATAAGTGGTTACAATGATAATAGAAACATACAAATTTTAATACTAGAAAATAGCCCTATACCCACGGTTTTAAGAAAAACGGTATGTATAGGGGGCCCTATACCCACGGTCTTGGAAAACCGTGGGTATAGAGATAGTATGGGAATCTATACCCATGGTTTTGGAAAACTGTGGGTATAGGTGACATGTACCCATGGTATTGGAAAACCGCGGGTTTAGGTGACCTATACCTAAGGATTTACCCAAAACTATGGGAAAAAACACCTACACCCATGGTTTTGGTCAAAACCATGGGTATAGGTGTTTTTTCACAGTTTATACCCACTGTTTTGGAAGAACCATGGGTATAGTGTTTTTTTTCAAAGACCTATAACCACGGTTTTGTAAAACCGTGGGTATAGCTTTCCCGCCTTATTACAGCAAAAAAATTCCACGGGACACAAAACAAAATATTAGTAGGAAAACATAAACCCATGGTTTTCACACCTATACCCATGGTTTGGATTATTATATTTATGTGGATACACATAAATAAGCCTAAAAGCTGTGTAGCTGAGTTGGAGAAGTGCGCTGTGTCATTTAAGGAAGACGTGAGTTCGAATCTCACTGCCCTATTTTTTCTGAAACTCACTACCCTATTTTATCTAATTCATACATATATAATTTATTTATAAAAACATGCATAAATGTAAGCGTAGGGGACGTAGTTGATGTAGTGAGAATGCATCACCTTAGAGGATCAGGACCGAGGACGTTGCAGGTTCAAAACTACCAGATGTTTTTTTAAGTATTTATCCCCACAGTTTTACAAACGTGGGTATAACGCTTTGACAGCTTGGGGAGACATTGACACGGTGGAAAAATATATATCCCCACAGTTTGGGAAATCGTGGGTATAGGTCTGGGACCTATACCGATGCCACTTTATCCCACGATTCCCAAAACCATGGGTCTAGCTTAAACCCACAGTTTTTGAGGCTATACCCAAGGTTTTGAACCATGGGTATAGGCCATTTTTCCAGTACTGTTTAGTTATTGAGTTTATGATTATTCTACCTTACACCACTTAATTATTTTGACCCACTTCAAAATATGTTATTTGATAAGACATTCCTTATTACCTTGGTCTTAGTGGTTATTAATTTCTACTATCTTTATTTTCCCTTATACTGTGGCATTGATTTTTATAATTCAAGAATTATTACAATTGAAGAATTAATGTGTGGGTTCTTCATTAGTTGGTATAATTGTACCCTCCAATGTATTAGAGAAATTATTTATATCTCTTCGATAATCATGATCTCATTGTCCATGACTTCAATACTTGATACATTTTCTCATTCACTTCTTCAAAATTACATAGTTCTTATTCCCACGTTTTGGGAATATAGGTATTTGAAATTTCTTTCCTTCATGTGACTTATCATTCGTGTATCCATGAAACTCCATTTTTTTTATTCTCAAAAAATAAATGGTCATAATTATTGTCCCTAATTTCAATTTTCCCATAATTTGACTTTAAAATTTTTTTTTACAATAACTAATGCCTTTTACAGGTAATTCCTTTCAAGGACATGGTTTTAAGACACTAAATAAATGGTTGATCATTCTTTTAGGTTCAACAATAAAACTAGTAGTGTACTATACAGGTTCCTTAAAACATTATTCATATGAGATAATTTATTCAACATCATTGTTATTTAACTCATTGAATTATCAATCCTTTTTAAAGATAATATTTCATTGAAAATATTTAGTGAAGTATTTTTTTTAATCATATATCATTCCATAAATTCAAATTCTTACATTGGAATTTTATTCTTAATGAAGTTCCATTATTGATCAGCCTCACATTATAAATGATAATTGGATTACACAATAATTTCATTCCATGAGAACTAAAGAATGAAATATATATTTTTTATTATATTGATTCATTTCTTTGAAATTACGGGATTAGAAGACCCACTATTAGAGGTTGTATGTTGACGCATGAAAATTTAAATGGTATATATCTCTTTTGGTATATATGGGAGCTCAACATGGTTTAAATATTTGTTAATTACCTAACATAACATTGAAATGAATTTTTTCAGTCCTTTGATATCATTTGGTTACTTTTTTGGATAATCCATGAATTTTATATATATCTCATGGAAACTTATTTTTTTAGGTTTCTGGCATAAATAAAACATAAAATGGTTTCTGTGTGTACCATCCAGGCCTGGGAGACAATAAAAAATTACTCTACATTGGACCACCAAGTGACCTCATGTGTGTATTCCCATATGCCAGAGGTTTCTGAATAATAGTGGTGGTCTATCGTGGTATGTGGGAAGATTATAGAATCTTTAGAAGAGTATGAAAATAGCATAAATAAAGATATAAAATCACCAAAAAATTAATTATCACATATCATTCATCATGTAATCAATTCCCAAAACAGGTTAATTTCCCACCTACCGAAATAAAAATCATTCCTTGTCATAATTGAGTCATGTATCAAAAAATTCTAAAGCAAAACACACAAAAAATCCCTAAAATGTGTCCCAAAATTAGTATAGTACACTCATTCATGATGAACACAAATGTAATTAATAAATGATCTATCATAGTTCAATTTCCCTTATCCTAACCTGCTACCATAAAATATGCTCGGGTACCCACAATGACCTGATAATGTTACCAATACAACTTAGTACGCCACCATCAATGATGTATAAAGTATCATCTAGGTGAATAAACAATATGAATATTTTTAAAATGGAAATTAAAAATAAATAAATAATAACATGGTTTATTTTTAAATAGTTGTCAACTAGCTCCCCAGGTTTTGGGGTTCCACAATGACACATAAATCACCAAAGCTTTTATGGCACATGCAGGATGTCTAAAACATATAACATGAGTATTTAAAAAAATCATAAGGGAATTCATTAATTTATTCCATATAAATCCGTGTACCTTAGATCCTCTGTCTCGTTTCCCAATCAATGTCTAACCATTGGAGCTCAATGCATATTTACATCATCCAAACATGCCCATATATCATGTTAATTTACCTTATATCATGTTCAACTGGTTTAATCTTATAAACCCTCTAAGTCATAAATTATAAATCCATTTCACTAATTTTCAAAGGATTGAAACACCCTATGGGTGGCTATAGGATAAGTCATATAATCATCAAAAAACTTGATGACATCCATGAGGGTCTAAAAAATTAATTCGTGGATCAAATTATTTTTCATGGTAAAAAAAGATATAATTAACAAGCCTACACAAAGGAACAACCACATACACATGTGGAAAATCATGACTATGGGAGAAATATTATAGACCCCCATCCAAAAGCTCGTAAAAAAGAACACACCCAACATTTTCTCCTAGTTCAAACTAAAAAAATTCTCAATGCCCGAGATATAGATTCCTTTAAAAATTTAGGTTTTAAGAGAATCAAAACAATTGTAACTAATACACAAAATTTATTTTGATAAATTTAATAAATAGGACTCGTAGACTTACTTGAATATTTAATTGACACTAAAATCACACTAATCTCCTTATATTTGTAGGAGAAAGGTCCTTGGAAATAGAGGGACCTCCTTGTTCACACCCCTTTCCTATGGATGAAAAATGGGGTCAAAAATAATAGAAGAAATGTTTAATATTGAGATAGAATAATATTCATTTTCCCACTTTTTAAAAGGCCCATGGTTTGGCTTCACATGTTTCTAAACCACATGCAAACCGTACAACCTCTTATCTTTAAGAGAGTCATGGGTCACATGGTGTATTGGGGAGCCCAAATTGTTTTTCAAAACATGTGGAGGCCATGTGGTTTGATCTCTCCAAGGCCAAAAAGCTTCCAACCTCCCCTTTAATGGTTTAAAATTCATGCACATCACATATCCATGGATCAGGGTTCGTACTCACCAATGCCAATCATGTTCCTTGCACTTAATGGACCCATTTTTAAGATTTTTGTGTCCTAAACGCCTTGGACAATACAAAGACCATCCTAAATCATGGGAATAATTTCTTCCACAATTTTAATAATGGTTTAAAAACATTAAAACAAAATAAACCACATTAATAGATTTGGATCTTACAATTTCCCCACCTTATAATAGCTCACCCTTTAAGTTCTCTCCCTAGAATCACTATGAATACAAGGTAAAAATATTATCCATTTAGGTCCACTTGTCAACTTCCCTCTACCATTTTTCCTATGAAAAATGGACATGATACCACACAACACAGATTACATACATTTTCTTACCCTACAAAACATTTTCACTATGATCTACAATACGAATCAGATTCTATTCAAAGGATGCATCAATCCCAAGATAAACAAAATTAACATAAATAACTGGATACGGTTTATGATGTTATTGGAAACAAATTGAGACATGAAAAATATCATATATACCACCATACCAATATAGATGATATAATCAACATGCTATGGAACCAATCCTCTATTAGATCTCAAATGAACTCACAATCTAGAGTGCCAACAATACCTATTTCTGAATCTGATGGTAACCCAGTCTCAGCGAAACACAAATGAAAACCTGATCTCCCATTATGACCTCAAGTGGTTTTGAAAATTGATTGGTGTATTGCTTATGTTTACTTTGAGCTATAAACATACACTTACAAATCAACTAAACTTTCTTTAATGTCCCTTTCACGATACTTAGTCAAAATAACATTGATTACCCACTTAGATAAAACACAAAGAAGGTCTAAATTTACTACTACAGAGGACCTTATATGGTTCCATCATAATAATCACCTGGTAACTATTGTTATAGGTAAATTCAAAATTAACTATGTATTTCTCCCATGTGCTAAAAAAATTTAGATTTATTATCTTAAAATGTACTGTACTTCCATAATTTTATGTTTTTATTTCTCATTCATATGCAGTTGACAATCTGTACTGAAAAACAAAAGAGTACCAAGAACCTTATGAAACCCTTTCTATAAATGAAATATAAAATGATGGTCTGGATAACCCCATGAAAACAAACTATTTCTTGACCATATAACTCATCGAACTGATTGAAAATTAAGGTCTAATAACTATGATAGAAATAGGAAACCTTTGTAAAATAATCCATAATTACCGTTATCACATATTTGTTATAGGGATTCCATGGATTCCCTAACAAGAAATCCTTTGTAACATCTTCCCATTCTTCTCTATTGAGTGGCTAACAGTTGTAAAATTCCATCAGGTCAGCGGTGTTAGTCCTTCACTTGATTAAAGGTGTAGAATCATGTCACAAAACCTGAAATTTATATTTTCATTATAGGCCCCATATAATTTATAAGAATTTCATGATACATATTAGTCAGACTAGGGTTCACTACCCACATTATGGAAATAAAATCACACATCATATTCTATCGCATACATCTGAGATAACTACATGGTAATAAATGTGAATATTATCATCATCATTGATGATTTGATTAGAAAAAAATTCTACAACATGAAGGTTTTCTCTCAATTCTAGGCACTCTAATTCATCATACCACCTCCTATTTACCTGGTTCGGAAGAGAGGTACCGATAGATAAATACATAAGTTTCATTTGTTACTTCTCATCCTGAACACATATATGCATCTTTGTAAAAGTATTAATCATCTTCGACTCAACTCTAGACTCCTAAACATCTAAAGTCAGTACCTTTTGGCTCAAATAATAAAAATGATTATCCTCTTTACCTAGAGTATATAAATGTTCAAGGTCTAAGGACTTCTTATACTCAACCAATCCCCACTACCAAACATTCAAATCCTATTGGAAAAAGATATATTTGAGGATATTTTGGTTATTATGTATTGTAAATTTCTCATCAAGGTGATAATGTTGCAAAATTTTATGGCGTGATCTATTAGGGATAACTTGAGGTTTTGTGTAGGATAATTTTGTTCATGTGGAATCAAATGTGTTGATATGTATTTTATAATTTGGTCCCACAACCTCACACTACCCCATTAACAATCTAGGATGTATCACTATATAGGTTCTACTCCTTACCAAACATGGGTAAACGAAGAATCATTTCTATGGTGAAAATCCCTTTAAATTTCTAAAAATCATTCTCACTTTATTAAGACCAGTCAAATTTTACAACCCTTTTGTATTTTCTAATATGAGTACTTGTAAGTGAGAAAATTCATTGATTAGACTTCAGTAATAACCCATGAAACCCTAAAACATCATATATCAAAAACATTCATGTGTTTCTCCAATGAAACTACTACTTGAACATTAACTTAGACTACAAAAACACCTTACTTATAAGTGATGCAATCCAATAAATATATACTATCATTCTAGTCATTACATTGAGATATATTTTCATATATAATTTTCTATTTGTCTACTGAAACACCATTTTCTCATTTATAAGAATAAATCCAATTTTATGAATTAAAATATGTACTTTTCAAAATGAAAATTTACCACCTTTTAAGGGAGAACCCATTTTAAATCAATTTATTGAAAAATATATAATTTTTATTATAAAAAATAAACAACTTTTTTTAATGTGTAATATCTAATTTTATATTGTGTGAATTTTTTGTATATTTTGTAGAAGTGGCATTTTGATGAATAAAGAAAAATACTAAATTTTATATCAAAAATGCATTTATTATAATTTATTTTCATAGTTAATTTTATATATTATTATTGTTTTAATTAATATTAATATCAACTATATATCAATTAATCTAATTGTTGTCATTGGAATCAATTTCACATTGAAAATAGGTATAAAAACATTTCAATATTTTAATCTTTGTTTTCATTAAAGACCCACTTTCACGACATGTCTACGTGTTTAACATTAAATTAATTTCATCGACTTAGGTAGTAAAAATTTGAAAAATTGTTTTCTATATTTGGAATAAAAATATTTAATAATATCTATTAATTTATATGTAGTTTTAGACAAAAATCATTAGTGAAAGTAATTAAAAAAATTATAGTGATTATGATATAAACGAGTATACTTAGTGATTAAACATTAGCTTAGGTGGCCAAATACCCTATAAAAGTTTTTGAATGACATTATCTAGATGTAATTAGACCATATCCTTTATTTTCATGAAAATTTAAAATTATTTTATGTATGTGATGTTAGGGATATATCTCAATAGTTTTTACAATTTTATATTTACAAGAATTCCACTCTTACTCCATTATTGAAGGCACTCACCCCCTCACCTAATCAAACCTATCAAGATAATTTGGATCATAAAAAACAAACCAAATTAATCTCAAAACATTCATTCTCTCAACAAAGAAGACTAAATTTGGGCATAAAGGAAAAAATGTGAGCCCTTCAGTGCAAACCAAAATAAATTAACCAAAAAAGATATAACATCCTTAAACAAGATATTTTATTATATTTTTATTATCCATCCCAATAATTTATTCTAATTTCATGGTTAAATAATAAGTTATGTATAATAAATATTCTGATATGTTTTTAATTAATTTTTTTACCAAATCCTACATATACTTCTATGAAATTGGGAAGGAACATACCGTTCGTGTGTACGACAGACTACTGCCTCGCGGAAAGATGTCATTTTTTCATTTACCACCTCTAGTGGTCGAGAATTACTGTAGAGATAATATTTTTATATGATTTATATTATATTTATGGTTTCTTTATGGTTCATTAATTATGAAATAAAACATACCATCATGCTTTCCATTTTGTGTAAAGAGGATAACTTTATTTGGGAAGTGTGGACTACCACCTCCTCAAAGCGATGTGATTTATTCAAATCATACATCAAATGTATTAAATATGGGTTTAGAAAAATAATATGATATATATGAAATAATAATTATGATGAAGTGATAATATATATAAATATGTCATTTCTTTTCTTTCATTAAATAAGGAAATAAAATAGAAATATCATTCATGCATACTAACATCCTACTGTCTCTATGAACAATGTATCCCATTTCATATTTATATATTATATGGATTGCTATAAATATTTATATTTTGTATTTATATGAAATTTACATCATTTTTTAAAAAAAACATAAAATTTTAAATAATGATCTAATTAATAGGAATAAGAATAACAAGTCCAAACATATATTAAAAACAATGAGATTATTACATGAAACACAACATTAACAGAAATTGCTAATATAAGAGTAATATAAAGTCATAAAAAATCATATATGGTATGATATATAAGAATATCGGAAATTGGTATATTTATAAAAAACTTATACTTATTATAGGTATTTTTTAAGGTGTATGAACAGATTTTAAACTTATGGTTAGGTTATTTATCATCACACTTCTGTTTCTGTGGGACTTATTCCTTATTCCCCACTAATTTATTTTTTTGGTGTATATACATTCAATGAATGTATTATATTTTCCATATAATTAATTTTATGGGTTTATAAATTTTTTATTATTATTTTTATTTCCTTGTTTTTATGGTTCAAATGTTACAAATCGTTAAATTAATTTTTCCTTAATTTGACAACATTGAAATACATGCCATGTTATGTATCTATATTTTCCTATGAGGTGTGTATAAAACCATTTGAAATGTTATATCATGAATATTGTTTTTTCCATGATATTTTATGCTTTATTTAATGTTATTCTTTCATGTGGTTTATGAATGAATGTTACCAATGAGGTGACATTTTATTGCTATAATATCACTATTTATTGAGATTATTTAGGATTATTCTTCCATATATTAGATATTATCATCCTTCTCTCATGAACTCTCATGAATTTTTTCTCCTATTTTTATTTATTATATCTTATATTAATTCCACTTTTGTTATAATATTTGGTACATAATATAATTAATAAATTCCTTATGAAAATTATACATTATTTCTTTCTTCGGTCAAAAATTGGTCATATTCGCAAAGCTATGTTTTCTAGAAAAATTTTCAGATTATTTTTATTATGATGTGTAAAATAAATTTTTTCATATGTTTTAAATTTTTAATAATTTTTCTTAACGTTGATCCCGTTGTCATTATCCAGTCAAGGAACCTTTCTAAAAATTTTATGGTGTAATAGGAATATTCGAAACGTATATATTTACTTACTATCATTTCCTTCAAGCTTCCTTTAAATTTTTACAAGGTTATTTTTTTAAAAAAAAATCTTTCCTAATATTTTAGAGATTATTTATGTTAAGGGTTTTTCCATGAAAAATGAATTCAAAATTGTTATATGTTTTAAAAAAAAATTAAAATGGTTATCAAATATTACTTTATATGTTTTCAAGGAAATTTTGAGAGGAAAAATGTTTTCAAAATACTTATGTTTTAGAAATATTTTTTTAAAGAGGAAAATATATTTTACTCAATAAATGATTTAAGATATTCTTCTTGATTCTTGTATATGTTTTCAAGGTGGTTTCAATAAAAATAGTTTTGAATTATTTTTGTTTTAAAAAGTGGTTTTCAATGAAATTTTATGTTTCATGTGATCTTTCAAAATTCATCTCCATATAATATTATATCCATTGATATAGTTTATGATTCACTAGGGTTATTATCCAAGGACTGCATTCTTATTATTTCCTTAAATGGTTTATTATTATGATGAATATTTGTTTATTATACCAATTACTCTTACATGGTTTATACCATGAAAAAATGATTATGAAACTTGCTTCCTTTGATATATTATTCTATGATGAAATTATTATGAAACTAATATCTTTTTAATTTTTTATGATATTATTTTTATGAAACCCATATCATTTTTATGGGTCATGATATGATTAATGTTTTTAAATATTTTGGCACACATATTAATTATTCCATTATGGTATAGGATCTTCCTTTAATGCATTGGGTTAATATTTATATATATTATCAGATATATATTGATAGAATGAGGAGTGAAATCTATTAAGTAATATTGTTATGGGAAAAATTGTAAACTCGGTTCCGCAGTACGTTGATGGAATAAGAAGTAAACATAGTTTAGTAATACAGGGCTTGAATGAGGAGTAAACATGGTTCAGTAATACAGGGTTGGAATGATGAGTGAACTTAGTTCCTTAAATTAGGGGTAGAATGAGGTGTGAACTTAGCTCTGTAATATAGGGCTAGAATGGGAGGTAAACCTGGTTTAGTAATACACGGATGAAATGATGAGTGAAATAAATTTATTAATATAAGGCTAGAATGGGAGGTGGACCCGAGTCAATAATGTAGTGATGGAATGGGGAGTGAACCTGAATTAGTAATGGAATTTGTACACTAAGATAGTCTTGGGAGTGAACCTTTACTTTTAATTTGATTTGGGGAGTGAACCCATTCCACTAAGATGCCCTTGGAATTATGCATTTACCACTATTTAAATCATATTATAGTTTTATGAGTCTACCACAATCACACATATTAGGATTACATTATGATGTCATGGATTAAGCTCTTGATTTACTTATGATTAATTTCTTTTGAATGACCAAACATTATTCCATGAATCTTGGATATGATCTTTCATATGTAGGGTATGATCTTTTAATGCCATGGTCATGTTTAGTTACCCTTATTCTCATTTTATGCTTACATATATCCAATTTTTACCATTATTGAAAATCTAATCTCACCCCTTTCTTATGTTTCCATTCCCCATGTTATGAATAATGATTGTATTTAAGAGTACTAAAGGGAGATTTCTTCAAGGGATATATTGAAGATCATTCACCAATTTGGATGATTATGTTTCCAAGATTTCATATACAATAAACTATTATATTCCTTGAAAATATAATTTTGTAATGTTCTGAATAATAATCTAAAATTTTATAATATCCATGTATGTTAATAATGGGTCACTATAATGTCCCCATATTCCCAATCTTGAAGTGGACTCGATTCAGCGATGTCATCCATGGGATACAAAATAATAATTTCACAGTGGTTCCCATTTGGCATGATTTTATCATGGTCATTTGATACCAATCTAAATATAAATAGCCAAAAAGGTTCCTCTTTTATGGTAATTTTCTCTTTTTTACTACACTATACAATATTTAACTAAGTTTCATTATACAGTCAATTTCCCCATTGAAATATTTATGTTTCTACTCTAGTATCTTTAATTTCGTTTAATCAAAAAAAAATGATTCTCTGGGATCTCATCATGACCCCTCGTTATAATTTCTCTCTAACCATTCTCTTTATTCTACTTTATCTATGTGAAAATTCATATGATATTCCAATATTTATTCCAATAAAAAGTGAAAACTTTGATGGGCTTGTACAAGTTACAATCCATGTGATTCTCTATTCCTCCAAGAATTATTCATGATAATGTAGAGGCATGTTCTATTTAATTTGTTGATCATAAAATACATCTTCATTAATCATCAAGATTAATATCCATGTTTAAACTAAAGAAACCAATTTTCTATAATATATACCTTGGAATTTTTATCCTATAAATGGAAATATAATCATTAAAATTTTTATTCTATGTTAAATAAATAACTTATTCCTACTCTAACTCAGCATTCATGGATCTCCATTAATAAAAAATTTCATCGAAAATCCTACATAACACTCAACTAATAATATATCAAAGATTATGAAACTCGTAAATTAATTCCAAATCCATTGTGAATGAATGATTTCATAAAATATTGATAAAAAATCAACAAATTATGCTAAATTCATTTATGGACTTCTTCTTCATGACATGAATTGGTAGAAAAATAGTAACCTTTTAATTTTTAAAAAATACATACATCATAAAATCAACATTAATTAGTAAAACATAATAAAACAACATGAAAAAAATCTTACTAACAAAATTTAATAAATCCATTAATTTTCTTAACGACATTCTCTGGAATTTAAACACAATCAATTTGGAATTATGTGTTCCTCCCCCTCCCCTACCCCCTCATTATCAATACAACTTAAAGGTAAAAAATGAGTTTATTTTATTGGGATTGAACTATGATCACTCCAACTTGATGAGTTTGATAATTTTCTACCCCTTTAAATTAAGGTGTCTTCATCAACATAAATTGTCATCAATAATTTTCTCCCTTATATATTTGATCCTTTGTAAAAAAATTATTTAAAAAATTAACAAATGAAATAGAGGAGATTATTAAATAATTTTTAGGGTAATCTATCTCATGACCATCGATAAACTATCCCAACTCTTGAAAATCCTCACAAAACATTATAGAATCCAATGAAATGAAAACAATTCATTAAAAGTTTTAATCAATCATTCAAATAATATTATATAAAGATCATTATAGGAATCTAGAGTAATTAATCAATAATATAGGTAATCCACATGAAATCCACCTATAAAGATTTTCATTTCTGGGCCCTCTATTATTTGATAATTAAACATCCCATGTCATACAAAAATAACATAAACTAATTCATGAACAAATAAGGTTAACAAGATCATCATCATATACTATATCTTTATATAGGATGAGTTTTTGGTAACAATATAGGCATCAAAAGGTTTCCGAATTTACATTTAATTATTTTTGACACTTACTGTCTATATTTTTAGTTAAGAAACTTTTGTGATATAATTAAAAAATAAATGTTTTGTTCGTTTCCTCCATTTTTCATTCTAGTCACTACATTCATCTCTTTCATACAGTTAGAACTATGATAACGTAAAATTGTTATCTCAATGTGAAGTGATAAATTAACACTTTATTTGAATTTAAGTGATTAACTTACACATGTAAAAACTCTATTTTTTTATTTTAATTGGAATGTGTGTCTGGAACTATAAAAAAAGTTTAGATAATATTTTGGTGACATGATTCTTCTTCCCATTAGGATATTCCATTTATAAGGACATACTTCTTATTTTTCTCAACCAGTATTAAAATAATATCATTATTTTTCTAACCATTATAAGATTTTAAATCACTATTTTACTTCAACTATAATATTATACTTTTTAGGGAGTTTTTGAATGTGTGTACAAATATTCCACACCAACCAGTAGTCTCATTTGATACACCAAGATTGTTAAGAACATTTTCCTTGTCATTGTATTTATCTTCTTGCCTCTTTTCTATATTTGACAAATGTAATTTCTGTCTACAAGATAATTTGTTTTTAGATATTCATACCACACTATGAGAATCATTCCAATTAATATTCCATGAAACATATTAATGAATAAAACTTCAATTATTTCATTCCTCCTTTTTATTCTTTTTAATTGGAGTTCCATTTTTATTTAATAAAGTAGTTTATGACCTCTTATCGACATGGGTATGTCCCTCTAGAATATATCCTATTATCCTTTAGTGAAGTTTATTTCCATCATTGTTTCATGTTCCTCATACATACCATTTTTCAAATCACTGGGTCTTCACAAATATGATATCTACATCTTATCAACCCTTCCCTTTTGGGGTTTCTTGTTCATCTGAATATGCATATACGGAACACTCCTTCATGCCAAAAAACACATTCCACCATTTTTCACCTAAAATTTTTATTAATAGTTTCTATATTTAAAGACCATTTATTCCTTCTACTTCACATCTTTATAGTTTTATCAATAGATAAAAAAATTATTTACTGTATTTTCATTTATCAACTAACTCATGTAGCAATAAAAACATCAATCATTCATGAGCCTCAAAAACTAAATGATTTTAATGTATAAATAATTTATTGACGTGACATGTATAATTGAAATTTATTTAAAGAATATTTTTTAGTCTATAGAATACTATAATTCATCTCCCAAGGAGTGTTGGTATCATATAGTGTGTATTTTTAATAAAGATTACTAAAAGAGGGGGTGCTTTTGAAAACCGATTTAAGAAAATAGAATATCTTAAAGAGTTTAATAGTTGACTGAATAAGGTGGTGATTTAAGATATATTATATAAGGATATCAAATAAGTTTCACTACAAATCAAGGAAAGTTCATTGTTCTTACAATTTCACATTATATTGTCTAATTATTTGGTTGAGGGTTGTCCAAATCTTGATCCCCCTCTTGCCTCTTAAAACATTCACAAAGTTCCAACTTTTGACATAATAATCTTATTATCAACTTTTGGACTTCAAGAATATATTAAAGTCTAAAAAATCATACTAATAACTTTTGTATGTGTGATATAAATAGTATCCTTGTTTTTTCTAATCGGAATAACCCAAGATTAACACATGAAATTTCAAGCCAATTGGTGTTAAAATGAAATGTGTTTCACTTAATTAAACCCATGAAATAAATTCAGAGGGAAAACATGTTTATATTATAAATAATTTAAATAATACAGACAATAATTACACAAAACCAATAGATTATCATGTTCATTAACTCCCTCCCAAGTATGTGTAGCTCCCTCGAAATGATCGTCCACCGTTCAGCTCGCCATCGAGATGAGGAGAAGGCTCGGGGTGAACTTCACCTTCATCCTTGATCACCTTATGAGGATAGGGGCCTCCAGAACATCATGGATGAAGAGAGGACTCCTTTTGGTAACAAAAATACTATATCTTTTTCTTCTGGAAGAATATCGGATTGAGGAGCCCAAGCTTCCATTTTATAGGCTATGTAGAAGGTGGTTTTGGGTACACAGATTGTGTAAAACCACATTGCCCATGGTTTTCAACCACTTTATAGTCTAATAACTCTTTTGAAAAACCTAGAAACATGTTTCCAAGATATTTAATACCTCCACCGAATATTTGGAACCATTTCGACAACTAGTTTCTGATATATGGTCAGATCATAACACACCACTTTTGACTTCGTGCAGATTTGGTGTGATGGACAGATCAGGTTGGTTGGGCCACCGAATGAAAGAATGTGACTTGGTTTCCTTCATATGAAATGTAGTCTAATTAATTTTGGACTGGCCCACAAACATTTTAACCTAGTTGGATACACGGTTAGGTATAATTATGTGGTTTTGTAAAATTTTGATCTTGGATCCTATGTAGCTTGACCCATTTTCCTTGGACTTCCTCATGGGCCCTCCAAATCACCTCAAACATCAATGAAATTAGAAAAAAAAGTAACCTTTTACTTTTTAACCATGAAAATTAGAAAATAATGGAATAAAAAATGAAGTGAAATTTTTTATATTTTCATTATTTATAATACAAATCCAGTTTGACATAGTGGTGTAAGGTCGAAAACCAAACAGTGAATCGCGGTGCGATCACACCCCCACACATAAACATTTTAACTCCTGGGTAAATTTATATTTCCAAAAATTATGCATGTAGATATTTACAACTTTATAAATATTTATCATTCAATTAAAATTTAAATCCTGATAGAAATGTGATCAAAGAATAAATCACACTGAAGAGTTATTCTCAGTGATCAAACAAAAACATGTGTCAAAAATTATATCGGCATGAAATTTAAGGAGTTGAATGATACAAACTTATGAAAATAGTTCAAAATAAAACCACTTCACCAATTCCCCTCATTTTTGTGTGACAACGGTTTGATGCTATTACTTCCTCTTTCTATTATATCAATATAAGTTATTTTAAAAAAATTCAATCTACAAAATCCTCTCCACCGAACCTACCCCCACAACCATTGCAATAAAATTTCATGAACCACTCACTTATGTATTCCCAGAAGTCAAACC
The DNA here is from genome assembly GCA_963277665.1 of Viscum album. Classification (NCBI taxonomy): domain Eukaryota; kingdom Viridiplantae; phylum Streptophyta; class Magnoliopsida; order Santalales; family Viscaceae; genus Viscum; species Viscum album. The sequence continues at coordinate 1,071,802,290 of OY728141.1, forward strand.
ATAATCTCCTAACCTAGATATCACCAAATGTTGTACATTTCATCACTCTCCTCATTTATTATTATTTTTTATAATGTTTCACTTGGAAAATATCTAACACCCTTCTGTCAACCCTTGTTTGATATCCTCAAGACACTAATTGAAATCGTTATAAAAATATTAAAAGTTTAGGACAAGTGGTCTTTAACATACCAAATATTCGACGATTTTTTGTTTTTATGGAATATAATACTCAGATAACATGTACACATGCATAGGTCAATCCGATATAGTAATGAAATAGATCCGATAAGAAACGAATGTATGGAAAAATGATTTTGAAATCTAGAGAAAAATCATCCTAACTTATGTTTACCTTTTGTTAAGTATAAATTTTCACACATCATGGTAGAGTGAAAATTTGTGTGGAGAAATTATGTGATACAATTTTCCCTTAAAATATTCACAGTAAAGGGAACCGTTCTTCTCAAAAGTTTCTAAGTGATACAACCTTTTATATCATCGATGAGTAACTAAATTTCACTAGAAAGTCACACCATAGTATCGAATTCTTTCTAAAATTCACATTTCATCATTTTTAATGAATTATAAAACAACATGAAATACAGAAATTCCCCATGAATTTTCAATAACTTCCCTAATTAAATGGGTATCACTTTACATGATAAAGTGGGCCTAAAAAATAATATTTGGTCACAAAGTGGAATGATAGGGAAAGGGTGAATGCAAAAATACAATTTACCAAGGTGAAAATAGAAAAATAAGAAGGATAATGAAAAATATTAACAAACCCAAGAATATTCCAACCCCCTCCCACATTATGTTTGCAGTTTCCCCATTGTAATAAAAATAATGTGGGATGGAAGGATACAACTAGGTGAGTTTCAATCATAGATTACTTCTTGAACATGGAGTTCCTGCATTGGGGACTCTGTAAAGGATTTGTGGTTGTGATTTAGCCGCTTCCCATTGATAGTGAATGTTTTCTTGGTTTCATCATTTTGAACCTAGACAAGTCCAATTGGAGGGATGTTAGTAACAACGTATAGTCTAAACCAATGGGAATGAAGCTTAGATGGATGAAACTTCAGCCTTGAATTGTAGAGGAGAAACTTCTTCACAATATAAAACTGATGATAAAGAATGAGACAGTCATGGGATGCCTTGGTTCGCTCCATATAAATTATGGAGTTCTCATATGCATCTTGTCTCATTTCCTCCAACTCCAAAATCCAAAACTCCCTTTGAGAACCGGCACTAGAAAGATTATAATTTTATTATTTGGTGGCCCAGTAGGCTTGGTTCTCAATCTCAATAGGGATATGACAACTCATTCCAAACACTAGCTGATATGGTGACATGCCAATGGGAATTTTGAAAGAAGTATGGTAAGCCCATAAGAAATCATCAAGTCTAAGAATCCAATATTTTCTATTAGGTTGAAGCATTTTTTCAATAATCTATTTTAACTCCCTAGTTGACACCTATGCTTGACCATTGGTCTATGGGTGATATGTAGTAGACATCCTATGCCTGACCCCATACCATTGAAAAAAATTGTATTGTTTAGTTGTAGAAAAGATAACTGTTGTCACTAATAATGAACCCACGTAAGCCAAAACTATATAAAATTTGGGTTCTCAAAAATTCCACAATTGCCTTATAATCATCTTCCCTTGTAGCTCGTGCCTCTACCTATTTTGAAACATAATTGAGATTCAAACTAATGTATAGGTTAAAAATGAATTGGGGAATGGTCCCATTGCGTCAATTCCCCAATCATAAAAAATTTTATAGAAGAGAAAGGGTTTTTTGGCATCTCATTTTTTAGATACATTCCCTATTCTTTTAAAGTGAGGAAAAGATTTATATAACTCATGGGAATCCTAAAATAATGTGGTCCAAAAGAGACAAGAATTGAGGTCATTGTGATTAGTCTGTTAGGAACCAAAGTGTCCCCCACAATCAAGAGTGCAGAAAAACCTATAGACGGACTAAAACTCACTATCAGGAACACAACCCATATGTAATTGATGAATACAAGAGCAACAATTGTAAGGGTAATCCCAAATTTACCAATGAGACTCATTTTTTAGATGGCCGACCTAGTTTTTATTGAAATCTACATGAATGAATGATTCTACCAAATAATTTACAATTACAGCATACCAAGGAATAACATATTGCACTTTGTACAATTTCTCATCAAAAAACATGTCATTTATGGGAATACAGGGGGATGAGTCAATGTCTATGGATGGGTGGATCCTACTAATATTTTCATCCACCACATTATCTACTCCCTTTTTATCTTTAATTTGAAAATTGAATTCTTGAAGGGGGATCATCCAATGAATGAGACGTGGTTTGGATTTTGGTTTCTTATGTATATATCAGAGGACTATGAGGCTTGAGAACAGAATGTCTTCAGACCCTAAATTATACGACCTGAATTTATCCAAGAAAAACACAATGGAACAAAATCCTTTTTTAGTTGTGGTGTAGTTTTTTTGGGGGAGGGTCCTATGTACGTGAGGCATAGGTAATGGCATATGGATCTCGATCGACTTTTAGAGATAAGACCACCCCAAAAACATAGTTAGAGGTGTCACACATGAGCCCAAATAGTAAATCTCACTAAGGTGGATGGATTATAGGGGGTGAAGTGTGACTCCATTTTAACACATTTAAAAATTCCTGGCATTATTTTTTCGAAACAAATTATTTTTATTTTTGAACTAACTGGGAGAGTGGGAGTGAAATTGTATTAAATTCACAAATTAAATGATGGTAAAATCAAGAATGACCAAGAAAAGACCACACATTTGGTAAATTTTTTGATAATAGTAGGGAAGAAATGACATCTAGTTTTAATTTATCTACTTGGATACGATCCTCATAAATTACATTTTCCAAAACTGTAACTTGTCGCAACATGAAATGGAATTTATTATGATTTAATATGAGATTATTTTCAATATAATGATGTTATATTAAAGAAAGTCTACTCAAAAATTAATAAAAAAGGATACATAAATAGTTAAATCATCCGCGAATACTTTGATGAAAATATCTAGGTAATATTACAAAATATTAACCACGCATCGCTAAAAAGTACAAGAAGCATTACACATACCAAATGACATCCTCCTATATGAAAATGTGCCAATGGGTCAAGTGAATGTCATCTTTTCCTGGTCTTCATGACCAATATGGATATGAAAGTATCTAGAATAACCATCAAGGAAATAGTAGTGGGACATACCCTATAGACTCTCTAGAATTTGTTCAATGAATGGAAAAGGTGAATAGTCTTTCCTAGGGTGTTTGTTTAGTCAGAGATTGCCTCTACAGACACAACAACTATTCTTCCCAAGAGTTGGAACCAATTAACTGTATTCATTTTTGATTATTATCAGAATAGTTTTTTTAGGGACCACTTGTTCTAGAATAAACCATTGGATATCAGAGAAGGGTAAGTGATTCCGGTAGTAAATAATTTTGTTACCTCCTTTTCAATGACATCATAAAGGTTTGGATTCAGTCATTTTTGTGCCTACCTCACTAGTTTTGCCTCATCAATTATCAATATGTGAGGTGTACTAATTTATGGGAAAATACAAGTAATTTCAGCAAGTGTCCATCCCAAAGCTTGTTTGTACTCCCTCAAAAGTTCAAGCAGTTGAAATTTGTTATCAGCATAGAGTAAAATAGCACTGATGATGGGGAAATTGTTTCTATTCTCAAGATATGAATATTTTAAATCATGAGGTAGTTGCTTCATTTCCAATTCAGGTGTATTTTGGATTTATGGGAGTCTGTGTGAAAGTGAGAGGTCATTGATCTCATATAACTGTTCAATGGTTTCATCCTCCGTTGAGGAATGTACTTTTACAAGCATAGCTATATCATTGATGGTCATTGGATCCTTAGTTTCCATGAAATTTTTAGTTAATAAATATGCATGAAAGTCTTCTAGACAACTAAAACAATCAATACATGATTCATTTACTAGTATTTCAATCAATGATGAAAACACAAAAAGGGGATCAGGGGAAATAAAAGGAGTTCTTTTAGGGGAAGGGAGTACATAAATTTAATTAACAAAGAGAGAGGAATGTTCTTATGAGGGGTGGTTCATGGAATCAATTATGTTTAAGTGGACAATGTCACCACCAAAATCCTTAGATAATGTAGATTTTTGGACATTAATTATGGTTTTGGTAGCTTTTAATAAGGTTATCCCCAATATAATTGTTGTATGTCCATTCATCTTATCATCTTCCATTTTTATCACATAAAAATCAGCATGAAAAATTAAATTTTTCACCCACACAAGAATATCCTCTAGTAGACCGTAAGGGTGTTTTGTACTCTGATTTTCTAGTTGAAAAAATATTCCAGTGGACTTTAGTTCGCCAGCCTGCAAAGAAGAGAAAAAGGAATGAGACATCACATTTATAGAAGAACCTACATCATGCATAACATTGGGAAATTAATACTCCTATATAGTGCATTTAATCAAGAAGGATCCAGGATCATTGCATTTGGTAGGCAGTGATGGTTCTATCAATACTGATACATTCCTCCCTAAGCATACCATATCATAACCATTAAGTCTCCTTCTTTGTGTACACATAGATTTTAAAAACTTTTCATAACTACGATTTTTTTCACAGCATCAATCAAGGGTATGTTTACATATACTTTTATAAAAATCACTAAAATTTCCTTATCAAATTTAGTTTCCTTTTGTTTTCTAGTTTGGTTGGCCCTTTATGTAAATAGAAGAGGAATGGGTTTCCTATGAGAGTCATCGATATACACACTCTTTACATTGGAAGGGCTTCTCTCAAGACATGGCTTTTCAACATTTGGAAAAATTTTAATTGTTGGGATGGATGTGTCTTCTAGAGGGGATGAATCTAATAAAGGATTAATTTGAATTTATATTGGTTTTCCACTCCAAAGGGTGATGGCACAAAAAATTCAATTTTCTCTAGGGTTGACTAATGGTTGAGATGGTAGTATACATGTCCTGTGACATTGAATTTCCCCCACCGAGTTTTTAAATTATCCTAATTGGGTTTTAAGGTCGTGTATGGCTTCTTGAGTGGATTGTTGGGATTGGATATTGTTGGTAGCCATTTATTTCATCATATCTTCTCAGCTAGGATTGGGATTTTGTGGGGTTTTTTAGAAAGGCCTTTTGGGTGGTTGAGGATTTCTGGGTGGTGGTGGTGGATGACTACTCTAACCTAGTTGGTTCTATTGTTGTGGATGTTGGTTTGAATACCTTTCATTCCTATAGGCTTGGTTTTATTTCCACCTAAGGTTGGATGGATAATATGGTTCTTTCCTAAAGGGTTGGTTATAGGGGCGGCTTGGAACGATTTCCTCACCACTGTCAGTAGTTTATCTCAATGGACGACATTGGTCAGAGTAGTGGGTATTAGAAGAGCATATATCACAATATATGGGAAGAGGAAATTGGGATTTTTCTTGTGAAAGAGTGAGTTATCGGAGAATGGTACTTAACTCTTCAAAATTTGCATCCACCTTCTTCTCAAATTCAGTAATTTTCACCTCATGAACACTTTGAATGGGTACACTGGACCATGAACTAAATTGGTTTGTGTTATGTTCCATGTTCTAAATCAGGGTTCTTGCAGCAATTAGGGTCGTATCCACTAGTGAACCACCTACAACAGCATCACTCATATTTCGATATATATATATATATTAATCATTTATAAAAAATTTTATTTAAAAGATGATAACTTATTGGGTGGCTTATACAGCTTGAAAATAACTTTTTAAAGCATTCCCATTATTCATGTAATTCTCTCACTTGTGATTTACTTTTAGCATATATATCTTTCCTTATAGTTTATTTTGAGAGGCAGGAAAATATTTTTCATGAAAAATATGTTTCATGTCTGCCCTGTTTCTTATTGAGGAATTAATATAATAAAGCCAGTCCTTTGTGGTATCTTCTAAAGAAAATGCGAATGCTCTATACTTCACATTTTCCTCATCCACATTAACAAGTTTTAATGTTGAAAAAACTGTGTGAAATTCTTTTAAAGGCATATGTGGATCCTCTACAAGAAGTCCATGGAATCTTGGTAAATGATGAATTAAACCATATTTTAGTTCAATATTAAGTGCATTTCTTTGTAATTGAATGATTGTGAGTTGGTTATCGACATCAGGTGAGTATAGTTATCTTAGTGTTCTATTTTTTCATCCCCATTATAAAAGATTATTCTAATTATGATTTTGGTTATAGAAGGGGAATATGAAGGATCAAGAATAGTGGTTTTTTCTTGTACCTCCTCCTTTAATGATTTCTCTAGTGTGTCTTAGGGTCATTAATGTAAGATCCTCTCTAGATCAGGTTTAAAAGGAAGTAAATATTTAGAATTACAATGTGGCATGAACAGAACCTACACATAAAATAAATTAGAACACAAAAACATAAGTAAAGTTAAATGATAAAACAAATAAATATTCACAAAATTTACAAAAAATATTATAAAAACACACACTAAAAAATGTGGTGCTTTTCAACAATGGTTCCAAAATTTTAATGGAATGTCAGGACAGGTCAAATTGATAGTTATTTAAAGAAGATTTTGTAGACTAGGTCATACCCTTGGTTATCTATCAAGGAGCGTTGGTGTCTTGTAGTGTATATTTTTAATAAATATTAAAAAAAGAGAGGGTGATTTTGAAAAGAGATTTAAGAATATAACCTACCATAGAGAGTTAAATAGTTGATAGAATATGGTGGTGTTTTAAGAATTATGATAGAAGGATAGCAGTTCATGTTCACTACACGTCATGTATAGTTAATGTTTCTGAAAATGTAACATTGTTTTGTTTATATCATTGGTTGAGGTTTTCAAGATCTTGATTCCTCACTTTCCTTTTAAAACATTGAACAAAGTACCAACCCTTGAAAAAAAAAATCATGTTGTCAATGTTAGGAATTCAAGAACATTTTAAAAGATACCAAAGAATACAAATATCTTTTTTTGTGTGATTTTAACAGGATCCTTGTGCTTTCCAAATGGAACAACCCATGTTTATCACTTGAAAGTTAAACCCAATCACTGTTGAAATAAAAAGAAGTTCACTTAATTAAACCCATGAAATGAATTCATAGGATAAACATTCTTAGATTAATCATAAGTTTCATAATAAAAACTAAAATTACACAAAAAAAGTAGAGTATCATGTTCTGGAACTCCATTCCATGTATGTGTAGCTCCGTCGATATGATCATCCACTGTTTATCTCACCATCAATAGGAGGAGAAGGCTCGGGTGGAACTGCACCATCATCATTTAACCCCTATGAAGATAGAGTCCTATAGAACTTCTTGGATGAAGATAGGACTCCTTTGGGTCTCCAAAATACCCAAGCTCTCTCTCCTGGTTGAACATCCAAATGATGAGCCCCAGCTTCAATTTTATAGGCAAATTGGAATGTGGTTTTCGTCACACATAATGTGTAAAATCATGTGCCCATGATTTTCAACTACTTGAAAGTCAAATATTGATTTGAAAAAAACTATAAACATTTTTTCCCACATATTTAATGGATCTAAATAATTGTTTCCACCATTTGGACAACTAGAGTATGAGATATGGATAGATCACAACACACCAATTTTATATTCATGCAGAATCAATGTGTTGGAAAGATCAGGTCCAGTTGCCCCCCCCTCGATGGTAAAATGAGGCTTCTGTTCCTTAATATTAAATGCATCACAATGTATTTTGGACCATCCAACAAAATATAAGCCCAGTTGGATGCACAATTAAGTAGAATTATGTGGTTTAGTAAACTGGTGTTCTTTGATCCAGCGCACCTCGGGCCATTTTTCTTGGACTTCATCATGGGCCCTCCAAATCACCTCCACCTACAATGAAATTATCAAAAGAAGTAACATTTCCATTTTTAATACTGAAAAAACAAAAAATAATGTAATCCAACATGAAGTGAAATTTTTTATTATTTTTATAATTTTCAATACCAATATAGTTTAACATAGTGGTGTAATTGTGAAAATGAAACAGTGAATCACAATACGATCATATACGACTGCTCTTTACGGAAATAGAATGATATAATTTTGAAATAAAATCTTGATATATTCAAAATATCTTTATGAATTCTAGGGGATTTTTCCATAATAATATAATTAGGATTGGTGAGCCATCAATTTATATTTATAGGAATATCACTTTTCTTTTATTTTTTATGAAAATATATTGATAAATACTACATATACATGATCCAGTTTAAGTATCCAATTCAAATTGGATATATTATTTTGATTCTTTCAGCTTTATTGGTCAATATATATAGTATTTTTAAGAGTATACACATGTTAATGTTTAGTGGTATTCATTAATTTTCTCATTTTATTTTCCTCCAATTTCTTTTGGTTTCCCTATTCCTGATAGCCACCAATACAATACTAAAAATATTATTCAATGTTCTAGTAAAAAGTTCATTTAAATACCACTACATGATATAATTGGGTATTTTAAAAATTCATGGATGTTTCTATAAAAATGTATGATTAATAAATTTCTTACAATATGTATATTGATACAAATATTATAAGAAAAATCTTCCTATAAGCTCAAAATTTGATTTCCAATTCCTATGTTGAAATAAAATATAAATAATAGTATAAAAAATTATATAATATACATCTATGTAAATAATATATCATCGCTTAAAATCTAATTATCTCATGGGGTTAAAAAAATTTACCTTGGTGATATGCTCTGATTTTGACAATTTTTTCAGAAATAAACTATGTTTTTTATCTATGTGGATAAAACTATTGTAAAACAAAATTAATAAATATCAATAAGTATGGGTTTTTATCAACATAGTTGTAATTTATATGATACAACTTATAGTATCTAGAAGTAAGATTCCAACAAATAATTGGGGGTGAATCAGTGGAAAAAGTATAATTTGAACATTTCCTATTATTCTCCCTTACACTATACATTAATGATATTTTAAATTTGTTAAAGGACCACATTTAAATATTAAAACTGAAATATAATTAATATGAGAGATGAGAGATATGATACACCTGATATATGGTTTATAAGGTGTATAACACTCTTTTCATCAGGTGTTTACATCTGTGGTTCACAATGGTTATCACCATGCTATCCATTTCACTTCCTTATTATAACAATGAAGTAAACAATGGTGAAATAATAGAATAGTCATGAATTTCTATAATAAATTAAATCTCTAACTACAAGGGTAATATATAAATAATAAGAATCACTCTAGAATGTCAATTTTTCCTTATTCTCCCTCAACTGTATTCTAAATATGGACATGGGGTGCACACTTGTTCTTCTCTCAAGAAGAACCCAATGGGAAGACCCTCTTTTTATGAAGGATATAAATATTAGTATCTCATCACTCAATGACCTCACAAGATAAAGACATGTAGTTGAGTTCACCATTATCATAATCATGGATAACCATTTTTATAGATATAATCCACTCAATAACTTCATCAGATATCCTGATTAATCCATAAGTCCTAGATCACCTCATATTTCATTATGATGTATCTTTATCATATCTCATGTTAAATTTTTCTGGATGAATATCAATATTTTTTGATTTAATAACTTTTTTAATCTTAAAATTATAGAGCATATATTATTTTAATTTCTTTATAACTGACTAGGACCATGAAATGTTGGGTGGTCACAATGAAAAATTGATATTATATCATAACTATATCCAATTTTAATTTATTGACATTATCTATATCTCTCTGTTTTTTGTAATATTTTTTCCCATAGGTATCATCTTACAAAACCACAATCAAATAATTAATAAATGAATTTTTTATTCATTTTCCACTTGATAATGGTGGTATGTAAAATATTGACATCACTATGGGATTCAAAACAATAATTTTTACTAAGAATACTATGGTGTATATCAAGTTTCTTCCCCAGATTCTTCCAAGGTTCAACCCATTGACTAAAATCATCTCATTCATTTCACCCTAGGAACATGAATATGATATATCATGAGACACTTATTTTGGATCTGGATATTTTCTATCTCTAGTGTATCATGAGACAACAACCAAGGAAATGAATATTTTCTCCTCTATATCATGTGTCTAGATCACATTATCTCTCTTGGTTGTCAAGTTCTATGTAGACATACTCCAATAATTTTTTCTTTGGACAATAATAAATGATTGACACTAAATTTATGTTGGGATTTGTTTCCTTATTTTCAATTTATATTTCTACAAACCCCTCTATACATAAGGTCTTATTTATCGATTAATTTATCTATATTCTAATGCACTATGTTGTTTTCAAATTAGTTTAATGGAATAGTGGTGTTCCCTATTTAATCCTTTATCCTTCAACTCTAGTATCAGTCAGTATTATTACATCAATCACCTCGAACATCTATAATTTCCTTCAATTAAAATTATAATGCTATGTGACCTAATCATGCTCCTCCATTCCAATTAATACATAACCTCCATTTTTATTATTATTTATACAAGTGATAAAGAATTTTATATTCCAATAATTATTCTAAAAATAATGACAATTTATCAAGAATGATAGAAAAACTCAAATTTATGTGACTCTACATTATTCTTGGTACACTTAATGAGATATTTAATTAATGTGTTCTTTAATATCGTAATCTTAAAATATATGTGTATGACTATGGATAAATATTATCCATAAGTTAACTAAAAAACAATAGGTTTTAATATATCCTTTTATATTTTGATCCCATAAATTTCAGCATAATCCTCATGGTTCGTCATCTATGGAAAACACCTCCCATTTTTAAAATTAAATTTACCATAATATATTTTTCAATATTTTATAGCCTTATAATATCCAACATGACATTCACATAATTTCTCTCCGTGAAAATCACTCTATTATCTAATTTTTAAATTTATTATTCTTTAATGATTCCATCATCTATTTACAACAAATCCAACTTGATATTACAAGTTAGTCTTCATATTATTCTTCATTTAATTCAAGGGAATGTCAATAATTGATATAGAAGAAGGAGTGACACATATATAAGAAATTTATACATTTATTATCTAAACTTTTGGAAGATGAATTTTTTGAAAGTTAAGATCTAAGGAATGATTTTGAATAATATACATTATATATATATATATTTGTGATTTCATAATATTGTTTATTTTTTATAGTCATATATACATATAAAATATGATATATCTTAGTTATATTAGTAAGGAATTTTTGGGAGGTCTAAGTGAGGATCTTTATTGATATTTTTATAGTCTCGGTGATTGAAGAGGAGAATACAAGAAGATAATATATGACTGTGGATTCATCGACTCTAGTTAATTTACATTGACTCTTAATTCTTTTCCATTTAAAAGATATCATTATCTAAATAGGTGAACATTTTACTTGTTAAGATGTATTTATACACATAAAAATTCAAGTATAGAACCAAATAATTATAATCTATTTGATATATATATTGGATCTTAGGGTGATGAATAATTCCACATTATACTAAGGATATAAATATTAATTTTGAATGATTATCCTTCTATACCACTATTTTCTTATTTATTATGTGGATGTGAAAATGATATTACTAAAAATACCTTATTAACATAAAATTGGTTTGGGGGTGAAGAAAGAATATCGATGACAACATTATTCTCCCATCCTAACAAGTAATGAATTTTATTGGTGTAAGGGTCATAAAAGATTAATATTTATTGATTCAACCCACTCATAGTGAATAATCAATGTGGGACTACAATAAATTAGTAAAAATTCTTCTATAACTAGTAGTATATTATCAGGTTCCTTTTGAAGTCATTGTAAATTCTAAGAATTTTTATGTAATTTTTTTAATTATAAGGAATTATTTTACGACCGAAAAAATTCAACGACGTGTGATTTTGTGGTCTGGAGAGACGGAAATGGAAAATTTATCTTTTTTATGACACGTTAAGTAAACGTTCAAGTGGGAATTTATATATTTTGAACCAGTGCTCAGATTGAAAATCTGAGGGCACCGTTGAATTCAGAATTTTAAGATTCACCTAGAAATGACTTAATTTCGGCCGGCATGGGCCGAGCTGAAAAGATATTTTTCAGAAACTTCGAGAAATATAATAAAAGAAATTAAAAAATATTATGTTATTTCTTTCTCACTATTGTGTGGTGGATGATGACGCTTTGGTGTAGAGATGAGGAAATGACGAGTTGCATTAATAGAGGAAAAATAGTGGCTTGTTGAAACCACAAAATTATTACCTTAATAGATCATCAAATATGGATCATCATATGAGGATAATTTAATGATCATTATTAATCGGTGCAATGAAACTGTAATTTTTGTTTTCTTTAAATAATACAACTTTTGGAGTTTGGGAATTAAACATGTAGGATTATCTTACAAAAATCTAGGGAATATCCTCCCCAATAAAGAAAGAAAAATGTCGATGGATCTTCATTGTCATTGACGCACCACGAAGAACGGATCCAGAAGCGACGACACTGACACCTTGGACACCCATGGATGAATGCTTCGTCATCGAACATTAATGAGTTAGGGGTTGTTTTATTTTTACGTTTCCTCGTTCTTATATCAAAATGGCGAATGTGGATTAACCAACGAACAGGTAAATCCAAGGACCATGCGTTCTTTCAGGAGGCTGAATTATTTGGGGTTTCATTATCCAATATTTAGTTATCAATATTGTTTGAATTAAAATCCTCAGACATCCCTTGTTTGTAAACTTTTAACGCTGAGGGAATGGGTGAACACAAACAACTCTCAAGCCCCTCTATCGTGGTTGTTCTTCATGGAAAAACTCTAGAATCAATGTCAAGATAGATTTGAGACCTTTGTGGTGGATATAACATTCCCTAGAGAATGTATGCACAAGGGGTGAGAAGAACAAACCCCCAGTGGGCACCTGTTGGTATGCATAAGATTCCTCTAGTGGCACCAACATCAGTGGTGGTACGTCATGATGGGGTGATGGAGGATGCGCCACGACTGACCTGGGCTACAGCGTAGTGGAATAAGCCGTCAGATGGGCTGATAGCGGGAGGCAGTGGAAGCAGTCTCTCGACCATGTCAGAGGGCCGCAGGCATGGCTTCATGCCACAGTCACTTGAACATGGTAGAGGAGGCGCCCCGTGGTAACCCACAAGGCCAAGGCAGTGTAATGGGAACAACATCTGGTCATATTCAGCAAGGCGGACCGGGCGGGGCACAAACCACCCAGCATGCCAAACCCACAGCTCATCGGGCAGGACGCGCACTAGCGGGTCGACTCGCACCTAGTGGGACGAAACCGACCTGACGGGTTGGACCCATGTCGGCAGGCCTAACCCATGCCCATTGGGCCGAACCGGACGAGACTAGGTGATCGGGTGACCTGGTTTGCCTGACCCTTGGCCAAACCCGATCGGGTCCTGTGAGGCATATTGGTCTTGGCCCATTTTCTAGACCGAACTAGACCAACCCATACCGGAACTGGGTTAGGTCAAGTCGGTTGATCTTAAATAGGGGTATTGGGACCTATTGTCTGGGTTGGTCGCGTCAGTCCGACCGGGTCGGATCGGGCCTCGTCGCAACTGATCACCTAGTTACTAAAACACTTGTACCATGCAAACCATGTGTTTGATTGACGAAAATTTGGTAGCAATGGGACACTCTCAATGAGGCAGATATTTTGGCATGATTTATGGTGTCCTTAATGGATGTTGAGATGTGACTAAGGGCTTGAGGAGTGGTTCTCCGAGACGCACTACATACAGAACCCTACGGTTGGCTGAGACCTGAGCACTGTTGACTTTCGACTCTGTATGACTCGAACATGGCCCAGTGGGAAGCATTTTTTTATGAAATTTTAGTCCCACGGTGGGAAGAACTTCTCTTTGAATTTGAAGGTCCGTGGTGGGAATCACACCTCTGTTACTTTGTAGGCCCATGGTACACGACGAGGAGAAGTACCTCAATTGGCCATGACTAGTGGTTAGCACTTCTCTATGACTTTACTAGCCCATGGTACATGATAGAGAGGTGTACCTAAGCAGTATAATTTTAGTGGGAATCACTCCTTCAAAAATTTTCAGGCCCACTGTACTCATTAGAGGAGTATTTCTCTAGCATCTAAGGTGTTCAACGATGTAATTGATGATGCTACAATTAATACCCTAGAATATTTCCTATGTGATATTCCTTGTGTTTTGTGCTTTACATTGGGTAATTGTTGTGTAGTTTTTTTATTTTTTGGGGTCTCTACTGAGCATTGTGTTACTCGCCCCTGCATGGGCTTTGTCCGCATGTGTTTTTTCTGGTGTAGATGACTGACATTTCGGCAGGGTTTCTCATGCGAACGGGGTTTACGGATGCTACAATGGTGGAATTGGTGGCCACGGACTAGGTGGGTCCTAGTAGGACTGGTCAGATAGGACATACTACTTCATCTTCTTGGATCTTCACTACACTGATGATCAGGTGGGGTTTTCTATAGATTTCCATCAGAGTTTCCTTTTTTACATTCTTTTTTATGTTCTTTGTTGTATTTTAATTCTAATCCACATACTTTCAATTGTACATGAACAAAGCCTTATTTCAGTGGTACATGTTTTCCCCTTTTAATGTGTTGGGATGTGGTTGGGTGTGTGTGTTCCTATTGGTACTCAAGAAAATTCCTCCCCATTCTAGGTTGACGCATTCACCACTAGTCACTAGCCCCTGACCTTTGGGAGGTGGTCATTGGGATGTCATGACACGAACCCCAAGGGATAGGTCGTGACAAAGTGGTATCAGAGGGAGGTTGGTCCTAACATAAATACCAGGAGTCTGTTGATTTGTTTTGGGGAAACAATGTTATCTATTGTGAGTTCGAGTTTCAGATTCAGGGAGTCCAGTTTTGGTGAGGCAGCCAGCGTATCCATACATGAGGACATTAAAATAATATTTTTTGGACCAATGCATGAAAAAATTGATTGAATAAGTTTCTCTTTATTTTATTTTAAATAAAATTCAGCTCACTAATTTTAACCTATTAACCATGGTACTTCTAGACCTATCTCAGGATGCCTCCATGTGGATGACCAGGTAGGATCCTGATACGAGGTTGTGATGATAGCCTGCATAGTAACGAGGCGTCCGTTCAGGGACCACTTATAGAGATAACCCCAAATGGTGGTGCATCAATGCTACCACAACCTGATGGTTAGTATATACTGTTAGTGGTTCTAACAGAGGATGGTCGTAGTCTTAGTGCCCTATATGAGTATCAGATACAGATACCTCTAAGGTTCTAGGGAGATATAGATCCTCACCTCCTTGAGGCCTGACTTGAGGCAGTGACGCATGTCTTTTACTTAGTGAGGACAGTGCCTGACCAGATGGTGATCTTTACAGCGAGCCTTCTATAGGTCTCGGTAGTGAGATGGTGGAGCATTACCACCCAGTTGCATGATAAGGCGACCCTCACCTAGGCAGACTTCAATCGGCTTTTCCAAGATGATTTTCCCCATGGCCTTACTCTATGTGCTCATTTAGTAGTTGCTTCACCTATATTAGGGCAGCTTGATGGTGGCTGAGTACTCACCAAGTTTCATCGATATTTCTTGCTACTCCACACACATGGTGCATGACCCTTTCATTAGGGATTGATCCATTGAGTAGGGACTCAGTTGGGAGATTAGGGAATCATTGTTTTCTCTCAGCATCACTACCCAGACCAGGGTGCTAGAGCGAGGCCTTCGTGTGGAGTGCTTCTTGGTCGAGCAAGCATCGACAGCTAGAGGTTCTGGCAGACCCTAGGTGACAAACTCTTCTGTGAGTAGTAGACAACATGCACGGATGCCCTTGCGGGATAGCTCAATCAGAGGATGACCCCAGAGATCAGGGTCAGTGTTGTGAGGCTCCCAGGCTAGTGGGAGTCAACTGGGAGACTAGATTTGCTACTCATGTGGTGGGAATGAAAACATGGCTCATCACTACCTGAATCGCTGATCAGATGATCAAAAATTTCACAAGGGGTCACGAATGTAGTGGTAGCTATTTGATCAAGGAGGTCTGCAGGATGACAGATGTGGTAGAGGAGCAGGCCGAGTAGCTGGTGGTGGGTGGAGGATTGAGATGATGTAGACACTACCCTAGCTGGTCCACCCTATCCTGAGGGAGTAGGTGGACTGAGGGGAGCATAGCTTCAGGGAACCAAGGCTTATGATCATGATTTTCCATAGATTATTGGAGTTCTGATCTGTTTCTTCTCCACTATAGCTTCAGTACTTATAGTCATTGTTTGTAGTAACTCCTTCCATTCCACAACTCTCATTCAGAGCGCAATGATTCTGGTGGATCCGTTGGATCGATCGTTACACCTAGAGACTCCTACAAGTGGGGGATTCTATTATTACACACTAGTGTCAGTAGTGTGAGATTACTCTAGGAGGCAAGAGCTTTAGCCAGGATCTCCTAGTATGGACATTGAGGCCTTACAAAGTCATCTTGGGTATAGAATGGTTATCCACAGTCCATGCTTAGATCGACTGTTTTAGGCGTACAGTGTGGTGTGTCTGTAGAGATGGGACTATATTTTTCTACACCAACAAGAAGGAAACCCCTGCAGCATAGGCCAGACACTGTTGGAGGAGGGTGTAGCCGATCACTCACCAGTTGTCTAGTCTCAACCACAGTGTAGTGGAGGAGAGGAGTACAAGCTTCCCTATAGTGGTGGATGAGTCTGAGGATGCTTTTCATGAGGATGTTTCACGACTACCTCCTCACAGGGAGGTATACTTATGCATCAACCTATACCCTGTGATGACACTGATATCCACTCCATCATATGAGATGCATCACATAGACGTCTATGAGATGAGGGTATAGGTGGAGGATCTTCCATAAAAGGGGTTCTTAAGGCCCAGTGTTTCACCATGGACAGCGCTGATGGTTTTTTCCCATGATTAAGAAGGGATTTTGAGGTTTTATGTGGACTTCTGGCACATGAACCAAGCAACCATGAAAAACAATTATCCACTACTGATAATCAATGACCTCTTAGACCAATTGAAGGGAGAGAAGTGGTTCTCAAAGATAGACCTTAGATCAGGATATCACCAGTTTCAAGTGTGGGATGAGGATGTACCGAAGACATCCTTCAAGAGATGATATAGCCAGTACGATTTCCTGGTAATTCTTTTCAGCATGAACAATTCCCTAGAAGTTCTCATGGGCCTCATGAACAATATCTTCCAGGCATAACATGACAGGTTCATTGTGGTTTTCATTGATGATGTCTTGGTGTAATTGTAGTTAGAGGAGGAGCATGCTATACACATATGGATAGTTTTGGATACACTCTGAGAGCACCATCTTTATTGTAATCTCTCAAAGTGTCTCTTTTTGATTCACAAATTCCACTTTTTGGGACACTTCATCTTAGAGGCTAGAGTTGGTATGGATCTTGTGAAAATAGACGTAGTGCATTCTTCAGAGTCACCCTGGAGCATGACTGAGGTGCCAAGCTTCTTGGGGTTGGCCTGTTACTATCAAAGGACTGTTATTGAATTTTACAGGGTAGCATCACCCTTATCATATTTGACATATAAGATACATTCCTTTGTGCGGATGGAGAAATTTCATTAGATTTTCTAGGATCTGAGGCGTGGACTTACTAGTGCCCCTATCATGAGACTACTAGAGGAGGGTGTTGGGTATGTAGTTTATTGTGATGCCTCAGGGACTGGGATGGGTTTTGTCCTGATTTAGAGTGAGTAGAGATTGCTTATGGCTCATGATAGTTAAGACATCTTGAGAAAAATAATGCAACCAATTACTTGGAGTTAGTAGTTGCGGTCTTTTAGTTGAAGATCTAGAATCATTACTTGATGGGTGAACGATTTACATTTTACTCTGACCACAATAGTCTCAGATATATCTTCTCCCAGAATTACATGATCCTAATATAGTGTCGATGGCTAGAGTTGCTCCAAAATTCTGACTTCTAGATAGTTTGTACTCCTGTAAAGGGGAACGTGGTGGAAGATGCACTCAACAAGAGGACTAGGTTGCAACTACTGAGTGAGGTGACATATTAGTTATCCACGATGTAGTTATCCTTTGTGGATGATGTTGTTGGAGTTTAACTTAATTTGATGACTCTAACTCCCCCACTCTTAGAGTGAGTTAGGGAGGCACAATTAGTGGATGTTGACAGTTTGGACCAACGTGCTCAATTATCCTCAAGATATTATTCTGATTGATTTTCGATAGGTGGCGAGCACGTCATCCTTTTCAGAGGGTTCACCTTAGTACCAGTGGCATTGTGGGAGGAAGTGTTGAGGGAGTTTCATACATATCCCTTAAGATTACATCCTGGAGTGGTGAAGATGTACCAGGACCTCCAATATCTATACTGCTAGCCAGGGATAAATAAAGCAATGGACAAGTTCATTTCACGATTCCTCACCTTTTGTAATGACCTGAATCTAGGGCCCCTCAACTGGTGCCCCACACCCGGTTCTCCACATGAATTCAAGCACGTTTCCCCAAATGCCAAAGGATGATGACTAGAAGTGAGGGACTTAGTGAGTCAGTGGGGAAACTATTCCCTCATTCGGTAAAGAATACAGTGGAAGAACAAACAAACACAGTAGTGGAAACAATAAACAGCATACACAACTGAACTGAACAGTGGAAGCAATGGATAAAATAATAATAATTCAACATGGTACATATTTCTATGGAAAGAAGAAAACAAACCAACGTGCTGAAGTACAACTGAAAAACAAGTGCAAATGAAAACAAGATAAACTCCTCAGCATCGCGAGCCCTGGCTCGGTCCCATGATCTCCATCTCCAGTGCAATCAAGAACCTAAAGTAGAAGTGCACTTTCCCATATCTATACCTGCAGCATCATAGTCTTCTTGGGCCCAAAATCATGGCCCAAAAAGGGTGTGAGATACAATACCAGTAGGCAATCACCCAAATATTTATGCCTAAGATTCAATGAATACATTTCAGTAATAAAACAAGAAGCAGTAAACAGGAAAGCACAAGAAGCTACAATCTGTAGTTCTAACAAACAAAGTACACATGTAAACAGCTAGCCATAAGAAGTAAAAAGGTAACCCTATGGGTAACTCTCACGGCCTAACCCCTATGGTTCAAGCTATAAGTACTAGAAACCCTCCAGGTTCCACACACAGTCTCATCCCTCTGGTTCAACTATGAATAGACTCTCTAAGGAAGCACTCACCATCAATTCCCCCTATAGTCTCGTATCATACTAAAGTCTCTCTGGGGAAGCACTCAACGTCTCATTCCCCCTATGGCCCACGTCGAGGAACTATAGACTCTATGAGGAATCACTCATCATCAATTCTCCTAGTGGTCTTGCATCGTAATAAAAGTCACTCTGGAGAAGCCCTTACGTCAATTGTCTCTATGGTCTGCTACACTAGGTACTCACAGTCCTGTGTGGAAATAAACATGCTCAGCGCACGTACATCATCCAAGTAAACCTCAAAAACTACTTGGCTATCAGTCTAAGGCTCAATAGCAATACAAAGCTATAGTTCCACTATCCTACAACTAGGCATGGAAATTGGAAAAATGCCTAATAAGCAAAACATGCAAGGCTAAGCACATGAACACAGTATAAATATTCCAAATTTACAAGCATTTACCTCTACTCAAGAAATCAAGAAAATCAGGCAATAACAGGGGAAAACAAGAAATGCACAATACCCCGTTCATGGGTATTAGTGGAATTTGCCAAAAATACTCAAATACTTTCTACAGAAAGGCACAAACCACCTACCTCGATCCTAGGAGATCGATATACGTGAACAACGATGAATGATTCCCCTTATAATGTTATACATCTGTGAAAAAACCCAAAATTCTCAACCCAAGATAACTCGAAAATGAGGAGGAATCAGAAAACAAAGCTCAAGCAAAAGGAGGAACTCACCGCTGAGATTCCAATGTCGACCGTGCTCGAATTGGAGAATTGTTGAAGAGTAGGGAGCTCGTCGAATATTCGGCCATACGGGTCACTCTCTGGAGAATGAGACCTAAAAGAAGAAGCTTATGTGCATTAGGTGCGACCCCGGTTCATTTTGTGAAAAAAAGAATGTACATGGTGTGTACTTTTAGAGTACCTGGCGTGTACTGGGTCCTTTCTATACTCTGCGAAAATCAGCCTCCATGTTGCCCATACACACTGTGTGTGTGGCCCAGACACGGCCAACACACGGCATCGAGCGGGAAAAGAGTACACGGCGTGTACTCACAAAGTACACGACCTGTACTTCGAACATTTCTAGAAATTTCATTTTTCATAAAAACTATAGAAAAGTAAAAACATACCTGAAACGAAGATTTGAGTTCATACAAACTTTCCCCCTTCAAGAAATTCGTCCTTGAATTCCCCTAACGTGGTGTAGAAGAAGAAACGCCGAACAACACCGGCCACTGCGATCGTACATCGGCCTCCCTTTCCCAAATATCATCATGTACTCACCCGTTCTTCCATAGCACCCATACCAGAGGAATAGACCGGCCACGGAGAACCTCCGTACTGTGTTCGACAATACGGATCAGATGCTCCTCAAATGATGCATCCGCTTCATGCGCAACCTCCTCAGGTTGAAAGACATGAGATGGGATTGAAAAGTAGCATCGTATTTGAGAGACGTGGAAGACTTCGTGCATGGCCTGGTACCTCTAAGGTAGCTGTAACCAATAGGAAACCAGCCCCACTCTCCCCAAGACCTCAAATGGTCCGACGTACTGCAGTGTATGCTTACCCTATCTCTGAATCAACTTGTGTCCCAACCTCAGTGAGACACGTAGGAAAACCTGATCTCTGACATCAAACTCCAGAGGATGTCTCCGTTGATCAGCATAAGACTTCTAATGAGACTGTGTTGTAGCCATCCTCTTTCGAATCATCTCTATCTATTATGAGGTCTCCTGAACAAGATGAGGTCCCAGCAAAGCTGTCTCTCCTGCCTCCAGCTAGCACAGGGGTGATCGGCATGGCCTACCATACAATGCCTCATATGGTGCCATCTGAATGGTCTCTTGGAAACTATTGTTGTAGGAAAACATCACCAGAGGAATATTCATCTCCCAAGAACCACCAAAGTCTATAAGGCATGCTCAGAGCATATCCTCAAGCACCAGGATCGTGCGCTCGGACTGGCCATCAGTCTGGGGATGGTATGTTGTACTTAAAAGAATCTGTGTTCCCAAGGCCTTCTGAAGTACCTGCTAGAACCGAGAGGTAAAGCTCACATCCCTATCTGAAAAAATAGAGCGTGGAACTCCATGAGGATGAACAATCTATCTGATGTAAAGTCGTCCCATATCATCGACACTAAAGTTCTCCTTGATCGGAAAGAAGTGAGCAACCTTCGTGAGCCTATCGACGACAACCCAAACAGCATCATTCCCTCAGGGTGACATTGACAACCCGATCACGAAGTCCATCGCAACATCGTTCCACATCCACTCCGGAATGGGTAACTACTGTAAAAGGCCTTCTGGTCGCTGGTGCCTTGCTTTCACCTGCTGACAAGTAGAACATATCATGAAAAAACCAACAACATCCTTCTTCATACCTGGCCACCAGTATTGGCGATGAAGATCCCGATACATCTTGGTGACGCTATGATGAACTGCCCAAACAGAGGAATGAAAATCACGCATCAGCTCCTCACGTATTTCTTCTGGAACCCATACGCATAATTATAAATGCATGATCTTTTCCTCGCTCACCGTCCATCCAGGAAGAGGGTCCTCCTCTAACACACTCTCCCGCAGGACTAAGCCTTCTGAGTCTGACAACTGCCTCATCCATACCCGATCAAGTAGTGTCGAGGTAACATCTACAGAAGATAGGAAGGTCTATCCCTGTCTATCATGCACCTCTAGATGCATCTCAGAGAACAGAGCCATAAGCTTCCACTCACTGTTGGCCTCCTGAACAGCCTGAGTCTGAGTTCTCCTGCTCAACGCATCAGCTACAACATTGCCCTTACCCAGTGTATAGGCAAGCTCGATATCAAAAGACTGAAGATACTCAATGCACCTACGCTGCCTCAGATTCAGATCATGGTGAGTGAAGATATACTTGAGACTTTTATGGATAGTAAAGACCACAAATTGCTTTTCTAGAAGATAGTGTCTCCAATAGTGTAGGGCATGAACAACAGCTGCCAACTCTAGATCATGCGTAGGGTAGTTCCTCTCACGTGGCCTCAACTGCCGAGACCCGTACACAATGACTCCATCTCCCTGCATAATCATTGCTCCCAACCTGATACCTGAAGCATCACAATAGACTGTATAGCTGTTTCCTGGCTCTGGAAATACTAGTATCGGTGCTGATGTAAACCTCCCTTTCAGCTTCTGAAAGGCTAAATCACACGAATCTGACTATAAAAACATATCCCCCTTCTTGGTCAGACATATCAAAGGTGATTCCAGATGAGAAACGTCTTGAATTAATCATCTGTAGTATCCAGCCAACCCTAAGAAACTCCGTACCTCAAAAAAGATCTTCGGTTTCTCCTAAGAAACTGCAGCTCTCACCTTCACTGGGTCCACATATACTCATGTCTCTGAGATGATGTTACCCAAAAAGTGAATCTGATCCATCCAGAAGTGGCACTTCGAGAGTTTGGAATAAATTTGATGCTCTCTCAGTGTACTCGAAACGATCTCAAGATGTGTGGCATGGTCGTGTCGAGTGTGAGAGTACACCAAGATATCGTCCACGAAGACCACGATGAAGGAGTCCAAGTAAGGATGGAATACTTGGTTCATCAGTGCCGTGAAAACTATTTGTGCGTTCGTGACACCAAACGACATAACTATATACTCATAAAGACCATACCTGCTCTTGAAGGTCGTTAGAGGTATATGTGATTGTCTAACATGCAACTGATGATAACCGGACCTAATGTCGATATTCGAGAACACCCGAGCTCCTCGAAGCTGATCAAAGAGGTCATCGATCCTCAGCAAGGGGTATTGGTTCATGACCGTCAACTGGTTCAGCTTCTGCTAAACCACATACAGCCGAAGCGTACCGTCTTCCTTCTTCGCAAATAGGACAGGTGGACCCCAAGGATAAGTAATGGGTTGGATGAAGCCCTTGGCCTAAAACTCCTCCAACTGCTTCTTGAGCTCCTGCAACTCAGGTGTAGCCATCCTATAAGGAGGAATGGACAATGATTCTTCTCTTGGCATGAGGTCAATAGAAAAGTCTACCACATGCTCCAGAGGCAAACTCAAAAAGTCCTCTAGAAAGACAACCCTGAAACGATCCCCCACTGGAGGAAAGTCCAACTGCAAAGTCCCCTAATCATCCAGATAAGGACTAGAAATCTAGGCTGTTACTTTTCCTAGCCCATGATTCTTGAGTCCTGCTTGACTCGCCTGAACATCTCATTCACCTTTATGAAGAAAAGAATCACCCCCTAGTGAAACAAAACTCACTCTACAGTGATAAAAATCGATGACTTTCTGGAAGGGAACCAACCAGTCCATTCCGAGGATGACATCATAGCCTGTCATCTCTAGGGAATTGAGATTCCATAAGAAATGATACACTGTAACCTCGAGAGGGAACTCTCTACATTGTTGTACACTAGATTTCTTCGTCCCCAAAGGTGTGTCTAGTGTCAAAGAGTCGGCAGAAGAAAAGATTCTGAGCCCAAGTCTCTCCATGACAGCAACAGAGATAAAGCTATGTGTAGCACCAGTATCGAAAAGGGATGAAGATAAAACTAAGGCTACTAAAATCGTACCACGAACTGTAGAAGGTTCGGGTTCCTGCTCCTGATATGTCTGATCCATGGTAAACGACTGGCCTACACCGCGGACCTGCACCCCTGGCTGACCACTCTGAGCTAAACCTCCTTGATGGTGCTAAGGAAGTGGTGGTGACTGCCACGACCTCGACCTCCACCTTGGCCCAATAAGCTGGAAGAACTCAAGTTCCCCGACTGGTGAGAAACTTGTGGTGCTTCACCTGAACAAGGAGTCATGGAAGAACACTGGTCACTATCTTCTGGTGAGAAAACCTGGCAGAAACTCTGAAGGTGGCCCATCTTTCCGTAAGATCGGAACTCCACAGGGTCCCACTGGCACTGCGGCCTCGTGTTCTGTGACCAACCACACTGGTAGCATGTCACCTGGCATCCTGACGACGCATCATGCTTCCTCGAGTCACCACGCGTAGACTCTCTACGATGCTTCATTCTGTCATTAGGAGGTAAAATAGCTCTGGAAGAAGAACTGCCCTAGATCGCAGCTCCAGAGTCTCTCATATTGCACTCCGCAATCAGTGCCTGGTTGATGATAGAAGTGATGGAAGTCAGCTGGAAGATGTTCACTTGTGAGCAGATCTCCCTCCTGAGACTATCCTCAAACTTCCTTGCTAAGAACACCCCACTTCCTTCCCAAAGGGGTGTGAAACGCTGTAGCTCGGTGAAGCGATAGGAATTATCCATGATAGAAAGAGTACACTACTATAATATCATGAACTCCAGGGCTTGATCGTCCCTCAGGGACTCCGGGTAGAAGTAGTCATAGACAATGCGCTAGAAGTCCTCCTAAGCCATAGCCTGCTGATGACCCTCCTGTGAGATGACGTCCCACCACCTCTTGGTGGAGTCTCGGAGCATATAGGTGGCGAGATTGACCTGCCTCTCTAGAGGTGTCTCCAGATGCTCGAATATAGTCATCATGGCTTCCAACCATGACTCTACAGCCTGAGGTCCTCCTTCCCCCGAGAAAGTAGGAGGATGTTGCTGTTGGAAAACCCATGTCAAGTCTGCCATAGTTGTGGCTAGAGGTGGCGCTCCCTGGAAGGCCTGCATCATCCTCATTAAACCATCCCTGAACTGCACATCAGTGCCTGCAACTGGTATAACAGTCGGTGCCAAGGCTGGCCCGACTGGAGGATCGACAAGAAGTCCCTGATCCGCCCTGTCTGGCGTCTGATCACTGCATGATAACAGACGTATGACCGGAGCACGTCTTGAGGGCATAGCTCCGAAAGATCAAAAGAACACCTTAGATCAGGAAAACAAGGACAGAGAACACAATAGTATAAAATGGAATCAGGGAAATGAAAACACACAAGTTTACCATACTCGACTACACGGCGTGTATAAAAACTACACGGAGTGTCTTCTCAAGCCACTATCATGGGCGTGTACTCCTGCCCTACAAGTTGTGTACACCTCATACTACACGGCATGTTAACCCCACACACTGTGTGTTCTTGAAAATTGTCCCCTTGCCCGAGTCCCTCACACGGCTAACCCACATGGTTTCCTTAAACTGAGACTACACAACATGTTCCATGTGGACACGACGTGTAGTGGACAATGATTCGGTGGCCCGTGTTCTTAAACACACGGCTGTCTACACGGATGAACCTTACATGACGTTCTCTGAAAAAACATGGCTTGTATATGCAAGGTGACACCATCTTGTGTTGTTCGTGACACAGACAGGTACCTGGAAAGACTACACGGTGTGCTCCAAAAGCAACATGGTGTATCTGAGAGAAGTTCATCTTGAACTCGTGTTTTCCGTGACATGGTCGAGTGCCTGGAAGGGACTACACGACATGTTCCGTTACAACACAGCATGTGCTACCCGAGCTGCCCTGACCCATGTTGTTAGTGAAACAGATGGGTACATGTCCCATTACTACACGACGTATACCTACCATAGACGGCATGTTCCTAAAGATATTCTCAAGACACAGTGTTTCTGCTCACACAGTTAGTGACACTACCTGAAAACTACACAACGTGTATCCAAAAAGTACACATCGTGTATTTAGGGTTTTTCTAGGCAGTAGCTCAGAAACTGCACAGAAGCCCAGAAACACTGAAAACATGGCGAGGAGGTTCCAAATTTCGATCTATGAGGGCCCATGCTCCCCAAAAATCAAGGATTGGCATCTCCTACAGTCATAGACACGAGAACACAGGATCATGATCCACCAATTTCCGATTAATGATGGCCCATAACACCTCATGAATCAAAATTTGGAATTCATTTAAGCAAAGAACAACAAAACCAGTTTTCTAACATAACATTAGAAAATCTATCAAGCATCTATCACAAAGGCATGAATAATCTACACAAAGTCTATAACAACAGCATGCAATTGCTAATCCACCCTAGATGGCATTACAAGAATGCATGGCATGTGATATATACATGTGACTATATGATGCATAAGATGGAATACCCTCATCTCAACAGGTTGTGACAGAAATAGAACTGAAATATCAAAACAGTAATAGCACAAGTCATGTGAATCAATTTAGGTGAAATCAAATCAACCATAAAATCTAAAAACCAGAAACTACAATTAACGATGTAGTAAGTATTTTCCCTATACACGGGTTAGCTAATCCTGAGAACAACGTAATACCAAGTACCGAGTCCGTCCTATCCCTGTATAAAGTCTCCAAACATTAAAGAAATAGAAAAGAACTCCTCTAATACCACTTTGTAACAACCCTAATCCAGAGCCCCTCCACTGGTGCCCTGCACCCGGTTCGCCACATGGCCTCAAGCGCATTTCCCCAAACACCAGAGGCTGTCGACTAGCAGCGAGGGCCTTGGTGAGTTGGTGGGGAAACTATGCTCTCATTTGGTAAAGTATACAGCGGATGAACAACCAAAGACAATAGAGGAAACAATAAACAACATACACAACTGAACTGAACAGCGGAGGCAATGGATAAAATAATAATGATGCAACATAGTACATATTTATATGGGAAGCAGCAAACAAACCAACGTGCTGAAGTAAAACTCAAAAAAAAGTGAAAAGGAAAACAAGATAAACTCCTCCGCATCGGGAGCCCAGGCTCGGTCCCATGCTCTCCAGCTCTAGTGCAATCAAGAACCTGAAGTAGAAGGGTGCTTGACCTTATCTATACCTACAACAAAATAGTCTGTTTGGGCCCCTAAGAATGGCCCAAACAGGGTGTGAGATACAATCCCAGTAGGTAATCAGCCAAATATTTGTGTCTAACTGTCAATGAATACATGGCAGTAATAAAACAAGAAGCAGTAAATAGGAAAGCACAAACAGCTACAATCCACAGTTCTAACAAACAAAGTACACAATAAACAGCCAGCAACAAAAAGGAAAAAGGTAACCCTCTGGGAAGCTCTCACATCCTAACCCCTATGGTTCAACCTATAAGTACTAGAAAACCTCTTGAGGCACACACAGTCTCATCCCTCTGGTTCAGCTATGAATAGACTCTCTGAGGAAGCACTCACCGTCAATTCCCCCTATAGTCTCGTATCGAACTAAAGGCTCCCTGGGGAAGCACTCAACATCTCATTCCCCTTGTCGCCCACGTCGAGGAACTACAGACTCTCTGAGTAAGAACTCATCGTCAATTCCACCAATGGTCTCGCATCGTATTAAAAGACACTCTAGAGAATCCCTTATGTCAATTCTCTCTATGGTCTTCAACACTAGGTACTCATCGTCCTGTGTGGAAATAAAAATGCTCAGCGCATGTACATCGTCCAAGTAAACCTCAAGAACTACTTGGCTATCATTCTAAGGCTCAATAGCATTACAAAGCAATAGTTCCACTATCCTACAACTAGGCATGGAAACTGGAAAAATGCCTAATAAGAAAAACATGCAAGGATAACCACATGAACGCAGTATAAATCATCCAAATTTACAAGCATTTACCTCTACTCAAGAAATAAATAAAAGAAGGAAATAACAGGGGAAAATAGGAAACACGCAATACCCCGTTCAAGGGTATTGGTGGAATTTTCAGAAAATACTCAAAGACTTTCTACAGAATGGCACAAACCACCTACCTCAATCCTAGAAGATTGATATATTTGAAAAACGATGAAAGATTCCCCTTAGAACATCATAGATATGAGAAAACGCACAAAACTCTTAACCCACGATAACTCGAAAACGAGGAGGAATCAGAAAACAAATCTCAAGTAGAAGTAAGAACTCACTGCTTCTATTCCAACGCAATCGACCGTGCTTAAATCGGAGAACAAATGAAGAGGCAGGAGATCGTCAAAGATTCAGCCATACGGGTCGCTCTTGAGTGAACATGACCTAAAAAAAGATGCTTATGTGTGATAGGTGTGACCCTGGTTTATTTTGTTAAAAAAAGTACACGGCATGTACTTTTAGAAAACATGGAGTGGACTAGGTCCTTTCCATACTCCGCCAATATCGGCCTCCACATCACCCCTACACACCGTGTGTGTGGCCCAGACACGGCCAGCACACAGGTTCGAGCGGGAAAAGAGTATACAACCTGTACTCAGAAATTACGTGGCGTGTACTTAAAAAATTTCTAGAAATTTAATTTTTCTTAAAAACTCCAGAAAAAGGAAAAAACATACCTGAAACAAAGATTTGGGTTCTTATACCATTCAGAAAATGAAGGCCGACCATCAGGTTCCTGTAGGCTTGGGTCGGCCACTTGAGGCACCGGAGTGGAGGTGGGATGGAATCTCCATGGACTTTGTGATGGGGTTACAATCCATGGGCCATGAATCCATCTTGGTGATTGTTGACTGCATCAAAAAGTCAGATCACTTTCTACCCATCCAGAAGTAGAGACGGGTAGAGGATTTTGGATGCCTCTATGTTTAGAATATTGTGCTACTCCATGGGGTTCCTTCAACCATCATCTCAAATTGTGACCCTCACTTTACATTCTGGCTGTGGAAGGGATTGCAGGAGGCACTCGGGACGTAGCTGCACTGGAGCATATATTTAAACCCCTAAATGGATGGTTAGATGGAGCAGACCATACAGTCCATAGAAGAAACGCTTCATGCTTGTGTCTTGGACTTTGGTCGTATTTGGGAGGACCACGTACCACTGGTGGAGTTTTCAGACCAAAACAATTATCACTCCACCATTTTCATGGCACCGTTTGAGGCCTTGTATGGGCGGCCTAGCATATCACCCCTATGCTGGAGAGACCTAAGGGAGTCAGCACTCATGGGTCCAAAGTTGGTACGGGCTACCACAGAGAAGGTGCATATCATCCAGGACTCGATGTGGACTACACAGAGAAGGCCTAAGTCTTATGTCGACAGGAGACGGAGACCCTTGGACATTGAGGAGGGAGAACATGTTTTCCTTTAGGTCTCACCCTGACAAGGATTATGAAGATTTGGTCTATACGAAGAGGTACCTCTGAGGTTCATCGGACCATTACATATCCTAAGTAGAGTTGGAGTGGTGGAATACCACCTAACTCTTCCCCCAAAAATGCACCAGTTTCATGAAGCTTTCCATGTTTTGTAGCTGAGGAGGTACGTGCATGATCCATCACATGGAATAGACTTGGGAGAGTTGGACATTGATGATGGGGAAACATTTGTGGAGTTCCTAGTGGGGATAGAGGATCGATAGGAGTGGGTCCAACACGGGTGGTCGATTCCTCTAGTGTGCGTTCGATGGAAGCATAGGAATCTCTAGGAGAGCACATGGGAGTGGGAGGCCCAGATTTTTGCTCATTATCCTGATCTTTTTATTTAGTTGTTTTGGATTTGGGGGACGTAAATCTTTTTGGCTGGGAGAATTTACCATCTCATATATCTTTGGTAATTTTTTCATTATATTGAATCATTTTGAAACCATGAAATTTGATGTCATTTGATTCCGAGGTCCAGAGATCCCAGAACAGAATTTTAATCTTTTTTTAAGGTATGTTTAGTAAATTTGAGAGCTGGATTTTCTATCTATTGAACCAGTGCTCCAATCAAAAATAAAAGTGCACCATTGAATTCTAAATGTTGGTATTCTCCTAGAAATGACTTAACTTAGGCCGAAAGTGTCAGAGAAGAAAAGTTATTTTTCGAACTTTTCAAGAAAAATAATAAAATTATTTTATTAAATTATTTTATTTTTTCTCCTTGTTTGGTGGAGAATGACAACACTGTGGTGAAAAGATGATGCGATGAAAAGGTGCATTAATGGATGAAAAATAATGGCTCATTGAAACTATGACGTTATAACCTTAATGGATAATTAAATATGGCTCATTAAATGAGGCTAATTTAATGATAATTATAAATGTGCGCTACATAACTGTGCTTTTTGTTATATTTAAATAATTCAACGTGTGGAGTTTGGGAATTAAACAAGGATTATTCTCTGAGAAAACTCTGTAGAATCGCCTCCCCAACAAAGAATGATGAATGTTGAAGGATCTTCATCATCTTTGATGCACCTCAAAGAACAGAGCTAGATGTTACGACATAGACATCTTGGACTCCTAAGGATGAACGCTTCGGCATCAAACGTCAAAAAGGTAAATGTTTATTGATTTTAATGTTTCCCCGTTCTTATTTAAAAATGAAGAACATGGATTAACCCACGAATAGGTTAATCCATGGACCTTTTTTTCTTTCTCATGTGTTAATTCTTGGGGTTTTTTTTTCTGGGATCGAATTATCATGTTGTTTGAATTAAAATTTCTACACCTCCCTTGTTTGTAAACATCAAACACA
This sequence comes from Viscum album, assembly GCA_963277665.1. Lineage (NCBI taxonomy): Eukaryota > Viridiplantae > Streptophyta > Magnoliopsida > Santalales > Viscaceae > Viscum > Viscum album. The sequence continues at coordinate 1,071,832,954 of OY728141.1, forward strand.
GAGGGCGCAGGCTGACAAAAACAAGTCCTGAGACCCTCCCCTGTGGTTTTTATTCACGTAAAAACTCTCTAATCAATGACAATATAGATTTAAGAACTTCATGGTTGAGAGAACATTCCCAGAAGAGTGGATGAACAAGATGTGTGAAGAACAGAACATTGGGGTAGACCTGGTGGTCCGTGGAAGAGTCTGTTAGTGCGCCGACATCTGCGGCGGCACGGACGACTATCAGTGGTGGCTAGAAGTGGTGACCCTGGGTGTGTGGTGTCCAGCCACGATGGCCTGACGAAGGAAGGGCTGCATCTGGCCTTAGTTGGGGAACATTAGAAGAAGCTGATGGCTGGAGGTGGCAGATGCGATCACTCGACATCGTCGGAGGGACGCAGATGTGGCACCGAGCCACATCCCATGTGATGGGCCATGATCGATTGACAAAGGTAGAGGAGGCACCCCATGGTGCCCCACATGGTGATGGAATTGAATGATATGAATTATCTTGCCACATTCAGTGCAAGGGACTGGTCCACCTCTTACGGATCAGGTGGGGCATGAACAGCCCAGCGGGATGAACCTCTGGGTCCCTGGGCAAGACCCGCACAAGAGGGCTGGACCCACATCGGCAAGCCAGACCCTTTCACTTTGTGCCAGGATAGACCTAGGGATCATCTGTCTAGACTCGTACCAGATGGTTGGACCCACACTAGCAGGTCGCACCCATGTGCTTCGGGTCGGGATGAACTACACACGGTCGCTGGGCGACCCGGTGAGCTGGTTCCTCAGCCAAACCAGTTTGGGTCTAGCGATGCCCATTGGGCTAACCCATTGTCAAGACTGGACCAGACCTACCCATACCCAAACTGGGTTAGGTTGAGCCGTTCAATCCTAAAATAGGGTATATGGGACCCCAAGGCTGGGTTGGTCAGGTCAGTCCAACTAGGTCGGACTGGGGCCCGTGGCAACTGGCCCCATGGTTACTAAAACATCCATATCTTGCAAACTGCACATTTGATTGACAATATGTTTGTAGAATTAATACTCACTCAATGACGAGGATATTTGGGAACAATTTATGGTTACTTTCAGGGAATTTAAGACGTGAATAAAGGATTGAGAATCTGTTCTCCTAGGTGCGCTACGTAAAAAACCCTACGGTTGATTGAGACCTGAGGACAGCTGTATTTCAACTTTGGATGACTCAACAATGGACCAGTGGGAAGAAAATCACTATGATATTGTAGGACCACGATGGTAATCACTTCTCTATGAATTTGCAGGCCCACGATACGTGATGAGGAGGAGTGCCTCAGTTCACCACGACTAGTGGGAAGCACTTCTCTATGACTTTGCAGGCCCATTTTATGTGACATGGAGGTGTACCTAAGTAGTCTAAGGTTAGTGGTAAGCACTTATTTGTGACTTGGTTGGCCTACTGTACTCATATGTGGATGATTTCTCCAGTAGTCTAGGTTTTCGATGATGTGACTAATGATGCTACTATTAATACCCTAGAATATACATAGTGTGAGCAGTCTTGTGTTTCGTGGTTTACATTGAATAAATGTCGTGTGGTCATTCCTTTTTGATTTAGTGTCCCAAAAGAGTAATGTGTTACTCACCCCTATATGGGCATCACCATCACGTTACGTGTCAGTTGCAGACAACCTACTATTTGATAGGGGTGCTCAGGGTGATGGGACTGATGGATGCTATGACGGTGGACATGGTGGCCTAGGACCAAGCGAGCCCTAGAAGGACCGGGTGGATAGGAAATTCTACTTCAACATCCAGTAGCTTCACTACTCTCAAAAACAGGTGTGTTTTTCTATTGATGGCCAGTGTACTTGTTGTTTTCAGTTATTTGTTGGGTTTGTATTCTGGCCCACTTACTTTTAGTTTTACTTGCACTCAGCCTGGTTTTAGTGGTACTTGTTTTCCCCTTTCAGTGTATTGTGATGTTTTTGGGTGTTTGAATGCATAAAAGTAATTGGGAAAATTCATCCCCTTCTAGGTTGACACTTTCGACGCTAGTCACCAGCCCCAGAACTTTAGGAGGTGGGAATGCGGTAGTCACGACATGAACCTCATGAGACAGGTTGTGACATACATCGTGGAAAAATGATAATTTCTTGTGACAATTTCTATATATTTATTATTATTTGTAATTATAAATTTTCATTTTCTATCAGGGATTACATCAATTCAATAAACAGCAAATTATTTTCCAAATTGGAAGAGAAAGAATATAATGTTTGGGGAAATTTCCCCTATTTTTTTCCTTGGTATGTAAGTTCTCAAAATTTTAACTGATGTTTTTACCCCAACATCATGGAAAAATGATAATTTCTTGTGACAATTTCTATATATTTATTATTATTTGTAATTATAAATTTTCATTTTCTATCATGGATTACATCAATTCAATAAACAGAAAATTATTTTCCAAATTGGAAGAGAAAGAATATAATGTTTGGGGAAATTTCCCCTATTTTTTTCCTTCGTATGTAAGTTCTCAAAATTTTAACTGATGTTTTTACCCCAACCATGGAATTTTTAGTGAAGAATCTAGATAATAAGATAAATATTGTGATTTTTTGGCATATAAGGAATGAAATAATATCCACACATTAAAATAAAGAGTTATTAAATTTTTTTTAGAACAATACAATAAAAAAATAATGATAATCCATGAAATATTCATATAGGGAATGCTTATTTGAATTAATTAAAACATTAAATATTGAATATTCAATTTGAATACATTCATATTCCTAATGATTATTCTGTGTATGATTTTTTTACTAGAGTTAAAATAGATAGTTATATCAATCAGAGTTTATGGATAAAATATGAAGGGTTTAATTAATTTCAAGAAGATTCTTAGAATATTTCTATATAGGATTTATTACCTTTTTTATTTATGGTCATGAATTGAATTAACATTCACTTAATAATATTAAGATAACGTTGGTGGAAGATGAAATGATGAAAGGTACTTCCTCTAAAAATATATGTAACGTTGAAAAATACATATCATTAAAATCCCTAAGGAATTGAAAGAATTCTAAGGAGTTAAAGTTACAAATTAAATAATAGGTATTGGATGAAAAAGTTGATATGAAGTTTGAAAAGTTTTTTCCACTAATGTAAATGAATTTAAAAAAAGGAAAGGAAGATTTCATAGTAATTTTGATTTAAAGTTTTTCATATATAAAAAATTGGCTATAATGCTATAAATTTTTCAAATATGAAGGATTAAAGGAGTGAAAATAACCATGCATTGTCAAGAAAGATCCCAATAAACAAGACCACTTTTATCATTGAGATGATGTTCCTTCCTGAATAAAATAAAATAAAATTTCCAAATTGAAAATGATTTTTTTAAAATGATTAATGAAGAATAATAATATTATAATAAAATGGAAGGTGGTTAATTATCAAGAGATAATGTGGATAATTTGTTGACTGAGAAGATAAATAATGATATATTAGTCAATAACAACACAAAATATTATTTTACAAAACAGTGTTGAAACCAGTAGCTTGATATGTGAATAAATAAAAATTCAAAATTTAAATGATGATTATTTATGAAAAAACTCATATTTATTATATTATTGGTGTTGTTATGCATATTGGAATCTGTAATGAAATTTTTTGGATTAATTTAAGATGTTTTAATGATTACAAGTGTTTTGTAAGGTAGCTGTTTATTGGGGAGTTTGCCCATTCCAAGAAGACTAGTTTTGAAAGAAGCATGAAATTTTGGTGTCTAAATAGAGAATCTGTTTTCGGATTTAAAATATTTATATATGAGATATTATATTTTTATTATATTGTATATGGAATTTATAAAATATGAATACTTATATTTATTATGAATAATGATCAAAGGTTTTATAAAAATAAGTACAAAGTAAAATAAAAGATTCTAATGGTGTAAGTTACATTAAAATTATCTTAAAAGATGTACTCATTGATATTTAACAATAGGTTTTTATCACATACAGAAACTAATAATAGATTTTATAAACGATGTTATAGGTTTAAATAAATATCATGCGCATTAGTAAATGGTAGAACCCATAACATAAAGTACTCGACTTAAGGTATATTGGTGAATAATAGATATAGTCACAGAGTACTCTCTTTACTAATGGTTTGAAACAAAATATCATAAGTTATTCTTAAATATATGATTAAATAAAATAAATTATTTTTAAAAAATATGTTTTTGTAGTTAATATATATATGGATTAATATGTTTTTATTCAAGGATAGTGGATAAATGATAATATATTTCAAATATGTGATGATGAAAATTCTTATCAGATGTGTTTGATGTACCAGAAGTGTGTTGTAACTGAAGTGATACTATGATATTGTTTAAATACATAAGGATTATAAAAAATTATTAATAAATATATTTAAATTTTTTATTAATATTATTAAACCCAATTTGATAATAATAGAGTGTTGAAAAAAATAAGACAATACAAAATTTGGTGTCATTTGAAATGTTTAAATTTGAAGAAAAATATGTTATTTTGAGTGAATGTAAAAGTTCAAAAAAAATGTCTACAATACTGAGGGACATGATAAAAGTATCTAAAAATTATATTTTTTCAAATATTATTCATAAAATCCTTCAAAATGACCAATTTTATAGGATCACTACAACTAGATAAATTAATTGTTCCCTGAGAAGATTTAACTTTTATAGATATTTTTTGTGTTATGGATGATAAAAAAACATTATAAGATGTCTAATATTTCTAGGAACCACATTTAATTTCATTCTAATAGGTGATACACACAAATGTATTGGAACAATACACTCATAGACATGTAATGTAAAGAAAAATCGTATTCAATAGATGGGTGTCAAGGTGAAAATCATTTTGATGGAATGAATAGTTTCTATGGAATATGTGTCCAATATGGTAATACTAATGAGCAGTGTATCATGATATTTTTGGATCATAATTTTATGTAACAGAATCCATAAAAAATTCAAACAATTGATTATTTAATAAATTCATGGAAGAAAGAGTCCCCTCATAAAGAGTAAGAGGTAATGACTGTGAATCAATTAATTCTTATTTGCTCCTAAATATATTGAAAAACTATTTTATTCATGTAGAATAGTAAAATAGATTTATCAATTGGAATGTATCAAATAATTATCTATTAAGTATGTATTAAAAAATGTTCTATAATTTTAAGAGATCATTTTTAGTGTCCTTAAAATGAAAATGAAGTTAAGTGAAACAATCAAGTAAGATAATTCAGAATGAATTACTGATGAAGATGAAAAGAATAGTGTTACTGCTAACAGAAATTCAGAATTGAATATGTGTTTGGCTGATCAAATACATTAACATTCAGAGGATAAAATATCTTCCCTGATGTGGAGGTTGAGGAATAAAACTCATCTGTCACTAATCAAAAGATTTGGTATGATATCTCATCACCTCTCATCTTATATATAGATTTTGTAATAAATGGGATAAAGAAAATTATATATTAAGAATATTTTTCTATAAGGTAGATAATATATTTAATTATAATTCTTCAAAAGGATAATGTTATGAAATTATTTGTGTGTTTGTGAGTTTGTGAAATGTTAGAAATAGTCTAATTTATTTAATGGGAATTTGTGTAAAAAATTATAATTTTAAAATATATATCGAAAAACATTATAGAATATGTATATTTGGAAATATAATTTTAATATTTCCATTTCAATTTTATGAAATCCATTATAATTGATAAAATTTCATTATTATTCACTGTTCTTAGTTCCTACACTATGTTCTCTCACAATGGATTAAGATGATAGTCTTATTATTCATTTTTATGTTAAAAGATGATTTATGTATTATGGATGAAAATAAATTAAAATTTCAAGATTTTTGAAACCAACAAATTATTTGAGATTCTTGAATCCCCTCATAGGATGGGTATGGAGCCCAAATCTAGTCAATTTCAAATCACATAGAATATTTCATCCCATTAACCTATCCAAATTCTCTTTTGGCCTTCCCCCACAACACATTTAGGATAAAGGTTCTCACCCTTTGGGGTTGGATACATAGCATCTGCTCTAACTATTGGAGTTCTCAAAAGGATTCAACACTCCTTTAACCATTTATGGTGGCTTGTTTTTGGTAGAGATGACTGTTAGCTGAAATCATCAGTTTAGTTCTTAATATCTCATCAGAATTGATGAATAATGTGAAACTATGTTTATTAGATTCCTGATATAGTTTTATCATCTTTGCGAATAAAGAATATTTTTTATTTTCCTAGTATAAAGCTAAGAGTATCATCGACAACACTTTCTTTTCGTATTTAATATAGACATATAAATTCAAAATGATGTTCGTTCCCATGATATTGGTAATCTAGGTTAGCATCCTATGTTATCTGATTCCCCTTTATAATCTAGTTATACCGTAGATTTTATTTAACCTTGTAGGCCATTTTCTATGTTTTTATATTAAATTCTTTGTCTTCTTTCAACCCATTTCACCATGCATTTATGTAGACATAGATGAATCTATGGTTCCAGTTTAATACATTTTGATTGAATATGAGGAGAATTTCCACTTTTTTAAAATAGTGAATTTTGAATCTTAGGTTGATTTTGAACTTCCTTAAGTTGATTGGGGTTTATCCATTATTCCTATCGTCATGGTCTTACGAGGATGTTTTTGTATGAAAATCACCCCACGAAATATTATAAAACTAGTCCTAAAGACACTCAGGATAATCTAGTACCATTCAATCCCAATATAAGTGAGAATATATATGATAAAGAATTTTCCTTCCTGATATTAATGGTGGTGAGTGGTGGTGGATCTGTTTCCCATACTCGATCTATTATAATTTTTGTATCACAACCATCCGATAGGTATGTGGTGTGTTAGAGACTTTCCCCTTAGGTTCTAAGGGTTTCAGATGTTAATCCTTCTATCAACATAGAGAGTATTACATGGATAGAAATTATAAAATGGAATTATCAAAATATATCTATTATGTTAATAGGGGTTATAGAGGAAGGGGATAAGGATTGGATGATCTATTCTATAATGATCAGTAATCCATTAAAGGAGATCCTCCCATCCATACATTTCAAGACTTATGGGTGGGATAATACCTTTGAAATCAATCATCATAATATTTTCAATATTTTATGATATAATTCTATAGATAAAAATTAATTTGGGGATATAAATCTATTATAACAAAATGGAGGAGAAAAATTCTTAGAGAGAATATAGAGGAAGGGAATATGGTGGTTGGTCATACTGTTGGAAATGATTGATATATTAGTGAGTCTCAAAGAGATTACTACTAGGCCTCCTATGAAAATGACCTGAATGGAATGAATTTCAAATACATCCACTATAATGAAAAGAATATAAATTATTCTACATTTTATTTATAGGATTATCATGTAAACAAAGAAATTATTAACTAATGTTAGAAAGGATTATTACCTTTTACCCAAATTGATAAAGACATGATCGGAAGGTAAATACAAGGGTTACAAGGATTCCAAGGGACATAAAAACACTCAAATTAAATTGGAAGTATTTACTAATAATATCAAAATCCAACACCTGATTGAAACATGATATGTTATAAGAAGTAGAGAAGAATTATTTAATGATTCAGAGGCACCCACAAAGTCTATCCTTGAACTCATGGAGTCATAGGGGTAGAAGTTTAATTACACTAAAATAAATGAGTTGATGGATGTTTTAATTTCTAGGGGTGATTAAATATAGATATATTATTATTGAATCCATTACAATGAGAAAGAAATGGTGTTTAATTCTTAAGAGCCTCGTATCATCTACTGAACCCCACGGAGATTGTATTAGACTTGAACATTTTAGTGGACTATAATACAGATATAGACATGTTGGTTAATTCCAAGTATGTGATAATTGAAAAGTAATTTATCATTAGGGATTAAAATAATGAAGGTGTATTTATTAGGAGAGATATCTTTAGGTCAAGAACAATAATGTGAATAAAGAATAGATCAACACTCAATACCATATTTTACTTCATGGATTTAATGGCAGTAAGGATCATGTCATGTACTATATCAAAATCTAATAAAATATGGTGTCTCTATTCTAAGATTATATTTGAGAATAACTCTCATAGACTATACATTTCACTAATAAGATTTCAAATAGGGGTCATGGTTCTGAAAACATTATTTTTTTATCAAAGAACACAAAATTTTCCATTGATGCTTACATTTATTATATTGTTTAAATTATTATGGGTTACTAATAAACCCTAAAAATTGGTTTCAAAAATTGATAAATAATTAAATTTGATAAATGGGATTTGATGTAAAAACCAATGTTGTATTTTTTTTTCTAACACAATGACATAATTTAAAACATAACAATCAAATTCTACCATATATTAATTAGGATAATTAAGATAATTTTAAGGGTAATTGGATGTGTGGAAGATCTTGGAATAAAATTGGTGTTAAAGATTAATGATTTTATAAAAGTTTTTTTGTTAAAAGGATAATGATGCCTCCAAATATGTATGGATATCATGATGAGCCTTGGTATGATGAACGATTTTTTCACTCTGAACAAATCACATCTCAATGATAAGTATCCTTACGTTAAAAGGTTTTCATCATGTAAATACGCTTGGACTAGAATATCATGACATCAATACCATGATATAAGGATCATGAACATATTTTTCATGTTTAGGTTATTAGGTGAAATAGACAGGGTCTCAAAAGGATATATGATATTGTTCCATGTAGATTCAATGTCACACTAAAATATATGTGACCAATAATATTTAGGTATTTTATAGATTGAAGGTCTATGTGGTCATTCCATAATTGATATTGATATTTTTGTAATACCCATTGTATTTGAGTAGATATAAGATAAATCTTTTATAAACTACATAGATTTTATCATAATGGAAACTACCATGAAGAACTAGTCATGGTTATAATTCAAATTAATTGTTTGATCCTTAATTGGTATTGAAATCAAGTATTTTAGTTTTTTTATGGGTCTTCTAGTTTGACTCAAAGGCTACCCCAAATTGATCTTTTTTACTTAAAATATTTCAAGGATGAATAGAAGTTCTGGATTGATCCTACAACTAGAATTAATATGACTAAAAGTGAAGAAGAAGTTGGTTTTTTAATTTCAATTTGAAATTTTAATTTTAATGAAGGGGATTAATAGTGTGAAACAATAGAGATGATTGAGTAAAGGTGTACAAAAGAATTTAAAAAAAATTATAGAATGGGAGTGACATAGAATATGGATAGATACAAAAAAAATATTATCCACTAATTATCATAATTGGATGAAAATTAATGAATATATAAGGATTTATTTCGATTAGGATACACTACATAGGTTTTATAGTTAGTTAATAACTGTTTTCTTCAATTTAAATGATCAAAATTCAATAAACACTTTGATATATCAGATTTTATAAAATAAAAAGATGGTGGGTGATCTAGATGAAGTATTAGATTGATGAATTTCAAAATATTAGTGATTTAAGTGGAGAAGATGAGGATGTATTCTATTGTCAATGGATATATATATTCTTATTAATTTGATTAAACTGTTACTAATATTCCATTCAATAGATATAATAAAGAGTGTGAGAGCATATTGTTCTTTTTGATAGATATTTATTCACATGAAAGATCAAGGATATATCAGGTTCATTTTATCCATTTTTTTATAATGGATAGTATATAAATGGATAATCCTACATCATGATAATGATGTAGTTATATTTTTGAATGGATAAACATATAAATTTTTTTTTATTATTCATTGTGTTGATATACAATTGAAATTTATGAACTAACCTAATTAACATAAAAATGGTTTGTGGTTAAGAAATAAACATTTCCATCTTTGATGTTTCATCAAAAAAATTTAAAAGGTATTATTGGTGGACGAATTGTAATATATTTATATTCATTGACTCAACCCCACTAAATGAGTAATATCATTGGAGATAAAGTGAATTTGAATTAGTTACATATTCATGTACTGTCCTAAGAAGAAATTGTATTAGATAAAATTTATTAACCCTTGTTTTCAAGATAGTATGATGGTAAAGGGACGAAGTACTGTTGGTGATGTTTTTTTTCATATGGTAACTTCTAACACTGGTGTGTTAGAATTATTTCACGGTTATATTTGCTACTAACAAGATATTATAGATGGTTTTATCTATTTTTAGACTATTTTGGAATGGTATTTTATTTTCAAAAGACCATAAACTGGTGTAGTATGATGCATGTATGATTCGACAATCAGGTTGGATTATTTAGTACCTAATGGTTCAAAAAGTGTACGTATGTGATGATTATAGATTAAATTTAATGTTGTAAATAATATATTTCATTAATTGGTATATCATTAGTGGAGTCCAAATGAGTTTTATACTCTCACCCAATATGCGATGTCTGGTGGAGGTGAAGTTTTTATGGTTATCATGTAGGTTTAGGTGACAACCCAAGTGCTGTTTTATGAGAAGTAGGGGTTCAGAGTGGATTTGTAGGTTATTTTAAGGTCAGATAGAGAACATTTATTTGGTTTCTATATTATTCTATTCTTATTATTTATTCATATACTCTATATGAAAAACCCATCAAGAGAACATGCCTATGTGTATGTGTACCACCTTGTCACAACTCATTGGACTGAGAAGAGACAGAGTGCCACTAAAATTAGGTGATTTCCGCAAGACACCAAAGCAAGGAATTAAACTACAAGGAATTTAGATAACATTTTGGGATGAGTTTTTCCTTCGGGAAAATACAACAAACTGATTACATAACACATAAGAATCAAAAATATTTATATGTTTTGTGGGTATGTAATAAAAATCAAAGGTAAATAAATATAAAAATAATATTAAAGTAAAAATAGAGTAATAAAAATACACTAACAAAACTAAATCACAACATGAAACAAGGACACCAAAGTGGAATCATCCCCAGAATCATCTAAACCTCCACCAAGAACCAACACCACCATATATTCCCATTGTATCAAGATATAGATCTATAGAAATAATATAACATTCTGTTTCTTATGACACCATATAAAACATCAAAATAATCGCCAAATATCCCAACCAATGGAAGAGTATAACGCTTAGTCTGTAATCCCTAAAGACATCCCAAAATATTCTACTAGGACAAGAACCAGTTAACATATTTCATATAAAATAATTTTGAAATAGTTATTAATTTTATATAAAACTAGAAATGAATTCATTTATAGAGAATCCATGAAAAAGATTATTATCATTCATTAATACATGGAATAATGATTATCAAGATCACACACAAACACACCCATCAACACACTCAGGATTGGTGTCAATATTGATGGTTTTACGTCATTACCATACTCACTACCACTTTTATAATGGTACTTCAATACAATTTCTACCCATATTGAACACAGACCAACCCATTTATTCCAAATTTCATACCAATTAATTTTTTATAATACAACTCCTCCTTTGAGAACATTTCATAAAATAGATTATGGAATCAAATACACTACATGATTTTAAAACTATCATTTTAAAATTAAAATAAATTTGGTTTCCCAATGTCCATCTAACTTCCCATATTTATAAGACATAAAACAAATTTATTTCGTCCAACAAATATCACAACATTTCTATAGAAAATACTATACATTTTTTCAAATCAAACCAAAACATCAAGTTCTAAAATAAGTATAGTCGATATAGAAACCACTTACTACCGAATAGATGACATAAATGAAGAAAATAAGTAATAAATTTTAGATACAATCTTACAACACCTTACCATTATTATATCCAACAATTTATCATCAAGATTCACATGATATCACATAGATATATCTATAACAGATTAGATAAATCAACCCAAGAGTGGGATGGAGAATATATCTAAGAATAGCAAGTAAGAATAAGGACTTACCATTGGTTCTATATCTTCGATGCACATTGATTCATCCAAAAGATTAATTTACATCAAATGGATTTTCTGTGGGATCCTAGGAGAGGAGAGGATTTCAAGAACCTAGATAATAATAGAAAAATAATAGTTTTTGGGACATAAAAATTATTAAACCTAATTTTTGTAGAATTAAATTTCTAATGCATGTTTAGGTCACATGGTTTAAAAAATCATTCACCAAGGATACATATTCAACTTGACATCACCTAGGTAGTTGTTTGGTTAGGCCACAAGGTTTAATAAATTATTAGATGCTACAATCTCAAAGCCACCCCTTGCATGATTTTATCATATGGCATGAAACAACATGATCTTACCCTGATTATCTCACTTTATTTATTCCCATGATTTACCCTAGCATGTTAATAGTTTGGAAAATCCATTCTCCAACCATGTTCATTTCTAGTGACTCCCATGATCACCTTGTGTAGTTTCCGTATGATGGTTCTTGATTTCTACTAACCGTTCTCATACCATTCACCTTAATAAACACTAAAAACTACGCAAAAATCATGAAACTAAACATAATTATGTTATAAGATAAAATGATATAATAAATAGTGTATGTTAACCGAAAATGGTGGTGTTAAATTCTCCCCTCTATTGGCCTTTCCATCCTTATAAAGTGGAAGTCCTAGGATTATTTATAAGAGTATTGGCCAATGCTATCACATTTCCATTTAAGGTTCCCATTCCTCTTCATAGATATTACAATGTTTCCATAAAATATATTCTACACTAACTATATTCCCACAAATGATCTTTTCTTGCCTATCTATTATCTTTTTTAGGCACATGAATATATTTTCATCCAGTACAAGATAAAAATAATCCCCTCGAATCACATGGGAAGGACCAAGATGGTATTTATTCAATTGAGATACATGAAACACATTATGCATAGAACTAAAACATGGTTGTAAAACAAACTAATCATCATCATTACCAACTAATTAATGTATTTCAAAAATTTGTAATGTACAAAGGAGATAACATTACTTTCTTACCAAAATAATGACGTCTTGGCCTTGGAGAGATTCTCATGAAGACATGATCATAAAAAAAATAACGGCCATCGATGATTATTCACATAAATTTTATGAAATATATGATATGTGTCTATACAATTTCTGATCATCCTAATTTTCTCCATTGTATCATGAACAAGTCCAAGTCTAATAACTGAGGTCACACATGTTTTGACCCAAAAACGTAGATAATGAAAAGGATGGCCACACAATTCTTTAAAAAGAGTCATATGGATATAGTCTTGATAATTGTTTTTCTATGAGAAATCCATATAAGATATATAATCTTCCCATGATCTAATAAAATATATCACGTTATATATAATAATTCCATCCAATATATAGATTGTTCAGTTAGGATTAAAATCCATTTGAGGGTGATAAGATGTTCTCAGGGTCTGCTGGTTTGCAAGGGATTATTGTATGGAATTCCGAAACAAAGATATACACTTGGGGTTCTAGTTAGATATAAATAAAACTTGAATTCCATTAATAATTACTATTTCCTAGATATGAATTTTTGACAAGTATTTGACCATATTGAAATCATGAATCGTGATTAAGTGAGTTGAATTTGTGAGAGAATCCACAAACAACCATATGGAATTGTTTTTCCTAACCATTATAGGTAGGATTTTGAATAAATCCATAGTTATTTTCTCCAATTTCAATAAGGTAATTAGTAAATAATGAAGTATTACAATTTCCCATTAGTGTTCTACCATAACCTGGTGATAAATGAGGAATATTGAGACAAACTCCACCACATTAAAATTCATTACAACCCACTAAAAATTTTATCTCAATGAATCATGCATAATATAGATTCTAAGATAAACAACCCATCTAGTTGGCAGGATGAAATATGTATTTACTAATAAGTTATAGGAATCATGATATATTATGTCAATCAAAACATAGATATCAAATCTAGCATCAATCCCTCAGTTTCCTCCACACCATTGAGTTTTGAACTAATAGTTAAACAATGATGATAAATTTTGAAAGAATATATAACCAACTCAACAATATCATGATTTAAAAAAATAGGAAATAAATATCAAAATTCACATTTCCAGAAAAATATGGATATATATAAGCTATGAAAAACATTTACTTTCATTCTTCCAAATCCTCTTTATCGAAATGATTATATGAATTCTTACTTAATGAATCATCTATTGAATTTTATTTACCTGATGTATACATCATGTTTTATTTAAAAAATACAAATATTACATCCATTTTTATTTCCATAAATTTAAATCCATTTGTGAGAAAAATTGTGTTATGCTCTTATGATCCATGAACAGTGTAAATTTATCTTCACAATGGTAGGTATGACATGCTTTCAAGGCATGTACTGCAAAAGAAATTTTCAAGTTATGTGTTGGGTAATTTGTATCATGAACCTATAATTTTGAAGAGATATTATATATAATAAGATTTCTATATAATAGAACACATCCCCACCCAATTCTTGATTCATTATAATAGAACAGATATCATTCTCCTTACTACAAAATATAATGATAGGGTATAATGTAAAATGAACCATAAATTCATGAAATGGATTAAGTTACCCTTTGTTCATTTATAAGGGAATTCCTTTCCTAAAAAATATTTTATTGGTGATTCATGTCCTGAAATGTCAAAAAAATTGTCAATAATATCCTTCTGAGAATAGGAAACTGGATATCTAAAAAAATTCTTTGGTTTTTACCAAGAGATATAAGATTATAGATTTTCCAAATCAATATAAATGTCTATTTTTGAAATGACACGGACATGTAAATGTAACTATTGTATCCAAAAATCTTAATTTTAAATATTAACAAAAAGGATATGGTATCTTATGACGTACAATACTGTATCCAAGTGTTGTTAATTATAATATTTAGTTATATAATACAATAGAATATCATCTGTGAACACCACTACAAATGATTCAAGATACCTATAAAAGATTTGATTCATCAATTGCATAAAAACCATTGGTGTATTCAAAATACCAAAGGGAATAAAATCATATTAATATATCCTATAATGTGTCTTGAATTTTTTTTTAATTATCCTCATTCCAAACCTGTAGATAGTGATTTATTAAACATAAATAAATCATAGATAACTTTGAGGCTCCCCTCAATTGATCAAACATATCATCAATTCATGGAAGTGGATAAATATTATTTATTGTATTATATTTTAACCTATAATAATCCACATAAATACTAATTGATCCATAATACTTCTTAAAAAAAAGCACCCATGATTCCCATGGAGATGTACTAGGATGAATGAACTATTTTCTTCATAACTTATTTAAATAAACATCAAATTAATTTTATTCCATTAGTTCAATCCTATAATATATAACTAAAATTAGACTAGTCCCTTTTAGAAGATCAATTTTAAATTCCACATCAATTTTTAGAGGCAACGTATACAAATTTTAAATAAAGACACTTGAAATTTGGTCAATAAAGATTGTATAATATTTATATTTGATTTCATCAATAGACAGGAATGTAACCACTTCTAATAGATATTAGATAGTTCTACCCACAGGAAGACAATGGTCTTTATCTTATTTAATTCATATCCCAATCTTTTTAATGTTGATTATTAATTCCCCTAGATTATATGAAAATAACATGTTAGGTATATCAATCAATGTGGGACTTAAACTATGTCAAGCAGTCCTATCCCAAAATTTGTTCATAGTTATTCATCTATAGAATAGAAAATTTTCAAACAAATTAAACCCCATTGATAGTTAAGAACTTTCAACACAGTTAAAGGCTTTACGCTCTAAAATATCGAGATGAGTTTGATGTTTCAAAATATAAGACATCATCTTAACATGAAAACCCATATGGTATACAAAAAGAGCATGTATAAATTATTTAGAAGGAAATATATGAAAAAAATCATTCCTAAGTGTGTAATTAGAAAGAATAATACCACACACCATTGAAGGACCAAATTGACACTATGTAATCATATGCTCGGTAATATAAAATTTTCTTATTAACTCCTCTATGAACCATGCATTCATGATCAAATAACCCAACGAAAGGATTTATTGGATTACAATAATCAACATTGATCTCTTTATTCCATGGAAGATAGTTATTTTGAAAATATCTCCCTGTGGAATCCAAGGATGTCTTAGAAACATGAGATGCATCTCTAGTACAAGATTTTGGAGAAATAAGAAAGTAACACTATATAGATCCCATTTAATTATAGTTGTGACAATCTTTAGGTGGTGTTATAACATTTCACTTGATATAATCATCTAAACCACACAATAACACCCAATATCACTCTTGAGACATAGAGTAATGTTAACTAATCCTATGGTCCAATTATAAGAAACTACACCACCTTAATATTTGGTGACATTCTTCGTCTAGATTGTAACATTTGAGTTCCCACATATTTATATGGTCATAAAAATTATCCATCAAGACATATTTCTAGATATATGTATTTCAACCACAATATCTCTAATTACAATCAATGTATAATTTGTAATACAATGAAAAACTACCATAGAGTGAATCTATTATCACCGGGCATACAAAAAGATACATGCCTTCAAGGATTCACTAGTGTAAACATCTGTTGAAAAGTGAAATAAATTCATAAGAATCTATGCATAGTCATTAATTGATATATTATCATTATTTAAATTGAATAAATTAGATGTTATACTGATCTTGAATGTGTTAGAATATAATTATTTTTTGAAAAATTATTTAATGATGTCCCACATAATTATTTGGATGAATTTATATTAAACAACTATGTCCCTCCATTGGCATGAAAAATATTCCAATATATATGATTCTAAATTAACTCTCAACACGAACAGGGTAAAAATGAAATCAAATATACAATTCATTCTATTTAGCCACAATTCTACTTTTTAGACTCAAAATGACCCTAAATCATGGTGGATTCTATTTTTAAAACTATATTAAGTGATCCACTTATTTGGGATCGTCATTCTAATTTCCACTATCAATATATAGAAAATCCTAAATAATGAGTTGAAAAAGTTATTGGTTCACATGTGGATAATTTGTAACCACATTTTCTATATCCTCTTCATTTCTATTTCAACAATTTGTATAATGTTCAATTCTCTAAACCTAGAAAAAAAACCTCATTTAGTCATCACTATCCAGAAACTGGAGGCTTTGAAAATTGGAAATCACAATAATAAAAAATCAATGCAAATTATTTTCAAAATACATCAATTGTAGCCATTTTCTATAAATAATTAAATGAAAAATAAACAATAATGTCCTGGTAAGAAGCCTCGCTTATATTTCATTATATAAAACATCATCGATTAAACCCAAAGTGATTAGATGAAAAGTCACCTAGATGTTTCCTAAAACAATTTTCATGCCCCGAATACCCTAGAAAATATATGTTCATTGTAAACATGTTAGATACATTTTTGGCATTATATTTGATGTCTCTACATTACCATCTATTTTATACCATCCAATGAGACATATAAAATAACCATGATTGATACCATTTGTAACATCATGAACTAAATCACTGTCTGGAGAATAGATTGTGTAATTCTAACCTAAGGTGACTTCCCCAAGATACTAACTGAAAAATATATTCTAATGGATAAAGAGATTATCGGTGGATAATTTTACCTTTATTGAAATACTACTAATTGACAATACAAAATATGAAAATCTATTCCATCTATTTGATTCTTGAGTATGAAATGAAACTCTTCAAAAAACACAACTGAAAAAAATATTAGAGTGATAATGAAATAAGAAACATCAACTAAAAAATTAATGGAAACCAAGAACCAAGGTCACCAATGTGGCATCATCTAAATCATTCACCAAACTAGCTCCAAGATTCAACACCACCTCACATTCTCACATTATCAACATGAAAAAATAATGAAATAAGATACCATTCCATTTCATGTGTGATGTTATAAAAAATCTACAAATTAACCATATCGAAAATTAAGGGGGTGAGTAGAACACTTCTTCGAAAATCCATAGAGAATTTCAACACACATTACTGGGAATAGAATTTGTTATCAAATTTCATATAAAATAATTGGAAACAAGATAAATTGTTTGAAAAAAAACTAAAAGTAAAATTCATCTGAGAAAAGTCATAAAAAATCTTATTATCATTCATTAATAATTGAAATATCCATTCTCATGTCCACAAAAACGCACCCATATACACACTCAATCATGGTATCACACATTGATGGTGATAATTCATGAATAGAAGCCATCCCACTTTTATGGTGGAACTTCATTTCCATAATCATTCCATCATCGACCACATGCCAATGAAATTTTTCCAAATTACATTCAAATGAGTTTTTTTAAAATCTCTTCCACTGAAAACCATTAATAAAACTTTTTATTGCATGAAAACAATTTGATAAATTTAAAACCATAATTTTAAAATTGTAATAAAAGATATTTCCAAAATCCATTTAATTTACCATGTTTCCTAATCGTAAACCAAATTAATTTCCTTGTAGAAATATCATAATTTTTACATATAAAATTCAAGCCATTTTTTTAAATAAAACGAAGACTTCATGTTCTAAATAAAGTGTAAATGAGAGATTATACACCTAGTTAAGAACGGATGATGATAATATATGATGACACTAAGAACTTTGAGATCCAACCTCATAACACCTTCCATTCAAATGATCCAAAAAGAAAACATAATGATTCACATCATTACAAATATATAAATTTAAAATATATTAGATATATGGATCCAAGAGATAGATAATAAGAGTATATTTAAGATGAACAAGGTAGAATAAAGACTTAACATTGGTTCTAGAACTCTAATTCACTTTGATTCACCCAAAATATTCTTCCAAATAAAATGGAATTGCCTTGGGATACTAATATGGGAGAGGAGTCAGAATCCCTTGGAAAATTTGAAAAAAATGTGGGTTGTAGGTTCTTAAACCAAATTTAGTCTTAATTTTAAAGCTAATAAATGTCTGATGAAAATTTTGGTCACATTGTTTGAAAACATATGTTCCAACCCTATGCATTCCATTGTACATCATCCTTGTAGGTGCATTGTTTGGCCACATGGTTTAACAAACAATGTTTCAATAGTGTGGTGCTACTATATCAAAGAACCCTCTCACATGGTTGGCCAATATAGTTTCACAATCCATGTTTCATCCATTATTTTCCCACTATTTCAATTAACACACTTTTCAATATCATATTCACGGTTTTGGGCAAATCATGCTACAATAGTTCTCATGCCCAATGACTCCAAGAACCACCATGCATGATTTCATAGAGATAGTGTGTGGTTTATACAAACTATGTTGAAACTAGAACATTTAGAAACAATTCTAAAACATTTTAAACATCCAATAATATCTTGAAAATAATCCCAAGTATTCTATATGAATAAAGTACATAATAAAAAGAGTAAGGTACCTAAAACATGGGTGATACAGAATAATTGTATCATTATCGTGAGTAAATTATTTTATATGATTTTTCTATTTACCATGTTATGTTTTATACTATAATTTCATTATTATACTTTGGTTGTATGATATCATTTATGTTTCAGCTATTTATCTAGTATTGTATACAATGATAATATGGGTATAATCTTACCACATGGTTTTATTAGATCCCAACTACTATTCAATAGAATTTATCATCTAGGATATAGGGAATAATTCATAAAGTTGTTTAGTTATGTAGATCATTTATTGTAATAGGGAATTGTGTTAGGGATGTTACAAGATAACAATTCAGTAATTCCCAATCCTAGATGCCTCAATAATAACAGACTTGCTATGATTTTACTGGATACTATAAGATGACAATGAGTACCAAGGGTTTAAAAATTTTTGGGATTATTTTTACTCAATGAATATTCTATTGTTTATGATTGGCTTTTTCAAAAAAAAATTACAAGAGGTTTACATATACCTAAAAAACCAACACCCACTTGAACAACAAAGGGCGTACCATTTTCGGGGTGTTAAAAAATAAATAATGGATTTTAAATAATTACCTAATATAGTATATGTATACATACATGTAAATGAAATAACGAAAGAAAATGTACAATGTATTTCAAAATAAAAAATATTTTTACTATATGTAAAAATAAAACATCAACAAGAAAAGGATTAATTGTTTTTTTAAATTACTAAATATAATTAATGGTGCCTTTAACATCAACCCAAGATTTAGATACTCAAAAAATCAATGTATGATGAATCATTATCATGTCACATAACCTTAATAACCTCAAAAAAAGCATATAGGCTCTATCAACAATATAAAATGGAGTATTTAATTTACCTATATCATAATAAACATCTCTATATAATCACCAATGATATGAATATTGAGGAATAGTTACACAAACATGGTAGGGATACTACGAATGACACCAAACAAGTTCCATGGATGGGAAAATTATGAATTCATATCCAAGGCTCATATTAAAGGAATAATTCACAACACATTATTCTAAATATAGCAAAATGGATTACTAAATAAATAGAAATATTGAATTTTTTAAATAAAAATTGTGAAAAAAAATGTGATAATATACATGGCTAAGTAAACACTACTCAATACAAAACCAGTTTTCAAAATTATTATTTTTTTCAAGAGAATTAAATAGAGTATAAAATTTCGAGTAGTTAAAAGGTGAAACTCACACGTAGCGATCCAAAAGTGCTAACCAATATAACAATAATTTGTTCCTTGATGGGAAAATAAATTAATGTAAAACCTATAAACATAGATTAAATATCAATTACAATAAGGGAAAAGGTAATGTAACTAATTCTTGTTCCTTGATTCCTCTTAAACGTGTTGTCTAATATTAAATAATCCACTAAATTAATTACTGAAAATTATTCAGTATAATTATGAAATCATAAAGTATTACCATTAATAAAATACAATTAGTTTTAAATATTCATTTATAAATAATAAATCACCGAAAAGAACTTTGATATATAATTTAAAAATATTATCATGAACCATACATACCAATAGCTAAAAATCCTCACCTAAAAAATGAATTTAAAAAATACAATAAAAATAGAGCCTCTATATAAATTATTTTATCCAAGAATACTAAACTAGAAAGTAAAAAAAGGTTTTATGAATCCTAATATAATGATGAAAAATTTCTTCCCCACTTAAATACCTAAGTAAAAATATTTTTGAAATATTAATTTTAAATCATAAGACCTAATTCACTAATAAGTAACCCGACTTTGTTGGCAAAAAGGCCTCAAGCATGGCTCCACATAAACTAGAGGTTATCGACTCATATCAAGGGTCTAAGGTAGTACAATGGGGAGACAAAACCTTTATAATTATAGTAACACAGTGGTATAATAAATGGATAATAACTGAAGCATAATAAAAAAAACTATAACAATGGAATTAAAACTTTCAGATGATAATTGAAAACAAGACATCAATAGTAACATCTAGTATCGGCCATCGTTTTGGTCAAAATGCAAGAAAACATTAAAATATATGAGCACCCAAAAAATAAGATTTATGAACTCACACAAAAATTACTCTATCTATAAGAAGAATAATGATGAAAGGAGACAATGGAATGGAGAGGTTACCACCAGATATCCAACAAGAAAATCAGATATTTAATTGGAGTGTTTGTGGAAGAATAGATTCAAAGCCTAGATTTAGGGTTGAGAGATCTCAAAAGGGTGATGGATATCTTCTATATTCAATTAGAAGAAAGAAATAGTGTATTGAGGACTTAAAATAATTTAGGTGAAAAGGGTAATTCACTACTTTTTATGTGGTCACATGTTTGTCCAAACCATGTTCTAACCAATTTTACCCCACTCTCTATGAAGAAAACCATTCTTAGACTAAAATGCATGGTTTGAAAACCCATTTTAAACCCATATGCACCCACTATCTCATCTCGAAATGATCGTGTTTCATGGATTGAAGAGTTTCATCAAAATATAAGATACCCGAGTGTTCTATGAATCACCGCACATTGTTTTCTCTAACTATACAGACTGGGTGGTATGGTATATACTAATCATTTTCCCTTATTGTTTCCCAAAAAATTCAAGGCTCTTGGCTCTGTAAAATTTCTAGAAATGGCTGTATCCTCTAAAATGTTATTCGGAATATTCATTATGATAAAACTATTGAAAAAACGAAAAATAAATGGGTTTGAACCTAAAAAAACACGGATCTTTGAATATGAACCCTTTAACGAAAATCCTCCAAGATTTTCACTTAAAATGATGGTAAACCATCATCTGAGAATAACTATAACCATTGTGAATTTATTTGGGCATCTCAATCCCATGTCTTATCTTATTCTCTATCGTCCTTATATATCACTCGTACTAGAGGAACCGACCTACCTCGGATATCCATTTTTCATTGGCCCTCAATAAAAATAATATACTTCTCAAAGTGTGCATATATCTCCATCTCAATCACATCAAGATAAATGATATTGTACATATTTGAATATTACTCAAAAATTTGTGAGACATGGTAGATTTTATGCATAAACTAGTACATATGAGGTAACAATAGAAGATAGGCTACCGACCTGACTCTATTCCCAACCAAATAGGTTCCAACAAAATGAGGTGGAAGTGTCACCTTCTTTTTAAACTATTGATTCCACAGTCTATTTGAAACACATAATAAAACCCAAATCCCCACCTCAAAATATATTGTTCAGAGGAAATGATCGGGCTATGAATCCTTCCTAGATTGAGCTATAGACATTCCCATCCTGATCAACTAATCTTTCTATGAAGATTCATGAACATGATGAGGTACAAGTAGTGATACCTCACATATATCTAACTAGAATAAAGTTTATTGGAATATCCAAACATATAGATCCTCATAAGGATCCATCTTTATATCCTTCATGATGCTGTTATTCTAAGAATATTAGGTGAGAGGTAAATGTATCTCCAATGAAACCTTATAATTAGTGACTTATGCTGGGAGAATGTCCTATAATACCTGTATCATCCATTTTAGACGACTATTGGACTAAGGGTAAATGGGTGTTCCCAAAATCACCTACATACACAATGTTTTTAAAAACACAATGTCGAAGGTCGATGAAAATGAAGGTACTTATTATAAACAATAGTACTGGGGACCTAGTTTTGGTGTATAATCTCGAAGATGTACATTCTTTCATGAAATTACACTAATAAGGTCTCTTTGAGAGGTAATATGTGAGGTACATGCATTAGCATATTGAGGATCACCCATACTGCATCACTCCCTCAAGGAGATCCCTATAAGTAATTCAAAAAATCCATAGTGGCATCATCCTATTTCTACTAAAGTATATGAAATTGAAGGAGAATCTATTAGGTCTCTGTTGTTCTGCCTTTACCAACTGAAAGGTTGAACCCTGAGTAAAAAAACTATATATTTATATTTTAATACGAAACCATCAATAATAGTGAAAAAAATTATAATAAATCATGGTATGACTGGGATGTATTTCCCAATTTTAATCATGATACTCTCACATAAATTCCTCTCATATGTATTTACAAACATAAATTCATCCACCGATGTTTAATACCTTATCCCTATCAATGATCCAGCCTATTGGTGGGTCATTTCCAAAAAAACTCTCCCTTAGGATTAAACCTTCAAGATCCAATCACTATCTAATCTTCACTCTCTCTAAAAGTGAATAGGTATTTGATAATAATTCATGTAGAGACTATCCATGATAGTCATGAACCTTAATGTACATCATATGAAATAGAGCCACTGACTTCCACTCATTACTAGCCTCTTGAACTAAATATTTTTGAATCATTCGACTAGAAAAATCTATTATATCATTCCCTTTACTAGGCGTATGGGTGAGATAAAACTTGAATTATTACATGTTTTCAACCCACCATCTCAACCTGAGGTTTATATCCTAATGTGTGAAAATATAACTTATGTTTTTTGGTCCGTATATACAACTGAACACTTTCCCAATATGTATGGCCTCCAATAATGTATGGAATGAACCACAACTGCTAACTTGAGATCATTCATCAGGTAATTCCACTCATGTGGTATCAAATGATGAGACCTAGATGCCAGGATTCGATTTTCCTGTATCATAAAATCTCCTAGCCCAATACCAGATGCATTATAATAGACTATATAGCTTTTTCACTGATTAGGTAGAATTATGATAAGTGTTGAAGTAAATTTCTCTTTCATCTATATAAAGGCTATCTAAAATCCTTTTGACCATCCAAATTTATCAACCTTTATATTTAATTATTTAAGCACTTATCCTTATAATGAAAAGTCCAAAATTAAGTGCATGTAATAGCTATCATACCCCAATAAACTATGGATGGCAAAAAAAATTATTTAGGATACTCTAAAGTAACTATAGATCTCACCTTCTCAAGGACAAAAAATACAATGGAATCTAAAATAATGTAAACTAAGAAGTGGAATATATTGATCCAGAAGTTGAATATATTGAATATAGAGTACAACTAGTGCTCTATAAATGTATTTAGAATGATCTCAGGAAGTTTTTCATGGTCTTTTTGAGTATAAAAATATATTAAGATGTAATATATAATTACTACCACGAATGAATCAAAAAACTGATGGAAAAAAATTCATCGTAGTACTAAAAATGGATGGAATGTTCATGAGACTAGATGTAATAACCAGATACTAATAATGACCATACCTTCTACGAAATGTTTTATGAGGTATGTCCAAAGGTATAACGCATACTTGGTGATAGCCTGATGACAAATCATTATTTGAGAAAACCTAATCACCATGGAGCTAATAAAATAAATCATTTATGTGAGGAAAATGATACCCATTATTCATAGTATGTTGATTGACATTATAATATTCCATATAAATCATGACGGTTAAATTCACCTTGTTGAAAAAATTAACTAGTGAAACATTGGGGGGATTTTTTGGATATAAAAAACAATTAACTTCTAAGTCCTCCAACTACCTATTGAACTCCTAAAACATAGTATTGGACATCCTGTAAGGAGGAATATACACTAGTAAGGATCCAAACACAAGATCAATAGAGAACTCACCTATCACTCTAGTCATAAAAAAAATACATCAAATAATACATCCCTAAAATAATATAGCAAATGAGGGAATTTAGTTGGATGTATTCTGTGATCATCCATATGAAGGATAAAAATATGGGTTGTCACAACACCTAAACCACATTGTTCTAGTATATCTCTACTCTCCTAGACATCCCACACACCCTTGTGATTATAAGTACCACTATCTAGTGATGAAAATGATACCCTATAGGGATTTCATTCCACACATGTATGATAATGAACTAACCACTCTATCTTGATCATAATGTTGTTATTGTGCATCTCAATGATGAATAATTTATAATGAAAACAATATCCTCCCATATCAAGGGGAACTCTTTACACTAGAATACACCCTCTGAACGATAATTAAATGGAGTGCCTAGGGTCATCACCCCCAGAGAAGTACTCAATTTTGATCATGAGTCTTTACATGATATCTATTGAGTTAAAATAATTCAAAGCCCTTATTTTAAATAGACCAGATATCATAGTAAATTCGACTAAAATAATACCACAAACAATAGATGATCTGGGAATCTACTCCCATAAAAAACTTCATTACATAAACCTGGCTACATTCACGACCCTAATTTACCACATGACTACCTTGACCAGGCCTACTCTATTGAAAATTTTAAATAGTTTTCTTGATTCCCCTTCCATGACCACCAATTTTCCCTTACCATATAGTATAAATATAGCTCCCTACATGACATGGAGGAATTGATCCCACTCCAACACTTGGAGTTAGTGTCAATTCTCTCTCACTGGCCACTGGAGGGAAGATTCTATAAAACTTCTATAAATGGACCATTATGTTGTAGGATTGACACTCAATTGGTCCTTCTACCACTGAGTATTTTCATTCCCCACTTACCTTATAGATGAAAGACTACAAAACCACTTTTGAATGCACTATAACTTGTACATCCCTCATGAGAGGTCTCAAATTAGGACTTCCTACCCCCAAAAACTGCATTACTATGTCAAGAAGTTGGTCTACTCTAGTGCAGAACTCCATCTAACCAATTGTAAAATTGAATTTTAGTATCCTAGTTTACTATATAAATCATGGTATTATTCAAAAAATATTCAACTGAGACGAAATAATATTCATAATCCCATACTAAAAAAATATCTCTTCTATAGGGTCTTCAGCAGTATATATAGTTGAAAATTTTAAAAGCTCTATAAAATGAGCTGAGTAATCCAAAAGAGACATAGAAACCTTCTAAAATTTCATTAACTATATATAATTACCGACCCTTAAGGACTCACAAAAAAATTATTCATATAAGACTATCTAAAAATAATCCCAGTCATACCTTGATTATAATCCGCCAGTGGCAGAACATCCCACCATAACTTGGAATAATATCAAGGAATATACAAAGTGAGCTTCATACTCCTCTAAAAAAGTGTCTAAAGGTTATCAATGATATTCAGTGTGACCTCTTCCAATAGTCTATAGTCTTGGAAACACCATACATTGAAAATATTTATGGATTTTACTTCTGAAACTCCCCCATAAACTCTTCAAAAGAAGATGTAAGTCTAAAAGATCCCTTTATTGTCATAATAAGTCAAAAAAAAATCCCCCCAATATTGGGAATCCTCACTCACATTAGGAATAGAAGGAGGTCCCATAAGTGAAGCTATTAGAGGTAACACCAGTGGATCAGGGCCCACCACCGCTGAAACATTGTCATCACCACCCTCTTAGTACCTGACTCGTGTACATTGTGGTGTAATAGTTCTAACGAGTATAAAAATATGTCTCATATATGATTTAACAACAATAAAAAAAGTATATAAAATAATATAATATGTATAATACTTTATATATAAGAGTCACACCCTTCGGCCTACTCCTAAATCTTGGTTTGGGAGATTAAAATAATCATAAATAACACATGACACACCACCTACAACCAACAACCAGGGTCGGGTCATGTGAAAGATATATGTTCCACATTAATTATCCTAAAATATGGTCCATCAATTTCATGTTATATGGGGAAACCCTTCTTGTTTCAATTAAAATCCCTATTTAAAAGTGATCATATAATAATTTAATATTAAAAAATTATGAGATATACATAATATACTAGTTAACTAATTTACCATTCCCAATTAATAAAATTGCATTCTCTATAAATATTAATTATTCATTCATTTAAATATATCCATACCATTATATTCGATAGTGGAATGTAAAATGAAAAATTATAATATTTTACCAAATGAATTTTCATTACCAATTTTAAAAGGTGCATGCACTCTTTAAATTAGAAATGAAATTCATGTATTCAAAATTAACTAATGTTTCAGTCTCTGTATCTTTATTTAAACAAATCAAACATGTGATAATTGGTTAATTAAGGTACTATCATCAAACTATATGGGAAAATACCATTTTGGTTGATACAGAAACATTACAAACCAAATATTTCATCCCCTTTTTCTAATAGATAAATTATTTTGATAAAAAAATATCACTCAAGGCACATATGACTAGTATCAACCAGAATAGAAATGAAACCAACCTATAATGGAATAATGCATGAAATATTAATCTTGTAAGGATCCTAAAATGATGCCAGATAAATTATAACTTATATTATCAATCCAATGATAAAATTTAATCCAAAATCAAAATAATAACATCATCACATGTCATGTGTGTCACCCAATGATGGAATCATAACAACTATAACAATCATCAACCAAAACATTAAATCCCATCCTAGTAAATCTCATTTTCCCCCGTATGTGGGTTAGTGACTCCCAAGGACATTCTCATTACAAAATTCAGACATGTCCTAGTTTCCTTTCTACAATAATATACGATTATGGAAAATAAGATAAGATTCTAATAAAAAGTTATATTTTCTTAAACCCAATACACTCATAGGTAACCAAACATGATTTTCCTCAATCCCTCAAACTTTTCTCCCAATATGTAATAGGATGTTGACTAGAATAAAGGGTCTAAAAACGTATCGTGGGTAGACTATATCCTCAAAATTAGTGTTGCAAAATGTTTTAATAAATTTATAATAAAGGAGTCATAATAAATGGAAAATAAAACAATAAATGTAAAACATTAAGATGATTATAATAAAAATCCATCAATATTGATATCTGGGATTCGCCTTTGGTTGGGAATAAATTAGAGTAAAATTAAAGAATAGATGAATATCCTAAAAATTGGGAATAAAACCTCCCACTAAAATAACACTATTAATGGGAAGAATAATGATAAAAATTCTAAAGGAATTGAGTGCTTACCAGTGGTGATATAAAATAAAAAACACCCAAATTATACTAAGAATAGAGTAATGGATTCAACTCCAAGAGTTAGGCTTATGATGAATGAAAAGGGTGGAGGATAGATCTTGTGTATGTGGAGAGGAAATAAAAATGGATGATTCTTTAAAATAATTAAGGGGGAAGGTAAATCATGAATTTTTAAGTGGTCACATGGTTTGGCTACCTTGTGGGACAAACTGTGAGCCAAGCATGTTCAACCCACTATCCATGGAGTACACCCCCACACACCCTGTAGTGATTGGATTGAAGAACTATGTGTATCCAATGTGCACCCATTGTCTCAGCACTGCATGACTATGTGGCCTACGTGTTATGGTTTTATAAAACCATTGACCCTTAACAATCCTCTAAATCACCCTACAAGGTTTTCTCTAACAATGCAGACTAGGTGGCACCGTTTATACAAATCATGAAACCACCTTGTTTCCCCCAAATTTTGAGGATGTGTGATCTGGACAGACCTAGACACTCTTATTTCCATTTTCATGTCATTAGTAATTTTCATTATGATAAAATTTTAGAAATAAAATATTAAAAGATTCAATTACCCACCGACAAAATCAGAATCATACATTAAAGGAGAACAATTGTATTCACCTACCATAGTTGACTAACAATGACTATTCATAGTTTCCCAAATAAATATCCAAGATCCTTCACCTTAAATCCCACCCTATTCATAAAAACACAAAATTTATAACCCAAACCATTTTAAATTAAAACTATATTCACAAGTGGTAGTGTTAAAATAAGGGGATGATAAGAAAAAGATAAATAAGAATATTTTTTATTGTATAAATTATAAATAAAAGGTTTGATAACTCAAAATAGTAAAATAATGGATAAATAATGGAGGAAGAACACTTGGTCCCCTCTCCCAATGTTATGGGTTTTCTATAAGTAAAAAAAATTTAAAATGAAGAATATAATGGTTAAAAATAATAAATAGGAACATATATTTATTTGATTCATGGTTATATTTTTTGGTTTGTAAATCTCACTTGTTAGCCTATAAGGAAAAATTAATGTTTGACATGGTCAACCTATATAATTTACATGTCATGCATTCTTTCCCAAAATATACTTAATTTTCATCCATTTTCATCAATTAATACAAAATTAAATTGATATAAAAATATTAAAATACATATTAATATATTTTGGAATTATAATCCTCCCAATCATATAACTTTCCAACCCTCTGAATTTCTACATCATTATTCATTAGTAAAAACATATAACTATTTTTCATCATAAAAGATGATATATCCCTATTTTTTATTCTTAAATTTAATTAAATCATACATGTAATAGTGTAGTAATATTCCCAAAGAACAACTTCTCGTGATGACCAATAATATGAATGGATTTTTTCATGAAAATTTCATCAAGATAAAGATAACCATTTCCAGTCAAATTATATAAGCTATGTTTTTCCCATATTTTCTTATGTGAGAATGTGTAATACATTATTAATGATAATTTTTCATGTAATTAAGGATAATTGATATTATATTTCCCCAAAAAAATGTGTAATCTGGAATGATTTAACCTAACAAAGTAAACAATTCTATTATTTTCCAAGACATCTTTGCCCCAACTAAGTTAACACTCATAACAAATAATGATCCCACTATAAGAAATTTATCATTTAATATTGGTTATTTTTAATATTTCACAAATGATATGAAGTGATGTGGATATGGTTCCAATTAAAATAATTGTTTTAACGTTGATTATTAAAAACTGACATCAAAAATAACTTTTGATGTTAATTTTTATAATAATTGAAAAAGAAATCCTGAAAAAATAGAGATAGAGACACCTTATACATCAGTTTCTTTATATAACAAAACAATTTCCATTTGATATCGATTAAATAAAAATGTAATGTCTGGAGTCAATATATATAAATATAGAATAAAATTAAATGGCATTTAGTATAAAAATTGACTTCAAAAGTACATTGAATGTAATTTTTTTTATAAAAAACTACATCAAAACCTATTTTTTAAAATATTTCAAAATAAAATAAACCATTAAATATAAAGATAAAACAAGTTACTGTAGGATTTTGTAAACAATAGAAAACCTCATTTAAAACATTAAAATATCATCAATATTTTAGACATACATATATAAATTAATAAAACCTATTAATCCATTAATAAATAATCTTTGAGTTGTTTTAATCATTCCCTTGAATAAAATTATCGATCATAAAAAACCTATAAAAACAAAACAAAACAAAAAAAAACAAAATAATATTTTATGAAAAGATATGTCTTATAATGTAACTAACATTGTGAAATTTTTTAAATATTTTGGTGGTGAAAATCTCATTAATGAATCATAAAACATAATAACCACATTCTATACATCCCTTTTTATGATAACAGAATAGATATGAAACAATAATATGAATATTAACAATGTATATGTAATATATAAAAAATTTAACTAATATGATGTTATATACCTTCACATGCACATAATTAATTTGGGTTGGATATAAGTTTGGCATGTTATAAACCTACCATGACCTATTATATTTCAATTTATTAATTTCAAAAATTATTAAACATGAAAATTTTCATATTTAAAATTTAATAAAATAAAATAAAACTGATGAATATAATAAATCAACAAAATTTTAGTAAACTTCACCCAGTAAAAAACATAACCAATATTTTGTGTGTTCGTATGGGTAGTATATCCATAACATCAAATTTCCTATAAAATATAAAAGTCTTAGAATTAATGAAATTGTAATGAATTATAACTCTTAATTATATAAGTATTAATACCTATTAATTAATGAAAGAAAAAACAATTAATATCAATTTTGTAATTATGGAGATATATATTTAACTCTAGCATCCATTTTATGATATTTTAGAACCTTTTAATTTAAATCTAGATCCATACAATCTTAATTAAAATTACTATAGATTTTATAAAAAAAATGTGAAGATACCAAATTAGAGAAGTAATAAATTAAATCACTATAATTAATATTTTTTAAAGAAATGAAAATTTCAATTGAAATTACATACCTTGAGGAATACTTCAGTAGGTGTACAGAGATAGAATCAAAAATAAAAAATATATATGGTATCTTTTTTAAATATTATTAAAGAATATTATCTTCCATATACATTAGTAGTCATAAAAACTAATAATAATCTTATAAAATACAATAATTTTATTCTAATATAGCATTTACATGATAAATATGTTGATTATCTAAAGGTGATGGATCTCAGAACATTTTGTTTAACAATTCCATGAATTTTAAAGACACCTAAAAAAGTAAATGTATGGAAATAATAAAAGTAAATTGAAATAATAATTAAATAAAAATAAAAACTATGAAAACATCATACACCAACAGATGAACAATTCTAGTTGGATAGAGTAAAAAATCACACATAATCTCTCTAATTGTTGTCAAATCCATTGTAAAAAAGAATATTTGATCTATTGGATCAATAATTTTATATATTTTTTCTTTTAAATGAACTCAAATAATAAAAATATGATGTATATAATGTCGAAGTGTATTTATGATTTAACACACTACGATATATAAATGGCGATACCTATTATCCAATTCACATTACGTTTTTATGTTTGAATGAGTCGGTGAATAATCTATATAATGAGGTTGTATATGTCCGGTTCATTCTAAAAATATATCATATACAAATGATTTAATTTTATCATATATCAAATTCTTAAACTCTAAAATATCATCCTTGAAGGAAGTTATTTTACCAATAGACTCTTCCTCCCTTAATTGTGTATTGGGACATCCCCAAAAAATTTTAATATCAACACCCACCTCATATCATCTTATACATCCTTTGTATTCTCTTATACAAAAAAATAAAAATATCTATAAAACCCTTACGAATAAAGGTACATTGAGTTTCATTCTCTTATATGAAATCCTGAAATAATATATATAAATGTTATATTAAGGGAATAATTTTAAAAATACTTATATTTATGAAAAATATTTATTGATTTATTATAATATTTTTGGAAATTTTCTAGGATGGATCATTATATAACTTACCGTTTTGTACTTATCATTTTAAATTTTTTATTGAATGTGTTGGCGAGGGAGGATTAAAATGAACTTATTCAGTTCCACTACTAGATTTAGCTCTAAAAATCACCAACCAATTGGTAAACAATTTGGTCCTTTATTAAAATATTCCCCTGACATGATATGGTATAAGGGTATTCAATCTGCAACTGGATATCTTGATGATATTGTGTGGATGCCTATTATGAAATATTAAATGAGTAAGTCATCAATTAATTAAAGACCATTTACAGTTTTATTTCATAAAGAATAATTATCATAAATAAAAAGAGATCCTCCTACCAACTTGTAAAAAACTTATCATATGTGTCTACATTTATAAGATATTATTGTCGGCATGTTTTTTAAGGACATCTATTCAAAAAACTATAACCTAAATTCAGATGTTATTTCTAATCCCTCGATCTGTAAAAAAATCCAACTATTCATATTTAATTTCATATTATAAAAGTAAAATTTAATCCATAATTGAATAGATCAAATTTTATTCATATAAAAAATATAATATCTATACCACCAAAAAAATAAATCATTTTAGATATTTCTTATCTATGAAACCCGACATATTAAATTTCATCATTTGATCAATACCCTTCTAAAAAGACATATTATACAGATCAGATAATGACTTTTTATGAATACATAACCCCTAAAATGAATTATATTTGGGACAAATGGGTTATTTTTATCAGAAAATAGAATTAGGAAACTTATATTCCCATGTAAAGTGCTTGTATTGGAAGGTATTTGATCCCACATTTACCAACCTAAAGTATCACCTTCTTTGGAGGAAAATAAAATAACTTTTTTAGACAAAAGTTTGATTTTATTAAATAATATAATTATATCATATATTTTTAAAAGAAAATATTTTAGAAAGATTTATATAAAAAACATCAACATTCCCCAGTAAATGTTTATATGACCCTATTTTCATCATTTAAATATATGTATTCTATATTAATGAAATTCATTGTACCAGTATTTGATTAAAATTAAATGATTGTAAGAAGTAAAAATATAATCATTCCAAATTGAAGGAAAATTATATCGATTATGTTATGTAATATAGTGAAAGAATATTGAATGCCTATAAATTATTAATAAAGATAAATAGTCTTTAAAAAATTTGGATTTTTTGATTATTCAATTAAAAAATGTTTAACTTAAACTAAAAAATATAAAAATTATTAAAAATACAGAGAAATGATCAATATAAAAAAATAAATAACTTAATTTACTTGTATTTGATTAGAATTCAATGGTTGTTATAAAAAATAATTAACAAGCCTTGAACCCAATTAAATGGGGACATCTACATAGATCAACCATTTCCAATTATCATTTTTAAAGATTATATTTTCTATAAACCCATTTAGAAAATGATCACCTTTATTAATTTTAAGAGATCCTTTTATTCCTAACTCCACTTATTTTATTACTAGAATTATTCATTATGATTTCCCTACTAACATGTCCATCCCAAGCCATTCTTAGAAAAATGTTATTAGAAGTAACAACTATATAATTAAATTTTGTTTATCAAGCTTTTTAAAATAATACAACTAAAAAAAGTGCATACTTGAAAATGATGAATTAAAATAAATATTCAAATCAAAATAATAATATCATCCTTATTCAACTAAATATTTATAACCTAAAAATAATGAATATAAAAATTATTAAAAGAATTATAGAAATTATAGAAATTTTATATTTATATAATACTATAGGAATGTTTTTTACATGCATATGTTTTATAATAATAAAAATAACTAAATATTTTTTTGAATCACTGTGATAGTAATATAATGTTTTCTTATATCCCTTATATATCATTTTATCATATAGTATGCACAATTTCAAAATCACAATCATTTTTATTCTTAGGTAATCATGTAATAGGTGAAGAAATATCCGATATATCCATATTGTCATCCATATCCTTACTTTTCAAATGAATTTTTTCTCTCGTAAAACAATATAACACTAATAATTAAATGAGTTAGTGACATAAAATATATTCCTCTAATGAATAACCATGTTAAATGGTTTAACCTTGAAAATTTTATCATTATGTGTTTTAAGAGAGAAGAAAAATGTTCAATAGCATACATGATATCCAATATCAAGCATAAACAAACAACAAAATATTATTATTTAAATCTTACCATTATAACCTAGCCATTGGAATGGTGAGAATTAATATTATCAACTGAATTATAAAAATATAGTTTACACATGTTTAAATAATGATGAATTTGATACTAAATTTATTATAAATGGAAATAAAAACCAATTTAATATAAAGTATTCATTTTTATGAAAACTTAATTAAAAATAAAATAATCGTGCTTATAAAATAATGTCACTATTTATGGTTTTTTGATGAAAATTTTATTTTATATGTTCAATTTAATGTTTTAATTCATATTATATGTTTTCAAGATATGATATAAGAACAAATTCAATTTTTTAGATAAAAGAAGTATTTTAATAAAAAATCATTTTTAACGCTTTTTATTAAATAACCCTTTTAAAATTTAGTTTTTAACACCATTATATGTTATATTTGACAAACAAAACTGCTTAACTAAAATTGGAACATAAAGATTTATTTTTGATGAATTTTTGATATTTTTCCGATAACTATCATGTTTTGATTAATAGTAAGAATAAGCTAAATTTTAGTTGAAAACAATATTTTCCATC
This sequence comes from Viscum album, assembly GCA_963277665.1. NCBI lineage: Eukaryota > Viridiplantae > Streptophyta > Magnoliopsida > Santalales > Viscaceae > Viscum > Viscum album. The sequence goes on from OY728141.1 coordinate 1,071,868,395, forward strand.
GAGTTAATTTATATAGATAAATCATTTTATTTAATGGTTTTAATGTATAATTAGATATTGTTTTTTTCATTTATTATAATTTATTACATTGGTAATAATTTTATATCGAAATCAAATATAAAAACATTTCAATATTATGTAATGTTTTAACTTTAAAAAACCCATGGTTTCTCATTTTTATAATAGAAATTAATTTTAAATTAATTTCTTCTTATTCAATGTTTTTAATATAGAAAAAATTATTCCATATTTAAAATCATAAGGTAAACATTTTGTAAATATGTACCTTTTATTTTTGAACAATATGAATAGTAACTTCAATAAATATTATTATTCACCATGGTTTAATGGTAAATCGAGTAAATAAGGGTAAAAATGTATTTTTAATAAAATAAACTACCCTAAAATGTGTATTAATCTTATTTGACGAGATTTTTCTAACCTTGATAATCCTTGGAATGAAATTTTGGCATTTTGGAGCCACTTGGGTTCTAAAATGACATTTTATAATATTTAATTTAATGAAAAGGGAAACATAACAAAAACATGTATCTTTTACTAAAATAATTTTAAAATAGGTTTATATAACTAATATATAAGACTATAAATAGTCATTAAAAATATAAAAATATTTCTTACATAATTTTATTTTATTTATAGTTTTTACATATTAAATAAAAAAATTATTTATGACACAATGATGATGCAGTGATTAACTTATTAATGAAATATTAAAATGAATGACATTAAAATATTAAAATAAATGTAATTTAACATTTTTATTTCATCCAAAAAATTTTATGGATTATTACGAAATATTTTCTATGAGTTAATTCTTTTTTTTGAAGGAATCAAGTTTTGATAACTTTAACCAAAATCGATTACTAAGTAGTGTCAAAATTGATATAAATGAGTTTTTTGAAAAAATACAATTTTATTAAATCATATAATAGACAAAAAAAATATAATTTTAATCTAATTGACTTATATAATATTAATAGTTTCATTAATGGTCCAGTTGTGGTCCACTTGTAATTTTACAATAACTATAGTAACCATATATTAACAAAGTACAAGAAGAGATGGTAAGAGTAAATGTTTTTATCTAAGGGTTAAAGCCAAAAGATAAGGTTAATTTTTTACCTACACGTGTATAAAACCATTTGGATGAGAGTGTTTCAACCCATAATCATATTATCATTTAAATATATCACTTTATAACTATTTTAATTCGAAATTAATTACATAATAAAATAATATTTGAAGGCTTTCCTAAAGTGGCCCTCCTCCCTCTTATAAAAGGGAATAACCGCTAACCACTTACTCACACATCTGAAGCCCCTTGGATCATAAAAATTATGCTAAAATAATCTTAAAAAATCCCTCTATTATTTCTATAAGACATACCTTGGGAAGAAGTCAATTCAAGAAATACCTTTTGCTCAAATCAATAGAAGTTACCTGATTTATAAGTAACCTCGTCTCTCAAGTTCCATTGCATTATTTTGCTAATCCACTCCCTATTTGATTTTTATTATATGATCCAATAAAAGAAATAGTATCATTAATATATTATGTTGTTTTTATGATAATTATTCTAAATAAACTCAAAAACACCTCCATTTAATGGATACAAACATACAGTTTCTGTGTACGATGATCTACTCCCTCCCGAAACGATGATTGTTCACCTTTCTCATACCACCTCTCTTGGTGGCCATTATGATGGGAAATTATTTATATAAGAAATATATTATACTTTTATTTTCTCTAATATTATATAATTTTTATTTAAAACATTTTCTTATACTTTCCATAATGTGTAAATATGATAATTTCATTTGAGGAAGTGGAAATTACCACCCCATTAAAGTGATACAACTCATTAATTCCATACATAGAATATATAATGGATGGTTTTAATGATTTTATTTAACAAATATAACATAGATATTATATTTTAATTAAATTATATCTATGTGTCATTTATTTCTCATTCCTTAAATATGACAAAGATATGAAAGTAGCGTCTATGAGTACGTACGACCTACCGTCTCCATGAATGGTGCATTTCATTTCTTGTAACCAAATATTATAGATATAAAAATTACATATATACTGGATATATATTATATTTATACTATGAATAATAATATTCTGGAGATGATGGATTTTGACTACATGGACAATTAATATCAAAACAAGTTCATTTTAGACTTAAGTACCAAATATCAACAAACGACCGATATGAACTTAAATAATAACATAATTTTTATAACATGGTAATAAGTTATATAAAAGGAATTATAAATTGGAAAAATGTTTTTAAAAAATATGAAATTAACCTAATTTTATTATTCAGTAACATAATGATTGTACGTGATGATTCAGGATGAAGGTAATGGAACTTCTTGACCTAATGTCCATTCTTTGGGTTAGTCTTCTATTTCTTGATTATATCGTTATAGGATTACGTGAGAAATAACTTTTGATATCCTTTCTTGTATTAATACTTTATTTATTTTTATTTATAGTGAATACACATAATCGATCTATTTTATTAACAAAATGAACTTTGTTGGGGAAATATTAACTCAATCTCCATTCATTGAGTTAAATATACATGTCATTGGTTTTGAAATAATATGTGTGAATGAACTCTGATTTTTTTACATTCAATATCAACTTAATTTGGGTGATTTTTATTTTTCACACATAATTATTTCAATAATTTATCCTTGATCTAATGATACAATATTTTTAAGGGACTTTATCTAAATCTCATTTCATTGAGGAAATGCTTGAAAATATCCACCTCTATTATTTTATAACATGTATATACGACCACTATAACATTTCATATCAATATATTAACTATAAAAATGTGAATTATTAATTCAAGGAGATAATTATTTAAATGTTCAATGTGGTATGAGACACCCTGAACATTTAAAGATTTAAATATCAAATCTTTGTCTTCCTTATCTTAACATACATATTTATGTATACGGATATAAAAGGATTATAAAACACATTTTATGTCTATCTAGAATTTCATTTAATGATTACAGAATGAAAATTTTTATACAAATAATTTTATTTTCATTACAAAACAACTGAAGGAATGCTATTTGTTTTAATGTATACGACGATAATGAATTATCTGCCGCCATAACCATTATTTGATATTTGGATTACTTTAAATGCATTAATATATTTTAAATAAATACCTTATACATTTATTTGGGTTTCTAGGTACTGGAAATGGGATCTTAAATGAAAATTAAATTCTTATAAGGAAATGTTTTTCATTTGGGATTAGATGATTTTTCTAAAAGGGTTTTGTGATGAACGTGTTTTTGAAATGGTACTTGAGCATTATATGAAACGGGTGAGCCTAATACATCTTGTACAAAGGGTTGAGCCCCATTATAACCCATGGGTGAGCCTGTTATAGCATATATGAAGGGATGAGCCCCATTATACCTCATGATTGAGCATGTTACAACTTATATTAATGGATTAGCCCCGTTATAGCTAACGAGTGAGCTCGATATATATTATAATAAGGGTTGAACCCCATTATAGCTCATGGGTGAGCCCAACACAATTTATACGAAGTGTTGATCCCCATTATAACTCATAATTGAGCCTATTATAGCTTATATTAAGGGATAATCCCCATTATAGCGCACTAGTGAGCCCGATATAGCTTATATGAAGGGTGATCCCCATTAAAGGCCTTCAATTTGGAAGTCGACCAATAGTCATTCTGATTGAGTGGGATTTGAAAGGGTTTTATGTATATTATGCTATAATTCACCAAAATGAGTTTTAATTTCCTTCTATTGCCTTAATGATATTTATTTTAGATACAATTATGAGTGTTATTCAAGGAAAATGTTTTGTTTAATTCTCTCAAAGGGAATTAAATGAGTTTTAATGTTTAAGATAGACTAATTGTTTTCTTTCCTTTTTTATCCCTTGCAGATATTTTTGATCCTAATAGTTTTTAAATTTTTTCACATTATTTTTGGGATAATATCGTCAAGGGTGGTATCAAGGATAAGTTATGATGATTAATCATAAAGAGACACCATGTTCTTTTTTAAAAGATTCTATAGTATGGAATAAATGGATACTATTGGAAGTTTCCACTTTGTAAATTTTGTGTTATTATATAATATTTATGTCCTACTTCTTTAAAACTCTTACCCTAAAATGATCCTCTGTGTTAATTAAATTCAAATTATAGACTTAACTCATGAATATGAAATGTTTATGATCAGGGCCTTATAGATGGAATCAAAGTTCTATTTAGAAAAATTTAGAAATTATGATGTTTTCTTAAAAGTTAGGAATATCATTATGGGTTTATAATTTTCAGTTTCATCAAAAGATCAGTATCCTATAAATCCATATTGATGATTATGTTGTGAAATTTAAAGTTAATTAATTGTATTTTTTGATACATTCACCTTTTAAAAAATTATGGGTTATTAATTTTTGGGATGAAAAATGCGAGGTATCAGATAACAATTGAGGTTAAAATATATTATAGTAAATTTTTAGAATTTTATCTCATTTTTTGTAATGATATAATAATAAAATAATTCTTGAAAAATTACAACCCGTAGAATGGGGAAAACCCATCACATCCAGAAAGGATGTGGAAATCAAACTCGTAACCGAAATGGCCATAAGGGCACATCACCTACCACTGGCCTACATGAAGTCCCTCGTCAGTATGATTTATTCTTTTTAGTTAAATGATTTTATTAATTAATAATAAGTAGATTTTTAGAAACTACATAGATTTTATCATAATGGAAACTACCATGAAGAACTAGTCATGGTTATAATTCAAATTAATTGTTTGATCCTTAATTGGTATTGAAATCAAGTATTGTAGTTTTTTATGGGTCTTCTAGTTTGACTCAAAGGCTACCCCAAATTGATCTTTTTTACTTAAAATATTTCAAGGATGAATAGAAGTTCTGGATTGATCCTACAACTAGAATTAATTTGACTAAAAGTGAAGAAGAAGTTGGTTTTTTAATTTCAATTTGAAATTTTAATTTTAATGAAGGGGATTAATAGTGTGAAACAATAGAGATGATTGAGTAAAGGTGTACAAAAGAATTTAAAAAAAATTATAGAATGGGAGTGACATAGAATATGGATAGATACAAAAAAAATATTATCCACTAATTATCATAATTGGATGAAAATTAATGAATATATAAGGATTTATTTCGATTAGGATACACTACATAGGTTTTATAGTTAGTTAATAACTGTTTTCTTCAATTTAAATGATCAAAAGTCAATAAACACTTTGATATATCAGATTTTATAAAATAAAACGATGGTGGGTGATCTAGATGAAGTATTAGATTGATGAATTTCAAAATATTAGTGATTTAAGTGGAGAAGATGAGGATGTATTCTATTGTCAATGGATATATATATTCTTATTAATTTGATTAAACTGTTACTAATATTCCATTCAATAGATATAATAAAGAGTGTGAGAGCATATTGTTCTTTTTGATAGATATTTATTCACATGAAAGTTCAAGGATATATCAGGTTCATTTTATCCATTTTTTTATAATGGATAGTATATAAATGGATAATCCTACATCATGATAATGATGTAGTTATATTTTTGAATGGATAAACATATAAATTGTTTTTTATTATTCATTGTGTTGATATACAATTGAAATTTATGAACTAACCTAATTAACATAAAAATGGTTTGTGGTTAAGAAATAAACATTTCCATCTTTGATGTTTCATCAAAAAAATTTAAAAGGTATTATTGGTGGACGAATTGTAATATATTTATATTCATTGACTCAACCCCACTAAAGGAGTAATATCATTGGAGATAAAGTGAATTTGAATTAGTTACATATTCATGTACTGTCCTAAGAAGAAATTGTATTAGATAAAATTTATTAACCCTTGTTTTCAAGATAGTATGATGGTAAAGGGACGAAGTACTGTTGGTGATGTTTTTTTTCATATGGTAACCTCTAACACTGGTGTGTTAGAATTATTTCACGGTTATATTTGCTACTAACAAGATATTATAGATGGTTTTATCTATTTTTAGACTATTTTGGAATGGTATTTTATTTTCAAAAGACCATAAACTGGTGTAGTATGATGCATGTATGATTCGACAATCAGGTTGGATTATTTAGTACCTAATGGTTCAAAAAGTGTACGTATGTGATGATTATAGATTAAATTTAATGTTGTAAATAATATATTTCATTAATTGGTATATCATTAGTGGAGTCCAAATGAGTTTTATACTCTCACCCAATATGCGATGTCTGGTGGAGGTGAAGTTTTTATGGTTATCATGTAGGTTTAGGTGACAACCCAAGTGCTGTTTTATGAGAAGTAGGGGTTCAGAGTGGATTTGTAGGTTATTTTAAGGTCAGATAGAGAACTTTTATTTGGTTTCTATATTATTCTATTCTTATTATTTATTCATATACTCTATATGAAAAACCCATCAAGAGAACATGCCTATGTGTATGTGTACCACCTTGTCACAACTCATTGGACTGAGAAGAGACAGAGTGCCACTAAAATTAGGTGATTTCCGCAAGACACCAAAGCAAGTAATTAAACTAAAAGGCATTTAGATAACATTTTGGGATGAGTTTTTCCTTCGGGAAAATACAACAAACTGATTACATATCACATAAGAATCAAAAATATTTATATGTTTTGTGGGTAAGTAATAAAAATCAAAGGTAAATAAATATAAAAATAATATTAAAGTAAAAATAGAGTAATAAAAATACACTAACAAAACTAAATCACAACATGAAACAAGGACACCAAAGTGGAATCATCCCCAGAATCATCTAAACCTCCACCAAGAACCAACACCACCATATATTCCCATTGTATCAAGATATAGATCTATAGAAATAATATAACATTCTGTTTCTTATGACACCATATAAAACATCAAAATAATCGCCAAATATCCCAACCAATGGAAGAGTATAACACTTAGTCTGTAATCCCTAAAGACATCCCAAAATATTCTACTAGGACAAGAACCAGTTAACATATTTCATATAAAATAATTTTGAAATAGTTATTAATTTTATATAAAACTAGAAATGAATTCATTTATAGAGAATCCATGAAAAAGATTATTATCATTCATTAATACATGGAATAATGATTATCAAGATCACACACAAACACACCCATCAACACACTCAGGATTGGTGTCAATATTGATGGTTTTACGTCATTACCATACTCACTACCACTTTTATAATGGTACTTCAATACAATTTCTACCCATATTGAACACAGACCAACCCATTTATTCCAAATTTCATACCAATTAATTTTTTATAATACAACTCCTCCTTTGAGAACATTTCATAAAATAGATTATGGAATCAAATACACTGCATGATTTTAAAACTATCATTTTAAAATTAAAATAAATTTGGTTTCCCAATGTCCATCTAACTTCCCATATTTATAAGACATAAAACAAATTTATTTCGTCCAACAAATATCACAACATTTCTATAGAAAATACTATACATTTTTTCAAATCAAACCAAAACATCAAGTTCTAAAATAAGTATAGTCGATATAGAAACCACTTACTACCGAATAGATGACATAAATGAAGAAAATAAGTAATAAATTTTAGATACAATCTCACAACACCTTACCATTATTATATCCAACAATTTATCATCAAGATTCACATGATATCACATAGATATATCTATAACAGATTAGATAAATCAACCCAAGAGTGGGATGGAGAATATATCTAAGAATAGCAAGTAAGAATAAGGACTTACCATTGGTTCTATATCTTCGATGCACATTGATTCATCCAAAAGATTAATTTACATCAAATGGATTTTCTGTGGGATCCTAGGAGAGGAGAGGATTTCAAGAACCTAGATAATAAGAGAAAAATAATAGTTTTGGGGACATAAAAATTATTAAACCTAATTTTTGTAGAATTAAATTTCTAATGCATGTTTAGGTCACATGGTTTAAAAAATCATTCACCAAGGATACATATTCAACTTGACATCACCTAGGTAGTTGTTTGGTTAGGCAACAAGGTTTAATAAATTATTAGATGCTACAATCTCAAAGCCACCCCCTTGCATGATTTTATCATATGGCATGAAACAACATGATCTTACCCTGATTATCTCACTTTATTTATTCCCATGATTTACCCTAGCATGTTAATAGTTTGGAAAATCCATTCTCCAACCATGTGCATTTCTAGTGACTCCCATGATCACCTTGTGTAGTTTCCGTATGATGGTTCTTGATTTCTACTAACCGTTCTCATACCATTCACCTTAATAAACACTAAAAACTACGCAAAAATCATGAAACTAAACATAATTATGTTATAAGATCAAATGATATAATAAATAGTGTATGTTAACCGAAAATGGTGGTGTTAAATTCTCCCCTCTATTGGTCTTTCCATCCTTATAAAGTGGAAGTCCTAGGATTATTTATAAGAGTATTGGCCAATGCTATCACATTTCCATTTAAGGTTCCCATTCCTCTTCATAGATTTTACAATGTTTCCATAAAATATATTCTACACTAACTATATTCCCACAAATGATCTTTTCTTTCCTATCTATTATCTTTTTTAGGCACATGAATATATTTTCATCCAGTACAAGATAAAAATAATCCCCTCGAATCACATGGGAAGGACCAAGATGGTATTTATTCAATTGAGATACATGAAACACATTATGCATAGAACTAAAACATGGTTGTAAAACAAACTAATCATCATCATTACCAACTAATTAATGTATTTCAAAAATTTGTAATGTACAAAGGAGATAACATTACTTTCTTACCAAAATAATGACGTCTTGGCCTTGGAGAGATTCTCATGAAGACATGATCATAAAAAAAATAACGTCCATCGATGATTATTCACATAAATTTTATGAAATATATGATATGTGTCTATACAATTTCTGATCATCCTAATTTTCTCCATTGTATCATGAACAAGTCCAAGTCTAATAACTGAGGTCACACATGTTTTGACCCAAAAACGTAGATAATGAAAAGGATGGCCACACAATTCTTTAAAAAGAGTCATATGGATATAGTCTTGATAATTGTTTTTCTATGAGAAATCCATATAAGATATATAATATTCCCATGATCTAATAAAATATATCACGTTATATATAATAATTCCATCCAATATATAGATTGTTCAGTTAGGATTAAAATCCATTTGAGGGTGATAAGATGTTCTCAGGGTCTGCTGGTTTGCAAGGGATTATTGTATGGAATTCCGAAACAAAGATATACACTTGGGGTTCTAGTTAGATATAAATAAAACTTGAATTCCATTAATAATTACTATTTCCTAGATATGAATTTTTGACAAGTATTTGACCATATTGAAATCATGAATCATGATTAAGTGAGTTGAATTTGTGAGAGAATCCACAAACAACCATATGGAATTGTTTTTCCTAACCATTATAGGTAGGATTTTGAATAAATCCATAGTTATTTTCTCCAATTTCAATAAGGTAATTAGTAAATAATGAAGTATTACAATTTCCCATTAGTGTTCTACAATAACCTGGTGATAAATGAGGAATCTTGAGACAAAATCCACCACATTAAAATTCATTACAACCCACTAAAAATTTTATCTCAATGAATCATGCATAATAAATATGTATTTACTAATAAGTTATAGGAATCATGATATATTATCTCAATCAAAACATAGATATCAAATCTAGCATCAATCCCTCAGTTTCCTCCACACCATTGAGTTTTGAACTAATAGTTAAACAATGATGATAAATTTTGTAAGAATATATAACCAACTCAACAATATCATGAATTAAAAAAATAGGAAATAAATATCAAAATTCACATTTCCAGAAAAATATGGATATATATATAAGCTATGAAAAACATTTACTTTCATTCTTCCAAATCCTCTTTATCGAAATGATTATATGAATTCTTACTTAATGAATCATCTATTGAATTTTATTTACCTGATGTATACATCATGTTTTATTTAAAAAATACAAATATTACATCCATTTTTATTTCCATAAATTTAAATCCATTTGTGAGAAAAATTGTGTTATGCTCTTATGATCCATGAACAGTGTAAATTTATCTTCAAAATGGTAGGTATGACATGCTTTCAAGGCATGTACTGAAAAATAAATTTTCAAGTTATGTGTTGGGTAATTTGTATCATGAACCTATAATTTTGAAGAGATATTATATATAATAAGATTTCTATATAATAGAACACATCCCCACCCAATTCTTGATTCATTATAATAGAACAGATATCCTTCTCCTTACTACAAAATATAATGATAGGGTATAATGTAAAATGAACCATAAATTCATGAAATGGATTAAGTTACCCTTTGTTCATTTATAAGGGAATTCCTTTCCTAAAAAATATTTTATTGGGGATTCATGTCCTGAAATGTCAAAAAAATTGTCAGTAATATCCTTCTGAGAATAGGAAACTGGATATCTAAAAAAATTATTTGGTTTTTACCAAGAGATATAAGATTATAGATTTTCCAAATCAATATAAATGTCTATTTTTGAAATGACACGGACATGTAAATGTAACTATTGTATCCAAAAATCTTAATTTTAAATATTAACAAAAAGGATATGGTATCTTATGACGTACAATACTGTATCCAAGTGTTGTTAATTATAATATTTAGTTATATAATACAATAAAATATCATCTGTGAACACCACTAAAAATGATTCAAGATACCTATAAAAGATTTGATTCATCAATTGCATAAACAATATTGGTGTATTCAAAATACCAAAGGGAATAAAATCATATTCATATATCCTATAATGTGTCTTGAATTTTTTTTTAATTATCCTCATTCCAAACTTGTAGATAGTGATTTCTTAAACATAAATAAATCATAGATAACTTTGAGGCTCCTCTCAATTGATCAAACATATCATCAATTCATGGAAGTGGATAAATATTATTTATTGTATTATATTTTAACCTATAATAATCCACATAAATACTAATTGATCCATAATACTTCTTAAAAAAAAGCACCCATGATTCCCATGGAGATGTACTAGGATGAATGAACTATTTTCTTCATAACTTATTTAAATAAACATCAAATTAATTTTATTCCATTAGTTCAATCCTATAATATATAACTAAAATTAGACTAGTCCCTTTTAGAAGATCAATTTTAAATTCCACATCAATTTTTAGAGGCAACGTATACAAATTTTAAATAAAGACACTTGAAATTTGGTCAATAAAGATTGTATAATATTTATATATGATTTCATCAATAGACAGGAATGTAACCACTTCTAATAGATATTAGATAGTTCTGCCCACAGGAAGACAATGGTCTTTATCTTATTTAATTCATATCCCAATATTTTTAATGTTGATTATTAATTCCCCTAGATTATATGAAAATAACATGTTAGGTATATCAATCAATGTGGGACTTAAACTATGTCAAGCAGTCCTATCCCAAAATTTGTTCATAGTTATTCATCTATAGAATAGAAAATTTTCAAACAAATTAAACCCCATTGATAGTTAAGAACTTTCAACACAGTTAAAGGCTTTATGCTCTAAAATATCGAGATGAGTTTGATGTTTCAAAATATAAGACATCATCTTAACATGAAAACCCATATGGTCTACAAAAAGAGCATGTATAAATTATTTAGAAGGAAATATATGAAAAAAATCATTCCTAAGTGTGTAATTAGAAAGAATAATACCACACACCATTGAAGGACCAAATTGACACTATGTAATCATATGCTCGGTAATATAAAATTTTCTTATTAACTCCTCTATGAACCATGCATTCATGATCAAATAACCCAACGAAAGGATTTATTGGATTACAATAATCAACATTGATCTCTTTATTCCATGGAAGATAGTTATTTTGAAAATACCTCCCTGTGGAATCCAAGGATGTCTTAGAAACATGAGATGCATCTCTAGTACAAGATTTTGGAGAAATAAGAAAGTAACACTATATAGATCCCATTTAATTATAGTTGTGACAATCTTTAGGTGGTGTTATAACATTTCACTTGATATAATCATCTAAACCACACAATAACACCCAATATCACTCTTGAGACATAGAGTAATGTTAACTAATCCTATGGTCCAATTCTAAGAAACTACACCACCTTAATATTTGGTGACATTCTTCGTCTAGATTGTAACATTTGAGTTCCCACATATTTATATGGTCATAAAAATTATACATCAAGACATATTTCTAGATATATGTATTTCAACCAAAATATCTCTAATTACAATCAATGTATAATTTGTAATACAATGAAAAACTACCATAGAGTGAATCTATTATCACCGGGCATACAAAAACATACATGCCTTCAAGGATTCACTAGTGTAAACTTCTGTTGAAAAGTGAAATAAATTCATAAGAATCTATGCATAGTCATTAATTGATATATTATCATTATTTAAATTGAATAAATTAGATGTTATACTGATCTTGAATGTGTTATAATATAATTATTTTTTGAAAAATTATTTAATGATGTCCCACATAATTATTTGGATGAATTTATATTAAACAACTATGTCCCTCCATTGGCATGAAAAATATTCCAACATATATGATTCTAAATTAACTCTCAACACGAACAGGGTAAAAATGAAATCAAATATACAATTCATTCTATTTAGCCACAATTCTACTTTTTAGACTCAAAATGACCCTAAATCATGGTGGATTCTATTTTTAAAACTATATTAAGTGATCCACTTATTTGGGATCATCATTCTAATTTCCACTATCAATATATATAAAATCCTAAATAATGAGTTGAAAAAGTTATTGGTTCACATGTGGATAATTTGTAACCACATTTTCTATATCCTCTTCATTTCTATTTCAACAATTTGTATAATGTTCAATTCTCTAAACCTAGAAAAAAACCTCATTTAGTCATCACTATCCAGAAACTGGAGGCTTTGAAAATTGGAAATCACAATAATAAAAAATCAATGCAAATTATTTTCAAAATACATCAATTGTAGCCATTTTCTATAAATAATTAAATGAAAAATAAACAATAATGTCCTGGTAAGAATCCTCGCTAATATTTCATTATATAAAACATCATCGATTAAACCCAAAGTGATTAGATGAAAAGTCACCTTGATGTTTCCTAAAACAATTGTCATGCCCCGAATACCCTAGAAAATATATGTTCATTGTAAACATGTTAGATACATTTTTGGCATTATATTTCATGTCTCTACATTACCATCTATTTTATACCATCCAATGAGACATATAAAATAACCATGATTGATACCATTTGTAACATCATGAACTAAATCACTGTCTGGAGAATAGATTGTGTAATTCTAACCTAAGGTGACTTCCCCAAGATACTAACTGAAAAATATATTCTAATGGATAAAGAGATTATCAGTGGATAATTTTACCTTTATTGAAATACTACTAATTGACAATAAAAAATATGAAAATCTATTCCATCTATTTGATTCTTGAGTATGAAATGAAACTCTTCAAAAAACACAACTGAAAAAAATATTAGAGTGATAATGAAATAAGAAACATCAACTAAAAAATTAAAGGAAACCAAGAACCAAGGTCACCAATGTGGCATCATCTAAATCATTCACCAAACTAGCTCCAAGATTCAACACCACCTCACATTCTCACATTATCAACATGAAAAAATAATGAAATAAGATACCATTCCATTTCATGTGTGATGTTATAAAAAATCTACAAATTAACCATATCGAAAATTAAGGGGGTGAGTAGAACACTTCTTCGAAAATCCATAGAGAATTTCAACACACATTACTGGGAATAGAATTTGTTATCAAATTTCATATAAAATAATTGGAAACAAGATAAATTGTTTGAAAAAAAACTAAAAGTAAAATTCATCTGAGAAAAGTCATAAAAAATCTTATTATCATTCATTAATAATTGAAATATCCATTCTCATGTCCACAAAAACGCACCCATATACACACTCAATCATGGTATCACACATTGATGGTGATAATTCATGAATAGAAGCCATCCCACTTTTATGGTGGAACTTCATTTCCATAATCATTCCATCATCGACCACATGCCAATGAAATTTTTCCAAATTACATTCAAATGAGTTTTTTTAAAAACTCTTCCACTGAAAACCATTAATAAAACTTTTTCTTGCATGAAAACAATTTGATAAATTTAAAACCATAATTTTAAAATTTTAATAAAAGATATTTCCAAAATCCATTTAATTTACCATGTTTCCTAATCGCAAACCAAATTAATTTCCTTGTAGAAATATCATAATTTTTCCATATAAAATTCAAGCCATTTTTTTAAATAAAACGAAGACTTCATGTTCTAAATAAAGTGTAAATGAGAGATTATACACCTAGTTAAGAACGGATGATGATAATATATGATGACACTAAGAACTTTGAGATCCAACCTCATAACACCTTCCATTCAAATGATCCAAAAAGAAAACATAATGATTCACATCATTACAAATATATAAATTTAAAATATATTACATATATGGATCCAAGAGATAGATAATAAGAGTATATTTAAGATGAAAAAGGCAGAATAAAGACTTAACATTGGTTCTAGAACTCTAATTCACTTTGATTCACCCAAAATATTCTTCCAAATAAAATGGAATTGCCTTGGGATACTAATATGGGAGAGGAGTCAGAATCCCTTGGAAAATTTGAAAAAAATGTGGGTTGTAGGTTCTTAAACCAAATTTAGTCTTAATTTTAAAGCTAATAAATGTCTGATGAAAATTTTGGTCACATTGTTTGAAAACTTATGTTCCAACCCTATGCATTCCATTGTACATCATCCTTGTAGGTGAATTGTTTGGCCACATGGTTTAACAAACAATGTTTCAATAGTGTGGTTCTACTATATCAAAGAACCCTCTCACATGGTTGGCCAATATAGTTTCACAATCCATGTTTCATCCATTATTTTCCCACTATTTCAATTAACACACTTTTCAATATCATATTCACGGTTTTGGGCAAATCATGCTACAATAGTTCTCATGCCCAATGACTCCAAGCACCACCATGCATGTTTTCATAGAGATAGTGTGTGGTTTATACAAACTATGTTGAAACTAGAACATTTAGAAACAATTCTAAAACATTTTAAACATACAATAATATCTTGAAAATAATCCCAAGTATTCTATATGAATAAAGTACATAATAAAAAGAGTAAGGTACCTAAAACATGGGTGATACAGAATAATTGTATCATTATCGTGAGTAAATTATTTTATATGATTTTTCTATTTACCATGTTATGTTTTATACTATAATTTCATTATTGTACTTTGGTTGTATGATATAATTTATGTTTCAGCTATTTATCTAGTATTGTATACAATGATAATATGGGTATAATCTTACCACATGGTTTTATTAGATCCCCACTACTATTCAATAGAATTTATCATCTACGGTATAGGGAATAATTCATAAAGTTGTTTAGTTATGTAGATCATTTATTGTAATAGGGAATTGTGTTAGGGATGTTACAAGATAACAATTCAGTAATTCCCAATCCTAGATGCCTCAATAATAACAGACTTGCTATGATTTTACTGGATACTATAAGATGACAATGAGTACCAAGGGTTTAAAAATTTTTGGGATTATTTTTACTCAATGAATATTCTATTCTTTATGATTGGATTTTTCTAAAAAAAATTACAAGAGGTTTACATATACCTAAAAATCCAACACCCACTTGAACAACAAAGGGCGTACCATTTTCGGGGTGTTAAAAAATAAATATTGGATTTTAAATAATTACCTAATATAGTATATGTATACATACATGTAAATGAAATAACGAAAGAAAATGTACAATGTATTTCAAAATAAAAAATATTTTTACTATATGTAAAAATAAAACATCAACAAGAAAAGGATTAATTGTTTTTTTAAATTACTAAATATATTTAATGGTGCCTTTAACATCAACCCAAGATTTAGATACTAAAAAAATCAATGTATGATGAATCATTATCATGTCACATAACCTTAATAACCTCAAAAAAAGCATATAGGCTCTATCAACAATATAAAATGGAGTATTTAATTTACCTATATCATAATAAACATCTCTATATAATCACCAATGATATGAATATTGAGGAATAGTTACACAAACTTGGTAGGGATACTACGAATGACACCAAACAAGTTCCATGGATGGGAAAATTATGAGTTCCTATCCAAGGCTCATATTAAAGGAATAATTCACAACACATTATTCTAAATATAGCATAATGGATTACTAAATAAATAGAAATATTGAATTTTTTAAATAAAAATTGTTAAAAAAATGTGATAATATACATGGCTAAGTAAACACTACTCAATACAAAACCAGTTTTCATAATTATTATTTTTTTCAAGAGAATTAAATAAAGTATAAAATTTCGAGTAGTTAAAAGGTGAAACTCACACGTAGCGATCCAAAAGTGCTAACTAATATAACAATAATTTGT